>CM074552.1:3424166-4052083 GCA_037305995.1 Sclerodermus sp. 'alternatusi' | reverse complement strand
ACCATCGAGTTAAAAGCGAATTAAATAGAGAGAGAGAGAGAGAGAGAAATTTCCTAGGAACGCCAATTTCCTATTTCCTTCGACGCTCTCGTAATCCCGAACGCTAGGAAATTTTTCATTCCGTGATTTTCTTCCTAGGCGAGAGGGTCCCTTCCTAATTTTCGCGCTGTTGCACCTGCACTTGCATTTGCGCGACTCTGCGAAGAATTCCTTGTGAGAATCGGTCTTTCTCCAGTTGAGTTTACGAGCTCGTGCGACTATCGTGCGCTGCGTCGTGCAGCGGCCTTTGTCTCTTTTGCTTCTGGACGCCTCCGAGCACCGACGTTTGATGTCATTATGCCTTTCGCACTCGCCGCTCCCGCTGACCGTGGGATAATTAGATGTGAGCGAGAGACCGCTCGAGGAGAGACGACGGAATATTTTGCGAGCTGCGGCGACGCGCGAGATGAGTTTTCGCGCGAAAAATCGGCGAGCGACGTTCTGGCGAGACTCCTCGAGTATCTACCTGGACGCGGATCGGGGTTACCGCGAGGAATTCGAGGAACGCGGATTTCCAACGGATGATCTTTCGTCGCGGTCGAACGACGGGCGAACTTGACTAAAGTCGCGCGAGCGCGCACGCGGTGTACGCGTGACGTCCATTCATGAGAGAGGACGTCGCTTTGCAAGGCGTTTAGAATTGAATGCCCCGGACTTTAAGGCGCTCGAGAGGGATAACGCCGGCCTAATGCGATGCAATTGGCCTTGCGAGGTGAACGCACTCGCGCGATTCGTCGTGTCCCGTCACGTGGCGTCGCGTCGCGATGCGGCACTTCGCCATCGCCTATCGATACCCGACAAACCGGAGAATTCCCCTCCGAAAATAAAAGGCCTCGAGAATCTTCATTTCCTATTCGGAATTTCTACGAAAATACCAGCAACGCCTACCGATGCTCGCACGCGCGCGCGCGCGCACCACACTTGACTTCAGAGGCCCATAAATCACTCGGCGAAACTCTCGAGGAATTAACTCGGTGCACAAATCAGTCGATAAGCGGAAATAAGGAGAACTTTTCCCGGCTGAAGTTCACTGGAGGAGAGACTGAAGTTTTCGGGGTTTCCAGCCATCGCCTCCCTTCGCGGCAGGAAGAACGGGGAGTTCGCTGATCCGCTGAAAAGTTTTTCTGCTGCGCGGTGGGTGTCGGTTTGATGCGAATCGGTGGTGGATGGATGATGATCGGTCGTCGAGGTCTCTCTCTCTCTCTCTTTCTCGTTATTTGAAAATGATAGGAGCGAGCTGTTTTTATCAATTCCTGTTGTGCCGCCACCAGGCAAGCGCAGACGTCCGCCAGACAGAAAAATCCCCCTTTTCTGCGAATCACGTTGCGTCAGCGATAACACCGACGCTACTCCACGTGCGAAGAGATTATTAGAGTTTTTATCAGCGCGAGATAATACTGGAGGATTCGAGGCTGCCATCTATAATTACCAATTGACTTTGAGGCGGCAATATTTTCGCGATCGAGCGATCTCCTTCATCGGCGTTCGCTTAACCGAGGTCACTTCTGTCACTTCTGATGCAGCGCGCTGTTTATACAGAAATCTGCAAATCTGCATAACAAGCCATCCCGCAATTTTTTCGAGAGAGGAAAACACAACGCTCCGATGTCACCCGGTCGATTTCCCAGACACGAGACCGGGTCCGGGGATGGCCGGGGCAAGGGGCCGGAGAGAATTCATCGCAGTAGTCGAAGTTTCTCCTTGCGAGAGTCATCGCGAGTGCGATAAATCGAAAATTTGGATCGGCTCCGCTCAAGGCCGGAAATGCGTTGTAAGTTTCTTGCCGCGACAGCGACAGAAATTTTCTCGCGGAGTGTCAACATCGTCTCGGTCTCGTCGTGATTGCTCACGGAGGGCAAGGGGGTGGATGGGTGGGTGGGAGACGCCAACACTGCGTAGCTCTCCGTCGAGACGCCTGCCTGCCTGGCATTGCTCTGGCCGATTTATTTATGTCCCGCAATTAGATCGCGCAATCGACGAGTAATTGACGCGCGTTCTCCATTGAACTGCGATGGGAAACGACTGCTGCTCCCGTGCTTTCTCGCAATTCCCTCGCTCCTATTTCCAGCGATGGTTCTCTCTATTCGTTCTAGTCGAGTTTGGTCAACTTGCAAATCCGATTCTCACGGTTAAGGAAGAAATTCTCTCCCGAGGGACAACGAGAGATCGAACCCGCTCGAATTAAATCGAAAGGATTTCTCAGGGAACCGAGCAGAAAGCGGAAATCGTTAGCGAACTGACGGACGGACGGACGTGGTAGAAATAAATGGAAGAAGACGAAGAAGAAGAGGAGGAGAATATTTGAAGAATGCGAACGATGAAAAATGGAGAATAGGAGCGAGAGTAAGAGTTTACGAGTTCGCGGGTGCGTGTGAGTGCAGTGGATTCACGTGAGAGCCGGGGCACGAATGCATGGGCAGAAAGGGATTGTGAGAGGAGAGACGGCCCACACGCTTCTCGGTGTATGCGCGTAGCAGACCTTGAGCCACTATTGCCGGCTGTTTATACCGTGATGTAATCGTTATCCTAGCCTGTACGAGCGAGGCGGCCTAGGTGCAGCCACAGCCTAGAGAGCTTCGCGTCGTAAATAATACTCGTAAGCACGACGCGCTCGCTACATTCAAATAATTTATGATTCGCCTCGTTCATCCTCTCCTCCCCTGCTCCTCCGACTCTCCCAGGACGCGGGCATTAATCGCGGGCATGAGAAAAAGATCATCGGGGGGATGATGCTACGACGAGAGAGTTTTTCTCGCGGCGGATCGATCGGTCGTTTTTTCCTCCCCTCGCCACCTCCTCCTCCTCCTCCTCCTGACGAATTTGGATCGAGTCACCCCCGTGACGTCAGCGGGAGATAGCGATGATCGCGAAAACTCGGCGAATCGGTGAACGTTCGGAGAATCGCGCGAGATGAGCGATCGTCGTCACGTGGAGGGCGGCAAAGTCGGGCCGGGCCGACGAAAGACGGAGGGAGGCGACCTCCAGTAGCGCGGCAGCTTTCGAATTCCATTTGGACTGCGCGATGTGGCCACACTCGACGCACTCGCTGGTTGTTTATCCATTTGTGCACCCCCTTTTAAAAATAGGCGTTCATTCAAGGATTCGCGGCCAGACGCCAGCCAGACATTCGACAACGCGTATACAGAGATAGGTATTTTGCCACGCGTTCGCTAGATTTCTCCGTGTGCGTGCGTGCCTACGTGCGTGCCTGCTGCCTGCTGCCTGCCTTCTTGCCTGTTTGCCTGCTTGCCCTGCCTGCCAGCCTGCCTGCCTGCCTGCCTGCCTGCATGTCCCTGAGAAATCTGTGTGAGAGAGAGTGACGCTGCTGCTGCTACACATAACTTCTAATCGCGCACACGGAGACACTCGCGAGACAAACAGTGGCGTAATCGCTCGAAGAATCGACGTCTGGCGCGTCGTCGAGAGAGCAATTATTGGATTACGACGACGCCTCGTCGATGCTCCGATGTGTCGCTCGAATGAAAAACTCCGACGACGTCGCGATCTCGCAACTCGCCGAGAAAATTCGCGAGGATTTTTCGTAATCTCTTCCGGGAAAAAGTTTTCTCTATCGACGATTGATTCGCGGTTCTTTTCGTGACTGCGCTGACGGACCTGCGGGCTGAGGCGGGGGCGAGGGGAGGGTGGTCTCGTAGGAGTCGAAGGCGCGTAATGCAACGGCCTCGCTTTCCCGTGGCGATCCTTTGGCAATGTTGGATTTCTTCGCACTAGAAATACACTTATGTCACTCTCCTCTCGGAGACAGCCAGCGTTGCTCGCGTTATACGCGACGAGAGGTTATTTTTGTTTAGTCTGCCTGGCCGCGCGTGCAGTTCGAGTGACCACGGTTGCTCCCTCAGGTACGCCGCACCGATCTCTTACTCATCTGCTTCTGGGCTCGAAGCCACGAGATGAATTTGGACTCGTCGATGATTAATTGAAATGTCCCCTCTGATGAGACGATCTTTGATTTGCGCAGCAACTCTCGCGAGAATCTTCCGAGCTTTTTCCAGAGAGATTCTCGACTAGAGAGAGAGTGATCTTTTCGAAAATATCAATGGGGAGAGAGAGAGAGAGAGAGAGAGAGAGAAACTAGTCCAGTCGGATCGGTCGTAGGGGTAGCGACAGCGATTTTCGATCGGATCTACGAGGATCTCCACAGCCCCTTCTAGGTACTGGATAAAATAACCTGCTGCTGATCGATACGTCCGCTTCTCTTTGCGCGACACTCCTGCTCCACGAGTAATCAGTGCAACTCGCACACAAAGTTTCCATACATGGTCAATGACCTGTCAATGTCAATCAGCGAGCTCAGGCTACCACCACCTCGTCACACGATAATTCAGCGCAGCTGAACTACCGCAGTTGCGCCTTCTGCAAAGATGCTACACTGCGGACATTGACGTTGATCTTGAGAATTCGTGACAATTACGCGACAAATTGGCGGCTAATAACGTTGAGTACGTCTTTCGCTCAATAAGATAACGAATGCGATAAGGAATGGCTGAATCGATACAAAAGTAATCAATAACTTAACTTGCAATTTTCGCGTTGAAAAATTCACGAGAGCGCGTTGCATCCACTTCGAAAGAAGAAACCACTCGAAACGGAAGAGGAGGAGGAGAAGAAGATTTTTCGTGGAAAATCTAGGGTTGAAGAAAAGCTTATCAATCGAGGGTAATATTATACGATGGAAAATGGCCAAGAGTATCGGACGAATGACAGGCGTGAACGGCTGCTGGTCGATGCCCCAGTGCTGTGCACTTGGCACCATTTTCCTACCCTACCCGTGCAGTTCTCCCTATCGGTCTTTCCCTCTCTGCCGTTTCCTCTACACGCTCTTGCTCCATCGCGAAAGGGAGAGAATCGAAAGGGAGAGAACACATCGTATCAAGGGGACGAGCTCGTGACGTAACAAACCTGTACTCGATTATTATCATCTCTTTTTGGACGGAGAACCTGCCAATGGACCTTTTGTGCGATCCATGACACAGATTCTCAAAGCGACTGATATATCGACCTTAACCCCCCCCCCCCTCATCATCACGCATCTCACTGTGAAACAGTTCCTATATAATAAACTAATGTGACGAGGAATATTTCGAAAAGCGATTAATGTTGCAAGAAAGATCCTTCTAGTCGAGGCGGATATAGCGATTATAGTTTTATGGATTGGAAAGTCACTTATAATTGCCATAGCAGATAACAATGAGTGTTTCAACGGCGTGAACGTCGGCGATAATAGAACAAGAGCGCTGGGTCGTCGAACCCGATTTTGAAATCGTGTGACACGCCCCTCCCATAGATTATAGAGCAGACGTTCTATTAGATCAATGAACTGAGCCGATTCTGTGGTAGGCCGTTTATTCGGTGGGCCATTCTCACGATACAGGAGGTCAGGCCAACCCGTTTTTGAGAGGACGCTCGAATAGGAAAACCTGGTTCCATCCTCCCTTCGGTGACCGCCGCTCATTTCTGCGAAGGCTCACGGCATCCATGGAAAGGAAATAATTGACCGATGTCGGAACAACTTCAAACGTTAAAAAAAAGTTTCCTCATAGAAAGAGAGAGGGAGAGAGAGAGAAAGTCGATCACTCGATAGGTGTTAAATTATGAAACACGAACATGCTCTTTGCTCCTGCGCTCTGGCGAGTTTCAGACGGGGATGAAACTCTCGTTAACGAATACGACAACGCCCTCGTCCTTCGACTTTTCCCGTGGCGTTCTTAAAAAGTTGAAAGGCATTTCCTGGCTTCCGGAAGTCGCATTATTCCTCGTGGCTGGAGGCGAGTGCCGTGTCGAAGCTCTGGCGATAGGGTCGCTGGTTTCTCTGTGTCTGTCTGCGTATAGCCGAGGGCGGATACGAAGTCCCTGACGTCACTAAGATCTAGAATCGCGGTGATCCCTCATCGCGTTTCTCAAAATGGGACGGATCGTATTAACCGCGATGACTAGATCGTCCGAGCTCCCGGCGGTGTCGACGATGAGTTCTTTCGTATTTTTCTGCCTTTTTGCCTCGTGACGCGTTTTTTGGACTTCGTATCCGTCCACGGCTGTACCCTGTACACGAGAACTCGTGTACGAGAACCGTAGGCGAGCGTGTGTGCGTAGTTGAACGTACAACAGTCAGTCAATACTTTCTAGCTGGGGCTTGGCCCCTCGTCGCCGACGTCTCTTGGCCTCCCGCCGTTCGAGAGTCGCAGAGGGTGCCAAACGCCGGCGTCGCACTCCTCCCTTCTGATGGCGATACTCCGATCGGACTTCCACCCCCTTATGCCCTGCAATATACTACTTCAGCCCTCGCAGCGAGAAAGCACCGCAAGGGTTGAAATTCAAGTTGAATGCACCGAGCTGAAACTAGCATTAAAGAGAACGAGCCTCGTGGCAATGGACTAAATGCTGGATTCGATTAATAATACTCCTTTCACGAAGGGGGCGAATCCTGTGGGCCATCAATGGCTTCTCCGACGTCTGTACCGCTTCGCTCCCGTGAATGCGTGCGAATAGAAGCGCGGAGCCAGAGTCAATCGTCTCTGTTTTCCATCAAAGGTGACAGAGAGCCTCTGCCGGCGTCGCGCAAGAATTTTCGAAAAAACAGGAAACGGGGGAAGTGTTTGTTTGCTCGGAAAGTGGTGTGTGTAGGGGTAGTAGTGTAGGGGAGCGATACAGCAGTAGCAGCAGCAGCAGCAGCAGCACGCGGTATCTAGGTCTGTGTAACGATTTTTAGAGGCCCGGCTCTCTGCAACAATCGTCCAGGCCATAAAAAACTCGAGGCACCCTACAGTTAATGCAGCGTCAGGGTTTCCATAGCGACGAAACCCTTCCGCGCCCCTTAATTCTTAGCCGGCTCTCCCTCTGTCGTTGACCTATACCTATGTTTCCACCCTTAAAGCATCTCTGGCCTAAATCTAGCGAATAAATCTAGAGGCACTCGCCGCTATCGGCATTGTCATTAAATTCGACTGCGAAGCGATGGAACTCCGAAGCCCGGATCTCTCGCAATTCCGAGTGCTGTAACTCGGAGCCATTTTACGACGACATCAGACCCAATAGAGAAGGGCTTTAATTAAAGCGGCGCTCGAATATTCCATTCAGACATTTCTCGATACCTCTTAGCGATTCAGAGACACCTTGGCGAAACACGAGAGATGGGGGTCATATATTTCGAGTTTATCGATTTTCATAATATTTTTATGAGCCTTTCATTATTCCTCGTTCGGCCGGGAGTGGAAGCTATAAAAACGCGAAAGGGCTCATAGCGGAGTCTGTATTTTTAGTTACGAGTACAGGTGCGCCGAGAGAGCGCCGCGAGTACGGCAAATTTGTTTTCCGAGGGTTCCAATCGCGCTATCAGTCGGGCGTCGGAGGCGAAAAGAAAAAAATGGCCAGCAACCAATCGTAAATCGAGAATTAAGTATGACAGCGGAGGTAAGACGCGTATAAATTTTCTTTGCCGATAAATAATAGATAGCGAAGCGCGGCGGGGGAGAGGTACAATGCTATGAGCGAGAGTACTGGAACGGTCAAAGGGAGAGAGAGAGAGAGAGAGAGAGAGCAAGGGAGAGCATGGGGGAGCAAAAGGTAGGTGGCAACGCAAGCGGAGTGACGGGAACTCGGAGCAAGGAGTAAACGAAAGGACGTTAACCCTTTTCTTGTTTCTCCGTTGCCGCGCACCCCCTCCAAGCAGAAGAGCTCCTTTCCGCAGAAGAATCACCTTCTCTTCTCTCCCCTCTTTTGCGCTCTCTTTCTCCCTTTCCATATTTCCGTCCCCGCGCCACACTGCTCCCCCTTTTACTTTCGCGCTGAAAGCAGAATAAAAATCACGAATCCGCGCAGCATTCGTTAAGAGTCACGATCGAGGGGACACTCTCCTACTCCCGACGATGGCCTTGCTAAGCCAATGAAGGCTTTCCACTGAAAAAGGGATTTTTCCAAAAACCTTCGAACTCGTCCTCTGCTCCAAATTCATCTGCCTCATCTGGCGCGCGTACGACGACTCTCGGGAGGGGGAAGAACAGGTGTCCTCCTCGGAGACGTTTTTCATCCTTCTCATCCTTCGAGAATCGTGGTTATTCGCGCGATTACGGGCTACGGTCCGAACGATCGTTCTCTAGAATTTTCAGCGCTGATTACGCGCCTCGCTTTTTGGAGTGGCGGACGTAACGCGGAAAAACACCAGCCGCCATAAGCGGCACATGTGCGAGAAGTGACTATCTTTACGACCCCGTAATAGTATGCCATTAGGCGCTCGGATTGGTTCCGATAATTATGAGATTGCTGGCCTACAAGGCGCCCGAACAGTGATGTGTTCCCACGGTGGATCCACGCACAGTTAGCACGTGGCAGAAAACGATTTGCCTGGGCAAGCTTCGAGCGAGTTCTGCGCAACAGCCCCCATCCACGCGTGCGAAATCCTGGGAGCTGAAAACTGTGACGCCCGATGACGGGGGTGGAGGGGAGGCTCTCTTTTCACTTCCGCCCCCTGTCATGGTCGCTATGGCCCGACTATCTCCCTCTGATTATTTTCAAGAATTCTCGAGTTGCTTTGGCCAGTACGAGAAGAGGGAGAGCGGTGGCGATACATACTGCCGTGTCGGAATGCTCTCTAGACCGGTGAAAATAAGGCCGACTTTTGGAATGCTTGACCACTTTTACTCGAGCCATTTAGTCATTCCTCTTATACCGGGACTACTTGGTATCGTGCGGTAAGCAGAACTCGCTCACCGTTGGGAACTGTCCAGATCACGAATTAGCTCGGGAAAGAGGAGAGAAAAGAAGCTCTCGCAGTTGCACACGCGGAAATACGCGCGGCTCGGATAAGGATGTTGGGATAAACGACTCTATCGGCCGATAATCTGCGGAGAATAATCATTTTAGAATTTTGCCGATAAGCTCCGCGGATAGCGAGCGGGGGAGGGGAGAGAGGGGAGAGGGAAGAGAAGATAAGTCGCGATCGGGGTGAGTAATAAAAAGTACAAATAAGAGTTTGCTCCCCGAACGTCCACCAGTCTAATACCCGAGCATCATCGACTTAACGAGCCTCTTATCCAAATAAATTATAAGGTGAAATGGAAAAGTCTGTAATTACTGACCGGGTCTTATCTGCGTGAAAAAACGTATTTATCGTCTCGATAAGTCTATTTATCCTGATATCTGGTTTATCTTTTACGCAGCGGCGGCCACTTGATGTATTTTTCTCTAATGAGATATAAATAGGCATAACTAATGACTACGCAAAACGTTTCGCTGTCGTAGTTAATAAATTTTCTGCGGTTATCGATAAGTCCTTGCAATTAAAGATGTTTTTCCAGCGAAAAGTGTAAATTTAATGAAGCGCAAACATCGGGGTTCTGGCATCCATCGGACCCGAGTGTCCGAAGCCTATCTAACTAAGCCGAAGAGGCTTCCTACGCGCAAGTTAAACGACTGATCAAAACACACCGGAGATGCGCAAACGAATTCGAAGCAGAAGAAAAGGAGTACAGGGAGGAGGAGGAGAAGAAGAAAACCGCACGAGAGAAGAGTCGAGAGAGGAGAGAGAAATTTGTCGGTGGTGGATGTGGGCTTGCGTGAATTCGTCTGTCTTCGCTGACTGCACGAGGAGTCGAGAGAGACGAAGGCTGGCTTGGTGCGAACAAGACGAAAAACGAATAAAACGGATGGAAATAGTGACGGAGGAATAGGGGGAGAAGGTAAAGATGAACTCGGGGAAGATAACGGCGATGAGAATAAAGAATCGCACGAGGGAAAGAAAATGAGCATGAGAGGAGGAAGAAGAAGACTGCTACAACGGATTATTAAAGGAAGCCATGTGGTAAGGTAATTAGATCGAGGAAACGTTCGTGGCAAGGAAGAAATTACAAGGGAAATTTAATTGATCAATGTGGGGGAGCCAATTCGAGCGAAGAGTTTAGAATGCGAAACGCATCAAGAAGGAGAAGAACAGGCGCGAGTGTAGCACAGGGAGTTAGGAGCAGGAACGAGAGTAGCCGAGAGGAAGATCTAGGTTGGTCTTGGGGCTACGGGGTGGTAGGGGTGGAGGAATGGAAAATCGGCGAATGGCCAGTCCGCGAAAAGAATAGCCAGCTGAATCATACGCAAAGTCACGAGCCGTATGCCACCAGCGACGCATCCATGCGAGTTTAATCGAAATCGCTCTCTCCCTCGTACCATCGAACGAATAATTAAAGAAAAGGAAGGGAATAAAATAAAGAGGAGAAATTTTTCCCCTAGAAATAATTAGAGCGCTCGATTACCTCTCGCGAGGCACTCTATCCAAATCCAGACTTTGAGAGTCGGCGTGAAAAGAAAAGTGTTGCAGCATCATCATCATCCCTTGCTTCATTCTGGAAAGTGAATCTGCGTGATGGCTCAAGGCAGTCTCTTGAGCGCATCAAAAAGCGAAGGGCAGGCTCTCGGTATAGGGGAGAAGATATTATTCAAGGAACCGCGTTTTCTTTTTTTCTGCTTGCTCGAAAGGACGGCATAAACACGGGTGTCCTGTCCCCGTGGCAGAAGGAAGAAAGCGCGGAGGCAGGGGTCTGCGAGGACACCGCGCGAACGCGTTGAAGAAGGAAGAGGAGAGGAGAGGAGAGAATGACGAAAGTAGCCGCACGGTTAGAATAGTTAAAAATAACCTGACCGAGGGTCCTGTGGTAAAGTTCGGTTCCTGTAAACATGCCGCAAGGAGAAGAGGTATGGCAAAAGAAACAAAAGGGGTTTTATTCGTCCTCTCCTTCCTCCCTCTTTCCTTCCTTTTTTTACGCTCTCTCTCTCTCTCTCTCTCTCTCTCTCTCTCTCTCTCTCGCACGCGCGCGCGTTCTCTGCGAGTGAGTCGGTTCGTTCGTTCTTAGCGACCACTCGCAGCATCCTTCCTCCTCCCATAACCGTGCTCCAACCTTTCTCTCGGAGTTTCGACTCGGGAGATGCGGAGGAACGAGAGAATCGCCGAGAATCCGACGGACTAAGTAATCCTGATAGTACTCACGTGCTTCCATAGAGGTGTCTTGAGTCGGAGCTGGCAGCTGCTGCGTCGTCGTCGTCGTCGTCGCCGAGGAATTCTTGCCCTCGGTAGTCGTGACCTTGACCTCCTCCGTCCTTCCTTCGAGCTCGTCGACCTTCCTTTGCGCCGCCCCCGAGACTGGGCGTGCCCTTACGCGTCCAGCTCCCGGCTCCTCATCACCAGGATACGACCGCGATGACATCGGCCCGGCGACTGTTGTCGTGCTGGTCCACTCGACGACACCACCACCACCACCACCACCGATAACGATCTTACCACTACTACCGTTCCTCACGAGCACTAGCCTACCGTCCACGACACCTACTCCCTTCTGCCCATGATCCTGCTCTCCTTCGTCGTGCCGTTTCGCCTTGGACTTCCTCCCGGGCTCCCCGGGAAACGCGATCGAGATTTGCCGACCCGTCCTCGAGAGTCCGTCAAGCGAGTCGCTCGCATACTCCTCGGCGCGCAGCAACGTTCGCCCCGAATGCCCGGAATGTTCCGCCTCTGGTTCCGCGATTCTAGCGATGCGGTCCCTCGACACGATTCCCTCCTCCTCGTCAAGTGTGGCCGAAGGGATTCCTACGTTCTTGCTCGCTGAAAGATCTATCGGATCACTAGGAGGCGGTTGCCTCGTCCTTGACGCTGTTATCCTCGAGCCACTCGCGACCGGTAGCCACCTCCTCCTCGTTTTTTTGGTCCTCTCGTTTTCCAGACTTCCTCCGACTCTCCCGCCTCCCCCTCCTCTTCCGTCTCCGCCTCCGCCTCCACTTCCACTGTCTGTTTCTCCGACTCTATCCGTCTCTACGAGGAACGCGTTCCCCAAGTTTTTCCTTCTCCCACTGGAGCTGGCGTTTTCGGCTTTTTCGGCTCCCTCTCGAAAGGTGGACAGCAGCAGCAGTGGCTTCAGGGAGGAGAATCTCCGGTGTCGCCTGGGATTCTCTCGACGGTCCAATTGGGATTGGCCCGGGGTGGTAGTAGGCGAGGAAGCTCGTCCAAAAGTGTCGTCCAGCCAGCGGACCAGAAGACGAGGAGGCGCAGCGGCGTCGAGGGACACGAGCGTGTTGGATGCCAGCGGCGCGGCCGTCGTTCTGCTGCAGTTTCGGTTGCCGAGAAGAGCGACGACGAGAAAAAGCAGGGGGATGCCCACCCCCGCCCCCGTGGTGGCCCCCACAACCCCCGGCCTTACCACGAGAACTCGCGAGGTTTTCCAGTCCAGCTGTCCGTAAACCCGTCAAGCCGATGGATTTCCGCTTTCCCACTGGCGACGAATCTCTCCCTACTGCACCCTTGCTCGTCTCTCTCTTCGGCCTCTCCCCCCTCCGGGTCTACATGAACGCTCCCAGGCGAATCCTTCAAATCCTCTCGCCGATCAGTTTCCTGAGACTCCGATTCACCAGCAGCAGCAGCAGCAGCAGCAGCAGCAGTGGCAGCGATCACCACCACCGGCGTCTCGCTGTTCCCCGAGATCGAGAGAGTCTGGCGACGCTCTCGCATTTATTCGCTTCCTTATCGGAGACGTCGACTCCGAAGCAAGAGGATCCGATCGGTCGATCGATGGAACGGCGGCGATCTCAGCCAGCATCCGCCATCATCGGGGCCGACCGATTTGCTGGAAGCCGTGGGACTGTTCCGCCGATCGACTCGTCTCGACAGCAATCTCTTGCATGGTCCTTACTGGCTTCTGCCTCTCCTCCCCCGACGTTCGATCCTGCTCTCCTCGCAGGAACTTGGCCGAGTCCTTGCCTACGAAGAAAGGATCCAGGTTTATTACATCGATAAAGCATACTCCGCGGTGCAGCCCGTGAAAGATGGATGCAGGTTGCATCTTCCCCCAAGAGAAGGGAAGATGCTGTGGAATCTGCATAAAAATCGACAGGAGCAGCAGCAGCAGTAGCAGCAGCAAGGAAATGGAAATGGAAATGGAGATGGAGATGGAGATGGAGATGGAGATGGAGATGGAGATGGAAGCACGTTAATGTAGCATACATAGAGCCTTATTTTGACCGACTGCCTGGTGCGCTTCCTACAACTTCTTAAAATACGATCCCCTACGAAAACGTCCAAGAACGGGTTGGGTTCCGAGTGCGACTCACTTTCTCTCTCTCTCTCCCTCTCTCTCTCTTTCTCCCCGCGCGTTCTTCACCACCATACCATTTTTGTCTTACTCCCCTCGCTCTGCTCTCTTGTTATCCATCCTTGTCTCGCGTCCTATCCACATCCATCGTTGGAAACACAATGTAACGTACCCCCCCTCCCTCTCTGCCAGCATCCCGAGAGTATGTAGATGAACCGATGGTGTGTACGCGCGCGGTACTCGTGTACGCGCGCGGTAGAAAAATGAAAATGTTACCTCGCAAAAATGTTCGCTTGAAATTTCGAGTAGGACTCTCAAGGGTCGACGGCCACTCCGCTCTCATGCTTTTCTATAGGCTTATTACTGGTGGGAAGCATTGGCGAGAGAGACCCCCGGGTCATGCAGAACCCCCTATGCAACTGCAGTTCCGCACACGCAATTTCCTATCCATTATCGGGGCATGGCAAAAGTGCAATTGCAGTTGTTGATCAACTCGCGCGTACAATGGGCAACGCGTTTTCATTTATCGTGGAAACGCGTCCGGTAAATGATCCTTAATTGGGGGCTACTTTTTCAATGCTCGCTACTCGCGCTCGAGCAACCGCGCGGGGGTTGATGGGGCCCCATAGACGCAGCTACGAATCATCGAATTCGCAAACTGGACCGCGCGAGTCTTTTCCACACGGGGAGAGAAGAGCGTGATTCACGGAAGGAGAGAGACGGGAGATTGCAAAAGTGCAATTCATTCGGTGGTTGTGCACGGCGGCGATAGAGGGGTTGGGGAATGTTGGCGGCGTAGAGTCGGTGGCCGTAGCAGGAGGGCTCGGCTTTTGAAATTTGTTTACTACGCCTCGAACACGAGGCTCCTCTAAGTATAGCCACCGGGAGGGAGAAGCCGCGAAAATCCTATTTTTACGAATACGCGCGGCGCGCGCGGACATTGTTGCGGCTGATCGCCGCTCCATCTTGCCGCGGTCCGCGTCGTCGTCCACGCTAGACACAAATACCGACGCGAGCGTCGACTATCGGAAGCCGGAGGGAGGAAGAGAGACGCCCGAGAGAAAGGAAAGGGGATGAAGTGGAGGCAGAAGCAAAGAGAGATAGAGGAGAAAAGTGGAGAAAGAGGGATATGAATAGAGAGTAAGCGAGAGGAAGAGAGAGAGAGAGAGAGAGGGAGGGTAAAAGAGAGAACCGATGGCAAAGTCCGTTTCCACCTAATGCGAAATTCATGTTAGCTTCGATAGACTTGGATTTTTCTCGGCATTCGAAGGTGCGCGGTGGAGGCTACGGACGACGACTCTCCCCGTGTAGTACCCACCACCAGGTCTCTAGAGCCAGCAGCGAGACTCGGTTACTCGAAGAACGACGTGGAATATTTGTTTACCACACAAAACGCGAATCCCGCTAATTATAGTCACGAAGCCAAGGGGAGGAAACGACGAAGGCACTATTTTTACGAGTCTCCCGCCAGAATATCGTCGAACGTCTGCCTCGGTCTGACCGCAACAAAGCTCCGACACGAGACCGTTAACCTTTCTATTACGTTTCGTATTTCGAACGCGCTACTCTCCGCACAGGTGACCCATCCGGCGAGTCCTCCTGAAATATGAAATTCCTCGGGGCTCGCTCCACTCGGGGAGGGAGGGTGTTGGCTGCCGGTCTCCGTCGATGGACGATGAAGAACGCGCCAATTATTCCGGTTCGACCTAACGCTATCGATTTCTATGCTATAGATTTTCCCTCGTGCACGCGACTCCCCAAATGCGCCTGGTAGAAACGCGCCGTTGTAATTAAACCGATACTCCAAGTAGTAATATCCTATTAAGACCGCCGGCTCTATAAATAAGTCGAGATTTATTCGGACATTGAAATGTTTGCGGCATATCTCGCACTTTGCGCTGTTTTGCGAGTAAGGCCTCTGCGGGTGCTCCCAAAATAGTCTCTGCCATGTGCTTATGGAGTAATAACGATGCCGCTTGCGAAAGGACGATGATCGGACCTCTTCCACCCCCTCGAGCCAAAGGAGAGCGTCGCGCGCGGACCTCGGGTGAAAATCAAAGTGGTACGAGAGAAATATTTAGCCGGCGAGAATCGACGAGGGACAAAGTGGCATCGTTAAAATTCATCAGACTTTTTGGGGTTCTTCGCGCTCCCGAGGGGTGCTCGCGGGTTTCTCGCGTAAAGTAAGGTTAGGTGGAAGGACTCGTGTTCGCTCACACGCGCGCATGCCATCGAGTGGGAATTCGCTGTTTTCACGGGGAAAAATGTGCACGGCACGCGCGCTGACGTTCTATTTTCGAATGAAACGCGTGATCAGGGGACGCGAAAGAGAGCGAGAGACCAAAGGAGGGCATGAGTGAGACAGAAGTTAAACAGAGAATACTTCGCGAAACTAAGATGCAACGAAGGAACGAGTGAAGGAGAGACGAATGTACGACGGGGAGAGTCGATGTGCAACCAAACGGGATAGAGGTAGGGAAAGGAAAAGGAGAAGGAGCGAGAAAGGGCGTCGAGAGGAGGAGAGTGCGGAGTGAGGGAGGGGGTGGAAGAGGGAGCGACAAGTACAAGTACGACTTGTACAGTACGTTATAGTGGGAGAAGATGGACTGAAACAGACAACGCTGAAGAGAGAAGAAGGTGCGGAGGAGACGGGGTGGGTGCAGGGGTGGCCGGTGGAAAGCAGATGGAAAGGGAGAGAGAGAGAGAGAGAGAGAGAGAGAAGACAGGAACGAATGACGGGGTGGGAGAAAGAGAGAGCGTGCCGCCAATGTTATAGCCATGGATACCAGAGAGAGGCTCGACTGGTCTCGTGTTGAGCGGCCATGCTGGCTCTCTCTCGCGTTCCGAGAATGGTAGTACTTCGATATGAACGCAATGGCAAATTCACTTATTGCACGAGACACTTTCTTAATTCCCTCGAAATCCCAAATACTCGTCCTCTACCGCGTATCGTTTCGATGGATTTTCCATTTAAAACGAGTCAAAAATTATTGGAGTTGGCCGACGTGGAGGAGTGTTGGATGCTTGATGGACACGTCGAGTTATCAATTGGTCGGAGAGAGACGCTTGTATATATACGTTTACCTAATATTTTTCTTTTTCTTTTTTTTTTTTTTTTTTTCCTTAAATAAAAGAGTGATTTAAAAAGAGGGAGAAGTATAGATAAATCAGATAGATAGATGAATAGATAAAGACAGAGAGAGAGAGAGAGAGAGAGTGTGTGTGTGTGTGTGTGTGTGTGTGTGTGTAAGTATGCGAAAGAGAGAGAGAGAGAGAGAGAGAGAGAGAGAGAGAGAGAGAGAGAGAAAGAGAGAGACGAGGATAGGGGATGAAAGTGATGGAGTAAAGGGAAAGAGAAGCACACGCACCGTGTTGACCACCACGCGTCCGCTGATTGCGCGAGGGGAGGGGACACCCTCTTTACGGCAGTACGACGAAGTACAGGCAGTACACATGTAAAACAGCGCGTAGCGGTAAGCAAGTACTGGTTATCCGCGTTTCCCGTGGAAATGCACCGCGGTTTTTCTCCGTGGACGGTTCAGGCTTGGAGAGTCCAGAGAAGCAGAGGCAAGCTGCACACTCTCCGCTCGGGGAAGAAAGGAGAGGCGGGTGAGCGTGTAAAGAGAATGAAGAAACCGGGGCTTCAACGAGCGGAGGGTCCACGGAGCAAGCGGTGCTGCCTATCGGATGGCACTGCGTTCAGCGCCGCGGTGCGCGACCCTCGTCGGCCTTCATCGTCTTTCCTCGTCGCGCCTCGCCTCGCCTCGGCGTCCGTCGCTGATGCTCGTCGTTCCTCGCTCGCGATTTCCCCTACTTACCCTCCCCTACCCTCGCTCTCCTTCCCCCTTATTCTCTCTTGCTCTCTCCCTCTCCCTCTGCCTCCACCTCTTCCTTTTTCTTTCTCATTTACCTGCCCCACTCCGATTCGCCACCATTTCTCTTCTCTTCTCCTCTCTTCTTTTCTCTTCTCTTCTCTTTTCTTCTCCTCTCTTCTCTTCTCTTCTCTCCCACGTTTCTCTCTGCGCTAATAGAGGTTGCAAAGGAACTGCCCTTTACCCTCTCGAACCTCCGTCTCAACCTAGGCAACCTTCTCTCTAGTCAAACTCCTTTGCTACTATACTGATTTCAACCCTTCCCTCTTTCCTTCCTTCCTTCCTTCCTTCCTTCCTTCCGTCTGTCCGTCCGTCAGTTCGTTCAAGATTTTGTCGTTGGCCTTCATCGCCCTTAACCACGATTATCCGCTTTGGGACCGCGCAAAACTCGAGAATCAGAGATACTCTGCACTCGGGGATGAAGCGTATGACTTATTTGGTCTATTACTACTGACGAAGCGATGAAATTTTCTCTTTAGGAATTTCAGGATTCGGCACCGTGCGCGTTCATTAGGCTGTACCACATCTCGACTAATTGCGAGCTGAGAAACCGAAGAGAGTGGACGGACGAGCCTCTATTCTTTCATTTCCCAGTTAGCGAGAGTTTCCCCCGTTTCTGAGTTTACCACTTAGAAGTGGCCACCCGCGGGGTATTTGGAAACAGGCGGCCTACAGGATTCAGTTACGTCGTAACGCGACCGGAAGAAACAAGGGGGAGCCGAGGACGAGATGGGATTAATTAAACGGAATGCTCTCGACTGGTGACGCGCATCAGTGGTAGTCGTGAAGAAATTAGCGCGGGTGCGATTCAATAGAAATAACTTCTCCCGTTTCCTTTCTCGTCGAAGCGCGGGCCGAACGACGAAGGAAGGCGGAGAGGGGAAGGTCTGAAAAGCGGTAGCCTTCCAGATGCACACGAGCGCGTTGCAACTCCGCGTAAAATTGATCCGCAGTGCGAACGTTGATCGAAGCATCAAATTCCGCTAATCCCCGTGGTTATTCGAAACTATTGGAACGCGAGACGGAACGAAATGTTTGGCAGGAAAACGAGGAGTGGAAGTGCAGCGACGCAGGAAATCGGAGGAAACGGCCGAGGACGGAAGTCAAAGCTCGGCAGAATTTCAAGGTGATTGTCTGAGGAGAGAGTGCCATGACTCCTGCTGGTAGACGCCGGACGTGATTCTGGAGCCGCGAGGAGGAGCGAGGACGTCTGTGTCATCAGGTCCGCAGACATCGACGCTCGAAACTCTATCTGCGGAGATAAGCGGTCCCCGACCTGGTGCATCGTCTACGGTCCACAGTGGAGGACGTCGATCTTCCGGAGGAGAGCGGGGAGCAAGCCTCTGCAAAATGCCTCGCTCCAGAACGGAACGGAACGGAACGGAATGGAATGGAATGGAACGGAGCAAACCGCACGGAAAGGTAAAAATGCACCTCGTGCGTAGCTCCATACACCGCGTTCCCCGGACATACTTGGAACCGGACACTGAGTTCGCGGAACCGAAACGGTCACCCGAGAGCTACGCTATTTAAAGAAACGCAAACCGGTGTGGTGTGTCCTCTCTCTTCCCGTTATCGCCAACCTTCATCGACCTTTCGGGCCCATGCCCCGAGGCTGTGCCAATCCTTCGGAAAGCCGGCAAAGGGTTATTGTTCGCGACACACATGGACGTAAAGGCATCGAGAGGATACTCCGGAGCGGAGCGCGAGAAGTACCGTTTCCCGTGGGTGGTGGGGGCCCCGATCGTTTTTCAGCTAAATTCCAAATTCGAGTCGAAGGACTTGCGCTCGATGATACGGCGGCAGCGAGGTACCTTCGCTCGGAGTTGATTGAGCGGAGAGTACCGCGGAGGGCAAAAGTGTTTTCAATCTGGCTCGAGAGTAAAGCAAATAGGTTCGGCGGTCAAGCCGTGGCATCGGATGGAATTGTGTTGAAAAAAGTGAGCACAAAAGGAGAAGCAACGGAGAGAGGTGTGAGGAAAGGGAGCCTCTGGAGGAGGATGCCGCTGGCAGGAATGGTGGTAGGATAAGAAAGGAAGGTGGTGGTAGGGGGGAGGTTTGAAAGAACTTCAAAGACCATAAAGAGTAAGTGATAATCGGTCAGAGACCCTTTACCGGGACTAGACGGCTGTGTACTGGAGTGTCGGAGCAGACAACGGACAGACGGATGAACGAACGAACCAACGGAGAACGACGTTCGGTTCATACGTGTTCATTCTTCCTTTTACCACTTATCCCTCTCTCTCTCTCTCTCTCTCTCTCTCTCTTTTTCTCTTCGTTCTCCAGTCTGTGAGACCAACGCCATTCGCGAGTCCAACACTGGACTGGTGCGTCTTGGACGACTGGAGAGACCGTGGCGTTTTATTCTCTCGATACTTGCTCCTCGTTGTGCAGGGGAGGAAATATTACGCGTTACAGCGAAAGAAGAAGAAGAAGAGAGAGGTAGAATATCTGGGAGAAAATCTTGAAAATCTCTCTGGAAAATCTCTTTGGAAACTTTGATTACTGTAGTAGGATTTATATTACAAATAAAAGTATGAACGAATGGCTGAACTTGCCCATAGAAGGATGGATAGAAAATGGGCAAATGTGCGACTGCTTTGAATTCGGTTCAGTTATTCAAGCTTCCTGCGAATTCGTTTCGTATTTTGTACCGTTTTGGCCGTCGGTGTATGGAGGACCACCATTCATCGTAGCATCTCGTCGCTTATCTTCCACTCTCTCCTCTTGCTCTTCCACCTCTCTCTTTCTCTCTCTCCCTCTCTCTCTACCCACGTCCTCTTCATCCTCCGCTCTTGCTACCGGCAATATTTCATAAATAATAAAGCGAATACCCGAGTAATATGCGACTGGCTGAAAACGAGACACCCCGTTCACGTTGGTGATTTTCATTTCTCACAGGGCGCGACTGGGCTGTTTAAACTCATTCAGAGACCCATTCGACTCGCTTGCGCGCATGACTTTTCCTTTTTTGTCCAACCATCCGTCCGTCTCTGCTCGTCCGTTGGCCTCTGCCAGCGGGACCGGCATAAGAACGCTGCGATCGTCCAATACATCAGCTTTTCGCCGAGATCTAAGATCGCTTATCAAACGTCGGACGAATCTCCTCTTAAACTATCTATGATCTATAGCTTTTCATCCATACCTCACCACTGTCTTCCTCCTCCTTGCCCCCGCCCCCTCTTCTTTCTCTGTAATTATTCTGATAAACGATCGCTCGAAGGAAGCTTTTTTCAATTCTTCAAAAGATTTAATATTCTCTCTCGCGATGGAATCGAGGAGTCGTCGAAAAGGAATAATCATATCTTTTACCGATGGAGAGGAGCTTTTCTCACGTGGAACTAGCGTTGGGGCTCGTTCCACGTCGTCGGAGGATCACGAATCCCACGTGTATAGGCCTGTTATTATTCTATGAAATACCATAGGTAATCACGAACATGATGGGAAATGTGCGAGAGGCCTCGGACACAGAGGCCTCGCTCCAAGCTGGTTCAATTTTTCTGGCCATTTTTTGCAGTTACACCTGTCGTTCCGCGGAACCGATCAGGAGTATCACGCACCGCATCGCATTGCATCGCGTGCTCCGGACACAAGGACGAGCGTGTTATGCGAATTGAGGCGACATGGAAATGGCGGGATCAAGAAAAATAAGGAAAGTTACGGGCGAGCGGAGAAAGACCGAGAAAAGGCTCTCTCTCTCTCTCTCTCAACTGTCGTTGAGTTTTCGTAGAGCTTTCGTAGAGAGATGGGCTGACATTCGCGATACTCTCTCCGAGGTTCGCAAAGGGTTCGTCGAAGCAAATTTGCCATTTGCCTGGAAATTGTCGCATTATCGAAACGTAGGAAACGTCCGAGGCAGCGCCGAGCGAGAGGTCCTTCACCGATTAATTCTGGAAAAATATTTTGCCAATTCGGGAGGGGAGGATTTTCGCGACTCTCCCCTGGACGCGCCGATGGATATCGAGGAGCTCGAAGGAAGAGTGAAAGTTTAGGGGGCTGCCTCCTGTTAAGAGAATGAAGGAGGCGAGGAAGGAGAGGAGACGAAAATGGGAAAATGGAATCTGGTGGTATTTGTGTTGTATCGAGGAAGGGAGGTGGTTTGGGGGGGAATGTGGAAAAAGCATCGTTGTCGGAGCTGCTATAGTCGGGCAGGACGGTTTGCATATGATTCGAGAAAATTGGACAACCCTCTGCCGCAGACAGAGAGTCTATCCGGAATCGCGTATCGTTCGTCGCGCGATCGTTGAAAAATACATACGCGCGTCTCGCGGATAGGAAAGCGCAGCAAGGATAAATTGGATTATCGACGATGAAACACGGAATCCGATCAAATCGCTCGAAAAGGGCTTCGTACTTCATCTTTATCGGTTCATCGCCGTTGGTGCATCGGCTGTGCACATACACGCGTGCACGTATACGTGTACGTATAAATGGCCGATCCAATTCTTCTCATCGATATCGGGAGAGAGGGAGAGAGGGAAAGAGAGAGATTTCGCGTTCCGGTATTATTAAATACGCATCCGATCCGATCGATGCACCGGCGAGTTATCTTCGCCATTGATTCCTCCCCATCGAATCGCAAATTAACTTTGAATAGCAGCTCCATGAAAAAGCTAGTAAGCCAGCGGAAGTTATCAGGCTAAATGAGCCACGGTGACTGTTCGCCTCTCGCTCGGTTTAGACAAAAACCTCCGTTCGACCTAATAAATTTCCCGGCTTTCTTCTGCTACAAGCTTGATTGCCAAAGGAGCGTGGTGGATATCTACCTCCTGGGTAGCCTTTGACGGCTTACGGTGCCGCGGCTAGACCGCGTTCCATGTTGAAAAGTGCGCAAGCCGAGTGAAAGGGAAGCGGGGGGCGCGATGGGGAGTGTGGAGAAAAGACGGGGAAAAAAGCTCCGCTCTAAGGTGCCATGGGAGTTATCGTCTGGTGATAAAAGACGATGGATAATAACAGCGTGATATGCCCCCTCCTGCTGCTGCTTCTCTCCCCATGGCTCTCATCGGATCTTTTCTCGCGCGCCCATGGCGGACTGGTTGATGCACTGGTCGACTCTGCGTCCGCCTGTCTGCTGTCAACGGGTCGTTGAACCACCCCCTTGTACCCCGCTCCAACGCTGACCGGTATCTTCAAAGCTTCGGGACTTATCGCCGTTCAAATGTAACGCTGACAACGAAGCGTGCGAACGAAACTCCACCGTACCCCCGTCGCCAATCCATTCGACGCTTTCTCGTATGCGGCGCGAGAATTCGCTCGCACAAATTATTAATTCGTACCACCGATGGTCTGTCAACGCGCGTGTGTGCGATGCGCACACCCAACGTTTGATCCACGAGCATGATCCCGGTGGATCATTGCTATGCTTCTAAATAAAGTATATGAAAAAGTTAGAGGGGGAGATCTTGCAGAAAGTTTCTGCTCGAATATTTTTCCATCGCCCCTCGTAATGTGCACCACGCATAGCTGTGTTGTAGTCTTTTGAGGGGCGAGGGCGGAAGAAGCGGGAAGGAGGAGGAAGGAGTGATTTAATATTTCGCCAGCGAGGGGGAGTAGGGACTTTGATAAGCCGCAGGTACAATGCACTTACTTATAAAACAATATGAAAGACGGTGCACTTCGTCACGCTGTATCGTCGTTGCGGAATAAATTCAAAGGTGGTGAGAACGGCTGACAAAAAGGAGAGCGAGCGCGGAATGAGAGGAAGATGGAGAAAAGTGGAGAGAGGCTGGAGGAAGAGGGTGGGGTGGGATCGTAGGAAGCGAAAGGAGAAGAGGTGTCTACTAGTAGAACGGAATGGTAATAATAAAATCTGAAGGAGTCGACTGCGACTCCGACTCCGACTCCGACTCCGACTCCCGGGGATGGGGGTGTGGGAGTCGTTGGAGTCTCAGCAGCGATGGAAGAGGGTGGGTTTGGAGGACAGAGTATTTTAACTTTTTAAGGGGTGCACGGAGCAGTAGGAGCGGAGCAGTTCACTCGAACAGTTTGGTTGGCTTGTCTGCCGGGGGTGGATTGGGGGTTAGTCTAGACGGAGTCCCCGACCTCGCCCTTTGCTCTTCCTCCGTCTACCCTCTCTCCCTCTCCCTTTCCATCTTTTTCCATCCTTCGTCGTCTTCCTCTTCCTGCCAGCCCTCTCGCCCCCTTCGCCCAACCACGAACTACCACTCAGACTGTAAGCAGACAGGTTGCAACCAATGTCGTGGTGATGCCTACCCCAAACTCCTCGATGCACTCGTCCAAAATCTCTTAACCGTACACCTAACCCACCCTTCTCTCTCCAGCGACATGGATGGAACCAACGAGTGGGTGCACAAAAAAAGCGTGAGCCACGCCAGAAAAAAGCAGAGCGAAAGCGTGAGCGAGCGAGCCATCAAGCATGGGACGCCGAAGCGTTAGGTGGAAAATCGCTGGAGGACCCCGCGCGCAGACGGCTTTTCAGAATGATTTTGGCCACACACAGCCATCGATAAAGCTCGGGGCTAGAGTCTCGCTGACTCGCTGATTCGTCGCTTTGTCATTTAACAGCTCGGCTGAAAAACATTGGGCAGGGTCTCACCTGGTGAACGCGTTGATTGGCTCGATAAATTCGATTTGGTCTTTCCCCGGAGTGGAGCGGTGGGGGTGGCGGCGTTGATTCGCAAGAATGTGGCAATACATTATAATTCCGCGTATGCATGCGCGCGTGTGTGCGCTCGTCGTCGTGGGATGAGTCACGGTGAAATCATGAATTACAAGGACGCGTTGAACATATTCGAGCAATTTGTGCAGTGGAGAACTTTGAATCTTGCGAAAGTGCGCACAGTCAGCTTGAATGCCAGACTCGATGGCGCACTGAATATTAATACCTCTTGCCAATGATACCCGCTAATGCGTGCGCTATCGAGTCTTTGCAACTTTACACGCACTCCACGCGTGTATTAAATATACACACACTCATGAACAAACGCGAAACGTGCGGGTCGTGTATAAACGGCTCATTGTTTCATTAGAGCCCGGATAAAGCGAGGTATAACTATGATGGGCGCATAAACAATGGTGCAGTGACCCTCTCGGAAATGGCCGGTGTGCTTGGAAAAGACGTTTTTCTCGCAACTAAGAAAATACATAAGAATCCCGGGAATTCTCATAAAAGTCCAGCGCACTTTCCCGGGGGGAGAGAGAGAGAGAGAGAGCTTTGAGATCATTCCGGCCACGTCTCGCTGAATACAGTTTCTAATATGTGCCACAGTCGATGTGTCTCCGTCAATTTGCGCGAAAAAGAGGACGGATGAAATATCGAATTGACATGCACGGGACGTAGAGAAGACTGCTGCAAAGGGACCCTCGATACGGCCTGGCGGGATGCAAAGTGCAAATTGATCGTAGTAGTAGGCGTTTGACACCTTTTGAGGATTGGAAATGCGCCGGAGTTTCGGGCTTTCGGAGTTTCTTGTCCGGAGCCAAGAGAGCGGATCGAGAAAGGGAAGAAGGAGGAGGAGGAGGTGGAGGAGGCTAGGGTAGCAGAGAGGAGGGTGGTGGTGGTGAACACAGCTGAAAGGAATGCGTGGAATATAATTGTCGGGTTCGCGAAGAATGCGCGGGTCCCTGACAAAGACATTTTTGTTACGGATTTTCTTTTTTTTTCCCCTCTCCTGACTCTCCCTTCCATTCTACTATCCACCGGATTACCGGCTCCATCTTTGATGATCGATCATGGCCAAGTGCTTTACGGCACTCGATCTATATTATATCCGACTAAGTTCTCTCGGAAAATATTTCATATTCGCCACTCCAAGCCCTAAAGTACTTTCTGACGACAAACCTTGGGCAAATTTTGCGCAGATCGTAATTTAATGGTGAAATAATATCGATACGAGTGCCACTGGCCTTCTTCTTCTCGAGAAATTCCGTGGTTGGGAGAGAGAGAGAGAGAGAGAGAGAGAGAGATGATAGATATAAATAGAAAATAATGGAACAACGAATGGAAGTTGTCTCGTCCGTGGGGTAGGGACTCGTAGAATTTGAAACGTAAAAGAGTTTAAAGGGGTGAAAGGGAACACTCGGCTAGTCAGATACGCGATATAAATGTTTAATGCGTTTGTCGAAAGTTCATTTTAATTTCGTTCTACGCAAAGTTCAATGTGCCCGGACCGTGCTCCGCGGTGCTTTGTATATTCATGCCGGTGGTCTCGTTACTTGGGTTTCCATTGCTGCATTATGCTCGTAGGAACGAGAAACAAATTTGCCCTCGGCATTTCTTTCTCGAGGATTCCTCCGGCGGAGAGCCTGCGGCGGGGGAGGGGGTGCCTCTCCTCCAGACTGAAAATCCTTCCTTCTACATTCACGGACTGGTGGACTTCGGTCTGAGCCGCGTAAAGGACCAATCTTTTTCTCCTTATTTTCGCTGCCAGTGTAGCTAACATTATTTTCATTCTGTCCTCCATCTCGTCCCTTGCCTCCCCCTTCGCGCGCGGTTCCTCCTTTCCTCCCACTGGATTCTCCGCCTTCACTCTGAATAACTTTATTTTTCTCTTCGCGTGCCGATCCGTCTTGGCGACGGCGGCATCGAAAAAATTTGGCACGAATTCCGAACTTCCTTACCGCGTTGCAACCCCGCGTCCCCCGGCTCCCCCGGCCGATGCCGTGTCATCAGCATTTTCCGGCAACATATGCCGCGGAGACACCCAATAATTCCACTTTAATAAGGTCAGCGTGAAATACGGAAGCGCGCGGAAGCATAATGCGATCAGCATCTGATACAGTCAATTAAAGTAACCTGGATTTCAAATAAAATAACAGAACAGCATAATTTAAGCTTTTAAATGACGAAGCAGCAACAGCAGCAGCAGCAGCCACGAGAGAAAGATTAATCGCGAAAAACAGAAGGAGAGTAGCTCGCTCGTTCGCTCGGGAGGGAAACGTTATACCGAAAATATTTCCGTTGACATAAATCTAATGAAAGACACGAGTAATGAGAGGAGAGCCGAGGAGAGGAGAGGAATAGTCGTGTTTCTATGGCGATAGAAATGGCGTTGCATTATCTACTGCACTAGTAGCGTGTCGCTTCGATTTCCTATGTGTGCGCGCGTGCAAGCGCGTTTCCGCATTAGACATTACGCGGGGGATGTTCCGGAAGAGCGGAAAGGCAGAATGACGGGGCGGGGGGGAGGTACTCGGGAAGTAGAGACATCAAAGTCCGAAAATCGTCGAGAGTGTTTGAATTTGACTCGCCAGCGTTTTGACGGCATAAGTCGTATAAACCGCACTAGGAGGGCACTGCAGTTGCAGACTAAACAAAAGCCATCTGGTGAGATTCTTTTTTCTATTCGCGTGTAACCCGGGAGGAGAGAAAGAGGAGAGAGAGAGTGAGAGAGAGCGAGAGAGAGAAAACGGGTGCGTTAGCGGCTTGTTTCTATTATGACTGAGCGCACGCGGCATAATAAGCTTTCTGCCCTACAGTGGGAAGCTCCCCGTTTACTCGCGGGATGCAAATCCTCGGGACGCGTGTACACTCCGTGTGCCAACATTCGGTAGGAAACGTCGCGTGTTTTTCACGCGCGTGCAAAAGGTTGCATACTGTTCTGCCGGGACCCTCCTGCGGAGCGCGAGTGCGCTTTGAAAATGCCACTCGGTTCCGCCCTCCCCCCTCGAAGGGCACTCTCTCCCCCGATAGTTTTCGCTGGGAAAGGCAGAAATTGGAGAAACCACGGGAAACGTCGCCGCCTGTTTTCTCGACGCCATTAATTGTACCGTATAATTAACAGTCCGGGGGCCACCTTTTAAAAGTGACCTCGTAAATGAAATCTTGCTCGCCTATCTTACGCGTTGCAAAGACTGTAAATTTATCGCCGCGTCGGTTTCCGGTACATGGGGACGTCTCTTCCGTCCAAGTGAAGTATTTATGAACACCTAAAAGGGAACGAAAGAATTTTGGCGCGGCTACATTGTTATTAAAGGCGGCAGCGCCATTTTTTGTCGGCGGAATTGACACGGCGGCGCCATGGGCTAACGAATGTGTCGCAGCGGCGATACCGGGGCCTGAGAATGAGGAAGATTGTAGCACACGCACGGGCGGTGTCTGGAAATAAAATTAATTGGGGGGAGGTTCCGCGCTTCTCTCTTCGAGTTCCAGTTCTCCAAGTCCAGAACTGGAGGACTCGGGACGAGCGCGCGCGTCTGCGTTTAGGTGAAATCAGGAAAATAAGCCCAGCGACGAAAAGCACGCGCTGACTTGGAGTATTCCCGTTGTTGAATGCCAAGACCAAGACCACGACGCGACGCGACGCGACGCGATTTCTCTCTCGCTTCTTTTTCGCTCGAACAATTTTTTCCCCTCCCTCTCGCTCCGTCCTCGTTCTCCTTACTGTCTGGAATCTCCTTCAAAATTTCTCGAAGGAGTCCTGCATTCTTATCTTCGTACGCGTCATACCGACCCTTCGCTTCCTGAGAATCCTTCGATGACAAGGTGGGAGCTGCCTCCCCCTCTCTCGACAACCCGCAATCAAGGATCGACCTTACCCACGCGTCCGTGACTCCTGGAAATTTACCAAAAGGCATTTTTATCGCGTAATCGAATAAAATCGAGGGCGCAATCCGCCAATCGTCTAATATCCAGGACCCTTCACCCGCACCCTTTCCCTATGCGCAAGGGAACTCGAAAATTTGTCCCGCCAGTGAATGGTCGTGTGGTTCCCGTGCAAAGTTTCCTGGAATTTTTATCAGCGCGAGCAAACAGCTTCGATATCCTCGGAGCCGAGGGGATGCTTGTCACAGGAAATGCAAGGAAATTTCGTTAGCCGCTTCGTACGTTGGTGCACCGGTCTGGGGCGACGATCGTGGGCGGAACAGACCGGTAAGTACGTCGAAAATCGAATTTCCGGCTTACGCGTATTTCCTACTAGGAAAATAGAGAAGAGCAAGCGCGCACGCGCGAGAGAGAGAGATCCAACGATAGTCGGGGAAGGCTTCGGATCCTTTGCGATTGTAACAGCTCGCCAGGAAGAGACTGAGCCAGGTGGAAGGGGGTGGAATCGGACGCAATCGGCCTCGTCTTATTTATTAAAAGAAAAGAGCGAAGGGTCCTGGGCTTTCTTGAGGCCAGCCGCTCTTTACGAGCGTGGACCGAGATCGTCATAAACACGTGCAGCTACTGCCTTGCCGGAGATTCAATTGTTATTGGCCGTTGTCCGTCGACGCGAGTCGCCACTGACCAATTCTCCTGTCCATATATGTATAATGATCCCGAGCTACTATGTTTCTCGGCGAAAGTCGCAAGAAAGTCACGGAATAAAATGTCCATATAAGAAACATACGACTCTCTGCATAATGCAGGAAATCACTTTATAGATTCCAGCCCTTTTTCCTCTCCCCTTTTCGCCAGATTGATTTAGGGGACGCGACAATCGTGGAGGGAGGAAGAGAGAATAATGCGTTTATTTGCAAAATAACATTATTAGCGTGTGGTGTCTGCGTTGAAAATGCATATGTGCAGTAGGAGCAGAGCAATCGAGCAATCAATGCGGCAATCGAGCAAATCACTAGCCGTCTGGTAACTCGACTGGTAATCTAGCAGTCTGATAAGTCCCATTAAAATCCCCTGATTAGAGCTTTGTATGTAAGACAATGAAACCTGTTTAGGCTATCAATGGACTCGCGTGTCTATTGAGTAAGATTACGCATTGAGATAAAAGAATAGGCTGGAAGGTCCCTGGATCGCGCTAATTGCTTTCATTGAAATAATTCGAGTGTTAATCAATCTGGCAAATGAAGCGAATGGTTGCTGGAGGAGGCTGTAAAAAATAATGGGAAACCTCGGTTTCTTCTCTTCATAAATCCTGAAGCATGTTTTTGCTTTTAGCTCGCTCGACGAGTGAATGGATCTTGAACCGGCCTATTTTGTAAGATAAGAAACTCGCCTTTTATCCAAAGACTTTTGCGCAAACTTACCCTACCTTACCTTACTTTGCCTTATTTTACAGCGGCAAATTACTTAAAACTTGATCAGCATCGATCCAGTCTTTTTAATTATCTCGATAAACTTTAAAACAAATACGGAGGTTCTCTCCCTCTCTCTCTATCTCTCTCGTCTCTTCTTCGATGCCCCGAGACCAAAGTTGTTTTTCAACCCCGAGAGACGCGGTGGCAATTTCGAAAAACTCTAGGAAAACTCGCGGCATCGGCGCTCGATAAAATACTGGCGAGCAAATAATCGGTGAATCTCAAATCTCACGGGAACATCCCCTAAGTTGAAAAACTATGATTTTAAGGCCGAGGAACGCAGGCAGGGTGGAATATTTGAAAATTAGCGGCTTCGGGGTGCATAACTAGCTGACCTGGGTGCCATCTGTGACGTATCGTTGGAAGTAGGATTGCATCGTGTGGGTGTTGGTGTATTTTCGCACGGGGTAGTCGAGACAGCTTTGCAACGGGGAAAGAGAGAACGAGATGGAAAGAGAGAGGAGAAGCTGGGATATCGAAGCCGGAGCGAGATGGTAGAATCGACGAGGAAGAGAGGAGAGCAGAGAGAGGAGAGAGAAAGCGAATGTGTGGGGTTGGGTGGAGGGATCCTCGGTTGGCTCGACTCGTTGTGGACGTCGTTTCGGGTTGAGGTAGAGGGGGAGTCTAGACGCAACGTCACGAGTACTGCGCTCCCTTCCCCCGGGCCCTCGTAGACTGCGCCCCTGCACCCCCTCTTGTCCCGGCGATGCCGCGCCGATGACGGTCGGAGCCAGACACTCCTGCACGGAGAGGGGGTCGAGGGTGACTCCGGCTTTTTGGTTAGGAATTGTTGCCGGTCCGCGCACGTGTCTGCGACAATGTCCGCGATCACGTACGTCTGCGCCTGCCTCCGCGAGAATCGGCTCCGAAGTCAGACGGAGAGGGAAGTAGAAAAGACCAAGTAGAAAAGGATCAAGGGGAGGAAAAGGTTGGAATTTGTAAAGGACAGAGAGCGAAGAAACACGGGAATCGAGGGAGAGGAGAAGAGGAAAGGGAAGGGAAGGGTAGGGTAAGGAAAAGGGAAAGGGAGGAGGGTAGTAACGAAGCCAGGAGGCAAGGGGCATGCTAGACAGGGACGGAAATGTATACCTTGTGGATTTGTATCGGCGCGTATCCAACGACCCTCGCAGATGGAGGAGGGTGCGTCAAAGTGGCCGCGAATTGAGTTTTCCTCGGGGCATGTATAACTCCGCTCCATCCCCCTTCCTTCTTCCCTTTCCACGGTGGTCTTCGCTACTTGGCGTCCTCCTCTTGCTCTCGTTCATTCTCCTCCGCCTTCTCCTCTCTCTTTCGCTCCGCCACCGGCATTCTAGTCAAACACGTGCCGGTCAGTTTATCGGCGTACGCGTATGCTTGCTTACATTTGCATACCGTCTAAATCTATTTCTCCGAAATTCACGTTGGACTCTCCATGTTGAACCTGAACGTGAATAACCTTAAAAGACAGAGAGAGAGAGAAAGAGAGAGAGAGAGAGAGAGAGAGAGAGAGAGAGAGAACAGAACGCCCCTGGATGCTGGGTGATGCAGATTAAAAAACGTCCTTTGGATATTCCGGCCTTTTTGGAACACGTTAGGGTGGACACCTTCGGAGTGTCAGGCCTAAACATAGACCAAGAACCCGATAAACATCCTTAAGGAATTCGTCGAACAAGTTTAGAAGCAAAAGCCCATGGATGTTAACAGGCATCGCGAGCCGTTCGAGATATTTGCAGTTGGATGCAGTTGTTCGATGCATTGCACGGGATTTGCACTAATGTTGTTTGGCTCTTTCGAATGCCTTCGGAGCATTCCACCCGCGGTCTTGTACAGCCTCTCGCGGGCCTCCTTATCCTGCTACTCTAGCCGAGTGCAATGAGTCTCCTCCACACTTTGGCTTCTTGTCCTGTCTAAGGAGAGCTGGATTTCCAATCCATGAGGAATCGCCCGCTCCTTTCTCTCCTTCCTTCCCCTGTTCCGCCGACCAACCCCCCGTATAATTGAGTCATCCGTACGCATGTGTCTGATTATATACGTTTCTACTACTGTGGGCTAAGAGGATTTTTATGAAACATCTCCCCCGCACAGCGTAGATCCCGGGAAACGCTCGATTCTTTCCACGACGCGTGTGTCGCGCGCGCTGACCTTACTCATGGGCTCATGACTTTTAACAAGGAACCTGGAAATCGAACCACTTCCACCGCCTTATCAAAACGATCCCCGATCCTTTCGGATAGAGATGAGAGACGGTACTCCAAGGAATCTTGTACCGGTTCCACAGGATTTCTTACTACAGGGTTAGCTTACTTTATTGTCAAACGAAAGGATTTCGTATCACGATCAAAAAGTGCTTCGACATTCCTGCGGAATAATAGAGGGTATTGTTCGTTCGACGAGTATCGGCGAGAGAGAGAGAGAACGAGATTCATTCTTGAAAATTTCTTATGCTCTCGCTCCTCCGCTCGGGTCGTCTTCCTCTTGAGATCGTAGGAGAGAATGGAGAGAAGAGGAGGAGATCGTGTCGAGGGAGCAATTTGGAAGAATCGGGCTTCTTCTGGGATGATTCGTTCCGCACGAATGCGAGGATGCCTGCCGCGATCCAACTCTTTTGGTGGCCACGCACTTTCTGGGTTATTTCGCGTGTAAACCGTATATAATCCAGATACGAGCTCTAAATGCGGCGAACCTCCTATTTAGACTCTCCAGTTGACTCACGCGTGCCTATTTTTGGAGCCAGCGTGTTTTCGTTGGTGCGCACATACCGATGCGTGCGTGCGTGCGTGCGTGCGTGCACACTCGCGCGCACGGTAGCCTGCACGCGTGCGCATTTTGCCCGCTGACCCTTAACACGCACACGCGTGCCAGAGCATTACGTCACACGCGAGCGTCATCGCCCAACGCGATGAAAACAGTATTTGAGGAACACGAGAGTCAGCCGAAAATTTTCGCAGCCACCTATTAGCGTAGGGAAATGGATATGGCGGGTTCAAAGTTCGATCTGGGAATGCAACCTCCCTCCGTTTTACGGGAAAAAAGGTGCCCCGCTCGAAAACGAACTATTTTTTTCTTTGGTCCCTTTTCGCTTTGGACGCCCGTACGAGGAACGGGCTTGTCTGACTTTTCTTACTTATTTTCCCTTAATAATAAAGTGCAATGACTCACTATGATTATATTGCATTGTCAACTGCGATAACGGCGGTGAGGCAGGAAAATGTACAGCTGCAAATAATCATGGGACTCGTATAGCATTCCCCTCGTCTCTGTGTGCACCGCGTAAGAAAAAATAAGATTTTATCGATTACTAGCCTAACAACCATCTGGCCGTGCTCGCTGCATGATTCCGACCAACTAATGGGGGGCTGCACTCCACGCTCTGTCAACGCGATTTATTTGCTCGAGTTGTATTTAAAATTCACTAGTTTTGTCGAGGCATTATTCGGAACAATGCCATTATCGAGTGTATCTACGTTTATTTAATCAAGAGTCCAAGTCTGGAATGACAGAGAAAGCGCGCGACGTAAAACTGTAATTTTCTACGTGTGTCGAGTGTTAATATTTTTATGCCACGAATTGGACGCCATTAAATAATTATCTATTGATAGAGTTGTGTGTGTGTGTGTGTGTGTGTGTGTGTGTGCAACAAATGCAATTTTTGCAACATATGCAAAAATGATCCCTCTCACAATTCTCGAGTGCCTTCCTGCTGGTGGCGTGACTCAAGACGATTAGCTAAACTCTGGGATCGCGGGAGTTTCGTCTCGCCTTGATTGGGGTAGGTCCCAGACGTATAGTCGACGACGTAGCCTGCCACCAATGAGACCTTACCCACCATGGCAAGGTCAGTGATTGGAGATCCACGTTAATTAACCTTTTATCGTCGAGGCATCCAGTGCCCCTGGTCTTTAAAACGATCTAAGTCTAATCCTTGACCCTCCGACAATAAAACTGGCGACCAATCGAGTTATGTCATCCACCGGTTAGAAATGACAGATTAATGAACGCGCATTAAAAGTACTGTTCGAGCTAATTGAATTTTAGGGAAAGCTTCTCGCGCGCTCGTCTTTTATTCGAGAAGGGGTTGACCAGCATGGAGGGTGGTGCGCTGAGACGTATGCTGCGAATTCTCTTCGGCATTTCATTGAAACGCGGAAGAAATACGTCGATAACGTATACCTACCTGCTCTTGACATCTATTCGTGTTTTCGAATGATTGAGCCATTTAGCCATTGCTAAACATATTCTGAAAAGCGACTCTACTCTGAATCTACGCGTCAAGTACAACGTCGCGCTACATAATTCGCGCGCGCTATGTATATTTTCCAATGAAATAGAAATAAAGGCGACGCCATTCATCTTTCAGCGTTAAGTTTGACGGCTCGATCGCAATCTTCGCGTAATTTAATTCGCGTCTGCAATGAAAAATCTTAGCATCGTCCTGAGAGAAAGCAACGCAACGAAGAAATTCAAGTAGAGGACGAGCGCGAGATTTACCTGCAGAGATCGGGAAACGCTAGACGCATCCGAAAATCTATTCGTCGGAAATTTGGAAGGAGCCGACGCCAATAGAATACCGAAGCATCGACAAGGCAGTTTGAGTCTTGTCGCGAGCAGTGGTGTCACGTGGCTATAAAAAGCCTCGGGAATTTTATTCCCGAATCGCGCGACAACGTCTCATCGATGGGTTTTCGACTGGTATAGTCCGTCAGAGGGAAGGGCTGTTGTGTCGGTGGGATATCCGTGGTAGTGGAGAGTCACGGTGTTGGGTAGACTATAGTCGCTGGCTAGACTGCACCCCCGCCGCCTCTTGGGAGGGGGAAGGTCGAGGGCGAGGGCGAGGGGGAGGGGGCCCGCAGACTGGGGATGGAGTCTGTGTCGGTGCAAAAGGGGCGAGAAAGATGAGAGAGGAAAAGGGAGAGGCATCGAGAGAGGGAGAGAGAGAACAGCTTGTCGAAGAGGGGTAATCGGAGGGGAAGGGGAGTGAGAAACGAGCGACGGCACAGCGGGGGCGGGGATTGCTGGCTCGAGGTAGGGGGCGCTGGCTAGACACCGCTCAGACAGCCCAGGGGGTCGCAGGGGGTAATTTCTGCACTGGCGTCGCCACCAACTATCCGACCATCTAGCCAAAAACACACCTGGACGGGGACGACTGTCGTTGGCAAAGGTCGCATCGGAACATCTTTTTCGAGTTTTCGAGTATCGCGTTTCAGGCGAACTTTAAAAAAGGGGCCGAGGAACTTTTCGATGTATCTTACCGTGGGATCTGCTCGTGGACATTCATTAGAGATCTCTCGTGGATTCTTTAGAGTCCGTGTACACGTGTATGGCACTCGCGCGCGCGCGATAGACTCGTAGGACGAAAAGCCTTTTACGTGAAATATCTGCTGTTAAGTTGGCTAAAGAAAGGACCCGGTCGTTTTACGAGCAGCTTGCGTTATTTATATTTTTAGATAAGTATCACCCGACACGAAGGCGGTGGCAGTCGAAGGTCATACTGCACCTGCGTCCACCGCGCGCACGTATTCGATCCCTGAGAAAAGGAATTCACTCGAAGCCGAAAATCGCTGACTGACCGCTACTTGCCCGGACTACTTCCGTTTTTTGCACTCGGTCTCATCGTTAGGCCCGGCACGTACATCCGGAAAGATACGTGATAGCGCTGAAAGCAGTTGGCTGCTATCAGGGAGAGACTCGCTTTCGTCTCGAACCCTAAACATTGTTGATGTAGCGCACCACGGCCCTCTCCCTCCCTCTTGTCGCCCCCCCGATAATTTCTTCCCCGAGACTCGATACAGTCAATGAAGGGGTCGAGTGGGAAAGATCGATTCTCCCTTCGAAATCGGAGTGGATCGCGTTTTATCGAAATCTCGCGATGAACCCGCCGAGTTGCGAGGAGCGAGTGACTCGTCGTAAATTAAGGTGCGCGAGTAGTATGATTTAATCGAGAACTAGTTATTATTTAATAGTTGGGCTCTCTCCTCGCGGCGTCTACGCCAATGGATTGAACGGCCAGGAAAGCGGCGGACTGTTTTTTATCGAGTGACTGCAGAGAGTTGAGAGTTGAGTGGCGAGTCGGAGTGAGTCTAGACGAGCGGGCGTCTGCGTCCTCTTTGCCTCCTTATAGGCAGCGGCAGACCAGCCGGCTGCCGTCGTCTTACGTGGCTCTTTCACCGCTGCAAAAGCCGTTCTTGCCTTTTTCCTCGTTAAACCTGCCCCGATACCTGGTAGTGGCCCGATGAACCGACACAGATTGGACGCGAGAAAATAAACCAAGAACTCTCCTCGAGAGTCTCCTCTACCCCCCGCCCCCCTCCCACCATCTATCTCCGCGTAGCTCTATTTTACCCATCCTTATCATTTCAATCAACCATTTCCAAGTTGACGATCGCGCGGCTGCTTTTAAACTCCGCTCCTGAAACTCGGAGAAAGCAATTTCCTTAAAAAGGACCTCGCTCTCGTTGTTTCCACTTACGTTATTCGTGGAATAAGGCTACGCGATTGATAATTGCACGGAAATTAGCTTAATTGCAGTTCCAAGTACTCGAGGAGAGCGTAGCCGTAACTTTAGGTTCATCTTTGACTCGGCTGGAGAGAAACCTTTCAGCGGGATTCGCCAAGTTTTTTACGGAAACCCGTATCATCCCCCGTTGGGGTCCTCCAAGATATACTCCAAGGAAACGCAGGTCTCTAGCGTATGATCCTGCGTGGCCTCTGGTTGGGTCCTGCCGGCGAGGTCACCGCGAGTGGCAACCCTACGTCGATTTGTGGAAACACGCGTTAGCACTTGGAGTTCCGGAAGTGTAGGGGGTGTCAGGCATGAACGGATGGACGTGCGTGCAGACAGTTAGAGGGACAGGACGCACCAGGACAGGTGTTCAGTCGACGCACGTAAGTGGGCAGGAAGGAGAACATCGGGCCCCGTCAGCCGCAGGATGAGGGCGGTGGAAGGGCGAGGGTGAAGACGAGGGAGAGGGAGAGCACTTTCGTGTAGAGCTACAGTTTCGTGTCTGATGCATGCGCTGCAATTTCCCGCAGGCCCGTCTGTCAAGTCTTTGTCCGTCTGTGCGCTCATGCATACCACATACACCATTGTTAGTGCCCACTTTCGCCACGATGCCCAGCATTCCTCTGATCTTACGTTAGACCCCGAGTTTCCTCCGGCAATCTTCGGCCACGTCCCGAAATGTGCCCTTCCAACCCTCGAGCTTCTTCTGCCGAGCGATACCACCAGTGGTACTCCGTGGAGCAGTGTCAACCGGGATTTCAACGATCGGCGATATTTCGAGAAAGCTGAAAAACTCCAGGCTTTCCCCATTGACGATCGCATGGAAATCCCCTTTCTCCCACGGTTAATCCGTGGACTCGTTGAGGGACGTTAGCGCTAAAAGATTTGAGTATCCTTTTCAATTGAACCGGTCGCCGCGATATTTGATGCAATACAATAGTGCGATAATGGTATGTAATATAATAAAGTCGTCATAAATTGAAGTACTTGGTAATTTCCTGGCACATGAGACAATAACGCGCGGCCAGCGAGTCGGACGGCGGAAGGTGAGGGAATAAGGGAGCACGAAGGGTTTGTGACGTCACTCCCTCTGCCTATTCATCCATCTGTCCATCTGTCGGTCGTCGGCCGACGTCAAGGGGGATGGCCGACGTAACGTTTCAATGTCACGGTCGCCAGCTCAGACCGTAACGTTTCTCCTGTGTGTGCACGCTGCCTCGAGGAGAATGCAGTGACACGTGAACTGCAAATTTTTTTTGTTTTTTTATTTCATTCGACCTCTCTCGACGTATAATTTCTCTCGGCGATACACCGTCGCTCGCTATACTATCGCAATCGATCCCTTCGCGACAATTCACCACGACGGTATAATTGATTTCTCTCTCCTGGAATAATATGGTAATTCCTGTAATTTTATGAGAGACTCTATTGTGCTCCCCGAGTATTTTTAGCAGATTTTTCAAGATTGAAAGCAGAGACGGAGACGTAGGCGGAGACAGGGAAGAGCCGATAGATGGAAATCTGGCGATTACCGGATATTGATTAAGAGCGAAAATTGAAAGATTCGTCGATTTTCCGAGAAATGAAAGTTGCGATTGAGACTTGAGCTGCTTATGCGGAGTTTTCGTTACTGGGCTCGTCTGGAGTGCGGAACTCCTCGCCATTGGGGGTGGATGAGGGTTGGGTGGAAGAGAAGCTAGGAGAGAGGAGCGAGGGGTAGGGCGAGGGTCTCGAAGGGCGACAGGGCGAGATGGAGGAGTGAAAGGAGAGACGAAAACGGCGGGCGCACCGGGGGTCTCGCCACGTCGGGGTCGCGTCGGGGTTAGGGACGTCGCAGAACTCTCCGGAAGGGGATGCAAGGGGATTGCACAACTTCTGGGCAAGGGGAGAGGGGCTCGCAGACGGCGGGGCCAAACGTGATACTCGCACGATGCCGGAGATTCGCGCAGTCTCCAGTTTTCCAGCTTTATTTGACAATATGAAATTGTTAAACTATTTATTAGAGTCACTCGTGTCTTAAATTTTTTCCCCAGTGGAAAATGACGCTGAGTGGTAAGACACGCGTTAAAATCGATTCGTTCGTCTTTCATCGCTCGCATCGATTATCAATGCGGTTTTTTTTTTTTTTTTTTTTTGGAAAAATGCTGGGACTTTTCTTAACGATTTTTCACAGATCTGTCTCTATCTGGATGTTTTAGAATCTTTGCGTGTACGTGTTAGTATGCATTGCCAATTTCCCCACGCGTCTACCGTCTGCGCCTCCGTTTTCGTGACTGTCAACGGTAATGTCTGCGGGACGATTATATCTCGCGTGTTGACAAAATGAAAACTAACGATGGCCTGCCTTGTTTACAAAACTACGCGTGTTAGGGCCAACACGTGTTTTAACGACAAAGCTCGCAGGTTATGTTTGCTATTCAGTCTGGCTCCTCCTGGTTGGAAATAGAAAAAGGGTTTCGCGCGAGAAAAGGTAGAAAGAGAGAGAGAGAGAGAGAGAGAGAGAGACAGACAGAGAGACAGAGGGAGGGAGAGAGAGAAATAGCCCTCGTTTCTATGGTTCGTTGAGAACTTCCAAAAATTTCCAAATGAAATCATGTCTGGATTTCTTATCTGTTCAAAGTTATGGATAGAGCGCCGGTTCTCCATCGAGTCTTTTCTACTTCCTTATCTCTCGCTACTCTCCTTTATTTTCGAGTGGCAAACGTTTTCAGAGACCTTGCAGATATTTTGAAATAGGTTTTTGCGCGAGCGGATAATCCTTTGCGAGCGAGGGTTGCACCTTTGCGGTCCAAGTCTTTCGGAAAGTCCTCTTGTAATCAGACAGAGGGTGCCTCTGGCGAAAAGCGCTTTAATTCTCAGTCCGCTTAATTCCGCGTGTACGAATAGCGAAGTCTGAATATTCATGAAGTCCGGCGCGAGAAGCGGGACACGAGCTGATCTGTCGCGCGACTCATTTTATATTTTGTTTTGCAAGTTTTGCGCCCGAACCTATTAAAATGCCGTCTACCGTGTCTCTGCTCTTTTTTCTACGTTTCTTTGGACCCTCGTCCCCTCCTCGACTCTTCTCCGCGGAAATTCCTATCCCCGTGATAAAAGCGTGAAACGACTATTCACCCCTTGAGCTTCTCTCCCCGTTCCTCCGCTACTTTTGCGAGCAGCAGGAATATTAAAAAATCATCGGTGTTTAACCGTGGTACGTCGATTACAATTTTCTGCATCGGCCATTACGAGAATTCTTGTAACGAGTAGCAGGAAGAATAGCTTTCGCGAAAAATGCGAAAGAGACCGCACGCTTAATTGTTCTTTTCTTTTCACGACTCTAATGAATTTGTTCATTTCTCGCGCACACACTTGCACCGAATGTGCACTATTGATCCGCTCGGTTTAATTTAGTATCTGGTTTATTCTGGTTTACGGGGAAGTGGGTGGGGATGTTTACATTTTAATATTTCAGCGCCGTACAATAAAATCTGTCGAGGAGAAGTGATAATTTGCAATGAGCACCGAAAGCGATTTCCGTGTCGTAACAAGTCGCAACCGACGAAGTTTAGCGGCGTTAAGCTCTCATCTCGGCAAAAACGCGACCCAATCTCATCCTCTTCAGGAACTTTTTACGGCGGAAACCTGCGAGGTCACGAGACGGCGGGACGCTCTCCGCAAATTACATAGAAACGGTGGCTTTCTTCCAGACATTTTTCTCGTCTCGCGACATTATAAAATGAATCACCATTTCTCCGGGCCCCTTTGTGAAATAGAAATTTAACGCTGCGATCTATTTCTCTTATTTACAAGTGCATCTGCCTGAATTTTTCAAAGGAGCGCCTGCTGCATCCTCTGAATCTCCTAAGCAAACGTATTTCTACTATTTCTATTTCTACTCCTCTCGACATCCTTCTCCTCTGCTGCGAGACTCTCGAAAATAAGTGAACGAGTGTCGAGCTGATTAAAAAAAAAAAAAAAAGAAAAAAAGAAGAAAAAGAAAAAAAAATGACTCAGAGTCTTACTGATTGCCTAATAACGAGTTGAAATTGGATTTATTTCTGCACGTCGAATTATTGCAGGGAAATAAATGATCGCTATAGGGAAAAATAAGAAGCAGGTTGAATAATTCGTCAAGTATCGTTGGTGGTCGTATTAAGATAGTGCTAAAAAAGACAGGGTGTGAAGCACGAAATAATTTACGGGTTACATTTGGCATTAACGAGTTGTAATTCGGAGCAGTCGATAATATAGGCAGACGGTCTGACCTGGATGCGGTGTTTTCTTCGCACCAGTGGCTCCTCGGCCATACTTTCGTATTACGTACTGAACTACTCACACCCACACACAGACCTCTAGGAGCTTTTGTCGTGCGTCTGAACATGCGCTTCACATTTAAACACATCGCTGCTCCCAAGTCCCGTAGATTCCACTCTGCCTGCAAAGTCGAGGCTTTTCCACTCGGTAAATAAGACACGGCCTGACACACCACTACCACCATCGCCGTCTTTCCCCCCTCGACCTTTCGCGCTCTTTTCTCTTCCCTCCTTGCTCGGGCACACGACGTCAATGCTAAAAAATATTGCCTCATTAAAAACGGAAACGAGCGAATAAAATTAGATTCGATCGATGGGCGCATCAGATTTTATCGGGATTTTAGTCCGTGGAAATCCAGGGAATTTTCAAAGGCGAGAGGATGATCCGCGATCGGTCAGATCGCATAAATCTTCATGATTTTAAAGTACTCCTAGTTTCGTGCCTGAAGAGAACTGTGGACCTCCTCGCCTCTAAACGAGTGCACTAAAACTTGCAGCGCTCGTCGGGAATAATCGCGAGCTACGAATGCATTTTATGAATTTTCCAGTACTGGCCGGCAACTTGGCGTTGACTTTAAAATCTAATTCTCGAGAGTAATGTCGTGTTACGAGGTAACCTAGCAAAAATGGCGACGCCACTGTCGCAATCGTGAATCTCGAGCAAGGGGTCTGGCCTGGATGGCATGGCAATCAAATTATCGCGGCAGACGGTTCGTTTCAGACAATCGTTTTAAATGGGGATGTACAAGACCCATGGTTAGAGGGGGAGAGAGAGAGAGAGCGGCGGTAAACTGCAGGAAACAAGTCCTCCCATACCGAAACGATTGCCGTGAAAAAAATCTTGTCACGAGACATTGATACTGCGCAACGCGAATCGGAGAATGCTCGCTGTAATTGAAAGCTCCTCTTTTGCCCAATCGAGCGAGCTGATTGAGCAATGAACGTGCGGAATACGTGTACAATTAAATGGAACGATTGATAAAAGTGTGCGCGATGAAATTCGATCGAAGCAAACAAAAATTCAAGGGTCGCGGAAGGGGGGGTACGGGGCACGGCTCGAGGGTGCGATGGAAGAAGATTCGCGATTGGGATTCCCCGAAAAATGTCAAAGTATCCGAGCAATCTCTCTAGTGTCAATTATATCAAAGCACCGTGGAAAGCGCTAATTCATTCGAAATCTACCTAATTAAATAATTTAGTGGGTTGGCTGCTGTTCCAATTAGCGCGTGCCTATATACGCATTGCCGCCTACGCACACAAATGCGTGTGACACGAGCGTGGCCGAGGTGTCGCGTATGTTCGAGCAAACAAGTTGGTGAATTGTCGGGCGCAAATGGGTGCGTGTGGGATCGCACGCGCGCGCGTGTGCACCTGACAATGAGCGAGCCTCGTTCACGTTCGTTGCCATTTTCGACGTCATCCTGCGGATCTCGGATCTCGACAGGTGTCCCCGTGCCGTTGGGCGACATTAACGCCGGTAATCCAAAGGGGATGACTCGCGGTATCGATGATTCTCGCGCGAGTAGTCGTCGTCGCTTTGACGACGATGATCGAGTCGTCTCCTCTCGCGAAACGGACGCGCGCGCGCCAAGTTTTTCAGCGAGCGATTTTTCCAAACATCCCTCCAATCTATCTGGCGCCGGTCTCGCGTTTCGGTCCGCCTCTCTCTCTCCCTTCGAACCTTCAGCCCTTCTCCGTGATCGGCGACCCCAAATCGCAATTAACGCGCGTTACACGAGTCACGTGACGGAAGATTGCGAGACGTTACGGCGAATCCGATCGATGCTAAAGGGCTAAATTAACTTTTCGGCACCCTCCGAATCATTTAGTCGCTTTAATAACGAGTCTCACCCCTTTCGGTGACCCATTGCGTTCGCTCGAGTGCCGCGCGAGGTATTATCAGCCCCCACGTCGACGATGCACGTTGACCGCGCGCGTTCATCTCTCGTTTATATTCCATCATTCGTCTTTTTCGAGTCCTTTGACTTAACGAGTTCACTGAACATTAAAAAGGCATTAATTCCTTTTTGTTCTAACAGCCGTCAAGAGTCACGCTAATTGTTCCTCCCAAGCGAGCCCTCGCTTGCTCTCACTTGAAAATAGCGATGAAACGCGCGCACGCGACAATATCGTAGACTTATCGCGTCGCGTGGAATATTATCATTGCACGTACGCTCCGCACGGCTTTAAACATTATTATCATACGGCAATTTTTATTGCATCACACGGAACATTATTGTGCACTTGGCAGAAATCGTTCGATAAAAGTGCTGCCCGTGGTTTTATTCCAGCTTTGCTTTGATATGCAGGAACCATTAATTATTTGTACAACGCGTAAAGTTTCTGGATATGCCGTGGCAAATTCCGATTGTAAACCGAAAGTAGGCGGTCCCGTGACGATTTATTTTTGAAACTTGCTCCTGGCTTTGTTGCAATTGAAACTCCCTTTCATATCGATTAATAAATGACTGCTATATTCGACCATTCACCGACCGCTTCCATGTTTATTGTTTTTCGCTGGGCTGGATCGATTGTCGTTTTCGAAACTCTGTGACCAGTTCTGTAAAATGAGCGCTTTCGCCGGATTTAATTTCACAAGTACTCCCCAGGGATTTATTCTTATTCGCTGGCATGTGCGCACCGCGCTTTAATGATCATAGGAATGTTTTTGGAATTTTATCACGCGATTCTACTAAATAATTTTATTGTATAATCTCATTCGGCGACTTTAATAGTTGATTTTATTATACGACCTCGTTAGGGAGTCGGCTTTATCGTCAGCCTTGTTAAATAACTTTATTACTCCGAGTCCAAAAAATATTTTCAGGAGCCACGGGCGAATTTATCGCGGCCACTTTTATTCCCGTGTCAAACTGGATCGTTCTTAACCATAAATCCCCGAGAGATTTCTTATCATCGAAATCGATCGCTGCATCCACCGTAACAAACGATGGCGAGACAATATTTCGTAACGCAGTCGATTCGGCTAGCGATAAATACGAAGTTTATATAGGAGCGAGAGCGAGAAACACCCCTGCGATTTTGTGGTATCTCGAACGGCTTAATGGCACTGTTAACTGCCGTATTATTTAACGGGGATTTATGTATTGCAGTCTGCCGATTAAAACACTGTGTGGCCAAAAAGCACAAGAGGAAAGAGGAAAGGGGAGCGAGCGCGCGAGCGGGGGTGGAGCGCGACCGATACACTTAATCCCTCATAATAGCTGACCCTGATAAACAGCCGTACCGGACTCTGGAGACAGGATTGATGGCAAAAATAGGAGGACCAATTATCCCGACGGTGCTTCGATGCGAGCAATTTTTTTCTAATATATTATGCTCCTTAATGCCACCGTGCCACACACCCTCTCCCCCGGCGTCCGTGGAAGGATGAAATCAATGGCAAACTCCCTCGAGTGATTGAATTTAGTCGAGATCGGCAAGGAAACGTTTAAAATACTAAACTCTGTTAGGCTTGTTGAGAGCTACGCTCAAATTCTTACCTATAAGATTTTCTTCTGGCCTGGCAAAGTCCAGATCATCCGAGGGACCTCGCGAAGGATCATCCGAAAATTCATCCTTTGAAGCTCTTTTTTTGCTCTCTTTCTCTGTCTCTCTCTCGTCCGCGCGCTACTTTCATATTCATCGGAAGAGATCGGATCGATCGGATTTCTCTATGCCAATAAATTAGCGAAACCTAGAAACAGAAATGATCTACTAAGAACGGTAATTAGGTTAATGTCCATTTACGTCAGTTATTTATGGCCAATGTTTTACCATGACGCATATAAAGACCGAATCTGATTATTCCGCGTGTAAAGATGAGATCTTGCCATTTCACTGTTATCAAATAATACATGAAAGGAAACGTGATTGATTTTTCTCTTGGCCCGCTATCTGCAGAATGAATGAATTATGCAAATGACAGCGGATGACAGTATGGAACGAAGCGCAATGAATGTCAGAGACTATTCAGAATTTATGTCCTTAACCGGGATGATCAATTTAGAAATATGAAATTTTACTTTCGTTGCTCCAACCAATCCATAGCCGCCATTTTCATTCGTTAGGAATCTTTCTTCGTGAAATTTGATAAGATTCTCTATTCTTATATTTATAATGCTTATCGTGTTTACACTTGTATCCATTTTACCGCCTAACTTATTTTCTGACTGAATCTAATCATCATTTAACGCAATTTGAATTAATCAGACTCTTCCTTTTCCCCCGGATCTCCAAGTCTCCTCCTATTGTTTTTATTATATGTATCGCAGAGCTGCTTCCTGAATTATGTATCGAATTGAATGAATCCTACATTTATTTATGCAGACTTGGGAACAAGTGCTTTCGCGTGAATGAAGCTAGTGAATTAGATTAATGTGGCTTTTATGCTAATAATGTATAGGGCGCCGGAGCCCAATGGAGCTTGCGCTTAGCTTGGAATTCTGGCCTAAATAGACAATCGTTATCGAGATCGCGTCGAAGGAGTTAAGGGCTGTCGCCTGGTGGTAGGATCTGGGCACATGTACGAGGGTAGCAAAAGGAAAAGAGAGGAAAGGAGGAGGTAGGGAGGTAGGCAAGGAAAGCCGAGAGGAAACCGCGGTGGTAAGGGGGAGAGATAAATGTAGGGGGGATGAGAGTAAAGGGTGGTTTGGGTCCGGAAGAGAGTTTCGGGGGTTGCAGGGACGCGGTAGGGCGCGCTGTAAATTACAAGCGGAGCGCCAAACCGCTATGGTCTTCTCTCGGTGGCGCAGGGGTGTCTAGACGTATAGATAATGCCGAGTTTGTGCTGGGCAGACGCAAGCTAGACGGTCTCTGGTTCATCCAGCCAGCCAAAGCAGCCAGTCAGCCAACCAACCTACCAACCAACCAACCAACCAACCAACCAGCCAACCAGCCAACTGGGCTAGGCTAGACACATCGACCATGTTCTCTCTCTTTTTCCATCCCTTTCTACCCCCTCTTACCCCATAGTTCTGCTACCTATCTCTCTCCTATCTCTCCTTATCTCCCTTCACTTCCCCTCTCTCAGTTTTACGTTATAGCTCTGTCTCTTCTCCCCTCGTTCTCTTCCACTCTCCACGCTTCCACCCTTTGCTGTTTTTAACACTCTTTCTCTTTCTGACCTACCGATTATCTGCCTCCCTTCAATTTTTTCTTTTTCACTCTTATCCCCACCATCTTTTCATCCCTCTATCCGAATCGCTATCGCGCTTCAACCTAGCCGCAAGTGTTATATTCTGCACCAGAACGGATTTCCCATCATTCTCACCAGGCCACTCTAGCATTCGACGACCAACAGATGCAAATTCCCAATAGCATCGATGGGATCCTCGATTCCATTTGCACCGATTGTCACACCGATCAGTTTGGGAAATGCCAAATTTAAGTTACATTCGCTTATGTCTATTCGACATTTCTTCACTAAAACCCGAGTAAATTTCTCGTAACGTTAATCTTTAAAATTGTATGTTATTGCGTAAATTCAATTTTTAGTTAATACGCGAAGAAAAAGATACACGTATACGCGCATTAGTGATTTATTCATTTCCTTACAATTTACTCAAAGATCTTTTTATTTTTACTACCGTCTCGTTATTTCAACTACCATCTTGCCTGCCTCTGCTGTAGATTAAAGCTTCATATTTTACAGGCTCATAAAATACTTCAATACATCTACTGCGAAGTAAATGAGAAAAAATTATGTTTTTACGGTAATACGTTTGTTATGAGAATTTACGCAAGAATATTATTTTTTTCATCACTTGAAAAAATTTTATATCCTGATTTCCTATGGTAACGTGGATTTTATCGAACAAACGGTAATCATCGCTAAGCCTTAGATCTGCTTTATAGAGGCATCTTATTAAGATCATTAGACTTTTTATACTATAATTTTAAAAGGAATATCAAACCAGTGAAAATGATTCAACAAAATAAAGAGAAGCAAACCGAACGCGTATTTCGCGATAGAAATTATGGTTTCGAAAAGGACACCCCCGTGAATATTGATAACATACAGTAATATATATTTTTCCTTATATTTTCTTTGAAAAAATTATTAGATCGTTTATACTATAACTTAATATAAATCTATTCTGTAGCAAAGAAATTAATTTACGTGAAAGCGACGCTCGTTGCAACTGGTTAAAAAAGTATCAGCATTTGACAGGAGAATTTTTTAATAAGGTATAGTATATAAATATATAAACTTGAATAATGATTATTTATATGAGAAATATTACTCTTTTTAATTGTTAACTATAGATGCTAATAGATGAGTGTAGAAATTCAGGGCTCCCAGAAGATATTTTTAATCGGAAGAAGAAAGAAAGTTTAATGAAGGGTTCATTTATTCCTGTCAAAGTTTTACCTATTCCTAAAACATCTGCTGCTATGATAGGATGGAGATCTTCTCATGCAGAATGCAATTTAGAATTTATTGGTAATCTTTATATTTCGCCAAAAACAACTATTGAACCGCATATAGAACTTGGAAAGTTTCAAATTACAAATCAAAGATTTATCTTTCTTGGTTAAAAAGGATTAGGAAGATGAATATATTTGTTTTATTAAAACATTCTTTACCTTGTTTTAATAATAACATACTTTTTTATTTTCATTCCAAGTCGTTTCTGTTTAAGAGTCAACGGTAATTTCATGTCTAATATAACGCATTCACTCTAACTGCTATTAGCTTAATATTATTACAGTGAATTCAAGTATATCAGATACAATTATGGATATAAATCTAGTACTTACGTATCTAATTTTCCTACAGCTGTGAGTAGTTCCATTGAAATTTGTATAGTATATAGAATCTAAAACATAATACAACATTAATTGAATAAAAATATAAGTTTAATATACCAATAAAATATAAAAGTAAATATCTGTACCCTATTCGTACAGATATTTTTCATCCAAAAAACCAATCAGCTTTCTTTTATTTCTGCCATATGAATTCTGTGTCTTGCCATATTTTCAAAATACTCCTTTATATAGAATTTGCAGTAAATGTATCCAAATCTGTAAATTTTATAATTTATATTTTATTAAAAGTCACTTTAATATAGGTTACTACTTTAAATAAAACTTTGTGTTGTATTTGACCTTATAAGTATGAAAATTAGCTGTTTCCTTCTTTCATAATTTAGATTTTGGCAATAAGAAAACGACAATGAATAAGATTCCATTTTATTAAGTATTTGTATATTAGAAGTTGACAAAATTCACTTTTCAATTCTCGTTCATTTGTCAGTCGTAAATATCACCATCTATCGTATCGACTGCAAAACTTATTTTACTGTAAATGTACCGACATCATACTACTAGTAATATTTAATTCCTGAAACAGATACTAGTTGCGTGTCGTTGCAACCGGAAATGCAACTGGAAGTGCATCCAAATGTGCAACAAGATGCATAGTCGAAAGTGCAACTAGAAGACGCAGCAATACTCTCGAAAGTCAATGCAGTCGATCGAGGCGCAACTAGATTCTTTTTCAGGAATTAAATATTTCTAGCAGCATGATGTCGATAAGTGTCGGCACCGACATCTATCGACTTTAAGAATCATATATTATAATTTATAGTTGCAATGTTACTTCTTTCTTTTATGAAATAAGTAAATATATATGATAACAAATTACAAGTGAAAAAAGTGTTACCAATATAAGTAATGAAGAATTGTTTAATACTTTCATTATCCTGCAATTGACCAAATTACCATTTTTTATGCAGTCTTTTATACAAGTTTTTAATATTTCATACATACAAGATATCGTGTGAAATCAATTGAAATTATAATAAGAGATTATTAAAAATATATATTCTCATATAACATACACGGAGCAGGTTATAGCGCAATCTTCGTATCTTTTACGCAAGCGTAAAATCTAGTCCCTATCTGTTACCTACTTCATAAAGCTGCTTTCCGGTAACTACAGAAGAAGATCGAAGTTGCTATTCCTGCACGCAGTGGTAATAACTGGAATACGTTTCGCTAATATCTTCCATTTACTGAAAGTGTTAATAGTGCAAGTTTATTCTCCTGATAATTAAGCAAGAATTTTAAGAAGCTAAAGGTAAATAAATATAATTTGTCTTCATTGCACGTATATTATCGATTATAACTATTTCCAGAAAGTACGGGTGACGCATCAAATTGACGTGTACCATATCATATATTCAGTCAATCAGATGCAACCATAGTTTGTACTTTAAATTTCGTACATAATCTATCTATGTTCTCCTTGTGCTTTCGAACGATATCACTATTTAGGTTTATGGTGTAAGGGTAATTGATATGTTTCCTAATACATCCATATGACCAACAATAATTTCCTTATCTGTTTTGCTGTTCTACCTTATGTAAACATTATACTATAGTAATCTCATATTGCCATAACTTTGAATTGTGTAATGCTTACACTCTTCCATACTCATTATTGATAATGGTAAATAGAAAATATTTTTAGAAAATTTTTTCATTGTTCATCTAAATAGAATATATATAAAAGGTACTTTTGAAATGATATGTCAAAAGTTATCCAGTTAACATGAATTTTTCCAGATAAGATTAAGTATGACTCATAAAATGTACATTCATTTTGGATATCATATTTTGTATTACGCTTGAGGTGAATTGTTTTAATTGGTTGCTATTTTTAACTATTGTATCTAGTGAGATTTCATCTCAGTTATTATCTACTTCTTGTATAAAAATTAATAATGAAATAAAAGAAATTCCTTTACCACTTTAAACTATTTGAGTTTTTAAATATAAATTACATGATGTTGTCATGCTAATTGCTTTGCGGTATTAAATAACATTTTTTTTTTATATCTTATGCTCATAATTAATGTCTAACTTTTAATTATTGTACCTTAATGTACATTAATTATATTATAATTATTATCTATAGTTTTTATACAATATTAAGGATCTTTATAAGTCATGATTCTATTTTTTTTCAAAATAGATATTTTTTAAATTAAAATTATTTTTCAGTTAAAAACGTAAAAAGATGTCTACTTGGCAAAATCCACCTGATGCAGGATTCTATCCAGGACAACAAGGTTCTCAACTTTCAACTTTTAACTTACGCTCTCTTTCACTATATATTCACATAATTTAATTTATTTTTAAACGTCATAACAGATCATACTGCAAGCAGTAAGCACGGCATATTTTCTACATAATGTATTTCTATTAATTTATACTTATCAATATGTTTTCTAAATATAATATAAACATAATGTGCAGGAATACTTTAAGTGCGATGACTAGATATAAGTGCAAGTAATATACTGCTTGAATTAAAAGTCCAAATATAGTAGATTTTCCTAATAACCCACATGTAGAAGAGAGAATCATAAATAACAATGCTTTGCATTTCATCTATCATTCTGTACTATTATGCAATCAATATGAATTATAACATATATATACATATATGTATATACATTTATATATATGTATATATAACTGATAATAAATATAACTAATAATTGATGGATATAATTTTAAATTAAACTGTGCAGGTTATCCTCAATATCCTCAACAAAATCCTGGTTATCCTCCACAATCTGGGTATCCTGGATATCCACCACCGTACACAGGCGGAGTTCCACCAGGTATATAATGCTATAATTATAACTTTTTTTTATATTAATATATTTTAGCTAATAAGTACGTGTCTTTTTTTAAGGCCCTGGCTTTATTCCACCTCCAGGACCCCCACCTTACGGACAAGCACCACCACCAATACATCCACAACCCGGAATGTATAACTCAACGCATATTGAAGATCCTATGCAGGATGAAGTTAAGGGATTTGATTTTAGCGATAAGAGTATTAGACAAGGATTTATTAGGTATTTTTACGAAATTTTATACACATTTTTTTTTAAATAAAATTTAATGTTTTTTTTTTTTTTTTTTATGAAAATTGCTGATAATTTTTTCTGTTTACCAGGAAAGTGTATTCCATCCTTTTATGTCAACTTATGATTACTATGTCAATGATTGCTCTATTTCTATACCATGAACCCACACAAAGATGGATGGCATCACATAGATATGTGTTTTGGATTTGTTTCGCGGCAACTATTGTTTTAATCATTTGTATGGCCTGTTGTACAAGTGTAAGACGTAAGGCTCCTATGAATTTCATATTCTTGTTCTTATTTACTGTAGCTGAATCTTTATTACTGGCTACAATATCTTCTTCGTACAAAGCTGAGGAAGTAAGTTAAAATTGGAGTTAATAGATGATACGTTTTCTGTTGTTGTATATATATGTATATATTCACTATATGACATTTCATTTTCTAGGTATTAATGGCAGTTGGTATAACAGCTGCTGTTTGCTTTGGTTTAACAATTTTTGCATTTCAAACTAAATATGATTTTACTGGGATGCACAGTATACTGTTTGGAGCTGTAATTGTTCTTATAATTTTTGGGATCTTTGCAGTAATTTTCCCATCTAAAATTATGTCTTTGGTATATGCGTCAATAGGAGCTCTTATATTCTCAATTTACTTGATTTATGATACGCAAATGATGATGGGAGGCAATCATAAGTATTCAATTTCTCCAGAAGAATACATCTTTGCAGCACTGAATCTTTATATCGATGTTGTCAATATCTTCTTGTATATCTTAACGATTATTGGTGCATCTCGAGATTAAATCTTTTTTCATTTGTTGCATTTTGGTAAACTTAATTTTTTTCAGTTTATCTACGAAATGTATAATAAGCTTTAACTTATTATCGTTTCGTCTTCAACTTTGTAGTCAAGCGAAGAGGAAAGAAATGTATAATAGTATATGTAAAAAAATTTCAATTTATATCATTCGATAGCTTTTACACGTTTTCCATTAAAAATATGAAAGTCAAGAAAATTTTGGTACAGAAACTAGAAATCGTTTTAGTTTTGTACATAAAAATAGCATGAGTTTTACGGAAGTTTTCAGTTGTTTCTTAATTTTTATATTATCATTTATGTGTAAAGAGTCATTTCACTGACATGGTTGACTGTTAATATGAAGGAAAATAAGTGAATAGTTGATTAATGAATCGTAAGACATTATAATCCTACCATATTATTTAATACAATGTTGATAAATTTTTTCAACTTTCGGAAGTTTTCTCTCTTATTAATACGTCGTTCCATATAGCTTTGATGTTCGTGGTATAAATATAGTATTATTGTATTATATTAAATTTTACTAGAAAAAAATTGATATAAATAATATATTGATTTCATTCCTTATAAATTAAAGTATATGCCAAGTACAGGTAAATTTCTGTCACAAATCAATTACTTTATTTCTATATTATATACATATACCTGTAACAAAATGCAACTATTTTATTAGTTATTAATAGAAGGTTAATGCTATTAATGTGAAATTTAAAAGGCTGGTCCTTATTTGATAATTATTTTCAAATAAGAAACTACATTCTCCAAGAGTATTTACTAGCCTTTTATTAGACCTCTACTATACTATAAAATATTGTTATTTAAAAAGAGATTACAGATATAAAATACACTATAATATTGTATTACTAACGACTCATTATCATCAATTATTAATACCTTTTCTTAAGTATTTATTTGACTAATTTTATAATATAGGAAAGCACTGGACAAAAAAATAAATTATCTAAGCTGTTTAAGTTTATATATTGTAATAAATTCATTTTACATAAATAAGATTAAAGCTTATAAGTTTAGATCTTATAACTTTTAATTTTCGAAGTATGAATGTATATAAGCAAGTGAGATGCAATCATTATATAAAAAAGCAACTAATGCGTATTACAAATTTTATATATTAATGAATAGCATAAATTTTTATTTATTTTTATTTGATTATTAAATTACAGTCTTCATAAATTAAAAATTCTACTTTCATTTGATAACACAAAGTATAAAGATTATAGGTGATAAAAGATCTGCTAGTCTATTGAGCACTGAAAATATTTAATTCTTCATAAACTTATAAACTGATGGAACTTCACATTATATGTGTAGAAATATGCTGTATTTGTAAATACATATTAAGTATGCATCAAGTAACATTTATTACCCACTCATTTAAGCCCAAGATTAAAAAACTTTACTTCATAAAACTGTATTGTATCTTTGTTCAGCAATGTTTCAAATGATTATACCTGTATAAATTTCACAATTGACATTGATTAAGTTGAAGTACATTTGATTAGGCAGTGTTGTGTGAAAATTTCATTATATTATTATGCTTTAAATTATGCTCTAAATCTATCCACAAATCTATTTTAGATGGCACACATAATACAGTTTTTATGCGCCAGTAAAATAAATAATACAAAAAATTAGCAACACCGGTTAGAACTTCTTTCTACCCTTCGGTCCACTGTAACTCTGTCAGGGGCATCTTGTGGTTCTTTACCATGAGTTTTCTCCAATATTGCCTCTGCCAATTCATTGAAAGCCCGTTCAATATTGATATTTGCTTTTGCAGATGTTTCCATAAACCTAATACCGTGTTCTCTTGCTATCTGTAAGGCAGACATTTATAATACAGAACTGGCTAAACAAAATGTGCAACAGATATAAAAGTCACAGAATTATATTTCATACCGCTTCTCCTTTTTCTGTACTAACAACACGTTTATCTTCCATATCACTTTTGTTTCCCAAAATCATTTTCTCTACATCTTCATTTGCATGCTAATAACATTATAATTTAAAACTTTTTATTATTTATATTAAAAAGGGAATTGGAAATGAGAAAAATACTCACTTCATCTATATTTCTTAACCACTTTACTATATTTTCAAATGTCTTTTCATTTGTAATATCATATACAAGCATAATGCCCATAGCACCTCTGTAATATGAAGTAGTAATTGTGTGAAATCTTTCTTGACCAGCAGTATCCCTAAAATAACATATAATAAATAACATTGATAATAGCAAAGGATTGCACGTACATACCATATTTGCAATTTGATCTTTTTTCCTCTCAATTCTACAGTCTTGATTTTGAAATCGATACCTACATCAAAAATGTTTCAAAACTTGAATTTTTTATTGCATAAACTAGAATCTAATCTAATTTAATATTAAAAACCAGTATTGCGTTGTTAGAAATATTTTATGTACGCTTCACTAGCTTTTTTTTTAGCCCTAACCTATTTAATCATAAAGCGAAAAAGCTATGTTTGGTAAGGAAGTTCAGATTAAACAAAGGAAGAAATGAAGATTAGTCTTACCTATAGTAGAAATAAACGTTGTGGAGAAAGCATCGTCTGAAAATCTAAATAGTATACAAGTTTTACCAACACCAGAATCACCGATTAACAATAATTTGAATAGTAGATCGTATGTTTTTTTCGCCATTTCACTTGTTAGCTAAGTTATTTAAATGCAGTAAAAGGAAACAGTCGTGGAACCAATAGTCTACAGTTGACGATCGCCAAGACGATGATTCCGAACATCGAATGCTACGCACGGTTATAGTTTCAAGGTCGAACGAGGGCGCGTCTAGTTATATTGTAGATTCGTAGTAGCAATTTAGCGACGAAAAAACCGGTCACAGGGATCGACTATAAAAAGATAATACTACGTCATATTATGCAATAACAGCTATCAGCATGCTTTTGCCAAACCCTCTACTTTGTATAAGTAATAGCGAAACTTGCATCAAAAGAATGATTAACAATTTCTACACATTCTGCTTACTGTGCTCGGTGATCAGTGGTCAGTGGTCACTATGACTGGATCCTACGCGAAGATCTTGCCATTGATTAAGAAAGGTCATACAAACACACTCGTATGTACTCGTGCTCAAGTGCATACACGTATATGTAATGAGTAATGCAAAATTTAGAAAGATTACTCAAAAAACACAAAAGCATACAAAGTAGTTCCTTTGTAAGAGAGTTTCTTATTCCGTAAAAAAGTTCTTTCTTTCTAAAGTGCTGCTCTTTGTTCGTAACAGATGAAAGGCAATGGTGTATTTTATAAATTTGTTTAATGACAATTTCTCCAATTTTATACACGTAGCATGAAAGAAGCAGTTTCAATTCTTTTCATTGAAGCAGAACTGAGCCGAAGAAAGAGTGAGTGGGAGAATAAAAATGCGAAAGTCATTTTACAAAAAAACTAGAGCAGATGCAATTAACATTAGGCGCAAGTTGAGTTTTTCCACGCCCGATGCGCTGCAACTGCAACCAGATAAGAAATTTTGTGACTTACTAGATACATGCGCAGTCGATGGATAGTGTTTTGTAATCCCCTAGAAAATACTAAACAACTTGTCTCCCTGTGTTTCCCCAATTCATGGTTTTTAGGTGATCCTAACAGATGGGTAGTTTTTGTTAGATGTTCTTTAAATACATTTTGCGAATGACTCGATAACGTTATAGTTGACAGTAGAAGATGGCAGCTAAAATGCAACATTTTGACCCACCAAGCTCAGCTAGCTCAGAAAGGTACATAAATCAGTGATAGAATTATCTATTAACGTTCCAATGAAAAATAATGAGGATTATTCTCTTATTTCTTGCATAGCGATGATGGAGAAGTTTGTATTAATGACCGAGAAGTCTTTATTTCTGATGATCTTAACGATGACATTGACCATTATAGACGATCAGATATGCCTAATTCCACCCCACAATCACCAAGACCTCCTTCTACGGGTAAAATAGTTCATTGTCTCATTTTTATCCACATTTCTTTATAATTTTATAACGCTGGTATATACTGTAATAATTTATGTAAACTGTGAAGTTAATGCACTGAGCTCTGAAGAATTATATTAGCATATTAATGGATTACATTTGAATTTATTGCAGAGATGATAACTGGAAATCCCTCTATATTAATTAATAGTAAAGCATGGTCTATCGATTCTTATCTTAATTTCCTGCTGAAAATGCCAATAAATACAAGTACCTTATTCATTTCCTTTTCCTTAAAATTCCTAGAGACTGAATAATTGTTAAAAAATGAGATGTAGATTTAGAGAGTTGGTTTTAATAGGATCACAGAAGTCTCCACGCTCGCGAAGGCAACGCACAACAAGTATGTCACAGTCAAGTAAGAAAACTTCTTCAGAGTCAATATTACGTAGCAAAACAAGAACGATATATACAGCTGGTAGACCACCATGGTATAACTCTGCCGGTCAACAAGTTGAGCCCTTTGTAATAGGTTTGTTTTATGATATTCAGCTTTAGACAACAGTATTTTTGTGAAATTTTAATTAATGAATTCATTTAGGTATATGTGGTGGTAGTGCATCTGGTAAAACAACAGTAGCAACAAAAATTATAGAATCCCTTGATGTACCATGGGTAACATTATTGAGTATGGATTCGTTTTATAAGGTGAAATTTCATTTTACTTCATTTATATGTGCACAGCAATGAATTGAAGTACAATAAGATAAAGTTAGCTTATTTAAAATATTAGGTTTTGAATGAAAAGCAGCATGAAATGTCAGAAAGAAGTGAATATAATTTTGATCATCCTGATGCTTTTGATTTTGAGCTTTTGAAAGCTACATTGCAGCGTTTAAAAGAGGGTAAAATGGTTGAAGTTCCAATATATAATTTTGTTACACATTCTCGAGAAAACCGTACTGTAAGTATATTTTGTTTTAATATAGCATGTTTTCTAAATCTAAAATATTGTTTCTTTTAAAAGAAAACTATGTATGGAGCCAATGTCATTATATTTGAGGGTATTTTAACTTTTTATAATGTGGATGTAATGAAGGTATGGAAATGCGATTACACTATAGTTATGTAATATTAATAAGTAAAATTAAAGTACAAATTATATTCTTATACTTTTTAACTCAAGATGTGCGATATGAAAATATTTGTTGACACCGATGCAGACGTACGTTTGGCAAGAAGACTAATAAGAGATATAGCGCAAAGAGGGAGGGATTTAGAAGGAGTTTTAAAGCAATACAGTACAATGGTTCAGCCTTCCTTTTACTATTATATTGCTCCGTTAATGGCCCATGCTGATATAATTGTTCCACGAGGTGGCGATAACGAAGTGGCTATTGAACTTATCGTGCAGCACGTTCACACGCAACTTCAATTAGTAATAATTTATAATATTTCAATTTTATTGGGAATTCCCTTCTCTACTAATTCTTTTTCAGAGAGGATTTAAATTAAGAGAAAAATTGGCTCATTCATATATAGGCCAACCTTTACCAACTTCCCTTTATTTATTACCTGACACGCCTCAAATTAAAGGTTTACATACTTTTATTAGGAATAAGGAGACTTATAGAGATGAATTTATATTTTATTCGAAACGTTTAATTCGCTTAGTAATTGAATACGCTTTATCGTTATTACCCTTTGAGGTAAATCTTCTAAATACAGCTTAAATCATTATTTCGTTAATTTTATCCATAACTTTCAATATTGTCTTTACTCATTTCAAAGGATGTTACTGTTGAAACACCGCAAGGAATTTTATATCAAGGCAAGCGTAGTGCTACAGATAAGATATGTGGTGTTTCAATTTTGCGAGCTGGAGAAACTATGGAACAAGCAGTTAGAGATGTGTGTAAAGATATTCGGATAGGAAAAATTCTTATACAAACGAATCAGCAAACAGGAGAACCAGAGGTAGTGACTAATTATACTAGTTTAAAACATAACTAATTGATCTAATTAATTTATGAAATTCTAGCTGTATTATTTACGTCTTCCGAAAGATATTAAGGATTATAGAGTGATATTAATGGATGCAACAGTTGCCACGGGTGCTGCAGCAATAATGGCTATTAGAGTTCTTCTGGATCATGATGTAGCAGAAGAAAATGTTCTATTGTCGTCTTTATTAATGGCGGAATCTGGAGTTCATTCAATTGCCTATGCTTTTCCCAAAGTGAAAATTGTCACCTCTGCTCTAGATCCCGAAATAAACGAAAAATTTTACGTCTTACCCGGAATTGGCAACTTTGGTGACAGATATTTTGGCACTGAGCCTACTCTTGACGATTAACAATTTGTATTTATGTTGGTATTCTTAAATAATTATTTGACCATTTGTGATAATACATACATAGTAATCTCAATCATGTTTAATAAAATTTATAGAATTTTAAATTTTTGTTCATATTTATCAATTCTGTTCTTAAAATGCATGTCGTTGATACATATCTGTTTAAAGAGTGTAGGTGCGGGACTAGGAATTTCAAAGATGATTCTATTTTCCTATAAAGGTGTCGTGCCAATATTTGGATTTGAGCCTATATCTGATGCTCCACCCGTTCGTAGTTGTCGATAACCTCGAGAACTTGCTCGTCTAGATCTTCTCCAAGAATCCAGGTTATTACCTGAGCTATTGCTTGGTTGTCCAAGAAGGTAAGTAATTAATCTATCAAGAGCTGCTAGATCTTCACTGGTGCTTCCGGTATTGGGCAATCCTTCTGACGGGCGATGACTGCTACTGTTCAAGTCTATTTTGTAACTGTTATCTGGTAAATTATTTCCGGTTCCTGTACCATGAACCGGCAGTCCTATACGTGACGGAAACTGCAATGTCGTTTGGTTTTGATAAGTGTAAAAAGCATGAAATTTATTAATACAGAATAGATAATTAAAGTATTTTACTTCTTCTGGTCCATGCTGGCCATAACTAAACCTCTGCACCTTCCTGAATGTTTCATCATTTATTGCTTCACGAACAGCTTCATTTAATGTTTGTTCTAATACTCGCTGTTTAGATTTACTCAAAGCATCATAATAACTATTAGAAATAAAATATAAATATAAATTATTTATTTATTAACTTATAAAATGTTAATAAAAATTGTTTGAAATATATATAAAAGTCTACCTAGAATCGATTGAACTATTATCTCGCGAAGTATTTTTATCTCGAACCAAGCGGATGTCGTGCTCCCAGAATCGACGTAATTCTGGCGTAGACGTATATGGAGCAGCTACTTCCTTGATCTAAATGATGTACATACACATGCACACACACATATATATATATATATGTATACTAGTCAATAATTTAATAATATCAATTCTTTATTATTTACCTTCAAAACTATTATCGCAGTGATAAAGATGCACATTACATTAATGAAAGTCAAACATGCACTGATAATACCATTACAAAAGAATTCAACAGGCAAATAGTCAGTGTATACATACACATAGGAACTATTAAAATCAGTATATGATTCTCCCTTAATGTGTGGCATCTTAATCGGTCGATAGATAAGCCAAATACAACCAAGTGCCCAAAATAAGCCCTGTTAATGAAGAGCTCTTAAGTGTTCTTCTAATTATTATCCTCCTTATAAATTACTTACACAATTAACAACGGGTGGTAGTAAAGAAGCTGATATTGCAACACCTATCAAAGGCCCATTACTTCCCTGCAATAGAGCAACTGCTACTCCTGTACCGGATGGCAAAGCCCAAAGAACACCCATCCATAAGGATCTGTAATTTCCTCTACATATTTCTTGATTAAATATAGTAATTAAAATAATAAATATACTATATTATATAAGTTGTACTCAAGTCCTACCTGCCTTTCATTTCATCAGTAGGCCAATCATTGTACCCCCATGGCATTTCAGTTGTTCCAAGAATAAGACCAAAAATGAATCCGAAAACGATAGACAGAAATATACCTAACATTAAACTTTTAAGCCCAACAAGCTGTAGATTTCTATCAGCTATGATAGTACCGAATGTTAAGGACATTACAGGCCCCTGGAACATAATTTATTTGATAGAAAAAAAGCCTTTCTCTGTAGTTAATTATTAAAATTATTGCGAATTGCGTTTATAAGCAAAACCTTTACCATAAGTGGTGAAACGAGCATGGCAGCAACTACGTTAGTGGCACTATTTTCCACCAAACCGAGAGCTGCCAAGCAGCTAAGTGAAGAAAATAGTAATATGTAAATTTGCTTATATCGAACGGATTTGTGTAAATTTTACTCACTCTGCTGTTAAAACTAATAAAACATAATCAAAAGTCAGATCCCCTCCACTCCTAACACCGTCAACAACTTGTTTCACTGTTAATTTTGATCTTATAGACTCCACGAAAGCCGACCAGTTATTTTTCCTATCTTCAGATTCCTTTCGTCTATAATGCGACAAGAAAATACGATATTTTAATCATATAATTCGATCGGTAATTTTTTCTCTCTTTACCTCCGAGCAATATCATCTCTAATAGCGGCTGCCCCTGAACTTCCTACTCCGCTGTAAGTGCATTGAGTTGGTATAACGCTAGGGAACAAAAAATTTGTTTAAAAATAATTCACCTCATGGACCGTATTGGTAATACCCGTTTAGCGTCGAATAAGTCACACCTTACTATAGAATTCATTTTGACTCCAATACCCATCTCGGTTAAGCAATGAAGACAGTTTTCACAAGGATCCCCAGCAGGAACGGGAAATATTACCTGATGCAAGTGTTCTTTTCTTATGCAAAGAATAAAAGGTTGCAAGTAACATAAGAAAATAGATTTTACCTCGTAGTACATGTTTTCTTTATCCTTGCACCACACCACGTGCTCTACCCTGAGTTTTTTAAGCAATTCATGGAGGACCTGTACAATTCATCGGCATAAAACAGTTTGGAGAATTAAGTAGCGAGAAAGTATACGAATCTACTTTATAAATCGAGGCGAAAATTGACGCTCAAAATTTCTTTACCGTTTCCATCGACACAAAAACCGAGTTCTTTTGCTTCAATCCTACATTCGGGCCGCGGGTCCTTGCACATCTTCGAATACCGGGATCTACGTCATTTTCGTCAATTTCTCCGATTCCATTATTTCCATCACCATTATTATCATCATCATCATCATCGTCATCCAAGGTGAGCAATTGTGTTCGTGACTTTACTTCCTTTAATCGTAAATTTACTTTTGGCGACCCAACTGTTCTGAGGGATGCCTTTTCCGGCTTCTTCGCACGTTTCAGGGGTGCTCCGAAAACAAGCTGATGCTCATAGCTCAAAGTAGGGATGCAAACTAAAAATACAACTCCCCCGGGCATTTTGAGCTCACTCTTAGCAATAAAGACAAATCTGATTGTTCTTGGTTCTCTGTCGATTCGAAAAGCCAAGTTTAAATCGTGCCAACCTCATGACAGTTCTCTCAACACTGATTCTGCTTTACTAATCGAATCCGAACGAGACCTTGTTTTTTCCTCGGTATTAATACGTTTAATTGACGATAACCACTTTACTGTTCGACCTATAATTGCTCCATTTCTGTAGACGATGATTAGGAACACGTGGCGCGACAATTATGCCGATTCGTAAATTGGAAATTTGCGGAAAAAGAGTGGGAGATGCGTGAGGTGTGATGAAATAAGTACACATAGCGTTTTTATGAAATAAACATTTATTTTTAACAAATCAACAGCGTAGACTAGTGCTAGAAACTAGTCTGACGTCTTGCCTTGCCTAGATAGAGCTAGAGGCCGCGAGAAATATCCTGCGAGGGGAAGTCTGCAATTTAAAGGAAAAACGACTGTTCCTGCGGAAGAAGCTTCGCTTCGTTAAGCACACATTCAATTCGACTAGTTTGTGATAAAGAATCAGCGCTTTTTTATCGTTTAATTTTCGAGAAATGAACCGAGCAAACTCTCGCTAAATTGCAATTTAAGCGAATCCCCTAAAGAGTCACTTCTAGATTCATCGGGTAGTAATTAATTGTTATCATAGACATTGAAAAATAGACATATGAATCTCTCAGGTACTATATATACATACATTCTAGCTACACGTGATATGAGTGTAACGAATGATGAATATCAGCACCAGCGCAACTTCCCTGGATCATTCGCGAGTCCAGGATGTTCCTCTCGCCAATCGCTCCCATCAACACGCGGATATTCTTTCACGAGAATTCGCGATAAATTATAATAACCGCAATCATAATAATAGTAATAATAATTCTCTATATCCATTCCTAAGAAAAAATGTATGTACATATTTGTTCCTCGTATAGTTCGACTCGGTGGTCAAGCAACAAATTACCACGGGGTCCTATCTATACTTGGATGTTTAAGGCCATACTTAAGGAGGTGAGTGTACCTTTTTACAATTTAAACACTTCCACTACCAGTGGAGAAATTTTTTACAATATCGCGCGGGAACACTCGCACTGCCGCGAGTGCCCATGGCGCCATTATAAGATAAAATAACGTTCCTTCGAACGGTTAATCCGCGAGGGATCTGATTGTTACTAAAAACGATCACCCGGATATGATCATCGGGAACCGTCTACGAGAAAAATGTAAGTACATGTATTCAGCACCGCTCAGCATCTATTGATTTAGATCCGCATCTATCGATTCGAAAGCATCGGACACGCGGAAAGAGTGAATGATGCCCCGCGCTTCGCGAGGCGTTCCATCGGCTGCTAAATTAAACGAAGCGAACAGTTTTCCATTAAGCCGGAATTTGAAGTTTTAAGAAGCGAGAGCTCGTAAAATTCTTTTAAGGCCACGATCCAGAGACCAACGTGATCGCACACGAGTCCAAATGGTGAAATTATCGGAAAATCACATCATCCACCACGTTCGCTAGAAACACGCTCGCTCTTCTATCTCGTCGACACTCTCGCGGTCGCGCAAACATTCTCCATTAAAAATCTACGTATCTATTCAATACTTTGTGGATCGCGTTATAAAACCAGTCGTAGAAAAACATACTTTCCCTATCCGTCGCGTATACTATCTGTTTTTTTCTCGGAAGCACGTACTTACGCATAAAAGATGCGATCACGTTGTAAAAAATTCCCTTCCTCCTCTCCTCCACCGCGCTCGCCTAGCACTCGCGATTCGATTAAAATCGATGAAAAAATAGAACGGATCCTCTCGATAAGTGAGTTTCCAGGTTGCGGAGTGGTCCTGCTTGCAGTGCGATAAAACCCGATGAAAAGCGCATCGACTGCTGTGCGTGCAGAATTTCTTTCTCATTTTTCCCTCCCGCCCTTCCGCGTCCATTTTTCTCATTTTCATTAGACGTAGCTTGCCGAAAGATTCAACGAGAAATGCGTTTCTCGCGAATAATAATAACTACTTTCAGCTCCGTTCTCTTGATATTCCATCAAAACGGTCCTGACTCACCAGGATTACCACTCGGTTCCCGCTTATCGTACAGATATGGATCAGTGTTCTTTTACATTGAATTTATCTCTATGTCCGCGGAAAGAGTGTCCCCGCGAGAAAGTAGATTCAATTCGCACGTGGCTTCGTAGTTTTGTGAGATCGCTTAGAACAAGTGGGAGAGAAAGGAAGGGCAAAGGAGAGGGAGAGAGAGAGGTAATAAAAATAACCCGGTGAATCAGGATTGAGCGGGCAGCATATTGGTCTGCAAAGAAGCGATACGCATCTTCGTTGTACCGAGGATGAGGGGCCGACCACCTTCGTAGCTCGTGATTAAACTGGAGCACTTGGTCGACGAAGAAGCGACACGAGTATGGAGCGACGAGGTTGCCGACGCCAGGTCCGGTGGTAGCGTTCCGCATCATCCCCGGAGGACGCCAGCTCCTCGAACCCCGACTGTCAATCTTTCTCCTCTTCCTCGTCAAAATCCTCCGACGAGTCCGACGAGGATTCGATCAGTGCCGCGGACAAGCTCGGAACTTTCGCCGACGAACAGGGGAAGGACGTCAGGCGCATCCTCTGGGAGTTTCTGCACTCTGGCAGAGAATGCGAGCCGTTATTTGTCATTCTGTCTCTCGGCGTTCTTTCCATGGAGCCCAGTTCCATCATCGACCCTCTTCTTAGGGGTCTCCTCGAATCTGGGAGAATTAGACGGCTTGTCAATTTGGAATCTTTCTAGTTCTGCGGGAAAGTAAATGTATTTTTGTAATGTTTCGTGCGTGACGACGAAGTTAGGGGGTAGAGGGGGAGGGCGGGCCGATAAAGAGCTAAGAATAAAACAAACGCAGCAAATAAAATGAAATCTATGTTCCCGTATCTAAAAAGAAGCTCCAACCAACTAGCAAGCAGATTCTAAACTAGAAGCAAACTCTCCGAGGGAGAGCTGAGGAGAGTGTACCTTGAGAACCGGTCCTTTGCTTTCAACTGGATATACATTGTAAGGATAGGCGATGATTAAGAGTGATCATCATTCGGATTAGAATTGTAGCGTTACCTGAGTCTCTCATGGGGGAAATGGTGTCGTCGGTTCTCATGGCTGTATATTCGTCACTCTCATCCACCGTTTCCTGATAGTCTATGTTATCTGGCGTCGCGGTGCTGTCCCTCCTGAATAATCCAATAACCGATTGTACCTTGGGTTGATCAATCCCACCTGAAGAAGAGCGAGACACTCGTGATTATCGTGCGACCTATCCAAAGACTCCGGATAGTTCCCACATTCCCACGGGAACTCGCCACATTACCTAAGAACGTAGCCGAGGGAGAATTATACGCGATGTACTCCTTATTGGAGCACCAGGCTGGGAATTCGTTCTGCTTTATGGGTCGACCCGATTCATAATCGTCCTCTCGTTTCCATGGTAGCATCGTCTCCGTCGCCGTTGGAGTGGTGACCCTGTAGGTCTCTGCTACGGAAAAAGAATCGAGTGAGACTCGAGGAAACTCTAGCCCCTCGTTGCTAATGACAAAATGGAGAACGCGTTCTCTCGAACTGAATTCGCGCGACTGATAATGAACCTTTCGGAAAGGGTTAGAGAGTTATGATAGAGCTTGTCAAAGAGGAAGAAGAAAGAGAGATAGAGATAGAGATAGAGAGAGAGAGAGAGATAGAGAAAACGACACTCGTGAGTTTGGCAAAAGGAAAAGAAGAAGCTGCGAGCTCTGCGCACGTTTCTGCTTTGATTCAGTGTCGTGTTTCGGGGTGTCCCTTTAGCTCGTGGAATGCAACGGAAGAATTACTACGTGGAGTGACGAGAATCGCTAAGAGTTTAAAGAGTAGTAGAATGTGCACGCTACGTCTCTCTGGTGATACCGTGTGTGTGGCATCTGGCATGATTAGAGATGGACCGTCTGTGTTTGAAAGTCAACACGCGTGTGTGTATGATCGAGATGTGTCTCGTCCTTTGCGCTCTGAACTTTCATGCGGTACACACAGAAAAGGGGGTGCCACACTCTCAGCAAAACATAAGGAAAAAGCAATTGAAATGTACTTCAGTCTCCTATTCCGTTTATCGCCGAAACGAAATTTTATATCTATGCTGGAGATATACCATCGCGTCCAAGCTTGACGTCGGCGTCGTCGGAATTTATCGTGTCCATCGACGTTGTCGCGGTCGCAGCGGGTTGTCCGTCCGCGGGGACGTTCGACGAATCTGAAATTCATCGCAATCCAGCTAGAAACTGGTCTTAACTCTGTTGACCGGGAATTTTTCCTTTCTTTCTTTTTTTTTTTTTTTTTTTTTTTTTAAGCGCGTTACTGGGTAATGAAGCGATTTTCTACTAATGCGAATTGATTTTTCTCTAAATCGACAAGTATCTCCGGTCAACGGGATAACTTGCAGTTTCCCTCGAGTCCCCCTGTGCTCATTCGATTTACAATTGAGCCCGGTAGCAGACTTTGCGACCGAGAGTCTCTGCATTGGAAAAGAAGAGCGAATCTTCCTTGGATTTTCATCCTTGATCAGAGACCGAGCTCGATAAGGAAAACTTGGAGGAACGAGGAGTCGTGACGAGCAGCAGTACCTGATGTACGCGCCGTGAAAGTGATGGCGGAGTCCCAATCTTCCTTACTGGAGGGTTTCGAGGTGTCCCCGTTGTTCTCGTACTCGTACAAAACCCCATCGATGTAATCTAGCGAATTCGAAATCAATCGTAAGTTTTCGCCTGAACATCGATGGTAAACGAGGTTAACGAGCGTTCGTTTCGTACCTTGTGAGAATAGCTTCGTGGAGCCATTTTGCTGCTGGAATTCCGGAAAACTCACGTGATTCTGCTTGCCATCCTAAAAATTGAACGCAGAGGAGAATATTTCGAGAGATCGTAGACCTAGCGAGAGAATTCGAGCGTCTCAAATTACCTTGGATAGTTTTTTGCTGCGTTTGTGTCGATGCTTGTGCTCCCCCATCATCCGTCGAATATTCATGTGCATTCTATAATTGACTTGAGTCGACAAATCGCGGTCGTTGACGGCATGGCGGCTGTAGCTCAAGCGCCGGTGCTGCAACATCATCGTCACCACTCGTGATTCCCCATACTTTTCATCTATTCTCTCAGGATCCGCGATAATACGACGAGAGAATTGAATCGAGATATGAGCCACTTGACCCGATTCCCCGATATAAATGAGAGATCGTTCTCACTTTAGAAACCGTGTGGTACACCCATAAACGAGTCCTTTGTAAAGAGAGATGGTTTCCAGCACAGCTGAGCGCTGCATGATTGATTATTGGTGAATAGGAAAAAACCTCTATCCAACGAGATTCATTTTTAACACGGTGCAATAAGATCAAATTGAGACTACGATAGATTATAGTGGAGAGAAGAGAAGAAAAAAGAAGAGGGTGGAGCGCGGGGGGTAATATACATAATACAATATATACCCGCTTATAAGGCTTGCAGAGTTCCTCGGCGAGCAGATGGTGTATTCTGGCATCCGTCAGGTCCTTCTTGGAAGGATTGTACTCGAGTTCCTGAAGATCGATATTCCAGCCAGTCTCGAGCTGGCTGCAACTAGGACTAGAAGGAGGAAGAATGAGACTGCATTTTATGACGTTCTGCCACTCGAAGATCAATATTTCGCCCCGAGAGGCGACAATCTAGCTGGGGGGGGGGGGGGGGGTTACGATATGTCGGGGCGAGGACGTTATCGTGTTCGAAAGTATAGCGCGTTACATCACGTGAGACCACCTATGTGAAACTAGATTGCGTTATGTGGAACGAAACCATAAAGGATTGCCCCGCGCGAGAAACCACTTATCGGTCTCTAAGGGTTCGTTTAACCGCTCAGGAAACACAAACAGAAATATTAATGCCGTCTTAAGAATCCGAAGCAGTTACCGATAATGAGCGAAGAAATGAAAAATTAATGCTAAGTTATTCGCGCGATAGTAACACATACCGGACGGAATTACGTTGACCGATGTGTGTGCGTGCGTGTATTTTCAGTTAAAAATAATGAGTTCGCCCGATTAACATGCGAGTGAATATCTCGTGTATTTTACGGCGAAGATCGCGTCTGGGTTGACTGCACTGGATGGATGAACTTGTTGAGTGTCTTACGTCACGTATCTTATATACATATTAAAATGCAGGATTGTGTGCGCTTTGGTATAGATGGAATGTGCCTCACCTGCCGTTGAACTGGCCTGTGTTGCTGTAATTGCGGAAGATAGCGGACATACTTTCGGTTCCGCTGATATTACCGATGGTGGAGGCATTTCTTCTTATGTAATCCAGAGCGTCTTTCATCGCCAATTTCGAGTAAGTCTCGAGGATTTTTGGTTCTGCCCCGTAATGGTCTCTCACGAGGTACGGTCGAATGAACTTGTTGTCGAAACGCTTGAATCTGATTAGGATGTAATTGAAAATCGATTAGGTATCGTTCTCTGTCAGGGGCGCGAGCATACGGATGAGTCATCTTACTTGTCTCGCAAATGATAATTTCCATGCTTTCCCAGTATGTCCTCGATCCCCGCCATCACGTGGTCCATGATCTGTAGAGGATCACAATTTTTTTTTTCTTTTGGTATTTTTTCTTCACTCAAGAGTCTAGACAGAGGGAATCTCGTTTGATCGATAAAACTTCTATTTTTATCTTTTCGACTACTCGTGATCCGCGGATATGTAAATACCAGGGGATTGTTTCGAGTGTCTCGTGTCGCCGAAAATTCCGAGTAGCTTTCATTAATCAATTTCTACACCGTAATTGGCAGCGATATTCTGGCGAATTGAAATGCTAATTGGCTTACTAATAAGTTAACGACTTGATGAACGGAAAACCACGAGAAGACACCTTGACCCCACACAGCGGCAGGTTACGCCAGTCTAATTTCGTGATATCAACTTTAAAAAGGCCTTTTATGCTAAACAGTAACAATTGCACACAATGGACATCAAGAGCAGCGAAGTTTGCACGAAGCATCGTGAAAAGGATTCGTGCGCACTTGGAGTTTTTCACTTTCTCTATGGGAAACCAAGCGCAAAATGAGAAGGGAAGCTTCGACGGGTTTCCGCGTGAAAATGAGACTACCCCCGCACACTTTGCATGGTGTCTCACCATATAAAAGTATCGTGACCTTGCGCGGAGGCCAAGCTGGCCTTTGAGCTCGAGCAAACAACGTGTATCGATTTTCCCCTCCGACAGATTGCAAATCGCAACTTTTTCAGCTTTCGCTGGAAGCTCGTGGAGTCTCCGTGATTAAATTTCCCACAATTTTACCGATCTGAAAATACATCGGATTACCAATTCCAGGCTATCCGGCGGTTTTTATTTCACGGAATCGATGGACCGTGTGAAATTGGATATGATTGCCAGGTCCTTAAAATCAAGTTTGGCAAGGTCGGGATGTAATTTCCATTTTGACATAAGGACATCGAATTTGACTCTCGAAAAACTGATTCCATCCGATGCGATTGTACGTACCCTTTCGTGGATCCTCTCGTTCATCGTGGGTTTCCTGCGCTCGGCCCTTTTCACGTTGAGGATTTTCACGAGAGGTTTGATGGTGATGCCCTGAAAAAGAGTATCCGAAGATAATCGAAAGGCTTTAAGAATGGTCAGGGTATAGCGACAGTAATCCCGATTGTCGTGCGGCCTACACACTAAATTATCGTTACTGTCGAGGAAGATCTAGGCGCTGACGTAATCCACATGCACGAGTGGTTTCATCAATATCGGCTTTCCGATCGATTACATAACAAAGTCAACGTCGTTTTAGTGATTAATGGCTTTGCGAAGCTGTTCCCTATTAATCGCTGACCAAACAAGATCGGCCAGCAGCAGGAAAGCACTCCCGCCGATGTTACGATGAAAATCCTAACCGGCTGGTAAATTCAGTTATCGCTCAACCGCGTATCTCTAATTGAAAAGTAATGGGATCACAAATAAAAAACAGTTTCCATCGATTGTTAAATAGACCCTAAGTACCATTTTTCTCGATTCCCCGGCGTTTCCATTTCAATTCCCTTTATTAAGTTCCACTTTACAGCCGGGGAAAGAGAGAAAGAGGGTGTGCGCGCGCGCGTGTGTGTGTGTGTGTGGGAGGAGTTGGAAAATGTCACCGTTTCTCCAGTGTTTTCTCTTCGAACTCTCGCTTATTGTTAGCGAAGCTCGTAGTTGGATCTCTTATCCGGGGGAGTAGGGGGTACATGCAATTATTGTCCATCGACTTACCTGGATGAAGACGGTGAAGTAGATGACTGCTATGGTGGTGGTAACGAACATTGGCTGCAGCGGCACGTGCTTAGGGTCGATGAGTAGAACAAGCGCGAAAGCTACGGCCCCCCGTAATCCGCCGTACGACATTACGAACTTTTCCACTTTGTCCAATTTGTGCAAGCGAAATTGATTGGCCACTGCAGTCAATACTATCACTCCTGGAACATCGGAGAAAGAAGAGAACACGCGTCATCGGATTATCCACTGGAATACTAATAATGCTACTCATTTTCCCCCGGCAATCCTCCAAAGACTCTAATCGCGCCTTAATTGCGAATACGCGAAACCCTGCACAATTAAGCAATCCCGATAACTGATATTACCACTCGCGAGACGAGGGAAACGAGAAAATATCATTAGCGTGTTTGTCAAAGCAATTTCTGGCACCGACATTAATTTCATGAGTTTCCATCGTTAAGAATGACTCGTGGCTCAATTTGCCATGTAAATCCTCGACGGCAAATCGCCGATGCATCGTCCGATCGGATTATTGTTAACTTGGAATTATTCTTACCCCGGGGAAATCGTTTTGTCACGGTTTACCTAGAAAAACTGGAATCGCTCGGTTTTATAAGACACGATTTACCGGCTGGATTTTCTCAACGATCGAGCACGGTAAGTTGTCGTTAAAATGAGAAGCCTTAAAAGCGCGAATGACGGTAAGCCTTGACGTAACATCCTTGAGTGAGAATTGTTTGAATTAGATGGCCACCGTGCTATTCACCGGAAGAGAAGCATCGCTCGAGAAAAAATTAAACCCTGCTACTACCCTCTTGAGAGAGAAGCAACTAGATAAACTTTAGTATTTCCGTACTGCTTGCTAATCCTGATTACTTTTCGAAAGGAAGAAAGAGAGTCCTCGTGTCGGTGAATGGGGTCCAATTTTAGATAAACGAAAGAGAACAAGAGTCCGGCGGCATTTAATTGTCGCTTCCTCTTTTGCGAAACGTGTATTCCGGATAAGGGAGTTTATTCGTTCGTTATGAGCTAGGGGACTCTAATCCGATGTCTTATAATAAGAGAGCCACGCGATAATTCTTGGTGATTTAAAGTAACGCGAGCTCCGCGTATACCATGAGCCGGCCAAGTGAGAGACTCCAGAGCCGGGCTGAGCTTTTCAAGTCTTACACGTGTAACAGCTCGCGCGTAAAGCTCGGGAGACGTCGTTTAAGAAGATTTTAACTTGATTTTTTATGCCTCAGTTTCCTCCTCCACTTCCTGGCCGGCTGTTTTTAACGAAGAGCGCGAGGTTCTCGAAATCTTCGGGAACTCACCGACAATCCTGTAAATCGAGCAGAAAACGATGGTCATAACGACGAACCACGTGTTCCAGTTGTGTTTGTTGTTGACAGTGGCCACTCCGAGGAACATGAAGATGATAGTCTCCGAGCTACTCGAGAGCATCTTCATGGTGTACTTGACGGTTGTGTGCGACTTGTGCGAGATGTTAGCTTCGACATAATTCTTCATGGTGATGCCGCAGAAGGTGATCCTGAAAGAGACGGGAAAGATTTCGCAAATGCACGCCGAATCTTCGAGAATGCTTTCTCGAGAGTTCGACTTTGCGAAATTAGGCCTCGCATTCGTGCGTCGCGTCTATTCCAGATCTCCGTCGAGATCTCTACATTACTCTTAATACATATTTAATCGTAGGTAATTTATTCGGGTTAAAGAGTCGAGAGCTCTAATTTCAATTTGTATAGGCTTATTTGCATCGGTATTAGCCGGCCGTTTTAAAAAGCCGTTTGTCACGCATACATCGTTATTTGTACGCGCGGATCACAGGAGTCTCGAGTGGCTTATTGAAATTTAATGATAACAGTCGGGTCGGGGTTGGAGGTGGGAGTGGGTGGTCGAGGATGCTCGCTCGATTCAGTTCCGCCCTCGCGTTACTTCCGGCAGCGATTCCTTGCGGACACAGACGAAGCGTTTGATCGTAAAATTATAGCATTACTTTTACTGTCTAATGCGGTCGCGTTTTCGCGGTCGGCTGCTGGCCTTGAATATCGATAAAGCGCTCCAGATAGCGAAAAGCAACGGAGCATGAAAATTGTTTGCCTTCCAGCAGCATATAACGCTCGGAGGCAAACTGTACACACAACGATTCACACACAGAGAATTCCGGAATATAACTATGCGCGTGCATGGAATAATCCTCCAGTTCCCGCTACAATGCAATCTGTATTTACAAGAATGTGAAGTGCACAGCTGCAACTTAATACTTGGCAGCAGCTGGAAGTTCACGCTGCCTCGCGCAAACTGTCGTTAAATCTTTCAGCCGCTTCAATTCTACACATCGGACACTAAATTGTTTTCTCATAGATTTCGAAATGGTTGCACGACCAACAAAAACAATCGACTTATTTGCAGCGCGGGCTATCATCCCCCGCAGTGCTGGAGACTCGAGAACCCCTTTGAGGTTCGCTATCCACCGATAGAACCGGGAATTTGTCGATTGGCCGACTCGGTTGCTACGAAACGATCATTTCACCTTTAAAGCGTTTCACCTGGCAGCCAATTGAAACGGTTTGTTGCGTGATATTTAACTTTATTCGCGAATCTACGGCATCTGTTGTTTCGCGCGAAATAATGGATGCCCCTTTAATCGTGGCGCAAACATTCTCATTGCAATAGCCCGAGTATTCGTCCATGAAATATTTAACATCCCGCGCGATTTGTACAATTCGTCGGGTCAAAATCACCGTCGTAAACGGTGTTAACACGATTTTTAATGATCTCGATATCGATCGATCGATCGATCGATAGTGACCTTTCTCCGGTGAATCCCCGCTAATGACGAGTGGTTGTTACTTACGCAAGAATGCCGGACATGTGGAAGATTTCGGCGTTGAGGTATGCCAGGTAAGCCATGACGAATATGAAGATGGGCTCGATCACTCGAACCTGGTGGGTGAACCTGGTCACAAAACCGGTGGCAAAGCCCCATATCACTCCTATTATCGTACCGCCTATCGCCACTACCAGAAAGGATCCCAGACCGGACAGAATATCGGTGTAGGTGATTCTGGAAGGGCCCATCTCGCTGTACGTCTCGAACATATGGTAGAGTACCTGAGTACCGTACGAAACGTCATTTTACTCAGGTTTTGCACATCAACGACAACACTTCGATTTCCTCCTCGTATGCGATGAAACCTCGATCATTCCGTGAATTATTACCCTTGCGCCCTCCCGAACAAAAGGAAAACTAATCTCGTGTCTCTGACGACCGATCCATAGATCGGGATTTTCGTGAGAGTGATACTCGACCGATGACTTTAGGAGCCCCTTGAAAAAGGTGTAGGGAGAGGGGGATGCTTAAGATCGTGCACTAAAAGTCGTCGCGTTAAAAATGGTCTGTGAGAAAAATGGTGTGTGGCTACCCTTGGAGAGTTTTCCGGCCGAGCAATGTGTCAAGGTCTCAAGTTAAAGGCCGAGCGATACTCACGACAGTGACGGCGTCGTTCAAGAGACTCTCGCCGAAGACGACGATGTATAGGATTTCGTTGACGTGAATCTCCTCGAAGACAGCGAGAACGGCAACTGGATCGACTGCGCTTATCAGGGCGGAAAAAAGAAACATGTCGAGCAACGGAGTCTCGCAGCCGAAAAGGCCACTTTTGCCAAGGACCCACAGGGACGAGCCTGAAATTACACAAGAGAAGAGAAGAGAAGAGGACCCACTGACAAATATCGCGCTCATGGAGAATCAGCGGGGGGAGGGTGCGAGAATCCCTTGTTGATCATCGACCTCGGAGAGCCGAGAAATATTTGCCATGCAACGTTAACCGTGGCATAGATTTATTCGAGTGTTCGTGTGCCAAGTGAGCGATGGCCCTGCGCGACTGCCGCCTTAAGCAATGGCGCTCGCATTTTCCACCGGGAATTCGACTCGTCCGCGTGATTGATCTTCGGGAGCAGGCAGGAAAAGCAGTTGCCAAGCACGCTTGATTGCTCGGGGAGGGAAAGTTCCTCCTGGATGAGGGGGAAGATTCGTAGGTGTACGCGCGCGACCGTCTCGACGATCCAGAGTCTCGTAAAATTTGACGCCGGCTTTTCCGGACCGCGCGTCCGCGCCAAATCAGAGGTTCTGGTCTATTTCGAGGCTGTTCCTCCAATGTGTCGGCGGCGTAGTTTTCACGCGAGTAGGCGGATGGGATAAAGATAGACTCGGGACAGGAAGGAAAGGAGGAAGATCAACGGGATGATGACTTGGCTGCCTTTGATACGGTCACCGCGAAAAGAACGCAATTTGCTCCTCGGCGACATGCTGGGGGTTGGGGGGGGGGGGGGGCAGTGCGATAAGGCAATATAGACGAGACACCTGCTGTTTTTACCAGTCGCTGTTTCCGCAATTGAGAAACAGCCACTTTTCAAACATTGCCAGAGATTACGGACTCACTAGATACTGCATGTGGTATATGGTATAGATCGCTGCGTTAGAGCGCGACAAACGCGCAGTTGGCTCCGAAAAAAAGATACGCGTAACAGCTGTTGTCTCGGCTTAAAAAGCCTCGTCGTCGCTGAAGAGCACACACCCCACGCCATTCGTGGAATAATTTTCGGGCGTTTTCGCTCGATTTAGAATTTGTCAGAAGGAAACGTTTCTTGTCGATCGATGCTTTTTGCTCTTTGGATTTGGCCTTGTTCCCCGTGGCTTTTTCCGTCTTTCCCCCTCCACCGATGGCTCGCGCAAAACTAGAGTCCAACAAGTATATTTACCTATGGATAGGGTATTGAAGATAGTCCCAATAACGGCGAACAGAAGGATTGTCCCAAGGTGGTCGAAAAAGAGCCGGTTAGGCATGAAATATCCAGCATCGAGGATGATGGGCGGCAGCATGTACAGGAAGAACGTGTCGGGTGTTAAAGGGGACACGTGGACAGCGCTCGCTTGGAACAGCAGGACTCCGACCACCACGCCGACGACGATCAGCAGACAGGACTCGGGAAAGATCAAACTCAGCTTTGGCGCCATGTGGAAACCTGGGAATCACGGCAAAGGCAAATCCTGCGGGTAAAACGGTCCCTACTTTCGTGTTTCTGGTGCAGCGACCGGCTGAAGGCCACTAGGTGACGAGGCGTGTCACTAACCTGTCGGTATTCGAACGAAAAACCGCGGCAACCTCTTTAAAATAGGGTTTCGCATGAATCTTTTAAGTTCCCGCGGATCTTTCGAGTAAACACGACTATTATTGGATTTCTAGTTAATCTTTCAATCTGCTCGATATGCTAGAGATCGTTTTGGCGGAGAAAAGTCTGCGCTCGGAAAGAGGCGAATTCGAAGAGAGCGGAGCTATTTCTGCCTGATGTTCCAGAATATCTTAGCAGGATAGAGAGAGTTTGCCTTCGCGGTAAGCTTTAACGTTCGTGTACAATGATGCAAAATGACGGAAGGGTCGAGTTACCGATTTTGGCTAAGCTGGCGAAGAAGATCCAAATGCCGATGACGAAGGGGGTCTCGACCCGGTGGAACTCCACGGAGAAGATCTGGTATTCCCGAAGGGATTTCGGCTCTTCCGTGGTGAGTTCGGTTTGCGAACGTTCCGGTGACAAGGGTTGCACTTCTCCGGCCGACAAACTTCTTGGCGGCAGGGACCGGTCTATGGGGCCCATGGGCCCGAAGGCTTTGCCGGGGTAAGGCTGTCTCAGATCCCTCGGCAGTTCCTGATTATCGGCGACTGGTCCGTGCACCGAATAATCGTCCAAGGGCGCGTGTCCCGGTGGTTGCAACCTCTCCGGTGCTGGTTCGTACGATCGCAGACCCGCCTGCCAGCATGGCTGCCAGCTACCGGAAGCCACGACCAGCAAAATAATCATCGAGATCCCGGGAGCCATGATGTGAAATTTTGGTAAAGATGTTTACGTGGACTTTGGTCCTCCGAACTGTTGAAATATTTCTGGAGAACGTCTCATCTGAAGGGAAAACTCCGCTGATATTAATGCGCTAGTAAAATCTCTTGAAATCCCGAGTTTATTTTTCTATATCGATGACACCATTTTGGGAGGAGGTTGGCTTTTCAACAAAGTATATCTAGATTTCTTCTCTCTCTGCCATTTCTCTCCCTCTCTATCACTTTCTTAATTTGACTAAGAAGAATCAAATCTAACGAATCAGGGATTTTTGATAATTTTTGGTACTATCCCCTTAACGATTAATTCTAATTAAGCGTTGCAATTGATTCTAGCTACGTTGGGCAATTCGTGGGTCAAGTGCTTGAAGAGGTTTTGATGTATCTGGTTCGTCCGTCTTTTCTGGAAATGAATAATAGGACAAGCGTTAGATTGAGCGCTGATGGAAGTTGCGCGCGTCTATAAGCTACAGCTGTTTTCGATCATCTCGCGCAGAGAGTCACGTGTGACTGGATGGACACTACTCGTCTATTTCGCGAGGTCTCTTCCTCCATCGCTTTTTTACCATTGAGAGCCCGATAAATCCATACTTTTGCTCGACAGCGACAGGTATATGGGGGAATCGTTTAAAATCGAAATACAAACGTTTGACGTGTCTTCGCCTCACCTGTATCCATAGTAGAGCCGAACCACCTCGACCTTATACTCTCTGTCGCACCAGCGATTGATGCTCCGCTACTCTTTAATCTTCCTCTGTCACACTTGTTAATGAGAACACAGTCGCTTTAAGAGCCTATTAATCAGAAAGACTCAACTTTTTCCGATTGTAACGATCGCTCGGTGGCACTCCCACGATCAAAACTGATGATCCGACGTTTATCGAGAGTCTTGTGATTGGTGCTACTAAAATTCTATGGAAGATGCATGTGGGTCTCTCTTCTGTCGTGACACGGTAGTTTTGGAAGTCTATCGTCGGTGTACCAACTAAAATATTCTGCAAAGTTTCTCTACTCGCGCGCTGTGTTTCCACAATGTGATGTCACCGTGTATAATAGTCGCAGTGTACTAGTAACTATAACCAGTTCGCCGAAATGTCATTCGAGTTCTAATGGCATAAGCATTGAAATATGACGCACGCGAAACAACCCTAAAACTTCCAGATGTTTGTCTTCGATGCTTCTCATGAAACCGTGATTGTAGTTGGATCTATTATGGCTGCAGGTACGATTCGCTGTTATAGTGCTTTTATTTTGTTGCCTCTCTCTCACTCTCTCTCTCTCTCTGTCGCTCGCTCTTCCAACACCTGCTGCAGGAACTAACACCGTGAACGTTGCGTTGCTTCGTTTCCCTTATGACTAGACACAGCTACTATCCCGGAACCACTCGATATTTTACGTCGCCACCCCTCCTGTTATCTTAACTTATCTGCCTGTAACCCAGATATCCTTTTTGCTCGCCTCTTGCTTGCTTCCCTTTAACGACGTTACCTTGGAGCACCGACTGGTTTTATGGAGCGCGCACAATCGACGTATTCTATCGGAAGGAGGTTCCTGGTTTAATATATCTACGTTGTGTTGAACTCGATAGCTCGTTTGGCAGTATTCTTATTGCAGGTTCTCGTTTCGATTGCGAAATCCGAATGGACCGCTGTTCGATGACACGTTCTCGATTGAGAATCACGTTCGGTCCCAGCAGGCCCTCCCGATCTCTCCTCCAGGTTCTCGAGCGTTAACAAGCCACCGAGGATCCCTCGCGGTCAAGACTGAAAAGCATTCGTGAAATTCCGTGGAGACAGAGAGAGAGAGAGAGAGGGAGGGAGAGATAGTGAGAGAGAGAGAGAGAGGGAAAGAGAGAGGAGAGAAAAGTGGCTCGTTCAGACTGTTTGTGGAAAATCACAAAGAAAACGAATAGTAGCACCGGTTCACGCACGCGGCCACCTATTTCCGGAGAGAGTCGATTCGTTTGTTGACGCAAGCTGGAGCTTTCGGCCTCTCGGGAGCTGCTTTTCCAAGCTGGTGCTCGCTGCTCAAAAGCAACGTTCGCCGACACGCGACTGCAGCGGAACTTGCAGCGGTCGATCGTTAAAAGCCGTCGTCCGTCAATCCAACGATCGCAGCACCATCAGGGGCTCCCGAGGTAAACTCGAGACAGCTTCATGGAAGCACCGCGAGCAAGCGAGCAAGCGAGCAAGCGTATAACCTTAAAAAGCTTTGGGAGCCGCGCACTGTTCGTGGTCGGGGTCGGGGTCGGGGTCGGGGTCGGTGGCGGTGGAGGTGGCGGCGTCGACGTCGCGGGTTCCGCTTCTCTCCGTTCTCCGTTGCTTTGCTTCCAGGTTGATTCGGGTCGTGGCCAGGTGCGCGGGTTTTCTAGCTCAGTAGAACGGAATGGGTAAATAAGACGTCAGTGGTCTCGAGCGAGGTCTGGAGGGGGTGGTTTTCCGGTCGTCCAGGCTTGCCGAGGGAGGAGGATGGGCAGCGGCAGCTCGTGCTTTGACGTTTCGGCATCGTGAGTTCCGCCGACGAGACGACGAGACACGAGAGACGAGTTGACGCGAAGCGAGCACTGAATTCGCACTAACTTCGTGTCAGCCGCCGGACGAAGAGGTCAACGACGAGAACGGCGGCGACGGCGGCGACGGCGTTGCCGAGGACGATGCCAAAAACGCGCGTAGCTGCCGACGAAGCTGCACCTCGTCGCCCGAACTGCTGGATGACGGCTGTACGCGCGTGCTCGCCTTTTCTCTCTTTATCTTTCGCTCTCCCACCCTTGCTGCCCCGCGTCCTCCCCTCTTCGTCGAGAGCGACGTCGATGCTGCTCCCTTCCGTGGCAGCGACCCTGGTTTCTCTCTCGCGCCACCGCCCACCCCTTGACACTCGCCCTCCGTCCATCTTCATCCCCCGTTATTTTCCATCTTCGTCCGCCATCTTCCACCCCACACGCAGAAGCGGCCAGCCAGCTGATCGTTGCTGGAACCCGCGCAGGCGTCGCGACACCCCCGGTTAGCCCTTCGCGTACGTGGCTGCTGCTGGATTCTCACGCGCCACGTCGACTCGGCAACTTCCAGGCAACCCCTCCTCGGGAAAAGAACCCTTCCTGTTTTCAGCGGGGTTCAACAGCTTTTTCCACTTACTCGCTCCACGCACCGCCGGCCGAGTCTGATCAGTGAACTCCTCATCTACTTGCGGACGGGGACGAGAACGGGGACGAGAGTCCCTTTCAGCCTTTTTCTGATTGACGCGGAGGGACGCTCTGCTCTTCTCTGTTTGCGCTTGCGGCGTTGGAGTGGCCGCGAATCGCACGCTGGAGGAAAAACGCCTGGGGAAAAGCGCCATCGATATTTCTAGCGTTTATTTTCGAGAGTTCCGGTTAATACCGCTTTTGCGAAGGATGTGCTACCACATGCGCGCGTACCAGCCGATCTTTCGGCTAGGACACGCGGGAGTTTGTATATTTAGACCATGGCGCAATTCTCCCTTGCGCGAATGTATCGACGAAAATAATGCATGTCGTTCTCGGTCCCGATCGTTGATGTTCGCTAGATCAGCATAAAAAAGCTTCATTTTAGCGCGCCTCTCGATCGTGACGGGGTTTCTTTTCCGTCAGGTTGCGAAGGGTGAAAAGGGGGTAGGAAGGAAGGAAGGAAGGAAAGTGGAGGTCCTGCTATATTAGGTCACGAAATCTTCTGGAGAGCGATCTTAAACCATCCGTGTCACGTCGACCATTCTTCGAGACACTTTTACCCTTGATTTTGCCGATGAGCGCTGACAAAATGATTTGATTCATTTCGACTTCGAGGCATTACCCTGAACTTTCCCAGAACCACCCATTTCCTCTCTCTCTCTCTCTCTCTCTCTCTCTCTCTCTCTCTCTATCTATTTCCCCCACTCCTTTATCTATAACATTAACCTGATTTGCGACTGAACCTTTTTTTCTCGTTAAATTTCATTCAGCAAACAACCCTAAAAATAAACGCAGCGATTTACAACGCTCCATTTTTCTTAATATAGTCCGCGCTACATATTTTGTGAATTAGACCTGTTTAGATATCTTTAATTGCCTACAGAAATAGCGTCTTATTCGAAAATCTAAGGTTGGCTTTAAATGGCGCCATGCATATTAAGTAATATTGAATTACTTAATACGAGAAACGCGCGGAGCACTAATTGCACGATACACGTATCACTGATTTGTTTTACGCACTGGCCTATGTGTGCGAGTATACGTGTATTTGCACGTGTAACCAAGCCACGGCAGATTTTAATCCTGCACAGGGCACGTCTTCATTATTTCTATGTAATTAACTTCCCTGACGTAGATACAGCTTGCCAGTGGATTATCAGTTTGTGAAATTTGGACCATTTGTGTAAACTGCGTATGTTTAGCTTAGTGGCGCCGCTGCTTCACCGATAAGAAATTATCTGCTAGTTTTCACGGTTACGGAATCATCAAGTATCAAGCTAGGCGATTGATGGCTCGGTAGAACGGTTTTCTGCAAAGGACAACTCCTAATGTGCCATATTATTCAAAGCGGAAACCACTCACCACATGTTCTTCCTGGCAGGCTTGAAAATACATTTATGATTCAATTCTGTAGCTTTCTGTCAAACTGATATTGAATTTTCACTTCAGTCACGTGTAACCTTGGCATATGCATTTTTTGATATTCAACGTTTGTGACTGCAGCATTTATATGAAATCGCACGTGTTGACACGTTTGACGTAAAAATGAACGATACTTTGCGGAATAAGCATTTTTATTATTATACAACGTAGGAATGAAGGATTCGAGTGAAGTCGCTCAAAGTGTTTAATCATACTCATTATTCATAGCCGCGCGTTATTACGTTACATCTATTATTAATTAAACTGTTTAATTGATTATTTGGTTATATACATGTATATATATATATATATATATAATAATTTATGAATTTATCAATCGAACATTATGCAGTCATCTTGTGTCTCCATTATTAATAATGCGTCGTAATTGACCTAATCGCTAATGTATGGCTTAATTAATATGTATCATTGTGCGGTCATTATAAATCTAGAACTATATTGTTGTTGGGGATGCGACGGTTTGTCATCCAGCATTTCCATAATTAATTAAGTCACTTAAGATGGAAGAGATGGGAGAAGGCGATAAGAAATCCAGGAGGAAATTTTCGATCTTTATCTTATTATACAAGTGGGTGCTCCTCGCTTAGCATGCGCGCGACCTTTGTTTTCATTTCTCCAGCCTGTGCATAATTAAGTAAGAAGTTTCGTTCTATCGCGAGCTACCGTTTCATCAAGCGCGGCTCCTCGATTTATGAAAAGTGGCCCTGAATACTGGTGAGTACTCATTAATTCTCCTGATGGACAAGTACTGCCTAATGGCACTTTAATGACCGAGAACTTCACGAAGTCGACTTATCGCGCAAGCACACACTACTACGACATGCCCGAAATCTCGGCTTTTCACCTGTGCGTGGGGTGACCCATTCCACGCCGAAATTCAATATTCACATCTACGTCCCCAAATTCCTTCGCTCCCTCCCATTTTGCCATATTGTTAATACAGCAATAAACTGAGCATAGTATATACTTGTCAACTGCACGCTTCTATATTTGTAATGTGTACTCTGTTTAAAAAAAAAAACGCACTTGGAAATTATTTTTTGTTCATCGTGAAACCAATAGTTTATTTTTTTATTTTAGATAGCCAATTTATAAAAGCCACGTCGTTCAATCCCCACTCTCCTTAATTTAATATCGATCTCTCTCCAATTAACCTAGCAAAAAGTATAGACTGCAAATAAATTATTTTCATATTTTTCATAAGAGATTTATCAATTTGCGATGAATGGGCGTGTACGAGAATTATTTCCTGATTAGCCGGCTATTCTTTTTCAAACGGTTTCAAAGCACTTTCATAATGGCTTTCTTATTACAGGTTTGTTAATCAACAGTAGTAGTCGAGGCAGATTTTTCCTTTTCAGCACTTCTCTGAACTATAAGAGGATACAACTCTCATCTCCAAGTTCAAACGTCTTTCATGCAACTGGCTTCTTTAATACCGAAGCTAACGCATCCTGTTTCTCGTTTCTTTGATCACAGGGAAAGAAAGAGTAAGTAAGGAAAGAGTGAGATAAATGATTTTATAGAGAGAAGATATATATATATAAATATATAGTAATAACGAGCACACACACGCGCAAACAAAAACGTTTATACACAAAGAGGTAGAAATTGTGCAAAAAGGAAAAAGCATTTAATTTCATTATATACGTCTGAATCGTTTGGTTTTATCGTAAAATTGAATCTAACGCAGGATATTACGTGATACAAAATAAACTTAATTAATATGTTGATAGCGGTAACGTATCTATAGCTAATTATTAATTATCTACCTAACAATATCTGAATGAATTATTTACCTAATATCCGCACCATATCGGTTTATAACAGATAGTTACACAGAATTTCTCGATAATCGAAGCGATCTCGATCTAATGGGTAAATTATATGAAAGGAAAGTAAAATCAGCGACGAGCAATGGCTAGCAAATCGGTAAACCTGAGACTCTCGAAATAATTGGCACTTGCGATCGTCCGTATCATTCGATGAAAATGATTTTATTGGAAAAACTCCGAGGAATCGTGGAGAAAGGGCCAGAGGGTAAGCGATGCGTTGTAGCAATTGCATTTTCCCTATATCTCGATAGAGACACGTCATGGAGTGCTCTCCCCATAGCATCCATTAAACGGGACAAACCGGGGGTCGCATAATGTATAGAGGGTCGGCGGTGACTGTGCGAGGGAGTTAAGAAGAGCGTAAAGGATACTACGAGAAAGGAAATCCATAATTCTACTCGTAGCACGCAATTTTCGCGTCGATGCACTTGTATCGATTAAAATGCAAAGCTAGCCTCAAAAAGGTGCATCGCTTTGCATAATGTGGCTAACTTTGGCTCGATTAAGGGTGCTCCGTGGGATGGGGATGAGATGGGGAAGGAGAAACATCCATGGGCAAAAGCTTGCGCGTGACATTAGCAGATTAGTCAGAGTTTAGGCCTGGAATGACGTTTTGAAGGTTTCAAAGGGAGCCATCAGCCCTCGGTATTGGTTCCCTCATCGTGGGAGCTGGTCCACAGCGAGGCCAGTCGAAGCGACTGATTGAAAAGAGAGATAGAGAGAGAGAGAGAGAGAGAGGAGAGAAAAGAACCACAGGCCGTTTTCGAATCGGCTCGCTGGCAGTAGCGCGCACTCCTGAAAAATTCACAGCGGCCAAATTCACAGCGGCTCCAGCCAAGTGCAGCTTGACATGACATTGCTCATCGCACAATTGGATTTTAGCGAATCGAGCGTGTTGCGGATACACGCTGCGTTACGTCATTATAAAATCAATCATAGTCGTGATTTATAAACGAGCCCCGCCACAGTTGGAGATCATTCCACGCGAATCGGAGATACCTGCATGATTGTTTAATCAGGTCCAGGGGCAATATACGCGCGGTATAGAGCGATCGTCAATGAAATCGGATCCGATTTGGCGCTTCTTAATTATGCGAGCGAGCGAACGCGCGCAATCATCAGCCGGTGCTTCCTCGAGGTGCTCTCGCCTCGGCGTTCTGTTACGTAAGGGGTCGCGACGGGGCGACGTTTCACGCTAATTGTCGGATAGTCGGGACGTCGAGCTTTTAACCGCAATGTGTCCCGCGGGATGAAACATTGGACAGGAAAGAAATGCCCGAAGGAACGTGTCTGCGGCAGGATTCTGCGTATTGCGTTTAGCGCACGCAATGCCATTAGTCATCCAAAATTCAGCAAACAAGTGTAACTGCGAACTACTCGTGCGTCCTGACGTTTCTAAATTAGCTCCCGAGTGAACAATTGCATTTGCGAGATCTCGGCGTGGATTCAGTGGCCCAAACTATTCTCACTGTGTGGCGTCAGCGCCATTGGCCCGAGCGGATGACGCTCTTCCACCGCCATTCTGCACGCGTGTCACTGTGCTGGTATTGCGTTCGAGGGTGGACTTCAGTCCCATGCGAGATTCATGCGTGTAGAAATCCCTACACGTAAAATAACATTCTGCATTTGTAGAGAGAAAGGGGGAGAGAGAGCACAATGCACACGTTCTCCCGCACGTAAGAGTGTGCGCGTGTGCCAAGTTATTTTCGTGAATGCAGACTCCTACAATCTTATCCTACGTGTGAGGGTATATGATGATTCTCTGTGTGTGCGAGTACAGAAGTTCTGCATTCATCAATATGGAAAACCCGTGTTGGACACTGGGTGCACGCTCTAATCTTTATACGAATTGTGGCGATGTCCGTGTGTTTGAGAGTTTGCCGATGTTGGTGAACGTAGGTGTACCAATGTGGGGCGGTGTGCGCGCACCGCTGGTCAGTGTACGGTAAAGTTTGCCGGTATGAGTGAGCATCTGCATGCATACTGCGGTTTGAGCAGCCTAGAAAGCAGGGGAGAGGGATTCGGGAATCGAAGGGGGATGAGATTGCTTGCAGGGGGTTCTTAGCAGGAGTCCGACGTGTCTCGCAGAGGGGGTGCATCGAGAAACTCGTTGAGCGGGGTTGGAGCAAACAGGAATTGGCCTATCGGAGTATCGGCCCGTGGTTACTTGGAATGTGACGAGGGGGGCTTGCGTGTATGCGCCGAATTCGTACGTACATCCTATCCCCGCGATACCAGGCTGTTTGCTCGAAACTTCCACCACCTCCCCCCGGGAAGCGAACTTGGCTAATTTATTGGCTTAATGAATTTACAAAACATCCCCGCGATCTGGATCGAATTAAAACTCGATGCCGTGTGTTCACTTGAGTGGTCGGCATTGTTAGTCGAATATTTGGCGGGATTTTAAGTGGCGACGAGCCACTCGGATCTCTCGCTAAATGGTGCAGCAGCGGCGCGTTAATTTCGAGCGGCGAAACTGATTCGCCCGCCCACCCTCCTCCCCAGACCGAATGGATAGCATGCAAATTTTGGAGAATTGGAATTTTCTAGCCTGGGCTGTAGCAGCAGCAGCAGCAGCAGCAGTAGTTAGAGCGCCGACGTATAACGGAGCCCGTTCTGTAACGCGCGTAAGCATCGCGAGGAGGAATTGAACGGAAATGAGAAAAGGAGGAAAATGGAGGAAGGGGACGCGCGTGGTGGCACTGAGAGAAAGAGAGCGGGAGAGAGAAGAAGAAAGGGGTGAGAAATGGAAATGAGGTCGTTCGCGAGTTTCTTGCGTGTTATATAAAGTCGAGACGATGAAAGTATGTGGGAGTACAACCGAATATACTCCAGTGTCACAGTGTGCCGGGTATTTATGGTAAGATCGTAAAAGAGAACGAATGTTCTTATTCTTTGTTGAAAATCAACAGAAACGTATTATGTTTTAAAAGAGGAGCGCGTGAATACCGACTTGTAGGATCCAACTTCACTTTTCTCTCGCTTTATCCTCCCTGGTTTTGCGCGGTTTTCGGCGTCCTTATTTACGGTCCGGGTGCACGCCCCGTGCTCTCTCCCTCCCTCCCACCCTCGAAAAATTCCTCAGAATTTCGGCAAATTCTATAACAATGGCGCTTTTCGGATAAGCCTTTGAGACGAAATCGCGAAGCGCGCGCTCGCGTCCGCGCAAGTTCTAGGATAGGCGCGATGGCTCCACGTATTTCTCGCGAATGGTGTTGTTTTAGGACTTCTAAGCGGATTAGGAAACGCAAACACTTCTACCGCACTCCCTTTTTCCCCGTCTCGAGGAGAGAGCATGTTGCAGTATACTAAGTAATCGACGCGTTGAAATATGTATCTGGCGCGATTTACTTATTCCGGAGTTTCCCTCACCGCCGGGGTGAGAAGTATCGTGTGAAAATTTTTACCCGGCTCCTTCGCCCGTGGAAATTATTCAGGCCTAGTGGAATTTAATGGTTTTCCCCTAACGCGATTATACCACTAAACTTTTATTCTTGAGAGTCGCCAGGAGTTTGGGGCGGGGGGAGGGGGGACGATAGTGCAGGTTGGGAAGTGAAACGGGAAAAATCAGGGGTGGGATTTTCCATCGGAATCTAGCGTGTGGAACGTAGGGGTGCTACCGCAGGGGTGCGTACGTCCGGTGGATACACGCGAGACGGGGATTGGCCCCTATCGGTTTTCGTGGCCAGTCAGAATTTATCGGGACGCCTAACTTTTCGTCGTCGCGCGATAAATAAAATTTGCCCTCGATTCTTCCATTAAGGTCCTACCATGCGTGAGATGATTATCGTCGCTGCCACGCTGGAAAACTTTTCGTGGCCCTAATTGAGGCGATTGGCAAGAGAAAGATGTTACCACGTGGAAACAAACGTACACGGAGCACACGATTGTTGGAAATAAATTGAACCTTGGACAACGGACCGGGAGAGAATGGTTCGTTGTCGAAATATTGGCGAAAGAGGGATGATGTTTCGGTGAAATAGAGCAAACGCTCGGAAACGCGGGGAATAAATTTAAACGGAGCGTTGCGCGTAAAAATGCTTGGTTTTCCGAAATACGGCTATAAGAAATGCGGCGTTCCTTCTAAAACCGCAGCGAGGTACAATGTGCCATTTTGTCCTTCATAGAATAGCTGGGGAAAATAAGGGCAACGCGGCGAAGGAAAACTGCAAGGAAATGGGAAATCTAGCGCGCACAATGAGGCCTAGGCTTCTTGCGTGCAGAGTAAAAAGATGTACCCCCTCATTTCACCACTTTTATGGATTTCAAGTTACGGACATTTTTCCGCTTTACGAGATCGTTTTCACGCAAATTCCATAGTAAAAAATCCGTAAAAGCGTTGTGTGATTGCTAAAGTTTTTTAAAGCGAGTTGCCTTTTCAGAAAAGTTTCCGTCAATTTTCCCTTATTATATCACAGGGGTCTCTCTCTCTCTCTCTCTTCCTTTCTCTCTCTGTCGGAGCTGGATAAAGGATTTTGGAGGAACAACGCGCTGAAGATAGTTGGACCGGTTAGTTTTGGTGGAAAAACTCTATAAGATAAGGATGCCGCTCGAAGGAATTTTCGGGGACCCAGGGACACCAGATTGGGGAAAATAACACACGCAGGACTCGCATTCGCGTTAGGTGCTCCAGGAGAGGGGAATGCACGGCGGTCGGGATTGGCCTAAAGACTCCCGACTATTCGGAATTCGTCGCGAGAGCCGAGATTTTATCCACATGCCAAACTCCTCGTGCATTGTCCTAGCTCAGACACACGAGTGTCCCAACTGTCGCAGACAGTTCCGCGGAGCTTCATCAAGTTGATTAAACTGGAACACTTGGTATCATTGAATCTAATACGACCCGGATCATCTGGGAATAATTCACATCGTTCAATTTGCCACGGTATCAGTGGTAAACCTTCGAGTATCTTGCACCATTTAACCATTTGCGTCATTGAATTTGTTACAATATCCGGAATGGCTAAGATCATCAAATGCCTCCGCCTCGCCATTGATTGCTGTCGAAGATCTCTGTTTACCGCGCGTCGCATTGTGTGCTCGAACCGGCCCAATTCAGATCCACAAGAGTAGGAAGCGGAACAGGATTTACTTAAAAAAAAAAAAAAGAGAAAAAAATCCAACTCGAGTTTTCTAAAAGTTTCCAGCTGAAAGGATCTCGGAGAGAAGGTGGAAAAACGTGGAAAAACGTGGAGCGTTTCTCATTCAGTAGCAAGAAATTTTCATTGAAGTCCATAAAGCTCGGAAGAGAACCGACTGCTTCGAAAATTAAATCGGGCAAAGGTGAGGCGATAAAAGAAGGAAGTGAAATAACATCTTCGATCGGAACGAGAGTGGATGCTGATAAATAATAAATAGGACACGCTATTAATTGAATTACTGGCTGGATCCTGGCGTTCTTAGCGTAATTAAGGACCGGTCGGAAGATCAGAGGGTGGAATAAGTGGAGACGAAGAAAATAGGGTTGGACGAGGAAAGAAGAAAGAGCTTTTGCGTCCGTGTGTGCGTGCGTGAGCACGAGAAAGAGAGATGGAGAGTAAGTGAAAGGAGAAAAAGGAGGAGGGAGCGAGACAGGGGGTGGGAGTTCGCGTGCCGCGTTACGTAAATAATCCATCGAAAGGGATTTTCGCTAGAGTTCGAGAAAGATATCGGTGGAGGTTCTCGGGAAACGCACCCTCCGCCTTCGGGGGCGCGTGCGCGGACGAAGAGAACCCTGGCGCTGGCGCACAGGAGCGAGCCTGGTTGAAGCACGCGGGGGTGGTAGAGGAGCACGGTGTACATCGTTTTGCAAGGAAATTGATTCTGCGCGAAAGGGGAGCCACCACCATTCTCATCTAACGCCGACGCCGACGCCGACGCCGACGCCGCTGTCGCCGCCGTTGCCGCTGCCGCCACCGCCGCCGGGACAGAGCGCACATACCGTCGGAATATCATCGAACGACCGCATCCAAGGTCCTCCGCGACCCCACGGCTATTATGTAAGGGGATGTTGCTGTTCCTACTGGGAGACGCGAACCTTTAGACCACCGGCCCTCGGCAGGCCCTCCGACATGCGAAGAGACGCCAAGTGCCAGCACGTCTGCCAGCTAAAATCCACACGCACTGCCCGCATCCTCAGCAAGCATCGATGGAACTGAAAATACTCCTGTTCGCTCATATCGTGGGTGAGTGCGCGCTCTACATCTACTAAACTGTCAGGCACCTCGTGCGGAAGCCCCGACGTAACCCCTTCGCAACACAACCCTCTTTAAATCCCTCCCACGATTAACCTCAACCGATCCTCTTCCAATGCGAACAGGTGTAATCCTCCACAAACACCACCACTACTACTGCCACACTACCACCACCACCACCACCACCACCACTACCACCACCAACTTCTTCCTCTCCCATGTCCTTCGAAGAAACTTGAAGATATCGCGCTGAACTGGACTTTAGACCACATTACATCAAATTGCAGTGATCTCGCGCTATTTCCACCCCGTTTCAACCCCCCACCCCCTTTGATTTTGTGCGGAATCTTGTGTAAAATCAGTCCATTCGACTCGGGCACTTGTGTGTACTCCGTTTGTCTTTCTCTCTTTTTTTTGTTTGTTTCTCTCTCATAGATCAAAGTGCGACATGCTAGCCTAGCATGAACGGTAGCCCTAGTTCTGTTACCTCGTTTGTTTCGGGGAGACCCTTCGTAAGTTCTACTTACTCCTACGCGCACTACGTACATGTACGTGTGTAACTTTGTGTCGCTCTCTACGCTTCGCGTAAACTTGTGTTCTGCCTGGAAAGTTTAAGGTGTTCGGAGTGTGACATCTTGGCATTTTTGTCTCCTCGGGCTCTTCCTGCGTACCAAAGACCTAAAGTCTTTGCAAACAGCTGCTATTTCGCTTTTTTTTCCAATCTTAGAGCTTATATAGATAGGTGGTGGTGGTGGTGGTTAGTGATGGTGGTAGTTGTGACGGTGGTGTTGGTGGTGGCGGCGGTGGTGGTAGTGGTGTCTCGATGGTCTTCGATTTATCCGGAGCTACGCGAATTGGAGCAGTTTCAACTTCCACCTTGTCTTCCGAGCATTGTGTGCCGGTGTACGTTGACCTTTCGGAAATCCCTGACGTTTTGTTGGCTCAATGCACGTTACGTTGCTCTATGCAAAGGGCAGATTGGAGAATCGGACCACAAGGATCGCGAGGAGCAAATGTTTGCGAAGCCCGAGATATTTGCCTGACTAGCCGGCATGCGTTTGCTTTCAAGTTTTACATTCCTTAAGTGACCTCTGGCCCCTCTGCCTTTTGTCGATCCTCCCCCTGCTGAATTGCAGGCACCACCGATTCTTCGCTTCTTTACGGGCTATCGATCTCATTATGCTCATTTGTATTCCTCGCGACAACCACTTGACGCAAATAGCCTGTGATAAAATGATAAATTTTTAAAGGCACAGTGTCTTTGTGAAACTGTGTGAATGCTCTCATTGAAAAATATCGCGTTTCAATGCGTCCTTCCATCAGAATTCAACGCTGCCTTTGCCGGATAAATCCTTTTTGTGATAACCTACGTGGATTGTATAAAATTTGACTTAATTTTTTATCCCAACAAATTCTTATCCCCATATTCTCCCGACACTCGTCTGTCAAGTGCTCCAAATTGGAGGTTCGTGCAAAAAAGTTCCTTCAATTTATTTTTTACGTTTCCATATTTTCTTATGCAGATTCCCTTTGCCATCTCGCCGCCCTTGTTTCAGACATATCAAAAATTCCTCCGTTAGATTCTATCTTATATAAATCCGTGATAAACGCAAAGGGAGCACTGGAAAAATAATAAAATAAATATAGCCATATACGAGAGCACTAAGACTGGAAGGAGCTAAGCATACAGGCTGAGAGTTATCTTTGCTCTTCGGGAGTGAGGGGGTGCGTGTTCTCATCCCCTACGTTCTTGATTCTCCACGTCTCTTTGCTCAGTATTATTTTTCTCTCCCCCTACTGCCCCAATCGTCTAAAACTCCCGATACATTAAATATCCAGCTATTTATCTTCGCATCAACATCAAATGAGAACATCCAATATTTAAATATAACTCCTTATTCTGCTGATCGGAAAATAATCCTTCCCGTGATAAAAATGTGCTATAATAATTGGAAACCGCTGTGGCAAACATTTTCGCTTTAAAATTCCAATGTTATATCTGTATCTTGCGATTCTTACTGCTCCCGTCTTGTTTGCAGTTTCCTCTTTGTGTCTCCCCCTTGTTAGTTCTGCAAGCGGCGCAGTGAACACTCCAGTCTATGATGTTCGCTGTTTTGTATAGATTTATTATAAAGCCCGAATTCATCTCGCTTAATACAATCTAACAAACATCGGAATGATGTGAAATACGTAAGAGACGCGAACGTACTTATCATTATTTTTATTTAAAGCTTCTCTTTCTCTCGCACACGCACACGCACACGCACGCACACTCTTTCTTCTTTTTACTTACATCATCCCTATTAAATCTATAAAGTGAATTTATAAATTTCTGCGTTTCCTCTTTTTCTCTTAATCCATTTCGATTTGTAAATCAGGTATGAAATTTTATCAAATTTTTATTTTCACATATGTTTTAAGTAAAATCCGCATATAAAATCTGTAAGCTTTATTGATAATTGGATGGGATAAAATTCTTTTGTGCATCCATTTGATCCTCTAAATTTTGGTAGCGATTTATTTTTTATTATTTTTTTTTATCAAACCCGTCAATCAATTATATCCAAATGATTTAATTCTCCTTCCATTCATTTATTCTCTTGTTCCATTTCTTCAGTTTTATTTGCAGACTTTTAAAGTGTTTTTCTTTTTGCCGTATTACATTTTATACGATTTTATGTTATTGCAATTTAAATCGAATTAATCCAGCGAGGTTATCAATAATTCTGAGAATTCCTCTAACTCCAGAATGACATAAAGTCATGCATGATGCAAGTTGTTCATCTCAATCACATTTTATCATCAAGATATGACGAGGATTGGTGCTTGGAGAGTTTTTGAGTTTTTCGTAATTTTGATCTGATTAACTTGGAAAGAGATGACGGGAATGTTCGCAACAATGCTTGAAGTACGTTAATTCCGGACGATAATGTCGTATGGGTGCAAGATACGATCGCAAGGAGTTTAGAGCGTTGAACTCGAAAGGGTCATCAGACCACTCGAAGCAGTCGCTGCCGAAGGGTTGTTAGACGCTCGCTGGAAGCATCGTAAAGTGAAAAGACGATTTCGCGATAGCAATTTAATGAATTCAGTGAATAATTATGCCAATGGATAATCGCATTAACAGCTCCGCACCGAGGAGCAGAGGCTGCCGCTTTTCCCTATTATGAAGCTTACTTCATTTACAAGCAAGTTTTTCGATAAAAAAACTTTTCTCCCCCTTTCGAGTACTGGGAAAACATGTTCATCTTATAATTAGCTTTTAATTCATCCTCGTCACACTTTTCTCTCCGAGAAATCGCTATAGGAAAGCAAAGCCGGGTGGTTTCCGTTAAATCGAACGCAATATCAATAAAGTGCGCGAATCCGAACAATTTTCTTTCCACCCTCCAATTACTCGTACGATATCTCCTTAATAAATGCTTTTTAATTAATTTCCATTACTACTTTCCTCCTGAAATATTGGTCTCGAATAAAAGTGCGAAAGTGATTTCTATAAAATAGCCGCTGGAAGTGGGAATCGACAAATGAAATGGAACGTATTTAGTCCGAGTTTTAAAATAAATCTTAAGCAATTTCTCTAATAAAGTTCTATGATGAAATATCCTTTCTATCATTACGTATACTTAAGGGATAACTTGTCGATAAAAATTGGCTTCTAATTTATATTCATGGGAGAAACGAGTATTGGAAAGCCATGCGAGGAAGGTGGTCCCGACAAAATGGAATATTGTATCAAAATGGCCGCCGCGAGCGAGAATCAGCGAATGAAATGCAGCGTGTATAATGCTTTTTTTTCGCGCAGGATAATACTAGCTACGTTCTTTCGTTAAAAAGTGCAGGTGCAAAACAGCGAACCAACATAGAAATGCTACAAATATTTCTCAGTGGCAGTTTTGAAAGGCAGGAGAGAATTGTTAGTTTCTCGCGATGACCCGCTGCGAGATGCCAGTCTTGAATAGGCTCGTCGCTTTAAATGCGAATCGTCCTTTATATCAGGAACGAGTAATTCTCCATAGGCGACCCAATTTATTCAGAATACTCTACTTCATCTAGACCTACAACGATTTCTCTCTCTCTCTCTCTCTCTCTCTGCCTTCCGTACTCTTTTGGGTGGCATTCCTTATATTATGGACAAAGGTATTCTGCTTCCCTACATTTCTTAAATCCTAGGTGCTCTGTCCCTTTATTACGAATTGCGGTATTACCGTAAATATGAGAAATTGATTTTTCTTTTATATCTATCTTTTCATCCACTCAGTTGTCTAAAGTGATATTCCGTCTAATTTTATCCGCCCGAAGGGTCAAACTTTCGTATTTTCAAACTTTCTGGTTTTCCAGGTGGCATGATTTATTCCACAGGTTTGAAGTGAGTGATTTTAGTCCTGCCGCACATGCTACGTTATTAGAAACTGAGCATTTCAAAGATTTCGATCTCCCCGCCCCCTCCACACTCTCATCTCTCTTCCCCGCCTCCTACTCATTTCTATCTCTACCTCACTTCTCGATATGATACATACGAGAATTGGAATAAAACCGTACTAAAAGTTTCTCGAGAAATCCATGTAAAATATAGGACCGCGCAAAAGTATTCGTTTATTAATATGCACGATGGATTCAAATTGTAGGTAATATAGAAAAAAAAACTCATTGGTATCTCATTTATTCAAATGCCATACAATGATAATGCTCTCTAGTCCGGAAAATATAAATGCATTGTATTTAAAAAGAACCAACTATGCTGTTTTAAATGGTTAAGCCGTAATTACCGCTGCGTGGATTTAAACACTTTGAACATCAACACTTTAAAGAGGATTTATCTTCCTTAGTATTATGAGTGCTAATTCTGAAAAAACAACATCGTAGCATGTTATCGTAGAATTATACAAAGATAGGAATTTAATGACTTTTCAATAGTCAGAATTTTTATCAAGGGAATCCTTATTGCCCAATTTGAAAAGCTCATGATATTTTTTAAGCTACGAATCATATTTTTAAATATCAATCTCGTACCAAAATAATTTGCTTTAAAAAGTATACAAATCTGCCCATATTATTTTATAAAATTAATTTGATATCATATATATATAAGAAAAGGTTTTTTAATAAATCCATATGATAAATTACTTTTATACGTGAACATGAATCAATTTGCAACTTTTTTCTAAATGTGATGTTTGATATAAACTAATTTTTATATGTCGAAATATCAATTAAAGATTTCACATGTCGAAATATAAATGATCAATTTTTGTATCATATTATAAATAACTGCGCGTGAATTTAACGAATGCGGCAATACGCCTGGTTAATATGTATATAATTAAAAAGCTTTATCTGTGAGTGTGTGTGACTTAATAAGAAATAGATGAATGATTTTATGATACATTTCAATATACATAAGATTGAAGACCTTTGGAAAACGTGAAAATCATTTGATGCTGCATGCTGATTAATTCCCATTGAATTACCGATTATCAAAGTCGATATGGACATCAGTGGATGGAAATGCGAACGTTTTATACAACGTCCATGGGAATTATGAGGATTTTGCAAAACTTTAATGCAGAATAGTTGCGAATCACTTTCGAAGATGAGGAATAAGATTGGCATTTTATTCCAATTTGGTGGAACAAGTCTATTAAAGCAGATTCTCTAACTAAACAAAAGAATAAAAGTTTGCTTAAGTTCAGAAATGATTCTCGCTTCATGCCAAAGACTTTTTATTAGGTCTAGGTTTTTCGCATCCCGGCCTTTTACCTTGATCTTCCACCCTCGGTAGATTTTTTGCTCCGAGCTAGCCTAGTTTTTTGTTTTTCCGGTGTATAATATTTAAAGTGCAATTTTTGTCCGTATCATCTTCCGTTCACTAGATTTTAAACGGAATCCTTTCTTTCCCTCTCTCTTAGGCGTGGACATCGCTTTCAGGGGTTTCCCCTGTTTTGTACGATTAAAAATTTATAGGCCTCGACTCAATTGTGGGGGGTTTGTTGCAGGAATTTGCTGCGGCTTGCGAGAAGTACGCATCCAGATACCGACGGCCGTGAAGAAGGGTGACTCGGCGATACTGAATTGTTGGTATGACACCGAGGGGGACCCGTTATACGCCGTCAAGTGGTACAAAGGGGATCGAGAGTTTTATCGCTATGCGCCGGACGAAAATCCGGTCGTCAAGACTTTCCCCATCGGGAACTTGACGGTGAAGGTAAGTTCCAGCATTTTACCCCAGCGGCTATGGGCCTCTCGGGCATTTCACAAAATCTTCGATACATCCCCCATAAAAATAGAAGCATCACCCTGTTAAAGAAACAGATATTTATTGCACCCCAGGAATATAGGAAATATCGCTGTGGTTTCCGGAAAAACTTTTATAATTTGTCAGGAGCACACTTTCTATGGGATTGACATGAATATAAATGTTTGATTTCCTGGTAGCCCCTCGTAAATTATTATCCCTGGCCATTGAAATAAACGATCGCGATATGTTCCAAAGGACCCTATTATTAAATTTCCTTATTTCTTCATAAGATTATCTAGCGGGGGATTCTTTCCTTCCTTTTTTTCTTTTTTTCTTTATTTTTCTGTTTTTTTTTCCTCTCTTTCTGCAATTTATCTCTGTTTCTCCAGTAGCCCTTCTTCTAATAATAAAATTCCTGATTTTAAGCTAAATGCAGCGTAAGATGTAATTCAAGGTAGAAATAAAGAGGGACTGTGAGATTATGTAGAAAGTGATGAGCGGCTTTATTATTTTTACCTTTCTGACTTCAGGACAGAATTTGTAATTTAGTTAAAACATTGTGCAAAATTCTCTTCCGAATAAAGAGCAAACCCGCCTTTGCTTATCTCGTTTTTCTTCTTTTTTTTTTTTTTCTTTTAGCGCTTTATCTCGATATAAATCTCTGTTATTTCTTTATATTATACGTACACATATTAATCTAGAGAGTCTCCCTCGCTATTATCGATTCAATTTATGTTTTTTACTCTCGTACGCCATTCCGATTTAATTTTCCATTCTCAGGATGTTGCATTACCATTTCTACTTCTTCGTTTTCCTTTGATCTGAAAATTCATTATTCACAAAAGCACTCATAATGTATACTTTTAGCCGCTCGAAATGGGTAGCTTAAGACGCTTTACCCCACTTTTAGCGTGAACGAGTAAATTGATTAAGGCACTCTTATCAATAACACCGGCATCGCGGGGTTATTGCAAATTAATTAATGACATTGATCGATGACGCAACGTTCGCATTAAATTTGTTTCGCAAAGGCCGAAGAGGCGAAGGGGTGACTAGGGGGTGGAATCTCGACTGAATCGCAGTTACGCGCTTGCGGATAGATTGCAGCGATAGGTTTTTATGTAACGTTTAAGCGGGGTGACATGCGCCGAGCCCCTCCGCCGATGCCATTATGTACCATTATGTATCGTAATGCCTCCCATAAACAATATCGCGGCCGTATAAACGAGTACGCGTCGCGTTGAAATAATGAAAATGTTACGGGAAAATCCAATGCGTAAACAAGTGACGTCATTGTCGATATTCCGTGGAACGCCATTTTGCGGAAAGGACGTCTCCTGGCAAAAGATTAGAGAAATGTCTAGTTGGAATCCGGGAGGAGGAAATATCGCGTTTCGAATAAAGCGTTTACGATGTCTGCGCGGTGGAAAAAATTTGGTGGATTTAATGGGTTTTCGGTTGATAGTGAGATAATTAAGAGCGATAAGGCGTGTTTACGTGGAATATAATATAAGTGGCAGGTGTTGTATAGTTTCTAATTCTGTTGCAGAAAGCCGAGAGCAATGCGACGCAAGTGGCGCTGATGAAATTGGAATTGGACGCGGCGGGCAAGTACAGCTGCGAGGTGTCAGCCGACGCTCCATCTTTTCACACGGATATAGTTTCTGCGACAATGGATGTCGCCGGTAAGTCCGCAGAATTATCAGGTACTCGAGGTCGCTGAAACATCACATAAAGATCAGCAGCTTTGCGGAACTTGATACAAAATTACACAAGTGCATTTGTTCAAGAGATCCCACACACACACACTAATTTCCAGATAACATTTTGATTCGCACTCCCATTTTTTTCCAAGTAACGTTCTCGAGAATCGGATGATTCTAGCCGGTGGAATTTCAAGCAGAGATACAAAGACGCGCGAGGGCCGAAGAAATGAGGAAGAATTGAGAAAATCGCTTGTTTTCGAAAAAGACTCCGTGCCACTTCCACAGAGCGGAAATACGGCCGATGAAAAATGTCCTCGACTGATTTATTAAAACTGCGTAGCCATCAATAACCTAAGGCTGTCCTGAAACTTTGTACAAGGATCTTGTGCTCGCGCGCGCGCGCGTATGCGAACGCAGTGATCCAAAGAGAAATTACAGACACAATATAACACGTCACTTTTCGGGACAGATAACATGTTGATTCAGATCCGTAAATCACGTTCGCATAACGCAGTTTCTGGGACAATAAATGTCATTATTCAAGGACTGCAGCAATGCTGTACAAAAGATTACAAGAACTTGCAACTGGCTCATGCTAAAATACACACGTGCGCGGGTCTTTCGCATAAATGGAGCTGTATAAATCATCAGTGTGTGCTCGGCTGGAATATCACGAATTTCGAGCTTCGCTCTAATCTGCTCTATACCGGTGTATACACTAGCGTGCGGAATGTAGACAAGCTCTATTGTTCGCCGATAGGCGAGCTTTTTCAGTCATTCAGAAGGGATTTTCCTGGTTTACGTACAACCGGGCAAAATGATTCTTCGGCGTAAGGCGCGGGATATCAATTCGGGACTCTCCCGTCCATAATTCCCCCGGAAAAACATATTTCCCAACTTTTCATCGGAATCTTCCACCCTCGGATTATTCGCCCACGTTCCTTGCATAATTTCACCCCAGTTCCTACGAACTCGTCCACGGTTTACCTTAATAATTTGCCTATCAACGTTTATGTAGATTTTTCGGCTCCGAGGCAGTCCCCTGTTTGCCTGTTTGCCTGTTGGTTCATGGCAGAGACCCGCTCTGCTTTAGGAATCATTCTTCCTGGCATATTATATCACGCCATTGCACAATGATATATCATAACGATAACGATACGTAGGCAAGCGTGAATTGCGAGTCATAATGAAAGAATTTTTCATCAGCCCTTCTTGCTACGCTGCTAGCTATACCCCACGTGTGTAGGTGTGGGTGTGAGTTTGTGTATCGCGGTGGAATCTTGAAAAGTTTCGTTTGCGGCTCGGCACGGCTAACGTCAAAGCGATGTTTCGAACGTGCTCGGCATACTTTCTTGAGCGCGCGCGCGCGCGCGCACACACACACACACGCACACACACACATATATATATATTGCTTGCTTTGCAGAATTACCCGCCGAAAGACCGTCGATACACGGACTAAAGAGGAAATACCGGATCGACGATGTGGTTCGTCTGAATTGTACTTCTGCCAGGAGTAGACCTCCGGCCAATCTCACCTGGTACATCAATGGCCATCAGGTATGTCTACTATGACTTCCGGTATCCCAAAAGCAACATATCTAACATACGACGATTATGGATTCCTGTGCTCATGCGAAATATTCCCATCCATTCGTCCTCGAAGTATTAATTAATTGTATTCCTTTAACCACCCCTTCTCTCTGGTATTAACGATGTTTCTCTGACATAACATCCCTTGTCGCTTATGCTATTCTCACAATTAACGTTATCTTTCCTTTCCACGGTCGAGTTTTTCACGTTAAATCGCGGTACTGCGATTCTTCGCAATTCACAATGCATAGTTTTAGCCTATTTATTTCTCTCCCAAGTGGATTTTTCCTTGCGGTTTCTCTACTCACGTATTAATTTCTTCCCTCTTGCATTACCTTTCTTTCTCCAATTACTCTTAATTTCACAGGTGTTTTTAGTTTGCTCGTTCTTGGCCAATTTATTCTCAATTGGCATGAAAACGAATGCTACAATTTATTACCGCGGTAAGAATGGACTTATTCAACATTAGTTTTCATATAACATTTCGACTACGAACAAGTTAAATGAGTCATTTTCTCTCTCTCTTTTCTCTCTGAATTCTTTGTTCTCTCTCTTTTTTCTCTATATTTTATTGTCGCGCGTATCCGTTGGTTTTTCTCAATAGAGGGTCAATATATCTCTCCATGGCTTCCAGATGTTATCGCGCAAACTTTATATGCTCACTGAGTTATCTAAATCAAGCAAATATATTCCACGATTGTGTATACAGGCTCGTATTTATAGAAGGAAAATGGCCACCTAATGAAAGATTAATTACCGCAATTTCAAGTGTTCCACGGAGATGATCACTCGTTACCCATAGTGGGTTCGCGAAGAACGATATATCAGTATTCTATTTCCTTGGCGTTCTTAGCCATTCGTTTGATTTTTTGCGCCTTTTTAATCGCGAAATGGCGCCGATGATAAATCAGGCACTGGGTACAGCTAACTCATCTCGCCTTTTTATCCCCATTTCTCCGGCCACACACGAGCTACGATTTTCTCGACCACGTAGAAATGCTGACTGCTTCCGTACGTTGCTTGAGAAAAATCTAATTTCCGTGTGCCACTTTTAAGAAATACTGCGCGGCCTGTTTCGGCTGTCTTGTCGCACGTGCACCGCTAATATTTGAAGGTTACGCCTGTGTCTTTTTTACCCCCGTAGCCGCTCTCGTCGCAAGTTCGCACCTACACGTCATTGGACACGAACGAGTCGGAGTGGCAGATTTCGCAGATCGGCCTGCAATTTCTCGTGACGGCCGAGCACTTCCTAAGCGGCAAAATGAAAATACGTTGCAGCGCCTCCATATATGATATTTACTGGCAGAGCACGGAAGTCAGTGCCGAGGAAGACCGGCCGAGAGTAATCCACTTTGAGCCGGCGGCTACCATAGTTGGTATTAACTATCTTCAGCCACCACCAAATTTTCAAACCGGCCAGAGGAAGCCCGATGGGCAAGTTGGCGTGAAAGGTGAGTGCAATAAAATGTTGATTTATACGGCAGAAAACTTTTAATTAAAAAGAGTCATCCGCAAAAAAAAAACAAAACAAAATTGGTAATTTCTTTGGACACCGTCGTTCGCACCCAAATCCATACGGCACAAACTAGTTTTGCAATCGAGAGATAAAGGGACGCCTCGTGGATCCTCTTGCGAACATTGAGATTGAAATTTTGCGATCGTCACTTTAAAATTAATGGAAAATTAATGCCGGCTCGAACGCTGAAAGTGCATTTCAACGACCTTTAACATTTTAACGTTTTCTTCTTTCCAGTACTTGGGTCGTCTGCAACGGAACTGCGACCACTCCTTCAATTCATCTTGGAATTATTTGCGTTTTTTCTAATTGTCATTCGTTAACCATACTGTATTATATACGCGTGCTTTGGGGCTCTTTATATAAATTGACGTGCTTGTAAGAAAGTTCGAGGTGCTCCGCGTTACCTCTCCTTTATGGGATCCTCGATCATTCTGAACGACAGCTGACGCACGTATTATGTTCTCCTGACTATGTGTAGAAGGAGTAAACAATGGCCGAGTAAGTCTCGAGCAAAGACCATGGGAAGAGCTAGATAGATGGATAGAAAGAGAGAGAGAGAGAGAGAGAGAAAGAGAGAGCAGCGAAGAAAAAAAATAATCGCAGCTATGAAACGAATGAAATGAGAGGGGACAGGAAGCGGCGACTACCATCCATTGGTCAAAGGACGAAGGAAACTGCAATGGGAAAGTTCACTCCGAAACGAGAACTACCGCACGCCTAATTGGTCCTGTTGGTTGAAGGAAAAGCGAGAGCGAATTATGGTCAGCGAAGTGAGACTGGAAGTTGATAATTGATAAAATTTCATTAGCCTCCAAAATGGCTTCTTTTCAGCGAGATAATGTGTTTGCAGTGTATACCTAGTATGCTACGGTGTCACGTCGTACGGGATATATAAATATACATATATTTTGTTTTGGTACTTTTATAACTCGAAACACTATAAACTAGCGTGGATATACCGAAACTCTGTATGATCATACCTTGATAGTCCAAATAATTTAATGTTCATATTTGTCACGATCTGCCTAAGTACTCTATATAGTGTGCGATGAAATGTACCTGAATCGGATACTCACAGAACTCTTTTGCGGAAGTCTTTTTAAGTGCTAGAATTGTCCATTGTTGAAAACCATAGCTGGGGTATCACATTCGCGAGAAGTTTTTCACTTCCTAACGGTACCATCCCCGAAAACGAATTCTGATTCGAGCGAAAGTGATATAAAGAGCATTCGTGAAAAATTCTGACGTTTGCGCCAAATCTATTATAATATTTAGGTTATCATAGGTTACTCCCGATTTTACAACGCAGCGTTCACGCATCATTTAACGCTTAAGTCTAGTTAAATGTTCATTTTAATATACAGTAGAGTGTGTGTGCGCGCGAATGGGAATATGAGTAATAATCGATTCTGTAAAGTTTTAATGCTTGTCTCATTAATGATGTAACATTGTGTACTAGACGAAATGTGTAGCGGTAATTTTAATTAAGAATTGCAACGACTGAACAAAAAAACTCTATTCATTTTCTAATTGTACATATATTTTTGAAACAGCTTTCATTTCTATCACGTATAGAATCAGAGATATATATATATATAAGGCACGGTAGTGACATCATAGTAAAGTTCGGAAGTATTACAGATATATTTAAGATTCTCGAAAAGGCATTATTTTACTGGTTTGTGTAAGTAACGGAGAATGCATCGGCCTCTTGTGTGACATGAAATATACATACATACATACATACATCCATATATATGTATGGGCGATAAAATAACGGTATCTGATGTTATGTGGAAGTCTTTGATGTCATAGGACGAAACATTATGCAATTCATATTTTTATTTCATTGGTTTACTATATTTTTTATCTATTAAAATCGAAAACATTCAATTCTTCAAATTGTCATTTCAACCCTGTCCTGAGGAACGTAATAGGATTCTCAATGAGAGACAAGAAAGATTCGCTTCCATTCTGATATTATATAGCATCGAGTATTAATTGAAATCTCTATTCTCGGGTATACCGTTCTATTTTTATTATCTCAAAAAATCATGCGGGTATGTAATCAATATGATAAAAGTATAATGTACTTGCCAGAAGCTATTATTCGACTATAATAATAACAACGCGAAATACACATGTGGCCGGAATTCATTTCGTGCATTACTGGAAATGATAAAAATTTCTATTATGTAACCCAATTTCTACCCCTAACGTGAGGAATAATGCATGGAAAACAGTACACCGGAGGATTCTGAAATATTTGATAATTCTTCGAATATGGCTTGAATATGCGTGATCTATTTCGCTCGGGGTACTTACAGCTTGTGTGACTATATGCAACCTGAAGGAGAAGGCGAAATTTTTCCCAATTTCAAATGTCAAATTATTAACAAGCCCTGACTTTTTTTTGGCCTAAGAATTTTTGCCGAAGAATTTCTCCTCTCCGGGTCTTTTACCCAAGCCATTAGCTTAAACCATTTACTTTTAGATATCTCGCTTAAAGTAATTGTCCGGAACTTTTTTCGAGGTTTTTTCTGCCTGAGCCTTTTATCAAGGCACTTTAATTACATCTTTTACCATTGTCTTTTGCATAGACTCTCTTACCTTTAGTCGGATCTTTTATCAAAGACTCTTAGCTGTAGTTTCCTCTTGGCATTATTTATAGAGTTTAACTACTGGAATTTTGGCCTAGAACTTTCATCCTGGCTTTTGGCCCATATTTCAGTCTTTTCATCAAAATAGTTAAGAGCGAAGGAGATCACTTTTCTCCGCAGCCTTATAATAATGAGAGAGAATAGGATATTTCGAAGAGAAGCAAATCGTCCGAGCCAGGAGGCAATCGATGCCACGGTTGTGCATTGGTAAGTATGTGTATCTCTACGCATGAACACAGACGCAGAATCCGTTGCCTAGTGACGAGAAAACGGGGTGCGCGGGGATGAAGCAAAATTGAAGAACAGTCTCGACCCTAGTAGGGGCTGTATCCGGCTCGTGTCAGATCCCGAAAACCCCGTGACTCTTCCCCTCGGTAATCGAGTCTTTCACGATGCATTTTGACGTTCGAATAAACTCACTATTTTTCCAATTTCAACTCATGGCAAATCATATTTCGCTAGTTAGTGCTGTTCCCGAAACCCATACACCGTATAGACCAGCGTCATAAACGTATTTAGGCCCCGCATAAATCCTCTCAATAGCATTTGCTTCGCGTAATTGATGTGCTGCAGCTATATTAATTAACGATAGGTGGCTATGATCGGCAATCGATACCACTTTACGATCAGCAGTCTCCTCCGTTAGACGCTTTTATACTGGAATTTTTCATTTGCTCAGCCTGATCGGGCGTTTTCGGTAGTCAGTCATTGCAGTCTTGCATTGTAATGCAGATGCATTTTGCATTTATATTCCATTTCATACCGCATTGTGTCGTGTTGAGTTCGGTAATGTGTGGAATATACGGGTCACGTAAGCCCATTGATTCATGACTTTCATTTCGAATGTATTAGGCGTAAAATGGAAAAGTTACTATACAATAAATATTTGCAGAACTACAGAGAAATATAACAAACGAATAGCGAAGCGCCTGTATTTTCGACTTTTTATGAGAGATTTAAATTTTAGTTGGGAACTATTTGAATTGACGTTGCTTTTTTTCCAGGATTGTATACTGAATGAATATTTTCCGGTATCACGTCAAGGTTGTTATATATGCATTTAAAGGACATACACAGGAATAGCTTTTTCAACATTTCCAGATGAGATTGGTCCGAACCAGCGCTAATCGTCGACCTGTACTCCTTCGTGTACGCACGAATAGACATTGGCGTACAGTTTTCTTAGTTTTCCTGTAAATCACACTTTCTTGCACACTATTTGGTTACAGATATAGAGCATTCTCCTCACTAATTAACGGAGAAGACATTTCGAAAGGTCTGTCAGCCGAGAATACGATGAATCGAATTTTAATTAAATGTACAAGAATATATTCCTAATATCAATCTCACGATTAGCTATCGAATGTTAAGAGGTTACCGCTAAAATTATTATGCTACATGCATGAGACACATTCATCCGAATTAAGATAAAACTTTAATCATCAGCCTTTTTCATTTCTTAACTTTGCATTCGTACTCTTTTGCATTTTAATCGTACAAGCTTTCCCCGTTTCTCCATTTTCATATTTCTCAATCACCTTTAATTAGATCAATTGGTTTCGAGCAGTAATTGTTTATCTGTAATTTGAAAATTACGGCACATTGGTTGTATCATGACTAATGAGTCAGGTAGTGAAGTCTGCTGGCACGAGTCCAATAGAAATACCGACTTTTCATATAGTCCTTTTGTTCCTATTTACAAGTGCGAAATTTGCCTGCAGAAACTTTGGACTAGTGCCTAAATCACCATGGAGATGCACTCAATGGACGAGGATAGTAAGTTATAGCAGAAGCTTTTACATATTTATGTGACATTTTAATAACGAGAAACTTTACTTTTTACGAATAATTGAAAATATCCCCCTTAAATCTGTATTAGTACCACTTGGAATTTTCGTAAAAATCGAAATCTCTCCGAATCGCTTGTAATTGCGTAGGGACGTAGCATTCGATAGATAGAATGCAGCACAGAAGGTCGCATCCAAAAATATTCATTTTTCTGGAAATGGTGATACTTTGAATGTCCTCCCTGTTAAGATATAATGTTTTAACTATTAAATTAATTTTTTCGGCCACATTATAATTTATCACAAGTAGTATTGAGTTAGTTTCCGAGTCTTCCGGATAGATGTCACCACCCACTTCTTTCAGCCTTTTAAGTCTGGATCATTTTATCTGCATTCTACTCTTGTAAATATAGTAGCTATATATTTTACATCTGCGAATTCGACCATCAGTCATTCCGGTAAAATAAACACGATAAAAAGTAATTTTATTTTAATTTTTAGAGATTTTTTTACCTCATCTCCATAATAATATTGAAAGGAAATTCAGAGTTCCTCATGCGCGGTCTTCTTCCCCGTTGAAGCTATTAACTATACGGTGATACTGTGTGTGAATGACAGTATTTTCGACGATCCATTAGTAAATTGAATCGTAAGATTTATGGATCAGTATTTGTTCGCATGTCCGTAGAGTTCCGTATAGCATGTATAATATTGCAAAGTTAATAACTTACCTGGTGCATCGATCATATTCACCATAGTTACTCACGTGGCTATGCGACTATTGGCTTCTAGTCATATTATATACTACAGTTTTATCGTAAAATCTACTGGTTTTTGAATATAAGCTATTGCAAAAGTAGGTAAATGCCTCGTATATTTTCCTAGAAAATTTTATTCAGAAAAAACAGAATCATATTCAAGTATTTATCTCTCTAAACTGAGATAATACATTTAATTTTAGAAACATCAAGTACACATTAATTGAGAATGATATTTTCTCTATTTCACGCCACTTGAATTTTAGGATAGTTTTGATTAAGCGAGTTACTTTATAAATGACTAAATGATTAGTACCCCGGAGATATTGATTATTTGAATTGGAATTATACATAAATAGGTCAATAAAGAATTATAAATTAACAAGTGTATTTTATGTTCATAGAATAATCTTTCTTTGTAACTTTACAATATGCATACAGTGATGTTTAAGCAATGACGGCTAAAAATCCTATATGGCGATAAAGTAGTAATCTGATTTTCGAGGAATTATACAAATGGTTTTATTCCTTGAAATTAAAAGTGCATGTATAAAAATGTTTTTGTCAGTACTTATATATTTTTCAAGCAATGCTGCAAAAATTCATACTATTTATTCAATTTATCTTTGCAATGTATTTACTCAGTTTTATTTGACTTTTTAGATTTTATGTTTAACTTACCCATATAATGATTCTCTTCTTGTACAGAGGTTATCATATGCATATATATCACTATGCATGCGTGCAGCATTTCAGTAGATTTAAAAATTCAAGAAGTAGCGATCGTTACTTTGCATCACGCGTGACGCTTAATTGCCATTTATGTTGATCAAGATATTCCGTAAGGCCATTGACCTTGTGTACGAAAGTATTAAAGAATTGCTACTGAAATTATAAAAAGGAAAACTAGAAACGAGAAGATATCGATATAACGCTTGGTTTATGAAATATTTAAATGTTACAGTTCGCTATCTATGCGAAAGATTAAGATAAACTGATAAAAGGAAATAATCAATTTTTCAGAGCTTCAGCCGTTTCAGTAGAACACGCTGCAAAATATGAGTTACAGTCATTCGGTAAATGAGTAAATGGAAAATAGGATTCAAGATAAGGATTAAAGGGCCGGTGAATGCGATTGGAGAAGTGTATGTTTACTTTGAGCAAAGCGTCTAGAGCTTTAAAATATCGAGATATTTAATTTTTACGACCTGCTCTCTTGACTAGACAAGGGCCGTACAGTCATTTGGAGGAGTATTAAGTGCAATACACCATTCCATGCTCAAGAAGACTCTTTATGAATTCTGCATGGTATAAATAATTTAATGAAGCTATAACATTGCTTCAGCATTCATCAATAATTAATCAGCTTTAGAGACTTGTAATCTTTGAATCACGCACTAAGATTACCGTGCTTATAATTTATACATTAATTTATGCGAGCGGCGCAAAGAAATGTACAACAGAAACAATTCCATTACAAATGTCTTATGCAACCAGATACTTTAAAGGTTCTTCACAAGACGGCTCCTCTCTCTCTCTCTCTCTCTCTCTCTCTCTCTCTCTGGCAACTGCAGCGTCTTTCGCCACAAAATCTTTAAAATCTACATTTCAACGCACTTTTTATACGGCACATCCATACTTTAATACTCTCCGCATAGCTCTGCGAGATTACCCTAAAGTTATAAATCTTTTCCTATAAAAACGAATAAAAATTTACAGAATTTAAAGTTCCCTCGATTCGTATTCGGATCCACAGTGTCGCGAGGCCAGACGCCACGTGGAAATCCGTAGAGAAAAAAAGTAAACCGGTTTCAAGTTTGAACCAAATTCCGAGTGTGTTGGTGGGAATGAGTTTGCATGAACCGACCTTAAGGATCTACGGTTGTCCTGGCACTGAATCATGAGAAAGATAATTCGTGCGCTACTCTTTGTAGAAGAGGAGAAGAGGAACGAGGAAAGTTGAATGCTATAGGAGGGAAGCAAAGAGAGATAGCCATAGAGAATGAGAGAGGGAGAGGGAGAGACAGAGAGAGAACGTTTGGAGAAGGGGACTGGAATGAGAAGTAGGGAGGAGTGCACGGGTGTATCGTTAACCGGCACACAAAAGTCCGTTCTCCAGCGTGCAGAACTCTTGCGGTTCTCAAGTGAGTATCGCGATCGTGTGGCAGCTCTCGATGCTCGTTTTACATGCGGCTCATTTCGTTATTCTCGATCGACCGATCAAGCTGCACGCGATATTTTCGAGCAAACTATTCCGATCCATGGGGGTCTCGCTTTATCCCAGGTGAATGACCTTCTCGAAATAATCGCAGCGGAACTCGCCGAGACCTTGCAGATCCGCGCGCTCGGTTCACCAGCACGCCACGTGACTCGGACCGCGTCTCGAGGTACGTCACAGAGATTTATCTCTACAAGTTCTCCATGTCCTTCGACACCTTGATCCAGTGAATGCGCGAACACTTCGCGTCTACCGTTTGCGTTTGCGAAATTTGCGCATGGAACGTGATGGAAGTTGTTGCGCGTCCACGGTGAATTTTTATTCGGCTTTTGTGTTCAGCGCGAATTGAAAGAGTGTGTGACTTCTGTGATTCGTTGGATCGTCGTGGGCTTTGATTCGAACTCGAGAGGATCGTGTAGGTAAGCTACGCGAAGAGCCAGCGTACAGCAGGAACCGATTTAAACTGCACGGTCTCTCAGTTGTAAGGCGGCCTCTGCTTAGACTTCGTAGTTTTCCGAATTCTTAGCGAGAAACTTGGTGAGCCGTGAGGAGCGTCGTTAAATTTAACTCATCTTCCTCGGAGTAACTGGCCCACACACACACACACACACATACACCCAGGTATTATTTTCTGCAAGTAAACTCGAGGATATTCCGAGTTCTCGAGTAAACAAGTCTATTTCGACCAGTGCCAGAGTTATTTCCCGTTTGCTCGGTGATTAAGTAAGCGCGCGGATTATTAAATGGCCATTAACAAAAAAAAAAAAAAAAAAAACCAAAAAAGAAAATCGGAGCTTTCTGCTGAATCGCAGGTGTTTTCGTGAGTCATTCGGAAACATTAATGACCACTGTCAGATGGTGTTGCATCGGGTGATAAAACCTCTCGAAAAATAACGCACCTCAACGGTTTATTCCGTGAATCTCTTTTGTTATCTGGTTGATCTCCGTGATAGGAGACTTTTCACGTGATATCACCTGCCGTTTTCCGATTTTCCAGCGTAATCGGATCTGTAGTCGATCCCTGCTGGTGGCGGTGGTGCCGCTGCTGCTGCTGCTGCTGCTATCTCGCCGACATTATTTATCGACGGAAGTTGTATACTTTCGCGTGTTACTACTACTCGCACGCGATTTTGCCCATACCTGACCTTCCGCAAACGCGAAGAGAAAGGGCGCGCACCATCTTCTGCTTCGTCGGCGAATAATGGAAACTGGTTTCAGCGGGGAGCATGCCACCACTGACAATCACATGTTCGTTTTTCACGCTCGACAAACGTGTCATCGATGTAACGCACGTTCGATTTACGAGCCGCGAATATTGCTCGATGGATTCATTCGATTTAAATATCAGCTCCGCTAGTACTCGTAAGAACTTTCGAATTGATTTGGCTCTTGGCACGATAGAGAGAGAGAGTACCCCCGGCATAATAAAATCAAGAAGAATTTAATGGCGAAGAATCAGGAAATAGGGGAATCGAGCGTGAATGCTTGAATTCCCGTAGTTTTGGCGAATTGAAGAACGATTGTTATGACTGCTGCTGGAGTATGCGTTGGAATCCGAACGTTTCGTTTTGTGTATTCTGGCGCGCCAGTAATTTGCACCATCCAATCGAGTTCGTGCAGAAGTTCAGGGAATTGCAAGCTGGGTCAACGAATGCTCTGTTCTAAGCGAAAGAAAAGAAACGAGTGAAACGCGCCAGAACCGCCTGCTGTTTCTTCGCTTAACTTCTCTTTCGTTCTGTTTTTCTTCTCTCTGCGGATGTATCTTTCTTCTTTTGACGTCTCTGTTGACGCATGTGCATATTATTTACTTATCATTAACTCCGTTCCACGAGTATCAAAAGTAGCTTCTCAGTTAGCATGTTAGGGTTAAAGTTTTACGCCTAAAACCTACTTATACCGATTAAATTTATTTTACTTTGAAACGCGAGCAAAGCGTAGAAGAGACACGGTTTGCGCTGATTATCTTTTAATAAAATAAGTAGTCTCGATTTCTCCGTGATGCTCATCGAGAAAAATTTCTACCTCAAATATTATGTATTCCCTAATATTAATTCTTTATCTAATCTCGATCCTCCTTATCATTGATATTTTCCTTTAAGAGCGCGTCGCATAGAAATAGATCATTGTAATATGCTTAAGGAGATAATCCTGTGGATACTCCAAAATAAATTTTTGAGATAAGCCTTGAAAGTCCAAGATCATGGTGGCTTCGTTTAAGCATTTTTAATTATAATCGTCAATTGAATTTCGTAATTTGCGAGTTTAAGAATAAGAGTGAAAGCAACCGGAGACCTTGTCCCACAACACTTTAAAGTCCGAAATAAGAATGGTTCTTATCAAAGGAACGAATTGTACCGGCAGCCACATGAATAATGGAGCACGCGTCTTTCATTCCCTTGTAACACTTAAATAATTGTGAAATACACCATAATGCTCTGATCTAATCATGATTCACTTTTATTTAAACTTCATTCACTTCTCAGAAACTATCTTGTTGCTTTCCTTCCAAAGAACTCGATCCAAGTATATAATTTTCTAATGTAAAAGATATAACTAAGAAAATATGTGACGAAGCAAACTTTTTCGACCAAAGATTTCTCATTTCCCATTAAATAGATTATTTTAAACGTTTCTGAGAATTCAAGTCAACTATCTCTCATTAGCTCTAACAAATATGGCGACCATTAGCTTCAAGCTATAAGCACAGCAAAGTATAATATTACGATTTAACACCTACGCCCTCAACTGTGCTGGTAACGAATGCTTAGCTTGACACAGAGACACTCGTATTTTGAACATTTCCATAGGTGCTCGTGTGCATCTTTTTCAAGGCTGTTCCTACATAAAGGCTTTAATACCGCTAATGCACAACTCGATAACAGTTACATTCTTTTTTCTGCGTTCGGTAATTATTGTTGTTACACGTTGGTAACGTGAGTTTCTTTTATACTTGACGCCCGTTCCACACCTAAATGATGCCATACTTATAATAAGACAATTATGTAATTAACCTTATTAATACCGCCACTCTGCTAATAACGATGGAGAAAGAAAAGTTTTTTTCTATGAACGAAGCTTTTATAAATGAAGTATTCATACAGAAAGTGCATTGACAGAGGAAAGTACTCTTATTTCCGATCGAAGAAAGCTCTCAAACCTATCTGAGATGTCTGTCATTCTTACCACTCACTTCTCCCGAGCAATAGATTTTCTGTTTCGGAATACGACTGTTTAAAAGTTCTCACGTCTTTCAGATCGAATCTAAGTAAACTTCGTTTCACATAACTTACCCAAGTACCACGAGCAGAATAGCTCATAAATCCTTTCTCGTTGGCCTTATCACCTTTCCCAACCGTCTAAATTATTACTCATTTGTTTTCACGATCAAAGCTATACTGATTTATAGAGTCAAATTAAAAATGAATGCGGAGCGAATATCACTTATCGTGATTTATCTGCTCATTGGTGCGAGCTCTTCCAGGAATATCCAGGTGTATGAAGTGGTGGATTGGAAAAAAGCTTATTTGTGGCCTACATGCGTTGTGACATGAGATTGTTTATTCAGGAAAATTGATGATGAGATTTGTCATTTCCGGTGGGTTTGAAAAAAAAACAATAGAAAATGCAGGGGAGCCGTAGGAGTTAAGGGCCGGGAAGAGGAGGGGATACCCCAGCTTGGAATGGGCAGGTGCGTTCAACCCTCGGCAAGCAAGTATTCTAGCCGCAGGTCACGAGACTCCTGGCGCTCCTTTCTTTCACATACGAGTACTTGCACGCGAGCATCACTCTCGTTCTCATAATCAGAAGTCCGTTACTCGCGAAAACTCGGTCAAAAGTGCCCTTCGAGACCGCAACTTTCAGGGAAGCCAACAAACCTTGGGAATTCCACGTCGAAACCGAGCGTCGCTTCTCTATCTGTCTCTCGCTTGAGGATAAACTATCGCACACGAGTGCTAGTGGTGTGACTAAACACTGTAAACTCTTTCCCTTATCTAATATCGCTTGATAGTGTTCGATAAATTTTGTAAAGCACCTCGATATAAATCCGAGAGAATGCCAGTGGGACGTAAGTCGTGCCATTTCTTCGGTCGTTCCTCCTCCAGGTGGATGTTGAAATGAATATGGTGCATTGAGAATGGACGTGGAAATATTTTACTGCGAAACGCCACTCCCGATGGGGAATCTGGCCTTCCCTCGGTTTCTTTGTTAACTCGAAAAACACGCGACAAAGCAGCCCCGAGACCCTTGCCTGCGATCCCTGAATCCGGACATTGTTAGCTCAGGCTCGCTACGGAGCGGCGGTCTTGGATTTTCTACGTTTACATCGGCATTTTCTCTTCTCTAAATTTTTCAAGCAGCCTCCTGCCAAGCAAACTTCCTAAGACTTTATCCGCCGGAGCCTGTAATTATTTGCTTCAATTATCTACACGAGGCGATCCTGAGTGTGCAAAATGTTCCTCAAATTGTAGTGATCGCGGGCAAGATACGAGGTTCGCGGAACATGTTTTATAATCCAGTGTTAATCATGTTCGAGGAATATAAATACAATTAATTGGAGATTAGATGCTATCACCGCTGGTACCCCCTCTCGACTTCCGGTATCTCGCTAGTGCTTTGCTATCTCGAACAATTCGGTAATCTCTCGACCTTCGGAAAGTACTTGGTGCTGATTTTTATTGTTGCAATTCATTACGAGCAATGACAAAGAACGGTGAGTCATTTATTCTCTTAATTCACACTGTCTTCGTAAATATATGTGTAAATTTGGCACAAGGAACTTCCGGATGAGACATCTCCGATTTCTCAAGTCGCTTTTTGTTCTTTCACGTGTGATTGCGCAAAGTTTTAAACACCAATTGTCACGTTAAATAGTTAAAAAACTAGATAGTAATTGAATACCAATCATGGGATACTGATAAAAGTGAAATGATTTTTCCAAGGTTTCTCTCTCTCTCTCTCTCTCTCTCTCTCTCTCTCTCGAGCAAAGAGAAGATATTGAATATACGTGTTCGAGATTTATCTGTATTCCATGTATCGTGTACCGAAATTAATAGCTGTACAACTATTCGGTATATAAAAATGTTATCTGCAATTATTTATGGAAGTTAATGAAATACGAGATAGCTTGTTCGCCATTTAATGTTTTATAAGTGTAACTTTGCAATGGTTAATTTGTTTGATCTGGGACAATCCGCACAAAGCATTTGAATCTCATTTAAATAGCTTTAAAATGCACATTGACTGCAAAGGTATATATCGTAAATTATTGCATTATTTTAATAAATATAATGTAAAATATTAAATTCTGAGAGAAGTTATTCATATAAATAAAATGAATAAATTATTTACCCTACATCCCAGTGTGTAGCAGTATTTAAATTTAATTCATTTTGTTAACATTCAAACTAATGTTATAAAAATGAGCAATCGCTAATCATTAAAGTATTCGTGTGTGCGCGCGTATGCTTGCGAGGGAAGTTTATGTGCTTGGATAGTTTAAAATTCATGAAATATTTCTGGAGTGACATCATATGGTCATCGTTATCATGAATTCACATCAACTATTAGGCCACGAAATAATCATCATCCGCCTACGACTGGTTAAGCATATTTCACAGTTTCTTTTTTCTTGTATCTCGACCGATGAGACGAAAATTACGTAGATTTTGGTGTGTCGTGGAAAATTGATTCATCGTTAGATTATGTCACTTGAAAATGTGGCTGGAAACTGAAGCGATTAGTATTTATGATCAAGGTGGTGATAACAGCAGATGGAGAGGTAGCAATTGCGAATGTATTATATGTATGGGAGGAAATTTCCAATTACGCGATTCGGGAGAATACCGTGCTGGGAATCTAGTGGATTTGCATTATTTAAAGCTCATTTTTCAGCGGCGAATCAAAATTCTTTATTAACTTATCTCTTGCGCTATGAATTCGGGAAGGTATTCTTTCAGCTCGCGAAGCTGGATTTTAATGGAAAAATTATTTTTAAGTCACCAAATAAGACTGCGGTGATGCGATTAAATTTTTCCGACAATCGGGTAAAAACCGCGCAAGTTTGTAACAAGTTAAAATGCAATTGTGGTAACCTATATTCGCAGCTAAGTACAAGGTATCGTTCGTGGAGTAGCGTATGATTATAAAAATTTGCCTGAGCTAATTCTAAGTGACGCAGTCACGAGACTTCCTCGTAGGCACAATTTTACGTTCTCTTTTTAGTCCTTACTTAGAGCCCGCTCACTCTTATCTGGTGTACCAATAACTCAGAATGTATGTCGCTCGATAAGCTCCACTTTGTTTTTTCCCTTATGAGGGCTGGAATCCGCAGATAAATTTTTCCTTTCAAACTTTCTCGATGACAATTGTTGTGTGGACCATTAGTATAATAAAACCGGCAAAAAGTCTCCGAATATTCATCATTTTTAATATTAAGACTTGAATTCGATCTTTTTTTTCATTGCATCCACATAAGTCAAGGTTTATTAAATTTTTATCTGCAAAATGCACGATCGAATCTGTCAATATTTGTACATAGAAATTAACTCGCGAAATCGTCATAAATACCTTCACGGATCGCATAAATGCAGTTTACCTCGGGACGTAATGGAGCCTAATATGGGAAGTCTCTTGAAATATTCATATCAATGGATGTAACGTACCATTAATATATCCGGATATGTGGTTTTCCTGATTTCCGCATAAAACAGAATTTTAGAAGAAATATTTGTTCTTTGATAATAAACATTTAAAAAACCTCCCCAGAGGACAAGAAAAGAAACTGAAACGAAGATTTTAATTTTCTAAAACTTCAATAATTTATTGATGATCCTCGTGTAGAAAGAAGATTTCCTTTTTAAGGCGACACCGCGGAAGTCTGCGAGGATTCAAGACTCGATAAGACCGCAGAGGAAAAAGGAGCCAGGTTCACAGGATTATCGTCTTCGCAAACATTCGCAACGATGGGCTGTTGTGGGTGCTCCGACGATGTTTCGTCAAAGGTAGAACCTACGGTAAGGGCTGAAGCTAATGTGTGAAGTTTAACGTAGGAATCGATGAACACCCTAAAAACACTCTATATAGTTCGCACTTTGAAAATACAATTTTTTAAGCACGTGCAAATGTTTTACTTTTTATAAGATATTTTACCGCGACTATCGCACCACCATAAAACATTATTAACAAGAAAGTATGTACGATTAGAGCAATTCCTTTGTTCCTACGTTTACATCTACTCGTTAGCTTTACCCAACAATAATCACGCGAGTAAAGTTAAATTTTGTTATGTCATGCAAGGAATTGTGAAAGAGGGTTAATAGTAAAGGAGTGATTAATGAATATTTGACCAATCAGGAAATACAGCAAAGTTGCCTAGCAACTTAACACATTAAATTTCTAACCATTTGTGAATGCACAGGCGTATAGCGTATCATATGCACATGATCGGACACAATAAATTCAGCTTTTAATTCATTCATGTATATAAAGGTACTTAGAATATTACATATCGATTTATCAACTTCACTGGAGGATCTGTATCGGTATTGGCTTCTCTACTTAATAATGTAATAGTTTTTAAAAAATTGATTGGATTTTATTTGGATTCTCCAAGTTTTTGTATTTCGAATATTTTGAATGAAATTTAATTTGTGTTGGCCCAAGTTCTCCATTCAGCTTTTCGGCTTTATATCGAGACATGGCACTATTGATCGTTCGTGCATTCAACCCATCACACTTCCTGTGCACTTTGAATGCAGATCAATGCTATGGTAGTGACTTTTACTTTAGTCAAGCGTGTTATTTGTAATCCACGGTGGCCATGTTTCAACCCCTAATACACAATTAGTTTAAACTTCGTCACATGCATCCTGGACTGGGTTTCTTTTTTTATTCATTATACACTCTTTCACTGCACTTTTTCCCCTCGATCGTTCCTCCATGATAGCTGCTGATATCGATGCAAATTTAAAAATTCACCTATAATTGATACTGAAGCTGTGATTTTATTCGCTCTCGCGATATTTACACAGTATTCGAATATTTTAGACTCCTGAAAGCGATACTGCATTCACCTCACAGTCGGATGAAATCTTCGTGAAAAATCGATCCTGCACGGACATATTGGCAGCGATTGCCCTGATTATTATTATATCAGTTTTTGTAAGTCACAGAAAGCTCTTATCTGTACTTGTTTTAATAAAAGGATGAAATGTCATTTTGATTAATGTTCTTAAGGGGTTTTTACTAACAACGGCGGTGAAAAAGGGTGATATATACCGTGTAGTATACGGGTATGACGATTGTGCAAATGTTTGCGGCCGAATTACTCCAAGTGAGACTGATACAGTATTTGCCTGTAAAGGGCGGGACATGACATCAAGACCGTAAGAATATTTTTATCACTTGCATAAACCACTAAAACAATATTAGTAATTCAGCAAAAAGTTCGGATGACCATCTTTTTCCCTTTTCTCTTAGATATCTTCTGGTTGATATTGGGGAAAAAGGAGTAAGATCCAGACAATGCGTTTCCAATTGTAGCACTGCCAATGATAAACCGGGCGAAGATAAGTTAGTTGAAATTTATATTGAACGCTGCAGTACATTTAAAAAGTATGCGCATTTTACAAAAATCTTTGAATTTATTTCAGGGTGGTATTTTTGAATCGCTGTATTCCTAAAAAGATTACCGATGCAGCACATTCGGTTCTTGGTAAAATAGGTTTAGAAAGCTTTTTCAGGGTGAGTTTATCGAATGAATCAAGTGACAATCTTTTATATCGTGATCTCGTAAAACAGTCAATCAATATTGACTATTGGAAATGTTAATTTAATATTGCAGGAGGCATCGATGGATTTGGGCATCGCGTGGCGCGAATTGATCTACCTTCTACTAATTGCTCTAGGTAAATTATTGGAATAGTTGGGTCTAGAATTTGCTCTGACGTTACCTTCACTGAACCTCGTATAATTGTCCATTTCTAGCAATCTCCCTGTGCATCCTAGTTGCCTTTAGGTACATTGTACAATGGGTCATCTACATTGTTCTAGTCGGGGTCATTATTGCTTGTATTGGAGGCACAACGTACCTGTGGTGAGTGCAATAAACACAAAGGAATGTCACGTTCCGCTGGACGCTTCTCTGCAGTAAATATCCCGATACTATCACAGTGCATTAGAAAACATTTTTCCTTAATGGTCACTTACTTTCTAATGATAATGCCACCCCTAGTATGCTCCAAAATGCAATATTTCCGATAGAATTTTCATCGTTGATGCCTCATACTATTTAATTTAATATTTTTACACTTGTTTTACATTAGGTTAGCATGGCACAGTGAAAAGAAAGCAGTTGCTGCAGGTACGATATTCGAAGAAGATTCAAGTACTCAAGCATATTTCATTTATGCCATCATCATGTCTACTGTCACCGTAAGTACATTTGCAGACGGCGATGGCCTCTTTTTACGCATAATTCTCCTGTTTTTTGTTTCAGGTAATTATACTTCTTATTGTTCTTGTAATGCGGAAAAGAATCGCTCTTGTTATGCAACTTTTCCGAGAGGCTGGAAAAGCCGTATATACAATGCCCGCGCTTCTACTACAGCCGATACTTGTGAGTATAATTAGTAAGCGCACTTTTATTTCTTATTAAAATTTCTTAATAAACTTTATTGCTTCTTCTCAGACGTACTTATTAATTGGTTTAACCAGTTTTGCATGGATTTACTGTATACTTTGGATAGAAAGCGCCGGAACATTATATAAAAATACGAAAAACCATTTTCACTATAAGAAAGATACTCTTTTAATCGTGAGTAACGTTATTCGCTTATTATGCACGATGCATCTACTCTTCATGAATTTCCATGATGCATGGTATTCATGCTTTCAATAAAAAAAAAAGATCCTTATCTTTACAGGTTACCAGATGGTATAATTTATTCCTTTATTTCGTTATATGCGAATTTTTCTTGGGCTGTCAACATATGGTTGTAGCACTGGCTGTTTCTCGATGGTTTTTCACAAGGTTTGAAGTTTTAACTAGCAAAACTATTAGTTTTTAATTAATGAATTATAAAAACACTTTCATTGCTTAATGCAGGGATAAAAAACAATTATCTTTGCCCGTAATCAAAGGGTTTGGCTACTTGACCATGTATCACTTGGGTACTGTTGCATTTGGTTCATTAGTGATTGGATTAGTTCGGCTTATTAGAGCAATTTTAGCATTTGTTCAAAAGCGCTTAAAATCCTACAATAATGACTTGGCAAAAGGCCTCTTATGGTGCTGCCAATGCTGTTTATGGTGTTTCGAGTGTGCTCTAAAATTCCTTACGAGGAATGCGTATATTGAAACAGGTAAATTAAATGTCAATGATAAAATTAGGAGGGGGATTGAGTGATAAATCATGCATTTAGTTTAATTGCAATTTGTATATTTCAGCGATCTATGGCTGTGGATTTTGTACTGGTGGGAGAAAAGCCTTTTCCGCTCTATCTCAAAATATTTTGAGGGTTGCAGCAATTAACAGCGTAGGCGATTTCGTTTTATTCTTGGGAAAAGTTTTGGTGGTAACCTTAACAGTTGTTGCTGGTATCTTTTTAATACAGGTACATAGATTTTTAATTATTCGAAATTCACTGAAAATATTTTTGAAATTAAATAGAATTTGATCTATAGAAAAAAGAGGGACTCACTCATCCATGGCTTCCAATAACTTTGGCCGGAATATTTGCCTTTTTGGTAGCTCACTGTTTTATTTCTGTTTACGAGGTATTTATATTATATATTATAAAGAATCTCTCTCTAAAAGTCTTTTACAATCGACATAAAATTTTTAATTCTTAATTTTAGATGGTAATCGATACGATATTCTTGTGCTTCTGCGAAGATTGTGAAAAGAACGATGGTATAAATCGACCTTACTTCATGAGTCGAGGCTTGATGGTAAACCTTACAAACTTAAGAGTACTTTTTAAGATTATTTATCAGTACTTTAATACATGCGTTAATTTTTAGGAATTTGTGAACAACAGTAAGAAGGCTTTGAAAGTCGATCAATCTAGAAATGGTACATAAGAGAACATTTCAGATCATTTGAATTAAAAGGAAATATGATTAGTGTGCGATATAGCAGTCATGAGAAAGCACATTAGAAACACGACGACGATGAAGTTGCTTCGAAAGTTCCTAAGGCTTCGCTGCTAAAATTGCTGTATTAGCGATTTACTTGACATTGAGTACAAAAATCAGCAATGGCCTTTGATTACATATACCAATATTTTTCTATTATAATTACATTAAACTGATTGTGTACTCTACTATTGTGCCGCGAGAAGTGTAATTTGGAAAAGACTCGGTTTCTTCTAAGAAACACATATTTTTATAAGCAATTACTTTTTTTTACATCTTTAAAAATATAAGAGTTATATTTATATTCATGTATCTTCAAATTATTCAGCTTTTAAGCTAATTTATTTTATTAATAGTTGTATGCATTTATTTTCATTGTAGTCTTCGACAGAAAACCTGCCCCACCGTAAGGAAAAAATAGTTTACGTATATTATAATGTAAATTTGATTGATTTCTCCCTCACCCTTCATCCACTCTCTAGCCTCATCGAGCCAAAAATAGTTTTTAAATAAACTGAAATATAATTTGCATTAATATCCCTTTATCCCATGCATACGCACCTCCATCCCAAATGAACAAAGAATAAATCACGAGCAGGCATTTTAAAAATTTATTCTAAGTTTAAAAAAAAATATGTTATACTTTACATAAGTGTATTCCGTTTAAAGATATAATTTATAAAAAACTTTTTTGCAATAAAAATGCTACTCAGATTTCTACTTACCTTCATTTTATTTGATAAAATACTACGTCGGAGTGGGAAACGTGGAAGAGGTAAAAGAGATCATGATTAGGAAATTTCTGTAACGTACCATTAGTAACAATTTCAACTTTCTTATTTTGTTTATTCGAGTCGGGCACATAGTTTGAAAGGTAAATCAATCACGTTTTCCCGAAGAACTATATTTTATCAATTTATGAAAATCCTTTAATTAAAGTGGCAGTACGTAATTTATAGAAACCTAATAGTAATTGAATTTCAAATCCAAATGTAAAGTTGTGGTTCAGTGAAAATTGAAAATTAAATCTACAAAGAGAAAATCTGTAGTTTAAAACCGAGAACTACTTTCTGAGATATACTTTCTGAACTACAAGTAAGTGTGATTATTTCTTGCACTATATTGTGATAAGCTTTGGTCAATATAGTCGATTACATTTTTAATAAATATAGTTTTGTACCAGCAATTTTTCAATCTTTTTCCTGCTTATAGTTTCCTTAATTTCTAACCGCAATTAAAAGAACAAGTAAAATTATAATTTCTGACTGAACATCGAGTCAGAAAAGTACTGCAACAAAAGTGTTGAAACACCATCGACAATAATTATAAAATGTCAGTCTTTCTCCATAAAACTAAAATACAATCTAGAAGAAAAGAAGAAGGGGTCGACTATCGTCGGCAGTGACGATTGAAAAGGATCGTCTCTCGACATTATAATAAATAAATTTTGTTTTACTTTGTAAACGTCTGGCTCGGTACATACAATATGCGTAAATTCGTACATTCGACATGAGGTACATACAAACATTCTTGGGCTATGCGTCGGATATGGAATATATTTTGGGATACATATATAAAAAAGGGGTGAAAAAATTGTTCCGTGCATATCCCTTAGACTTAACAAAAGTTTTAGTTCGATGTTTTTCTCGAATGGCCTGCATCCGATCATCGAAGCTGATAAATTACAGATTCTAACAGGGCGTAACGCGATTCCACGATGTAACCATTTCTAGTCTGCGCAGAATATCTTCATCATCGGCATAAAATATTGCATCTTTTCTTTCACCTTAATACCGTTTCTAGCACCATACCATAAATAACCATAGGAAAGATTTCTTTGTCTGAGCGCTTAATTCAGTTAAACCTACAACTACAGTAAGAACAGTTTAAACGATTTGTAGCTGATAGTAGAAATTTTTTTTGACAATAAGAATTATGACGATGAGAATGATCAATTTATCCAGTAGAACTGCGGCGGGCATTACAAATGAGCAAGAGGACGGGATTAACACACATGCTGATAAAAAAAATGATTAAAATTGAAGAAAGCGTCAAATCTAAGAAATATCCAATATATGTATTGCTTCAGACAAATTACCGTATTTGATATTATTAATTGTATAAGACTGAGAAGTGTAACACTTGTTTCGATACAATTTTAATCATGTTTTCATCGTTGAAATGACATCTTAATTATTTCTTTTCTACTAGAGAAGAAAACTTTATGCTTGCACTACGCGAAGTAGATGATTCAACAACCACGTTTAACGAGAAATAATACACGAGAGCTGATTTTTACAAATCGACTATTGGCTCTTACAGCGAAAGTTTACATCTATTTTTTCCTTCACACTATCTACATATAATAAACGTGAATGTAACTTGTTACGTGTGTATGTTTTGTGTATCTGTGTGTGCGTACGTTTGTGTAAGAAATAGAGTAAAAGAGAGAGAGAGAGAGAGAGAGAGAGAGTGAGACAGATGCGCAGCACATATTTTCTTCAGGATCATACGAGGTCACAGATCAACACTTGCTACAGCTTCATAACTAGATATAGTTTGGATCTTATTAATATAGATGGTCGCATTCTGAAATCTTGCGATCATTATAACTTATCCCGAGAGAATTTATGAATAGTCGGGAAAGATGGAAGAGGAGTTGGCAATTCTTAAGGAAGAAACGAGGGAAGAGATAAATAAAGAGGACGATATACATAGTAGGAGCCTTGAGGTTGTGAGACTTAATGAACTGATTGCAAATCGAGCTCGAGCCATGACGCCAAAAATTTGCGTACACCTTAAATTGGGGCATTCTGTGCTCGGTTATTATGTTGACTATGCTATACAGGTATCATTAACAATGATGACAATGATGATGACGATGATGAAGATGACGATGAAGATAAAGATGAAAATGGCAATGATAACGTTGATGAAGATGGTGGTGATGATGATGATGATGATGATTATAATGATACATTTGATGAAGTTAATAATAATATAATATAATAATAAACTCTGCAATTATTTAATACAGGTTTGTTCACACGGACTAGATACATCTCCCACATTTTGCGAAGCGATTGATTCGCTTTCCTTTTTGACTTGGCCTTTATGCTCATCGATGCACGATGTTAGAAACGAGACTTTAAACGATATATCTGAATATAAGAGCAGTCTAACATTTACTGACCGTTCTTAATCAAGGTACGTGATATATTAAGGAGCTAGAAATAATGATTTTGTAGGTAAGATATCGCCATATTTGTTAAAATAAGCGTATACTTTATAGGCAATGTCAATATGTGCGATTTACTTATAGACAGCTCCATTTTAGCGGCGAAAGCTGGTTGCATTATTTGCTCTCTTTACTTTAATATGTCGGTCAACACCTAACGATTAGACGTCGATTAAGCGTCTTTATTAGTTGCTCATGTGATTCGTATGGTAGAGGAAATTTATGGCCAAAAAACTCCGAGCTATATCTCAGTTCTTGTTCACAGAAAACGATTCATATATATATATATATGTGTGTGTGTGTGTATATATATGTTTCAGAAGAGATTTACTTTTATGAAAAAATTTTTAGGCAAAGAATCGTTAATCTATTTATTACTTCCCCCTACTATACTTGCATCAGCATTATAGCAATAGCTATTTATAGTTATTTTTATCGATATGCTGGGCCATCTTATGGACAATTTCCTACCTTCGTGCATCAACTAGTTTTATTCATGCACAGAGGCAGATTCGTATCATCAACAAAGACTACAACATTTGGAGGTATCACCGAGGTGAATGTGACAAACAGGAGCTAAACCGTTGCAGTCTTTTCCCAAAACTGTATCTTGCACAATATGTGAAATACCTAAATTCTGATTGATATCTCCATCGCTCCCACGATGTTGATGTTTAATATCGCACCATTGACGATGATCTCGCCACTTATCGTCCGCATTAGTACACAGTAAAACTGATTTTGGTGACGGTGGGTTTACTCGATCACGAGTTATACTTCCACATGATCGAGCTTTGTACAGACGACCTTTGCCGAATAGACCAGGCAATGGGACACACAATTTCTTATGAACAGCAAAATATCTGCTCAACAATTTTAACTTTCTACTTTTACAATCGTTCCTATTAATAGACTCTCGAATTTCATTTTCACAGTCCATTGTTGCCGTCATATAATTTCCATTCTGCTCTTTGTACTTTTCGTTTTTCGATTCGTATCGGTGGTTGGCGTTTCGATTATCTAAATTATTCGTTTGATCGATGAATTTATTAGATTGCTTCGAGTCCTTTCCATTGGGAGTCGTTGGTGATTTATACGAATTATTCGAAATTGATTTTGTATTGCTTAGTGACCAGCTTTGTAGCAATCTCGCTCCGAATCCTTTAGCCTTTTGTACCACCACTGCAGGCTGCGAAGATGCATTCTGAGATGCTACGCTACTTTGAGAGACAGAGGATGAAGAAGAGGAAATGCTTTGAACTCCTAGGACAGCTGAATTTCGAGATACATGATTGTGATTTTGACAGGTAGAAGGGGCTTCTGCTTCTTGGACTTCGGTGATTCGGTTTAACGATTGGCTTTCGCGAAGTCGAGTTTCACCGGCTCGTCTTCGGCCAGCTCGATGCCTCCTACCAAAGGTAATCTGATTTTCCGTACATCGGTGTTTACCACCAGCGGTTGTAGTAGTTGTAGTTGTATTTCCACTGCCACCATCGTTCTTCTTTTTGGTATCGGTAGTTTGAGTTTCGGATGTGTGTTCTCCACTTCCTATGCCCCCACCCCGTCCACCGGCTCCCCCACTTGGATCTTGAGAATCACTGGAATCATCGTGACTATCCCGTCTGGGCGGTAAAGGTTTTCCAGTGGATCCTCCCAACTTGTGAGCTCTCTTCTTTCTACTTTCACTGTCATCGTCACTAGCGTCTGAACTCGAGCAAGAAGTCGTTCTTGTTTTATGAAACTTACTTCTTCTTTGCTCGTATCCAGTTCTTCTTACGACACGACACTTGGGATTACTGGTTACTTCCGGAGGAACTGGCACCTGTATAGTTTCTCCATCTTCTAGAATTTCATTTAGCGCTAATGGAGCAGTATCCGGATTTCCAGGTGATGGCATCGTTTTGTATTTAGGCGTTATAGACAATTGCTGATTATCACGAATAGGGTGAATCGGGATGGGCACGGTTAACGATTCCGTAAGAAATGTCGTCGGGGTTGTTGGAACGGGTTCTGATATTTTAATTGAACTTGATTCCGGTAAGGACTGTGTGGTTGGCATTGAGGATCTGTGCTGTGAACCCATTCTCCACTTGTTAACGGGTACGGGACCAGAAGATCTTAGACATTCCGTCACGGATTTCGGTCTACTTTCTGTCGTAGCCGGTTTCTTCCAGCTAGGTTGATTTGCCGAACTTAATCGATTCTTTAAGTTGTCGTCATTATGAAGATCAACTTTAATTCCAGGTACCTTTTCCGTCAAGGAGCTACCAGTTTGTCTACCGACGACTTTCTGAGTAGTTAAAGGCATTGATGGATTTTCTTTGCCGTTTCTTGGACTCACATTTAACCTGTCGTCGCGATTTGAAGGCACAGACATGCTGTCTTGCTGATTAGCTGGTCGAGCTGTTACCACTTTGTGACCGCACGTATGCTTCTCCGGTAATTGACCCAGCCTCTCCTGGAGAATATGTGAAAGCTTTCCTTCGGAACGAGATCCACGTCGGTTGAAGGAATTCAGGGTGGAGTTGCTACCACGTTCATCTCGCCCCGAACAAGAAGAAACGTCATCTTCGTCTTCTTCTTCCTGGACAATACTGCATTTACGTCGTCGGGAATTCTATGATAATAATAATAATAATTTTTATATTTACACGGAGATAATGTTTAAAACACGTATTACTTAAAAAAATCTCGTAATTATCGTGGATTTGACACTCCCTCCTCACTTAGGTCGTTGGCATGCAAAATTTACCTGGGGGGCGTCACCAGGAGTACGAGGAACACTTAGCAGCGATTGATTAACTGTACTTAGAGTATTCGTATCGGTTCTTAGATTTGTCGAAACATCGTTCTGTCGACTGAAAACAAACCCATATCGAGGCACGTGTAAAATAAACGCCCCAAAATTGTACAATTATAATTTCTTCGAAACGTCTGCTTACTTTGTGGATACTTCCAAGATTTCAGGTCGATTGCTCTGTTCCAATTCCTGCCTGTGCGCTCGCAATTTTCTTTCCGCAAGCAAGAAATATGTCGCTGTTATGTGATTATATTCATTCTTATCCAGAGCACTGTGGGGATAAACAAGAAACGAAAAAAATTAAATTGAAAAGCAATTTATTTAAGAGTAATGCAGACGCTTTGGTGGCCTAGCTCAATTAGTCGAATGATCACTCACTCCAATATTTCCTCCTTGGTAGCTATATTGCCGTTGACCATTTTCGTAATAATAAGATTGTGATGGTCATCGGAGACTTGCTGCCTCGAGACCAAAGGCAGAGCTTCTACAGGATCTAAATCTGATCCAATTGCTAACCACGGATTCGCTGCTATCTCCTCGAGTGTTGCTCTTCCTTCAGGCTCTCTGACAAGCATTCTGGCTATTAGTCGTTTACATCCATCGGAAACATGAGCCGGAATTGAGTACTTGCAGTCCATAATCATTGTAAGTGTTTCGCTGTCATTTGCTTCTTGGAATGGTGCCTGACCACATACTAGCATGTACAGTATAACTCCCAACGACCAAACATCTAAAACGCAAAGCACCAACTTGAGAACCTATACGCACTTTCCAATAAATCCAAATTGAATTAAGACAAAACTAACCAACCGCAGGAGCATCATAGCTGTCACCCAGTAATATTTCCGGTGCTGAATATGCGAGTGAACCGCATGAGGTTTCCAGTTTTTGTCCAGGATAGAAGCGATTACTGAAGCCGAAATCAGTAAGTTTTACAGTACCAAGTTTTTCGAAAAATACTACATTTTCAGGCTTTAGATCTCTATGCACCACGTGTAATCGATGGCAATACGATATGGCTCGAACTATTTGTCGAAAGTATGTCCTGGCCACCTGATTATGCATAGAAAAATAAAAACATGTAATTTTCTTGGTTGTCATAACTAGAACCAAAGCTAAGCTAGTTGTTGAAAGTTGCAGTCATCAGCTGCATATTTTCGTAAATAATGAGGGACATTCATTAATAAGGCAGTCAAGTAGCGTGTCGTCTATGAGTCAAGTATCAGATAGAGTCTGGCATTTTTACAGTCTTTCTGGTATATCGTTGGCCGACAATGCATTGAAAGTATAGTCGACGACAGTAAAGTAATCTTTACCTCTTCGTTAAGTCCGCTATCGTGTCGCATGATGTAATCGTAGAGGTCGCCTCCATCGCCTAGTTCTAGAATTAGGTAAAGCTTCGTCTGAGTATCTATTACCTCGTATAACCGTACCACGTTTGGATGTTGAACCAATTTCATACATCGCACCTGCGGAAAAGAAACCCATAAATATACCATACGCTCGTGGCGACCATACGCTATTTGCATAAATCGCCATCCGAGGTTGATGACCTTTCCTCCCACTGCAGCGATTATCTTGTTGACCTTAACGAGATCCAGTAATTGTACAATCGTTCATTCTCTATCCATATCGGCTCTTTATTACGTAAATGCGCGATTAATGCTCGCGATGGATATCGATAGATAACTTTTTCGTTAAATGGCTACTGAAAAATTGATACGCAGCAATCGCTAATGCAGAAATGATACGTCATTGCAGCAAACACCTATAATCTCATCATTTTAAGCTGGAGAATCTTATCTGAGATTTTTCACAGCGGATTTCTTGTTTATGAAATATTTGCAAGTTAGCTGAAGGAGACACTTTTTAACAAGACATCACCGGAAATGCGAATACGTGAAACATGATCGGGAATTGCAGCGATACAGCCTAAAACTTGCTTCGTGACTAAAGAGAGTAGAAGATTTATTTCCTTTTTTTTTTTTGTTATTGAAGAATCTCAAAGACCTGATATCGGCAAGGTACAAAGTGCTATCCTAGATAAAACTCTCGTCTCCTTCTTTCTAATTTCTCGAGCTACTCGGTCCTTAATTTTCCTCCCTCGATCTTACCTCTTGGAAAAGGTGGGCTCTCGAGACTTCATCGAGTTTGCTCTTGTCGATAACCTTCACTGCGACCTTCTCACCAGTGAAAACATGTCGTGCGAGCTTTACAACCGCGAAATGACCACGGCCGAGAGTTTCCTCCAGATCATAGAGACCCGCGATCTTTCCATCGTAGCTACTATATCCTACCCTCCGATGCATTTCGCCCACTAAAATCAAAAAGTTGTCCATTATATTCTTATTCTATCTCTAATGTTGAAAAACAAACACTAATTTTCTTATTTTTAACCTACACCACTATTATCCATTCAAATCAATATTCAAGGTTAGTATTGGAAAACTACCACGTGTTTCTGACGCTTGACATCCCAAATGTCTGACTTTTAGCTTTAGGCCTCTATCAACCGATGCCACAAATCACTTAATGATAGTCATTATAATGTCGTTACATTATACAGTCTAATTAGCTTCAAGCCTTTACGATATCAGCGTGGTTTATTTAACACGATATATTAATTCAGGAAAATTGTATAGTTTCTTTAAACAGATTTTAGAAAGTTTCAGCATACTCTCGCTTTTCCTTTATGGAACATACATTTGCGCTAGCGTATGATTTTCGCATTTGGGGACTCAGGCGAATCGTACTGAGTACAAGCTTGCTGGGCTCTCTCTCTAGCATAATTTGATCAAATATTACGAAATAAGATTGATTTTTATTTTTAATGAAACACTATATTATGTTCGTGTATATCGACCAACTAATAATTCTTATATGTCGGATTAATTTCCGGCATCTGTTTTGATGCTACTTCCTCATTTCGATTGACGTTGAAATTCTAAATTCGCTTACGTCAAAGCAACGTCAAAAATTGTTAGTAAACCGCGTACCTTTGTGTGTATTTATTGTAGTAGAGGAATGCATGCTTTACCAGAGATTAAATTTATTAAATCACTGCGGAAATTATTTGTTTCGGCGAACTACAGAAACTACTGGGATAGCAATTTAAGTGCACGTGTCCTAGTCTAGTTTATGCTTGATACAGATGTCGACCACATAGAAACCAACAGTCTACTATGTCTAAGAAAAGCTCAGTGAGGATATATCGAACAGCTCTTCTCGAGGTCAGTCCATCTTAAAGTTCTATCGCCATTGATTTTAATTTCGGGTGTCTATCGAAATGTTTTTCGTAGTCCGGAGGTCTTACGAAGCTTTCCAATAATTGATTTTCTCGCCACAAAAATAACTCTGTTAATGAATGTGGGCTATGGAAATAATGGACAGGATATAATGGAAGTAGATAGGCAATAATATCTCGTTGAAATTAAATTTTGGGTAAAACAGGAAATCCGTATTAGAAAGAGAGTAAGCGGCAAATCAATATTTAGCGTGTTTAGCTGGAGGATGCGTTGGTACGAGTCAAAAAATTCTTTTATAAAATGTTGGATGGTTGGGATATCATGTCGGTGCTGATTGGACTTGACGTTTTGTCGATAACATTTCCCTCAAGTATTACCTGTATAGACGTGGTATGGCGGACTCCATTCGACCTGGTTTCGGAGTACCCACACTCCCAGAGAAGTCTGACCATGCATCACGCTCGATAAGAGTGTACGATTCCGTGTTGAAGTTGTAATTATTTGCCTACACGTGTCGCGATGGTATTTTATCACCTGACGGTGATTGTACAATACATAGAAGCAACTGGACCCGTGAGAATCACCAATGATTATGCTACAATACTCACGCTCATGCTAATAAAAACTTGAGATTATGTTGAACACGAGTAGAATGTAATTGCACAAACTTATAACATTAGCTGTTGTACCATTTGTCCTACATTAGTTATAATGTTGGCTTATAGAATGGAATAACATAGAATCTCAGTGACAAATGCCAGACATGTTGATTATGATTCAAAGAATGTTTCCTAAGAATATTCGTAGTGTTTCAGCTACGGACCATGGTCAATTATAAACATGACCAAATTGGATCTCAGTAGCTGGGCACACAGAAACGCGTAATCTTAGCGTGAAAGGGGGATCATGCAGGATTATCCAAAGTAATTCGATTTAGGCGTGTAAGTAGATGGTCGAACAGGGGTTCTGTAGCTGGACCAAGAATACAGAAATATTTCAGGGGAATTTACCACCGCAGGAAGAACGTACGTATTATCCTGTATGAATATTTATGATGATTGCTAAGACAGGAATGTCTGCGATTCTCATTAATGTTCGTGTAAATGTTATCCAAGAGAAATAGGTCATGGATTACAGTACATTTTATCACTAGGAAAATACACGGGGAAATGAAGGATAAAAAAATTCACTTCCATTTTCCTATCAAGTATGGTGAATCTAGACACTGGTGCAGGTTAGCTACTCTTGCAAGTGACATAAGAGAAAATTTTTAATTTTACGGTATTTATTCTGTGAAAAACGAGTTCTACCGGCAGAACACGCCGGGATTACGAAAAGGTCGGCACCTACGCAGGCGACGACTGACTTTTCCACTCAAGTATCGATATATCGCAGTATGTGGTCGTATAAATTTAAGTTTATTTATAAGACCAAAAAGAAGAGGATTTAGCATTTATTAACACTATCTTCGTGTACGTGAAAATAAATCCTCTTAAGGACCCTACGACGGTGAGAAAATGTTGGTATAAATAACTTGTGCACTTTTCATTATTGTACTCTACAATTGAATGAATATATAAAGATAAATGATTCCTTAAAGCTTCAAAAGCATTACCAGCGCAATTTCAACACGAAATATTTCACGAATCTTGCCATCTTAAACTTTATAATCTGTTATAGTAGCGAGCTCCCAGTGGGTAAGGTAACAGGTACTGTTCACGTACCGTTACTAAAATTCCTTACCTCTTCCACGTGGCTGAAGTTCAACTTCACTTACGTGTCAGTATCCACTTTCTGACTCGATTTTACATGGAAGTCGTACTTAGGATAACAATAATTAAGGGTGTTTTTCTATCAGTGTAAACGTCGCTATGGCGCTAGTTATAGCACGACGTGCATCATATTTGACGAAAGAAATATTCGAGTCAAATACGACCTTGCGCTTACGAGACAACTATAGCTCCGGCACTACGTCATTTTTAATTCTCGCATTTATTATTTCACTTTATTTAACACACATTAAGGAAGTAAAGGTGATGAAACAGGACATTAACATTTTTAGAGAACATGCAGAGGTAGTTCATTAGTCCATTAATCAAAACGATAAGGTTTAAGGAGTTGTTAATATTGCGTAAGGGATATTCTCCTTCCTGCTCCTTACTGTCCCGACTAATTTCTTCCAGTACCAGAGCTCACTCTAAATTTTAACCGGGAGCTACAATGGTACAGGAGCGTCAGTGACATTGGAGCAGGAACTAATGAATGCAGGATGTGATCAAAAATACAATATTAGTTGCTAGTGTCAATGTGGCATCTATACCACAAAGAGTAGGCTGCGAATGCCCATAAAAGTATACAGACATTTATGTTTCACAACCTACAGTTATAAGTTAACTTATCAACCTTATAAGTTAGTGCAAGTTTAATATTCTGAGAAATGCTGCTGTTTGCAGTATAAAGCAAGTAGTAATTAATGCAAGCCATTACACGACTAAAAAGTCATTAGTGTATTAGAAACTATCTGAGAACGCGTAGCACCCATACAAGTACAACGACCGCTTGCATTAGATCGAAAACGAGGCGTGGGTGCCAGTAGAATATAGTAGGCGACCGTAAAGAAAATACCAGAGGCCATTTTTATAGAAGAGTCCACTAGAATACATTGGACGTTTGCCGATAACACAATGTTACCTTTTGCGCTACACTGAAGAATCCAGCGAGCACCTTAGCCACCCTTCGGATCGTTGAACTGTCATTTGTAATGCAGGTTCATAAACACCTTTTGTATGAGCGAATAATTGTGCTAAGACGACTATTTGGACGTTTAAGTATTCAAGATTAGATGCGCCAACAATAGTACTCAAAGTAGATCATCGACGCCGATGGCGACGCCGACGACAATTCGTCGTCTCCGTTGGACGTGCACACACTCTCACAGTAGGATATGTTTACGAGGTTCACTCCTCCTATCTCTCTCTCTCTCTTATCCTCTCTCCCCCTCTCTTTCTCTCTCTCTCCCTCTCTCTTTCTCTCTCCTTTGATTCGCGACGTAGTACTCCTTCCTACCAGGATACACGACAACTCTAAGAACGGTATTTGCACACCCCCTTATTGAATTCCTCTTCCCTTTTGACTTATTTTGTCTTCCACACCCCGTACACTCGCAACTCCCTCTAGCCCAACCACAAGCCACCAAATTTCCCTCAACTTTCCGTCGAAGCTCCAACTCACTTGCTTCTTTCACTCTTTTTCCTCGCTCGTTTCTCTCTTCCTCTCACAGTTTTTGTCTTCTTCTCATTGCCGTCTCTCTCACTTCGTCTACCTATCCTTCCCTCCGTTCCTTCCTCGTTTACACCGTTCCACTCGTTCTAGTTTAGTCTCGACGAATGTTTCTTCTTCCGGTAGCCTAAAAGTCACACATGCCAGAATTCCGATGATTTCCAACCGGTACTCTTGCGCGTGGAATTTAGTCTACCTCGTACGATTAGATAAAAGAGGGACGGACGAGTGCCGTGAATGGACACCCGCACGACACAATGACACGAGCAAGCTAAGAAAACAAGGGTCGACCTAATCGAGATTCAACGATTCTCCGCGCGGATCGCTTCTCTCGATGGTGGCGCCTCGCATCGAGGAATTTCCTGTCAGATTTTCACCCAAGGAATTGATCCATGCGCCATCAACGTCTCTTTCGAGAGTCTCGACTACTATTATTAATATCAATGAGAGATTAATATAATCAATGATAATCAATTTCAGATTCAATTAATATCAATATTAATAATCATACGAAAATTGCCAAGTCGCTGTCATGCGCGTATCCTTCTGAAAGCAAAACTGCATAGAACACTAGGGAACTCTAACTTACCTGATCAAGGCAAAGTCACTGGGATATAGTGAAATTTACGAACTAGTTATTTACAGAAACTTGCATTATCGATAGAGCCGAATCACTGGAGCGTTGCTCCATCGGCATTTATGCAGTCCTACTGTTACAACGATTCTTGCTATAAGTAGCCCAGGACACTGTTCAATAGCACATGTGGAAACTAACGTACGACGGCCTTATCGACGTACCACGAAATTTCATTTTCCTCGTAGTCTAGCGAACTTCCGTGCGATGGCGTCCGAGCGATTTTTCTTTTATTTAAACTTTCTCAAAAATAAAAACCAAAGAAATTTTGCTTTACAAAATATACGTACACGCACCGCGCGTACTACGATTGACGATTCGTCAAAAATTTATGAAACTTTGAACTTTCTCGTTCAGTCTTGAGAGACGTTCCTCTTCGTCTCGCATAGATTAATCTGAAGTTTAAAAATAATTTTCAAGTCGGAAAATCCCGACAACGCGCGAGACTTTTATATTTCTCCAATAAAATATGCGAGATTCGTTCCTGATTCAATTGTGAAATTTTATAAAGTTGTTTAATAAGATTGTCATTTGATATGGGAGCGAATCGAATAAAAGCCTCTGATGGAGCAGTGCGAATCGCTCTTGTCGCGGAGACTGTCCCCTTGTCGCGCAAAGACAAATTTATACAGCACTCGTCAGTTTTCACTGGAAAAGTGTATCACGGGACTGAAATAAAGTAAAGCAAAATATCATTGCATTTATTGTTAATGCATAAAAAGAGTCATCGACGACGCCCAACGGCGGCGCCGTCGTGACAGCGGCGGCGGACAAGCCGGCTCGGCGCCAAAATCAGCTCGGCAGTTGCTTTCCGGTCGGTGTTTTATAAATACTGCAGACACCCAGAGTGCAGCGAACACCAGAGTCGCCGTGAAATCACGAATCGGATAGGACAGTGAGACGGCGTCTTTGATTGCTTTTTACGTTGAGCGAGTTTCAAGAAGATTAAAGAAGAGGAGGAAGAAGAAGAGAAAGACGACGACGAGGTAGAAGAAGTGTAAGAAGAGGAAGGCCAATCGGCGGGCACCGTTAAGCATCGAATGCTTCGAGTCGTTAATCAGAAGGAGAAGGTTTGTGCGGCAGGTGTCGATCTTTGCCGATCAGATCGTGCCTCGGATATAACAACGATATAGGATCGAGTGCAAGAAGAGACCGCGGGTGCCCCAAAAGGAGCTGCCACTCCCCGGAACGGGAACGTGGAGAAGAACGAGAACGAGAACGAGAACGAGAACGAGAACGAGAACGAGAACGAGAACGAGAACGAGAACGAAAACGAGAACGAGAGCAAGAACGGGAACGGGAACGAAAACGGGAACGCAGCTTGGTTCGAAAAAGGATATAAGAAAGATATTAAATACATGCTCGAGCATCGCGTAAGGTATAATGTCCGCACCTTGATGTATTAATTATCGGCACTCCGATTAAATATGATAAAATAACCATTGACTAATTTCCCCTTGATCAATCTCTCATCGGCAACGGTGCAGCAGCGGTACTCTTAGGATATTTACTTTACCCCATTATCCATAATTACACGAGAGAGGCCTCGTCGCAGTCCATAACCGATTACGAACCGAGGAATGCAGATATTAACGGGGACTAAAACAGATTTAGAAATCTCAAATGAATAGCAGGCTTGCCGCGTTTATCTTGTCGGTGGAAGGTCGATAAATCAAAAATTCCAGAGCGTCTTAAATAGAGAAGCTGAACTCGCCATTCTAGCCGAAGACGGAAGAACGAGGGGCAAAGCATTTAATGAACTTTAATAACCGCGTTAAAAGCGCGAGTGCTTCGACGAAAAAATCTGATTATCCTCGTTAAACTCGTTCTTCCACGAAAGGTGATTTCACGCTTGGCACGAATGAGATCGTCCATCTTCTCAGTTGAATCGGTGAAACGCACCTGCCGTATGGAGTGACGCTATAATTTTCTACGAAGTGTGGAAGGCACGCGTTGGCACGGTCTACGCTCTGTCTCAGCAATCTTTTCCTGCATCATCGCGAAAAGGCAAGGACCTGCTAAGAGGTTGCTGCTGCTGCTGCTATTCCGCGCGAGAGTGAAAGCTGCTCGAAAAAATCGAAAAATCAAAGGAGAAATTTGTACGGAGCTCGCTGCCCGTCGTTGCACCAGTCGCCAATTGCGCGGTCGTGGCAAAAATACGCGAGGACTCTTTGACCTATCGGCGAGTCACGGCCGTGAATTATGATTTGAGGTCATTAACGGCGCAACGACCTCGGCACGTGCTTATTGCACTTCGGGTTATCATCCTACCCACCTCCGGCTCTTCTCCCGAGGGAAAAACGCCGAGCTTGTGTCTATTTCCACACGTTCCACTTTCCTCGATTCCCAAGCAACTTCGGTAAACCCGGTTTCCATGAGTAGGTGGCTAATGACTGACAACTTCCACCATCAACGTTCGCGTTTGTTTCACTCTCAATAAGATCACCGCCATTTTCCACATTGAGCCAGGGCCTCGATGGAGATCGGAATAATAATAGCGATGAGAGTCGAGCGTGCACCATCTCGCGAAGTTGGAGCACCTTGGCTGTAATTGCGAATAATAGAGAATAAGGGGTTGCGTTAAGTTCGCTTTAGAGTTTATTTTTAATTGTTTACGTTCTGGATCACGCATTATGAGCGAGCCGATCCAACGACCCCCTGAATCCCGCCCCAGCCTCTTTTCCCTTTTCTCTCCGCGCTAACGTAATACGCGAGACGAACGCCAATTCGAATCCGCATCATCCGTTGCACCGAACCTTTTGCCATTCATAACAACATCTCTGTACGTCAGCGCCATTTTACTCGGCGCACCGTGAAAAGAGTAACCTGTTTGCGAGAATAAAAGGCGAGTTAAACTTCCTCGGCTTTGCGTGTGTGCCCCTATGCGCACACACGCACAATTATTTGACAAGCGCATTCTTTGGCAAGCGCGAATGTCTGTTTGCTGTAATACATTTGCAAGCTTGAACAGTCTCCCGACTTACTTGAAATTTTTCCATCGATTTCTCGATGTGCAATTTTCATCCATAGGACGAGTGCGCTCTCTCTTTCTCTCTTTGTAAAATTTCCAAAATTAATTACAACGGTATGCGCTGCGCAAATATCACTCTTCGTATTACGTTTCTTGTTCCAGGATAGATGCGTAAACTCGCCGCACACAGGATTTTCGGCTAAATCGATTAGAAGTCAAGATGAGTCTGATGAAGAAAGCCATCGGAGGATCAATTCACAGGATACGAGAGTTCGAATTGGAGAAGGTAATTTTCAACGAGAGAACGCTTCCAAGAAAACCTATATTCATGGTTTAGCATTCAATCGAGATATAAACTATTTCTCTCTTTCTGGCATTCAACCAGCTCTCCGTAATAGTTGCTTTATGACAATAAACAAATGATGTTCAAGAAGGGAGCTCTCTTCGGAGTCCCGAGGGATGGTATAGAGAATCGAAATGTCGAATGCTCGTCGCGGTGGCACTTGCCATTATTGTCGAGAATTATAAAATCTCGTACTTTGTAGATCATTGCAGCAGAGACGAGAGTGTGTAGCGTAAATTGGAGCAAGCGCAGCCAACGCTTGGCAATCGCGACGCGAATTAAGAAACATTGCCTTACGGAAGTGGATAAAGCCAGCTCAAATAGATAGGGAGAGAGAGAGAGAGCAGTGATAAAATTTTCATGAAAAAATAAGAGGAACTTTCACACGCTGTGCATGATGACAAAGCGAGCGGCGTGCTATCGAAGAGCGAAACGTGGTGGAATTAAAAATAGAGTCGACGAATGTCTTGCCGGTTAGCGAGAGTCGTGCTCTGGGCTAGTCCACTAGTAGATCGTAGATTCCGAAGTGTTTCTTGCCTAGCCGGGGCCGTTTGGGTATAGTTATGACCACCAATTTAACTCGAAAGAACATGTACGTCGTACCTGGCCATATGTCCTCAGGCTCTTTGCATTTTGGCCAGAAGTCAAATCGCGTGCCGGATCCACGTACCTCTGGTCTTCATTGTCTTTTCGAACAGGTTAACCTCGTGGACGAGTTTGACATTCTGCAAATCGTCGGGGAAGGATGGTTCGGGAAGATCTTGCTGACGGAGCATCGCAGCACGCAGACGGAGATGGTCCTGAAGGCATTGCCCAAAGCGTACACCGGCATTTCCGATTTCTTCCGGGAGTTTCATTATGGCTTGCACCTGTCCGCGCACCGAAACATCATTACGACCTACGACGTCGCCTTCGAGACTGCCGGATTCTACGTTTTCAGTCAGGAATACGCGCCTCTCGGTAAAATCCCTAATTACACTATGCCTGACGTTGATGTATTCTCTCTTCTGGCCCCCTGACCGTGTAGAACGCTTCAGCTGCCGGAACCAGGAAGAGCTCCGGCTTCTTCCATAGTTTTAAGAAATTTTAGACGTCTCCTCTACTTTTTCGGCCTCTTTCAGGTGACCTGACCTCAAACGTAACGGAAACGGGCTTGGGGGAGCTTCACGCGAAGAGAGTGGCCCGACAATTGGCGGCAGCGGTGCATCATATTCATAGCCGCGAGCTTGTACATCGTGACATAAAGCTCGACAATATTTTGGTCTTCAAGAGCGACTTCTCGCGAATCAAACTGTGCGATTTCGGTGAAACGAGGCGATTCAACACGATCGTCCGGCGACATAACGAGTGGCTGCCGTATTCGCCGCCCGAGGTATTGCAGATCGACACTGATGAGACGTACAAGTAATTATATAATTGAACATTACAAGTCACGATTACCATTGGAGAGCACTCGGCTCAACGACGCTCGATTTTACTAGAGGCATCGGGGCGGAAGATGGGGAGGTCAATGGGGTTCTAAGAAGTTTAAAGGTGAAATCTTGATATCGATATTTGTTTCAGGGCTCTTAAGTCGCACGATGTCTGGCAGTTCGGTATCGTCTTGTTCGTTTGTCTTACCGGTTGTTTGCCATGGCAGAAGGCAGCACTGGACGATCCCCGATACATGAGATATCAAAACTGGCATAACGCGACACTGAACATCGCCAAGAAGCCGAAATTATTTCAATTGATTAGCTCGCGAGCGCAAAGGTAATTATTATTCGTACAGTTTTCGAATGGGATTGATCGAGTAATTTTGCAGGATGTTCAAGAGACTGCTCGATCCCAAAGCAGAAAAAAGACCAACAACCGTACTCGAGGTGAATAAGTACCTGGAGGACAGGTGGCTGGCGAAACTGGGAGTCGAAAAGGCATTGAATGGTAAATATTGAATTGGATTAAAATATAGCCTTATGCTAAACAGAAGAGAGAAAGAGAGAAAGAGTATCATCACCTGCATTTGAAAGATATATGGCTGTCCGAGAATGAGATACTGCCTTTCTACATGAAATTCGTCTTTTTCCGCAGGTGGTGCTGACGAAAGGGACGAATTATGCCCGTCCATGTATAGTTTTCACAGTTCCTTAGAAGAGAAGAATCAGCTATTGTACACCTTGACGACTTATGGTATCGAAACTACGGTCGATCGGTCGAAAAAGAAGGACCGTATCAGAGAGTGGATTCAGTCCAGCGCGATAGTGGAAGAAAACGAGGAGGAGTCGGAAGAAGAACAGGAAATGAAATTCGACGAGAAGGATGACGGGGAACCACCCTCTATGAAGGGTAGACACTTTCCGGAAAGGCGACCGAGTGCCAAGAAAGTGGATGGCAAAAAGAAAAATGTTGCAAATGCAGCGGCGAAAAAGCAGAGGCAGTCGAGTAGGCCACCCGGGAGAAAAATTCCTTTCGCCCCTCAGGTAGCCGAAGAACGGGAAACTATTGCACGATTTGCCAGCTTCCCGAATGGAGACCCCGGATTAGCTCTGAGCAATGGTGCTTCAAATTCCATTAATAGTACAGATAATTCTAGTGGTCTACCGACTAGGGATGACTCAGTTGTCAGTGAAATTAAGTCGTCGACTGTTACCAATGGAAAGTTAACGGATTCTGATAGAAATAGTCCAACCACGTCACAAGACAGCATCCCCGTTGTCCCAGTTGCTAACAATAATTATAACTCTACTTTACCGATTACCAATAATGGTAAAACACCAGAAGCTGAATCGATTCAGGGTGGACGTATCGTTTCCAAGAGTCCTCAAGTACCTTCTAGGAAACATCGCTCGCAAACTGCACCATTTCCAGCACCCACGTCTCCGAGATTGGACGGAAACAGAGTGGAACCGGCAAAAAGAAGTCAGTCCGCTGCAAGTTTGCCAACATCCAACTCCGAGTCATCGGCCAATTTGCCAGTAACCCACCTAGATGGGCAATCACCGGCGGTTCGCTTGGATAATCAATCAGGAGTTACTTTGCCAGCGACTCAGGTGGAAAACCAATCAGGTTTTCCTCCGGCCAGAAAGGAAAACACGCCTCCTGGTGTATCCCAGACACCGGTTGGTCCCTTGACCATGTCGGTCGCGTCTCACTTGGTAATGCAAAGTTTTAATACGATGCAGGGTATTAATACAGCACTATCTTCAGTACCGCCCTCCTTGCCAGCTTCGGTACCAGGTCAAGAACCTATTTCTGGTCCACCTATGATGTACACACCGACACCTACTCAAATTCCAGAGTCGGCGCTCGCAGAAAACGATGGAAGAATGATAAAAAGCTCAAGCGCCTCTAGATCCGTATCTAGGTCATCGTCAAAGTCAACATCGAATTCAGCTCCACCTTCGACCAAGCCCAATCGACGTTTCGACAACCCAGTGAATTACGCTTATGGCAAGGACGTGTACGAACATTATGGAATTGCTCAAGGAGTGATTTTCAGAGCAGAGTCCGCGAAGCGTCCATCTTCGAATAGAAGTGGCAGTGGTAGCAGATCAGTTAGTAATTAAAATGTTAACGAGAAAGAGGAGAGGGAGGGTGGAGAGAGAGAGAGAGAGAGAGAGAGAGATAGAGAGATGCGTCGACGATCCTTATTCCAGACTGTAAATAAATTATTTCATAAAGGAATCTCATGCGATTTTCAAGAGAAAGAGAGAGAGAGAGAGAGAGAAAAATATTCATGGGCATCCGTTGGAAATGGATATCCAGCAATTAATTATCTTAATAGTGAATTTTATTTTCACTCGGAAAAAGGTATAAACGAATATATCCACTTATTCTCCTATGAAAAATAATTTTTTCTCGCTTCTTTCAGAAATCTCTCGTGCATCCGATCGATATTACATTTTTTAAGTATCTATTTTTTTCCGATTTCTTTTTCTTTCCTTTTCTTTTTCATGTCGAAAAGAGAGAGAGAGAGAGAGAGAGAGAGAGATATTCATGAAACGAACAACCAAGAAGAAAGAGTGACATATCAGTTGGTGTTGTGGCTTTTTTTTTATCAGCGTCGATGTCAGAGCCACTAATTGCAGATATAAACGGGGAGGAAAGAAACCCTCGGGGAGGCTGGGTGGTTGATATTACCCGAACTGGTGTTACCCTGGGAAGGAGTTGACTTTCTCTCAACTGCGTTGGTGGTGGGGTGGGTCACGAGGGTACGTGTCTAGCGATATGGAAATAATTACTGGGTAGAACGAGGCACGAATTAATTAAGACATACGTAAGTAGCGTATATTGCGCACGAGACGCAATTACTTCCGTCTTTGACTTCGGGGAGCAGCGTAGATAGCAAAACGCAAGGCGACCTTTTCGATAGGCTCTGACACCGATCTTAGTTCTTTGATGTATAGCAACTTTAGCGAAGAACGCAAACTTTAGGCTCGCTTGCTTGCTACTTCAAGTCTGTACTGTACCGGTTCCCTTATCAGCCAAGCAATTATACGTGCTACCCCGGAAAATTTATTTTTCGAGATAGACCATTGGAGGAACACTGATAATTATACTTACTCTATTTCCTGCCTCGTTGTGTTTCTTTCGTATTCAACATAAAAATAAGTTATCTTAGCTAATATATTTCTATTTTTTCCTAAACGTGTATGTATAAGTATGTATATATTAAAATGTATTATAATGCCTCTTGTAAATATACTACTTTAAGCCGAAACACTGGGGAAATACTAATATTCCGATACACGTGTATGTAAATATGAATTTTATTAAATAAATATGAAGAAGTACGTTTAAAAAATTTCTTCTTTCATTTCATTTATTTAACGCTTTGTTTGAGAGCTATTATTTCAAAAGATATTCGTTCGTTCTGAACTCCCGGAACGTTCGTTTTTCTTCTAGAGTTCCTCCACTCTCGGTTATCAGCCGTTGGCAATTACACGCGCGCAAGGATTGCTTTGATATATAGCGATAAATAGAGAAATCTCAAACAAAAAAAGAAAAAAAAAAGCAAGATATAATTAATTTGTTTAGCGGAGTTAGTGCGCTTCGTTCAATGATATTATTGAAAAAATGAAATCCTGTGCACTTTAATTTCCTTTTAACTTAATAGTAATTATACGAGACTATTGTTTCTGCTTCCTTTATGGGCGGTGCGTTAATGAAATTTTACCGAGGTTTCAAAGGAATCGTTGTTAACGTTTAATTTTGTTGGTTTTTTCGTACGGCTCAGAGTATATTAGAGGAAAATATGACACTGCCGGAATGTTTCCGGCTGGAATTTTTTTCGGGCCAATAACCATCCAAGTTGGACGACCCTGATGTACCTAGCGGAATGGTGTTTGGTACCTTCGAGTGACATTAACGGGCTAAAGCATGGATGAAAATTAATGAAACCACAATTGATGTTAATGGCGGACCACAGCTCCCCTCTTTAGATTTGTCCAACCTTCTGCATCCTTGTTAGGCTAATGTAGCAGGGCTTTGGCGTCCATTTCGAGTCCCCCCGAAAATTTTGTTTGAAAGTAGAGACACAGGCCGACACGATCCAGATCATTGAGCGAACGAATTCCCGGCTAGTAACGGTGTTGCAACATCTATTTATAATCCGCGCACACCACGTTTGGACTGATGACAAAGTATAGAAACAACTCGTGTTGAATGTTAACACGAACCATGACTTCCATATGAAAACTAATCTTGTTTCGTCGAGCTTATTATTCGCGGAGTACCAAATTATATATAAGTTTATTATACAAACTAATTATATACGATTGCACTGTCGTGCACAAAAAGGAGGAAATTTTTAAAAAATTTTTCACTCAAGACTGGAATTGAGCTTGATGAAAATTTCAGATTTCTCATGCAACACACTCTCGATATCCTGCAGGGTTTATCGCATTCGTATCTCGTGCGCAACCCCTTTCTGCATTCTGCATTCGGCGTCTATTGCGGGCCAAGTGCATGTAAGAGGGTGGTGGCACGTCACGGTGCAGACTTCACACTAATTGCTAAATGCCAATGCCCGCGTGAGTTTCAACAGTGCTAACTCTTTCCCGGGTTCTGCGATATTAAACGTTACCGAGTGAAATTTGTCCAAGGATTCCAATTGCAGCTTCTGCTATTCTACACCGTTGGATCACGCGAATATTCGAATCTACCGACTGCCGTACAAGATAAATCATTCCCGAGCACACGATCCCGCTTTTCATAAAAGGAATAACGAGCTTTAAAGTGCATCGCGCCGGTTATGCAAAATGTTATTTCCGCGGCACTAAATACAACTGACATCTTTATGGCAGTAATATAGAGGCACCAATGAATTGCAAATGAAAATTGCTAAATCGGCCGTTAAAATTCTTTTATATCGCGGAATACAGCGCTGTGTGTGTCTCGTTGTTCCATCTCCTTCCATGCTATTCGTCAATTTTCAATCTGGATTGCATAATGTTAGTTTGCAACGTTTGCGCCATTAAAAATCTATTGATTCTTTCGACGCGAAGTGCATGATTTACCCGAATACGGGTTTCATGATTTTTCCACTAGGAACTTGTACTCGCTGGCGTTTGTTTTATTGGTAGGAAAAAAAAGCACTTTATTTCGTAAGATTAATATGGTTTTCGATGTATGTGAAGCAAATTGAATTTCTCGTTGATGCTGCACGAGTATGAAACGACAAATGAACAGAATACCCATAGGAAACAGGGCATATCCAAACAATTATACATGCATATGTGGGCGTTCCTGTGTAGGCACTCGTTGCATTCTCCGAAAGGATGGGATAAGATTGAATCAGGTATATGATTCCCTATTAATTGCTAAATGCTAATGACTTACACACTATTATCCGTTGAGAAATGATAATGCTTGCTGATATATGCAGCACTTGGTGCTAATAAACCCGTGCCTGCATAAATGATCAGTTTCTTTTACTTGCTGCGAAGAGCCATTAATTTACCATTAATTTGTTGGAATTTCAGTGTTATTCGAATTTCTTTTTTCTACAAATAGTTTTTTCGCGTTCAATAAAAAACTCACTAACTTAACATTAATATCTCTATCAATACTGATATACTAATGTTAATAACGACTATAGGAAAAGTCAGAAATGGGGGGTACTCTTCATTGGCATGAAATTATTCTGTCCTTTTTTATCCTATCGTTGCACGTATTGTCACCGAGACTATGATTAATCGTAAAAAGTTGTTTACCAAGAAGCACCTCGGTACTTATCGAACGTATTACGTCAGCCTCGATTTCTCTTGGCTTTCAGATATCAGCAGCCATGTCCTCGCTTATTATACATTTGCATTTATCTTTCATCATTAATATAGTACTGACATATTAAAGAATAATTTCTCCAAGATACTCATCTTTCGATTAAGCTATCATTTTGTTGTAATAAATAAATTAACCGACCGTCACATCGCACGCGTACTTTATATTTTGATGGTTACATAATATACTCATCATAACACGCTACCAGGGAAATATGCACTCGCTGCTCTCGTGCATTTATTTTCCACCTTAAACGCTGGAACTAATCTCAATCGGCCATTCCGTGTTTCTGTGTTTCTAAACATATGCAGCAGCATCTGTGTACGTATGATACGTCAATCCTATATAGGTGGAACGTGACGTGCCATCGTATTAATTGTTTATGAAGCGTACAAAAGCAGCAGACCTCCTCTGGAGGCACACCTGCCTCGGACTGAAATCAAATCGAATCGGAACAATCGCTGCATTTCCAGAAATAATCTTGAATTTCGCATTCGTATTATTAGTAAGCCTCGCATAAATTAAATATAATTGATTTATTAGTATGTGCTAATGGATATTTATTACGATGCGGTCGGGAAAGTGGCTGCCACGAGAACGTGCATAATATTAAATTATCGATAAATCGTTTATGAAGTTTCATGCTTTGTGGTTTTTTACATTATTGCAAATGCAGAGCCAGGGTGTCGGAGTGTCGTAATGTCAGGTTGCACCGCTTTTTCCTCAAGTTTGTCTAACCACGACAAAATCGACCTGTATCAGTCGTCAGCTTGTATTTTCCCTCCTTGTCTCTCGTCCACTTCCTGCCGAGTATTAGCCGAGTGTCGGATTACTGCGTTCCATTTCATTGTGGAGAGATACTAGCCGCCACGGAGCGCATTCGTGTATTTTCCAGGCCAGCATGATTTTCTGAGATTCACCGGTATCCGGAACAGTTGGTTATGTTCTGGTTTTGACGTGCGAATTTCAGAACACGGTGTATAATTTCTAGAACTCGCGTATGAGTTTCGAAACTCTCACGAATGAGTTTCCAAACTTGCGTCGAGGTTTCGATTGCAGAATACGATTTTCGAGAATTTCGGCGATGGGAAATAATTGTTCGAGGATTCTGGATCAATTTCGAAATAATTATCAGCAGCAGCAGCAGCAGCAGCAGCAGAGGAAGGAGACGAGGAAAACTGTCGTAATGAAAAATTCCAGCCGATAATACCGGAAGATCCGCGCTCTTTTTATTTGATACGTCAAACGAGAAGCAGAAGCTAAGCAGAGCGCGCGTGCGATCGGATGCTACACGCCCGGCGTATTTTCATAAGGGGACAAAAATGGAAACATGAAATGGCGCACATGTTGATGCCCCATGCCCCACGCAAAAAGAGTCTCGACGAATCATAAATAAACCTTGCTTTTTTCTTTGCGCATCCTTTTATGCATCTTCGCGAGTGCATAATGAATTATTAGTGCCTCTAAGATTTCTTTATTTTGCCAACAATAAAAATCCCATAAACAATGAAGAATAGCTGGAGGCGTGAGCAACGGTTAAATCCAATTGGTAAATTTCAGTGGAGAAACTAAGAATTTTAATCGGCTTTATCTTCGTCTTAACCGTGGAGACCTTTGACTTGGTAAAGGCAACGAACTGGATAAGGCTATAACTGAAAATAAACCGGGACTTCCGGTGCAGTAAGTCAAGAAAGGCGGCGTTCGATTAGTTCGTGCTTTCTGGCAATGTGTCTTTCTTGATTTGTGCGTTTTGCAAGTCGAGTGGGGGCGAATGCGCGATTTTACCATGACGCCCTAAGCTCCACGGGTTTTGCGCTTACGGCTGTATAGGTTTTGCCGGTTGGGGTGGTAAGCCGATAAAGTGGCGTGCACACTGTACTCCCGATAATCCACGCGCGCCGTAGACATACCGCGTTATCGCTTAGAAAAGAACGCGTTTTGTGTGCAAAGTCATGAATCTGTGAAAATCCAGGCATCGTTGATAATGTGAAACTTTTCTCTCTGAGCGGTAAGGGCGATCCGGTTTTGGCCACCATGTTCGTGCCCACGCGTGCGTGCGTGTGTGAAAGAGGATTATCTGTCTTATTGAAAATTTTCTTTCCATAACTTCATTTCCCATAAGCGGCGTACAGGGGATATATTTACGAATAGGCTAATACGAGGGAGAGCTTAACAGGGAATTTTTCTCACCAATTATCACGAACACTTGACGAATCACGTGGGTATAAGCAAGGATTGAGGCTCTAGACTGAGTGCCGGTGTGTTACTTTGGAATCCCACGAGAGCGTTTTGCAATCTTCATGGTGTACATTTACTCGCAGGTAGAATCACGCGCGAAATTCTAAACCAAGCTCAACTATGCCTCGAAGGCGTTCATGTTGCATTAATTACAGCACTTACGCCTTGCCGATATGTTCCTCATACATTAATCAAGTGATTCCATTTACAACGCTAATACACATCTACAATCGGGCACTTTATTTTCTCCAAACTCGCTTCATCGTAATTCCACATCCATATATCAATAAATGTTCTCGCCAACAACTTAATTGGATAAATCTCGATTCGACGTTATAGCTCACGAGCAATATTTTACTTTTTATCGCATTATTCAATTTTATGTAACGTGTCTACACGGACAACTGGTATAATAACTGATATATTTATTTAATAATGCAATCCGATATAATTCGTTCCATAATTACAAATAATTCGCGAAATATTATCTCGTTGCTCCTGCGAATGCTTTCGTGTATGTAAGCGCGCGCGTGTGTGTATGTGCGTTTGCGCGCGTGGGTGCTAGCACTTAACATTTCGAAAGTTTCCTTCGTAGCAGAGCAAAATAAGGATTAGTGGAAGAGGTGGATAGGGTGCTAAAAGGGAAGGAATTTCTAAGTTGTAGTTTCCGCCAAGTCTTAACGGAAATGGGCGCAGTAATTTGGCTGGAAATATGACGATAGAGCAGCGAGTCTCGTATTTACGAGGGCCACCCGTAGAGTTCAGCGTACCGCGTACGATTTTAGCATCTTAGCCGTCGAGCTTTCTTATTATTGAATAAATCTCGAGAGAGAGAGAGGGAGAGAAAGAGAGAGAGAGCACGCAATCCGTACAGCTGGGCGAATCGATTGATTTAGCGAGCATTTGGCTAAGCTAATTGCGGCAGGAGCGTTTAAAGCTGCATAGCTCGCGGCCAGCTTAAACCACGTCCAGCACGATCGATAAGCCTGACACCCTTTCGAGAAGGGAATTCAACGCTGGAGGGTCTCATCTGTCCCACGACTGATCGATCGTCATCGCAAACCAACGGCCCTTCCAAGCTTTTCTTCCCACGCCATCTTACCTCGAGTGCTACCCTGGCTGGCTCCTTCAAAGAAATTTCGACAAGCGTTCCTCTGTTTAGGTACAAAGGAATACGGTTTACGAATCCTTACGGGAATAGCCTAGAAATTCCTAGCTTGCTGTTTCAGCCTGAAGCAATTCTGACGTTTGACGTCTAGCGTTGTACGTGCTTGCACTTTCTTTAATTGGAATGGTCAGCGATACAGCCATGGGGCCTCGGGCCAAGCTGACTAGTGGATGGTAAAAGAAACGAGGACGAGTTCTCGGTAATTGCTGCAAGAGGAGAAAGGGCTCGTGGACAGAGGGTTGAAAATGCACTTTTCTCGTGCGCTCTCCTCGCCATTGAAATTATTTATTCGAGAAAAGTGAGAATTTCTCACGCGTTTCCGCGAACCTCCCGCGCAAAGAGCTTTCTTGGCAAAATGTTATCGTTTAGTGAATTACTTTAGAAAGATATGCTTCATTCGCTTCTTTCGGCGTCGTTCTTTTTCTCCCCGAGTGCTTTCAGGAATAAATGAAATTACCCTGCCAAATTAATGCGAATTATCGTAAAAAAAGAGCCCGAGTGGCACGTTGCGTTAGTTTGTACAGCGGGGAGACACAGTGGGATTATAAAAGAATATTATTATGATTAGTTTAACTAAGGACAGCTGTAAGAGGCGAAATTTTACGATAGAGTCGTGCTAAAATTGATCGATAAGGTCACTCTGATAAAGGGTAGATATTTCAATTAATTCAAGGGGTCGTTTTGGGTTTCGAATTTCGCGGGTCATCGCCAGCAAGGGAGCTCCTCGTACACAGCCACTCACTCCACACTCGATCGTAAAAAGGGCTCACTGGATCGTGGAGACACAACAACGTTGGCTAGGTCGTGGAACGGCCATAACTTTTAGAATTTCACCTATGTGTGTGGGGAAATGAAAATGCCACGATACTACATAAGAGGCCATTGTTCAAAGATCTGACAAAATGATGGAGGGGAAGTCAAGGAATTTATTACCAACTTAATCAATTGTTATAAAAATATATGTGTGTGTGTGTATATATATATAATTGGAGTAATGTGATTGGTCCATTATTTTCTTAAGCGAAGCATCGTTAAATTTAGAACGAAATACCGGAGAGCTCCCAATGTCCTTTGTAGGAATAATTTCATCTCGCCGTTTCCGGTCTCCGGAGGACTTTCGAGTATCGTATGGGGCTTCTGCAATACGCATGTTTTCAGGCGATGACAGCTAAACGGTTTCTGAGTTTGTCTAAGAAATTTCACACAACAGCTCGTAATATTACGCGACCTTCGCAGAAATTTCCAGTTTCAGCCTGGGGATGGTGAAGAAATGGGACAGTAAAACCACGTGTGGAAAACATTGCCCTTATAAAATGCCTCGATATCCATGAGAAATAAAACTTTCGAGCCATTCGTGAAAATAAATCGACTGGAGCAGCGAATAATTCGGTTACTCGCTCGATCTCCCCCCTATTGAACTTTATGGGTTTTGGTAGAAGAAGGGAATTTCAGGAGAGACGACCTACGAGACGCACGATGGAGACTGTGCAAATGGGTGTTTTTCATTTTTTCGTCATCGGTCGCGTGAATCGGCGATAATTGCGAGAGACGAAGATTTAATCCGAGGGCTGTGGCTCATCAAGAAACAAGGATATCATAAAAGCGGGGTCCGTGGAACGATACGACGGACAGGCGCCCTTACGAAAATATTGTTTCAACGCGGCTCAGCTTTACGGTTGCCTTCGGTATTATTCCAGGAGCGAAATGTGTGATCGAATAAGCTCGATCCCTTACCGATCTGGCTTAAGCGTTTTCTATTTAAAATTTTCACGTCCCCGACACCCTAACGCCCTCGCAACAACCAAGGATGTATTCTCTTCCAAACGTAACAGTCGCCATTCAGAATTTCATCATAGACTTCTATTTGCTTAATGATGCGTTAACCATCTGGTTCACTCGTAGTGGATGTATCTAGTTTACCGATAATTCGATTACGCATGAACCCAACGGTATCCAGTTAAGCGCTTGTACGATCGATACCTACCACAATCCATATGGTCTCTTCTACCACCATCTCCATGCATCCCAACGCGAGATTATGCGCCTTCCGTTGTCCTTGATCCGAGCGTTCGCACACTTGTTCCAAGTTGCAGAAATAATTGGATGTGATGAATTAGCGCGAGGAATTCTGATTCTTATCGGTAACATACTCCATCATATTGAAGGATGTATCAAGTTATTCGTGCCAGTTCACTTAACCCGCTACTCCGAACATAAATAATTAAGGTTCAGCTGCGGTTTGCCTCGCGCAGCTGTTGGCACTGCGAGAGAGATTAACGGTACAAGGAAATCTAATTTGAATGGCATTGAGACTCCGCGAAAGCCCTTTCTGCTTACGTGGCTGCATTATGCATGGGCCTGGTCGCGTAGCGAGATGCGGTAGTGACTCTCGCAAGTGCTTTTTCGCTGGCCGCCACTGACCGCAAAACCTTTTTATGGTAAAACGCAAATTTGTGGCCGACTCTTAAACTCAATAATTAGTGGCGTACCTGCTACGATTGCGGAAATCGCGTCCATATTCATTTTTTCAAATTTAATTGCTTAACCAAGGCTCCGCGCCTCGATAAGAGCCCAGCGATATGCGAGGAGGAACATGTGAGAACGGAAGGCCAGAAGAGACGGACCAATTATTCAATTTACCAGCTATCTTGATGCGGCTGCTGCGTTTATGGCCTTCTGGATTATTATTGTTCGACAACCGATTGATTTCTTAAAAGAACAGAAGCAATTCATTACGGCTCTCTTTAGCCGACCCTTGACCCCTGCTGAGGATTGCCCACGCACAAAGCTGCTCGCGCGCGCGTGTGTGTGCTCAAAGAATAATGAGCTGTTGATATTAGATGGCAGTTAAAGTCTACCAGCTCGTAGCGATAAACCATTATTGAACGGTGCCCTTTCTTTCCAGGAAAGTAATAATTCTGTACTTTTTTCTTCCCCCCTCGGAGTAAATGAATTAAAGCGATTATTGGAGGAAAGAACTTTGATAATTTTCATGCTCGAGAATGCGATGGAGGATCATGGAGAAGAGCGAGGCTGAGTTGTTTCGGTTGGCTCTGAAATGTCCTGCGACGATACGATGAATGAAGAGATTTCTGTGTGCGGAACAGCATTCCTATCGTGTTAACTCTGACAAACATAATGCAATATCTGTCGTGTCCTCCTTCGTAAATTAGTTTTCTTTAGTCTTATTACGGAAGATCCGTAGGCGATGCAACTGTCAACCGTGCAGCTGACCCCATTGCTGATATTTTCTGTTTTCGCGACGATCTATAAATAATATCCCCATTGTACTGCTCGCGTCATTATTTATTCTTAGCAATAACGATATAACGTCGGTTATCGATTTCAGACAATGTACGAGGAAAATTAATTTTTTTCATAAGACTCATTGAAATAAATTGGCCAGAGGGAGTTAATTAAAGGCGCTGCAACGTGATGTAAAAACAACGAGATTTCCAAGTGAAATGAGACGACTGTGGAAACAGATGTTAGGTGGTGGTGGTGGTTCTGTTTTGTCCATCAGTTTCTTTGGTCACTGGAAATTAGAGTGATACGAAGAAATTGACGTATGGTCGGCTCGTTTAACGAGCGAATGACTAAGAGATCCTTATCTCTGCTTCCAACAACGCGACGGTAAACGTCTGGCGTTTATGGCGATGTGTTCGTTTTACCATCAAAGTCCATAAATTCGACGGTGATTTTCTACCGACTGCTGTATTTTGGAAGTTGGTCTTTCCTTCCGTGCAACTGACTCACCAGGCCGGAACTTTGCTTGGATTTCGCGAATAAGCATCGATTTTCTTCTTTTTTTCGACTGCGCAAATATTACATATCGACCCTTATCGATTCTAAAAGCAGGGATAATATAATATTTGAGAATGGAGATCCCTCTTATGTACTCACTCCGCAAGCTGTTGCCACTAGATTTCGATGAACAAATCCACTTTGACGAATTAAATCGATTAAATCGAAAATTTTGCGAGGATAAGGTGTCGTGGTTTAAAATGAGAACGCAACGGAAGTAAATAATAATAAAATGTATTAAAAATCGTATACAATTTTGATTTCGATATCTCTCTCTTTTTATGCATATATATATATATATATATATATATATATACACATATATACTTTTTTATATTTATATTTATATAATGATTGACGACGGTTTTACTTGTTAAAGCTATGGCAACATAAAAATTGTACAAAATGGCTACGCGAACCAGATCATGGCGTGTCGGGGAGTATGCAAGACTTAAGGGAAAGAACGTAAAAGCTAAGGAGGAAGGTTCACGAAAACTTAGAAATAAACAGATACGAAGCTTCCCGATCGTTTTTTGCACAATATTTTAAATATTGAGCTGAAAACCGAAAACACGATATGCTTGACATCTACTATAAATGATAACGACGACAACGACGAAATTTCGAAATACACTCGTTACACATAGTATTTCCGTTTTTATTGACAATCTTCGTGACAAAAATGGCTTACAAATAGACGTTACAAATTTCTCCCCCTAATTTAACTACTTCGCGTTTTTCTCAATCTATCGATCGAGTTCACAGTGACAGGGATTTTGGTTAATCCATTTCTAATGTTTTATCCTCGTTTTCTTTCAACGCGACACTACAGTTCGCTTCTTTCTATTACGGCTTGGCGTGATATGTGACACTAAAGACTCTTTACTCTCACTACTTAAAAACAATACACACGTGTATGTTTCGTTTGGCAGAAATCCCGTCCACGATTGGTGGCGGCTACATTTTATGAAGAGTTTCTACCTTCCAAAGTAGAAATGCACTGGTATTTCAAACTTCAAATTCTCTACAAATGTTGAAATAGAAAATAGCTGCCATGGAAATCTTACGTAAGAATCCCATATGCTCTGGGAGATGCGAAAATTTGGAAACGTATGAAATGAGAAAATTGATTTTTTCAACCTCACAAGGTAGAAGTTCCCCGTAAGTTTGCTTGAGGCAGTTTTCGTTTTCAGTTCTTTTTCCCCTCGCCATCTCTTAAACCTTACACGCTTCTTCAGATTAATTTCTATCTTCGAGACGAACCTCGAAACGTTCTGCTTTTCTTCGACACAGCTGATTTCCAATCAGGCGACACACTGAAAATATTCGACACCCTCCTCCAATTACCAACCGAAGAAGCGTTATTTCCAACGACACTTCCATCCTGACGCTCCGCTGATTAGAAAAAATGCGAAATATCGAGATCCTCGCCAAACCATGTTCGGCTCTCATCCAGGAGACGCACATATTTCGGCTAGAGAATATATTTTGTATATCTAGAGATTTATTTTATATATTCATATTTATAGGTGTACTTAGCAATTTATCTTGTATTCGATACCGCGGTGTTTAAGAGCTACTCTAAATTGCATGGACTTAGGAGACGCTTTCGCGTTCTACATGCTCGGGGTACATCGAATTCATTTCTTTCCCTACTTTGTATGTGTGTGTGTGTGTGTGTGTATACGTGCGCCAGATTCGGTTCTTCTCGAACCTTAACGCGAAAGATGAATTGCATCGCGAAGGGCGTATATCCCAGCCCTTCTCGATCTCATCTCCACTCTTTCTCGAGAGTACTTATATTTATATATATATATATATATAATCTTCATATATATAATATATATATTATATAAGAGAGAACCATGAGAGACATTTCAATGTAATACATAAGTTACTCCATATCTCATGCGTTTTTCCTATATAACATCTACTGCGCGCTTTAAACACGCGCACATAAAATTACACGTGCTTTCGCCCGTGGCAAGACTAGCGGCTCCTCGAAAGTCTTTGAGCTTCCTCTATGCCTAATTATCGCCAGTATCTAAAGCACCGCGGGATTATCCAAGAGAACTCGAATCTGAATCGGATTCTAAAGCTTAGAGACGGAATAACCAAGTTCGAAGGCATGAATCCGTAATCTTGAATTGGAGGACTCCTGCCACGACCGCGAACACTTTATACATATATATATATAATATATAAATCTATAACCTACAGCGTCGATGCCGATCGATACTAGTTTTGATGATCCTTTATGTACAGCGTATGAACTAATCTAGAAGAATGGTATTTACAGTAGTTCCTTGTCTCGTTACTTTGACAAATCTTTTTTACACGTTTCCTTACCTCGTAAACGTCCACAGGCGGAAGTCTACGGTCCGCTGAGAAACTCACTCTCGACGTTATTTAAAAATGGTCTATTATCATACACAAGCCTGCTGCCTATTGTCCAAAGCGCGGTAAAAAATGGAAATTCCAAGGTCGAGAGAGTAGTTCTCGCAGAGTAGACCACCGTGACTGTGACTGTGACGAGGGCATTCTAAATTTGTGTACATCTATCTTTACGACTACGTTAGATAAATAGACGAGACGATACACGTTAGACGGATAGGCGAACTTTACGAGTTCGTAATAGAGTATCAGAAAGTTAGAAAGTCAGGAAGAATATAAGATACACAAGTATTGGAAAGGAAAAAAGGAATATCACGCACTCATTCATCCCCCAAGCACGCAGAGACAACAGAGAGACGCGAACACCCCCGCGCGAATCACACGACTTCACAAACTGAAGAGCCTCGAATGAGCGTCCTGCTTTCTTTTCTCATCCATTTCTTTCTCTCGTTTCTTTTTGTTGCTTGTTTGCGCACGAGAATTTAATAAAAATTTTGTATTGCACGTGTGGAGCGTACGCAAGTATTAAAAATTAGCAAGTACGAAAAGCTAGTTGGTTCCGCGTTCGCGTTTGGAGCACAGTTTCCCCCGCAGCCTCCGTTCCAAGGACCAAGAGAGGAAGGGGGTAATAACTTGGCTAAAAAATGTCGTAGACCCACGAAGCTCCGTCGCCGTTCCTGGCGAGTCGGTGCCAGGCAGGCGCCCAAAAGTCCAGCGAGACGCAACGCGGACTCGTAGGCAGTGATTACACGAGTGATATTACCCTGAGTATTTATCTCGACGCGGCTGATCCTCGCGTCGACGGGATCGCGAAGACAAAAGGCTTCTTCGAGGCCCCCCAGACAAGACACGTACGGGTTAATACGTATATCGGGTAATTGAGAGAAAGCAGCAAATTCCGCGAAATAGTCCGAAAGGCGCACCACCCCCCGTTCATCCTTCACTTCAGACTTCGGTCGCTTGCGTGTAAGAAGGAGCCAGGCCATGAGCCGGTGTGAGAGGCCCGGTGGTTGACGCCAGAGACCTACGGGAGTAGATCGTAGCCGCGGAGTGCGGAGTGTGCGGTGCCGTGTGCGGCGTGTGCCTTCGCGAGGCCGAGGCGAAGGGCTAAATGGGTCCGTAGTTGCTAAGGGCGGAAGGCCTCTCTTGCTGCTGCTGCTGCACCGATTGCTCGCAGCCGGCGGTGCTCATGTCGCCCCCCGCCGACTGGTGACGTCATACGTGTGATAGTGGCGGCTGCTTGAGCACGTGGTGGTGCAAGTGATGCTGGGACGCGCTGGCGACGCTGCCAGGGGGTAGTAGCGCGCTACCCGGACCCGGAACCGATGGGTATGGCATGCCCACGCGACCCACCACGCCCTTTATACTCGCGCTGCCGATCCCCGCGCCCATCCCCGCGACCATCCCTCCACCCCCGACTCCGTGTCCGCCGTTCGCCGAGCCGAACATCCTTCGCCAAAACCGCTTCCAGGAGTCGAGGGTTTTGCTGCTCCAGATCCACATGCCCGAGGTGATCCCGACCGCTACCGCCATGAAGTACTTGACCATCAGCACGGAGTAGAGCGGCCTTGTGCGTTTCTGACACGGACAGGCCAGGGAGGTCAGCCACTCGTCCCAGAGGGTGGACTCGTAAATGTGGCAGGCGAGCACCGCGCTCGCCGGCACCGTGTACAGGACGCTGAACAACCCGATGCGGATCATTAACTTTTCCAGCTTGTCTGCCTTCGCTCCCGGTTGACGTTTTATTACCGAGCGGATTCTGAAGAGGCTGACGAAGCCAGCCAACAGAAAGCTCGTCCCCAGAAGCAGATAGACGAACAATGGCGCCAGGATGAAACTGCGCACCCCTTCCGGGGCTACCGTGCAGACGCCAGCTATGGGGTCGCCGGCTACTCCCCCCGCCAGCAGTGCCCAGACCGTTTGGACGGTCGGCGCTACCCAGGCTGCCAGGTGGAAGTACATGGAGTAGGATGCGATCGCTTCGTTGCCCCACTTCAGTCCCGCTGCCAGGAACCAGGTGAACGCCAGGATCACCCACCAGACGGACGAGGCCATCCCGAAGAAGTAGATCATCAGGAAGACCGTCATGCAGGCCCCGGGACCTTGAGGACCGGATCTCAGAATCGGACCATCGCAGACGATCTTCTCGTGGCCGAGGCCGCTTCTTGCCAGGTAGCCGAGCGACACGACGAAGTAGCACGCCGACAAGAAGACTATCGGTCTCTCAGGATACTTGAAACGCTGCGTGTCGATGAGGAAGGTGACGACGGTGATGAAGGTGCTTAAGGCGCAAATTCCGCTCCACAGGACCAGCCAGATGTCCACGAAGTTTCTTTCTTCCGAGGTGAGGAACGCCCCGTGGCACGGCAGGGCGCAGTCCGGGATCCCAGCAATGGCCTGGATGTTGTTGCTTTGCGCGATGCCCGGGGGAGGCTGAACCGGGATTCCCCCACCGATGCTTGCCATGCCTGCGAGGCCAGCCCCCATGACCCCGCTGGCGCTGCTGCTTATCGTGCCGGGGCCACCCGACACCCCCAGGAGCACGAGGGGCGCCCTGCATCTGCACACGCACTCCCTCGCCCTGTCCCCTGGAGGATGCTGACAGTTTTTTTGGTTTTTCCCAGGTTTGCACCTTGGAGGTTGAGTGGTCTTGGAAGGCTTGGTGGGCCTGGGAGGTGCCGCGGGGATGGGAGCGTTGCTGGCAGGACCACCGCTGCCGGACCCACCACCGGCGGGACTCCCGCTACTCTCGTTGTCCTGGTCCATGCAGAGATTCTCCGGATCCCCCTTGTTCGGTAACCTCTCGCACGCCATCCTCTCCGGCCAGGAGAACCCGTACTGCTGCATGAGGGGAGCGCAACCCGCTCGCGCTCTCTCGCAGACGCTTCGACACGCGGGAAGCGGCTTCGTGTATTCCGGCAGGCAAATCGGCGTGTACATCGAGCACAGGAAGAACTTGAGGTCGGGCGAGCACTTGATCTCCACCAGAGGCCAAAACTGGTGCACCTCCATGCCAGCCTCTTCCTGAGTGTCGTGGTTCAGGTCATTCGGCATGGCCGTCAGATTGTACCCTATTCCTCGACACATGGGGATGGTGATTTCTTCGCAGCGTCCATTGGGGTTCCCGTTTCCGGAACCCCCCGTCCCGCTCATGGAATGTCCACCCCCGTTACTCCCGACACCTCCGCCACCGCCGCCACCGCCGCCGCCTCCGCCACCTCCTCCATTCCCGAGTGCTCCACTTCCCACGCTGCCAGGTCCAGAGCCACTCGAAACCACCCCAATTCCCGTCGACGAGGACGACGACGACGCTGACGAGGATGAGGAGCCCCCAGCTATCACCGAGCCGACGTTACTGCCAGCGTTCACGGCCGAATCTGGCCGGGCGGTGTTCAGCGTTGCTGTCAGCAGCAGTATCAGTATCGACAGCACCATCGTGGTCCGATTTGGCAATAATTCCATCAGTCGAATAGGCCCCATCGTGGAGGACCCTCTGCTCATGCCTGTGCCACCATCACCCCGGCCTGCAAAACCAAAGGAGACTCCTTTAAAATTCAATCCAACCTCGATAAATTACGATAAATTACGACAGTATATAGCGGCCGATCCGACCAATACTTTATTGCCACCTCCCGCCCCGACCCCGTTCCTCACGAGAGAATCCCACGTATAATTAATCGGAGCCTCGCGAATGCTCTCGACTATTACTTGGAAGTGACAGCAGTGATTTGGCTATTGGTAGAAATCGCTAATTACGAGAGGAGCTATTAATCCCCGGGTGAATCCTTGTTTCTCGGAAAGCGCCGGTGAAGTATGATAGCGGCGCAACCTTCTGCTTGGTCAATGTATTTATATAAGCGCGCGCGCGCACACACACGTACAACGTAACCGGATTCTCGACTCGCGAGAGCCCCCGACGTTTACCACTATTAAGATGCCGATGAGAGATGCGACTCTTCCTGACCTTAACGAACAAGGGCGAAATAGAGGCGCGGGATGGGGGTGCCGCCACCACCACCACCACCGCGTGCATAAATCAAAGCCAGAGCCTAGAGATGGCAGAGAGATTCTGGCGAGTGCAAGAAACGAAAGCCGATTGGCACGCACCGTGGTCGGCTATGCCATTCCGTGGCTTGCTTCACGATGTAATGGGAGAGGGCGTCGAGGGTAAAGGGTAAGGTGGAGGAAGATCGCCGAGGGAATGTAGCAGCCGTGGGGATCTTATAATAGTCGACCCGCGGAAAACACGTGACCGGAGCGAAATGTTATTGTAGGAGGCCCTGTTAGCTTTACCGTTTGTTAACTGCTAGTGCTCTGGAGCGTGCGTCGCTATTTATAAATTGCATCCCCGTATAGAGGAGAGAAAGAGAGAGTACGTGGTGCACGTAGCCACGGGAGGAGCACAGGGCTACGTGTGTGGCTAAGAGATTTCTCCGTGTCCCGGAAGGACCAGGAGCAAGACGTACGCGTCCTGTCCATCAAACCAGGAAAGGATTAGCGTGTCTCGATGCGCGCACCAGGTTCCCCGTCACTCTCGAAACCTTAGCTTTAACTTTGCCTTTAACTCCAACTTTAACTATTTCCGTCCTATTTCGGCAACGCCCGCCACACTACACTATTTTCAGGCTTCCGCGCGACTGCTCCGGTCGGGCCTTGTATCGCCTCCTCCCCGGAGAATCAATAAATATAAGATACATGGAAATGATTCGGAGAAACTCGGCAATCGACTCGGCCCTGGCGAACGAATGCTCATCCCCGGAAGCTCGTTCGAATACGGGAAAAGGTCAGCGGAGTGGAAAACAAATGCAATATTCATGCTCGCCGAGTCGCATAACAAGCAAAGTCTGAGTCGAATCGATCTCCGCGATAACGCCAGTTATTAACGAGGGTTGACAGGGTTCATCGCGTACAGGTATCCCTCGTACCTTTCACCGTCGCACGGAAACACGTGACTCATGCATGCCGATCCCTCGCACCCAATGGATCCCCGGAATTTTATGCAACTTCGCATGACGCGTAATGTGCGTGAGTCCGTCGCCTTTGCGGCGGCGGCGACTATTTCACGAATTATCACGCGATCCGGATGATCTCCAGACTCCGTCTTGGTGGTAGGAGGCAAATACTCCATCATGGGACTTTCCGTGTCTCCGCTGGGGGGAGGAGAACGAAACGCGAGAAACGTGACCCGCCGTTGGTTCGCTCGAGGGACTCGGAGGCGCGCAACCCCTTCCCACCCATCCCCTTGCCAGTTCTTCGCCATTGCTATTTAGATTCGATCCACGAAATGGAGAACGCGTTGGAAATCCAGTCGTGATTTCCCGGACCGGAACGGTCGATCATCGATATTTAGCGGCGACGTTCCGCCGCTTTCGGGGAGAAACAAGTGGAAGCGGTCGGACATTGAACCGGCGCAGAGTTTGCCAAATAAGAGTCCAGGCTCTCGAGGATCCACAACCGCTGGATGATTTATGGAGCCTCGAGTCGAGTCGAGTCGATATCGAGAAATTCAAGTGTGCGCGGTATTACTCGAGCGAAGACCTCTCTCGACCGAAGAGCCTTCGATTTCTTTTTCTCCACGGTGGTGGTCGACTTTCCTTGAACCCGATCAGACGAGAAACAGTGATGAACGCGAATAATATGGATGCCTCTCGTAATGAAAGCGAGTTAAGAAACACTTGCCGATAAAAGTAAGCGAGTCTTGCATCTATTAATAACGAGAGGATGGAGAGGACGCGTTTCGGAGCCCCTCGATTTCTGGATATCCGCTGCTATCAGGCGGATTATTATAATGACACTCGAGCATCCTACACAACAGGCGTCTTCGGAGTTCTAATCGGATTTCGCTCTGCATAGCGTCTCATTTGACTGCAACTTTATACAGAGCTTGCGAGTCTTCCGGTGGGACAGGGCAGCATTTTGCACGCTTCGTTAAAAATTCTTGCGTGTAGCGAAACGAGTTCCAAGGCCTCACACGTCTTTCGATCCACCTACTCGAAATTACGAGGGAACGATTTGTTGAAGTTAAATGTATAACTGAATCGTGCTGTATAAATGGGCAAGGGGCATTATGCATTTCTTAATGCATTTCTACGCCTACTTGGAGTATCTTCGCATCCACTTAACGAACTTCCACTTAGGTGCATGAAACAACCTCGGGGCACTCGGGCGGATACTACGGATTGTTAACGTCTGCACGCAATTAGTAATTATTCATGAAACGACTTAACAATGTCCAGCGGAGCTTGTACCGGTGTACACACTCGCGTATTCGTGGTATCGGCTCTTAAGGTTTTATCGCTTGAAAATTTTCCAGAGTCTCTCGGGCCTGAGGAGAGATCGCTAATTATTCGTGAAAGAGTTCGACCTTGTTCGGGGTGGGAGTAGCGGGGACTTGCCCGAGCCCTGTAAGTGCGCGCGTGTCTTCCATATTGGCCGAGGGTGGTTTTTCATCGGGTAACCTCTTATTCTAGTCGCATTTAGCCTGGCATTAAAATCTTTGGCTCACCCTCCGACAAACGAAGAATCCACCGGTCGTGGACGCTTTCGCAATAACTTCCCATTAGGGTGAAATTTCTCACAGGCCCTTTCGACGTGGTAGCTTGTCCGGAGGGACGGGGATTGCCACGGGGCGGGGGAGGAAGGGGCCGTAACGACTCGTAGAAAAGAGGAGAGGGTCTCTCACTCTTGGCAATGAATCAGTTTTAAGGCCTCGCCCCTTGCCAGGAATACGCGGACTGCTGCCAGCGTTGTTTAGGTTATGATATACTCCTCTCGTATGTAAATCCTGCCTTTTTTTACTTCCACTTTGCTTCCTCGTCCTTCCTTCTCTTCGTTCCTTTCTTTCTTCCTTCCTTCCTTCCTTCCCTCCTACCCCCCGAGCCCCCGGCCCCTCTTAATTAAACTTCCTCCGTAATTTGGCCCTGCGAGTGCATGTATCGATTAATAAAATTATACGTGCGCCGTGTGTACTCGCTCGCGATTTATACAGGCGCTGCCGCCTTAATAAATTTCTCATCGCTCTTTTATCCCCGCGAGACGCCCGCGGGGTGAAATTGTCTTTGTTCCCTCGCGATCCAAGAACTTTCCAGCTTAGAATTCGCCTACGAGAGCTCAGGGCGAGCTTGCTCCGTTTTGTCGAGCAGCTCTATGGGAGAGTTATAGCGGCGCGGAAGACAGTTTGTTTACACCATACGTATCGTGAAAGTAAAACAGACGTAAGTCGTAAGAGAGTAGAGAGACGTGGTGGTTCCCGTCGACGGACTTGATGTGGAAACGGAAGAAAACGCGCAGGGGAAAAGAAGTGTATCGGCTAACGTGGTTGAGAGAGAGAGAGAGAGAGAGAGACCGATGCCGAGTACCTCTCCTCGGTGGACGTTGATTGACTAATGCTTCAGCCTGTTTTTCGTGCGATGGAAACCGAGAGCTTATGGGGGAATAAAAAGTCTTCCTCACCCGCGCCACTAATTATACGGGCGGGGTTAATGGTACTCGCGATAAAAAATACCAGGAATTCTGTCGGCGATAAGTGAAAATGCGGTTTCCAAAGAAGAAAGAGAGAGAGAGAGGAGAAACTCTCTTGGACTTTGCTGGAATAAAACTAATGGAGGAGCAGTTTATTCAAAGCGCGACCTTGAGTACATAAGGAGCAACATTTAATGCCTCGAAGAATCTAGTTAAACGCTTATCCTTCCGGTAGGAGCCAGCAGCGTATCTTGGTTGGATTTTTCCGCGACAAGAGCTGTTAAGCCTCGGTATCCGTGTTAAGCTCGTAAAAGCGCAAACACGTAAGACGGTAAGACGCGCAAAGAAATCCGAAGGCTTCCTTAGGACGCTGCAGTGCTAAAGCTGCATAAATCAAAGCAAGCGCGAAGATTTATGGCGAGGTATGGATAAAGTACGCACGCCATACTCCCTCGTTAGCTGGCGAGCCCACAACGGCCAGTACTGGCTTTTGTATGAAATCTCACCTTGCAGACGTTAATCACGAATTCACTGCGCCTCGCAACCACCACCACTACCATCACCACCACCATCACCATCAGCAGTATCGCCACCCAAGAGGACTGCAGCAGTTACCCGCGGAAATCCTCTTGGACACGCCTCGAATCGGGAGAATCGGGAGAATCGATGGACTCTCCTCTATCGAGGACGCTTCAACGAACCCTAATCAACGGTTGAAAAGGAAAATACTGCCAGCTCCGTTCTGACTCAACGTCGTCATCTGGCACGACGTTTGCTCGCGGTAATTGAGACTCTAATGAAACGACTTTATTACTGGAAGAGATATTAATAGCTTCTTTTTCTAACCGCGGAGCCTTCGAGCTGAAAATTCTATTCCCTAAGCATGTCCCGGGTATGGGCTGGATAATGGATTTAGAGACTAGCGAGAAATTCCTTTTAATAAGGTGAAAGCATCGTAAAGTCGCTAAGTGATATTGCGACTCCCAAGGATAAGGTTTAGCGTGTGAAAATTCGATACGAGAGGACTTTGACGCATGGTCCGGAGATCCGCGATAAATTTCAGCGTATCAAAGGGGAAGAATTATCGATCTCGTGCAAGATCCCTCTCAGTTCTTCTCCTCCGCTGTTCTTCCGGGAGGATGCAAATTTTCGAGTGCGATGCGCAGGGTTTAAATAGGAGGAAATGAAGGAACTCGAGAGAGTTGGCTGCCCCCCTGGATGAATTCAGATGGATGTGAGAGGGGATGGTGATGGTGGTGGTGGTGGTTGTGGTGCGTTATCGAATAGCGACCACTAATTGGAATTAATGGCGGAAACTGCGTTATTAATTGCCGGCCGTGATCCTTCCAAGTGAAGGTGACAGCGTTACAAGATGCAGATTTTCGGGCGGGGACGTGTGATGGAAATATACCGGAATGTCGTGTTAGGTTTCAGAGTATCTTGCACGCAGACACTGGAATATGATGGATCGCTAAGGGAAGGTCGCAAGTTTTGCGGCACAGTCTAGCAATGTCGAGTCATTTTCGAAGAAGCAAGACGCACGGTCGCGAATAAATTCTATTCGTCCGACGATCCTTGCTCACTGGCACGTTGATGTTTTTACATAAATTATCCCTACCCCGGGAGGTCCACTCCTCTTTTTAACATACGAAGAAAATATCTGCCTTACCACTGTGGAGTTGGCCATTGGCTGTCTCAGCATTTCAAAAAAAAATCACGAGTTCCCATTGCGTTTCACATAATTCTACAGTTCTATGAAATTAGAATTATTCCTTAAATTGATTGTTAAAAAAGCTGTAGAACTGTAGAACTGCTTGAAATGCAAATGGAACTCATGATTTTGAGAAATGCTGAGAAAAGCAACGCCAACTTCGCAGTGGCGCGTCTGCCTTCGCCTTCGAATTCGCAAACCGGCTTCAGTCTCCCACTGCGCTTGTCGTTAAGTAACCGGTAACTACGAAACCTCGGCAGAAATTCCCAACAACTTTTCCAGAATGATTTCAATGGATTTTGCACTCATCGCAATCAATAATATCCTTTGAGCTCGAAACATCTGGGCGAGAGTTTTCTTGCCATTTAAACTCGCCATTGTTCCTTCGCGTGGTATTTGTACGAAGGGAAATTATATGGATAGCGAGATGCATTATATGATGAATAAATTTGCATGCTCAAAGAAGGCCTACGATTTTAATTATAATGCTTGGTTTAGGTGGACGGCGTGATGTTTTCAGCGCTTGTACGTGGTTTTCTTGCTTCTCGTAGCTTCGCAAATCCCAGAGACTGACACTTCGCGTGAGTAACTGGCAGTGTCGCATAAATATACACATGAACTAGGATGGAAAAGTGACTGGTGGATACCCGAGGGATACTGCTGAGTATCCGCAACGATGAGAGCTGTCTTGTCCTTCTATGATATATTCATAGAGGTATGCGCGAGTGAAAAGTTCGTTACAAGCTTGTAACGATAGGGATTCACCTTGTCAAGATGTCCAATCTGCTGAGGAATGATCCTTCGTCTCCTAGTTTTTGCTCGGACTGCAAAAAAAAAGAGAGAATTTGCTGCCTTCGCTACCCTCTCCAGGACATTGCGGAGCTTTTCGAAATTTATGCTCCGTCTATACGAAGTCAGTTTTAGTTATCTACTTTACTTTTCTATGAGTTACTGCTGGGGTGACACTTTCGAATTTTTTTTTTTTCGTTCTTTACCTTCGAGAGAGAACAATCTTTTCAAGGTGCGTTAAGGAGAAAACCACGCTGTTCCGACCTCTGCGATTCTATACAATTTTCATGGCAAGATTTTATAGCTCTTTTTTTTTTCTTTTTAACGAGAAAACTTTCGGAAAAGTGTAGCTTTCCATAATAATGCTCTCCGCCAAAATCCTCTTTATCAAAACTTTCGAATAACGTACTTTCCCGATGGAGTGATACGCGAACATTGATTTTTCAATGAAACGAACTCGCTTCGCAGAGTCGAGCAAAAATTTTCTTCTATAACAAATTTGCGTATAGCGAGACAAAGTGTAATTTTTGAAATGCCGAATTTTCTAGTGCAACAGAGCTATAGAAATATCTGAAATGCCGCGGGAGCCCATGATTTTTTTTGGATATGCCGAGATAGGAAATGCCAACATTACAGTGGCGTTCGACAATCGATTTTACAGCTTTCACTTGACACGAATGGGACTAAATCAACAAATAAACTTATCTGGAACGAATAAATGTAGCAGGGGAGAACCACTGAGGTTCCCCGTTGGAAGAACGTAGTAAAACATCTCGCTGTCACTTTAGCATTTTACACGAGTAGATTGTAAATGATACGGCGATCCCCAGTGTAAATCGAGACACGTGTGCCTCGTCCAACAAAAAGGGAGTTTCTGCCGATCGATCTGGATCGCAAGTGGCCGGTGCATTCATATTACTTGCTAAACGGACGTGAATGATGTGTCATCGACTTCCTTCAGCCTTCGGAAATGGGCTGGGAAAGTCTGACGAGTGAATTCGAGCGAGACACGATAAAAGCCTGGCGGGCAAACCGCCGTAGCGCTCCCCATTGTGTCAAGTGGTGGCGCGCTGATAAAAAAAATAGATTCGCGCGCCTAAAAAGATCCCGTCGAAAATTGTTTCGCTGTCGGAGCGCTCGTCTGCAAGAATTACGCGATGCCACCACCCGATGAAATGTATCGGGAGCGTTGTGTAAATTGGAGTTTACACGGGCTGTGCTATAATACATTGCGTCGTTGTCACAGACGGTGAACACGAGGAATGGCAGCTCGCGAAACGCGCGCACACACCTACAGGGACACAGTCAGTTACACTCGGGAGATTCTTATTGATAGGAAACGCGGCTCAACCCCTATGATAAATGGAAGCATGATTAATGGAGCGTAGACCAATCGGCGCTGGCTTTATAATTTACGCGCCACGTACGATTTAATACCGGTGGCTGGCCGCGGTGACCCGTGAGAGAATTTATTAAACGACCAACAAACTCCGAGTGACGCAATGAAAAAGCTGCGTGCGCGCGCGCGCTCGCGGCGATACCAAAAAATAGTCAAGAATTCCCGACAGTTACCTTGCGGGAAGAAGGCGCACATCCACATAAATTACACCCATTCAACACGGACGCTTCGCATCGTGTTTATCGTCGAGTTGTTAGTAGGGTCCCCAATCAAGGAAGAATTTCTGAATATGAAGCTGCTCGAAGAAGCAAGCTTGTTATCGCTGAATTATTTTCTCCTACTTTGCGAGAGGAATTATAATGCACTCGGTAAACACGAAGCATAAAGCAATCCAACGCGCATATTTTATTCGATTTATAAATATGGCGCGCGTGGTACTGCTCTGCGTCGCTGGCAAAGAAGATGTTAAATTATGACTTTAATCATCGGTGACGTTAGGCGAAGGATTCTTTTATTGCGCTACGCCGTACAAAAGAGCACGGCGAGTACTCCGGCGTATAATAAGATTTAATATCTCTGACTCGGAGTTGCTAAAGGTTCCTAATGAGATCGGTTTATTAAATGACTAGTCTACACTTTCGCGTTGCGCGCAACACGAATAAATGACACGTTACGGTAATCTCTTAAATGAATATTTAATAGTTTGCTCCTTTCCCCGAAGCGGCAGCGCGTATAACGCGGGGTATTAACTGGGAAGTCTTAAAAATCTAACTCAGCTTCCTAATTCAGCGAGCGAGCGCAATTCTCCGCGATTGCAACTATCCAGTCGATAAGGGATTTGCTCTATTTTATGAGGGGGATTTTTTTCTTCTTCTTCTTCTTTTTTTTAACGTCGTAGCGATTCGAACAAGTTTATTATACAGGAGGAAGAGATACAGCGTGTAGCTGGTGCAAAGTTGCGGAGGAAGAGGAAGAAACGCAAAGTTGGCGGTGAAGTTGGATGGAGGGAGACGAAGAGATGGAGAGAAATAGTCCAGTTCGCGAAAGGACCGATAACCGGAACTATTTATTAGCGCCCCCGGGCGCTACGCATTCACGCCTGGCGAGTGCCCGAAGCTTTTATGCGATTATAAAGTGCGCTTTATACGTTTGCAAGCTGCCTCGTGCACAAACGTAATAACTCTATAACTTATCCGAAGCTTCTCTGGCGGGTGGCCCGATAGCGGACGCTCCTTATTCGCGGGAACGTCACGCAACGGATAATTATGCACTAACGACTAAGCGGGCGGTGCAATATGCATGATATTCCTATTACTCACCCACGCAGCGAAACTTTGATCTTTATTCGCCTAACATACGGCAGTTATTGTTTTGAGACGGAGCTAATTTATTGGTCGGCCTACGATGGACGATTATCAACGAGGAGAGGCAATGGTTGAAAAGCAATCGGTGACGGTAATTCATTGTTTCCTCCCTTCCTCCACCTCTTCCTGAATCACGGTCCGATCACGGGGAAGGGCCGGTGTTTGCCAAGAGCGCAACAAATATCACGAAACAAATGATTTATGAATGGAAAAAAGCTGTATGAGCAAACCTACAGAGAGAAGCTTGTAAAGATGAGCAATCTCTATGGCAACGGATAAACGCATTGGTATTGGAAAATGTAGCGTGCACCCAGCCTAGCGATTTTATCAGGGCGCTCAGCATGGTACACAGCGGTGCAGGCGGAATAAATTCAATGTCCAGTAACGAATCGCACGTTCATAATTCAGCGAGTGGAGCGAAGGCGATGGCATTGGTACAATTCCAGCTCCAGCTCCGTTCTAAACTTATCGGCATCGATTTAAAAAGAGAGAGAGAAAAAAAAACTCATTTCGCTTTTCCGCTTAACCATGAGCCACTCTCTCCCGCTCTCTCGCATGCACCTTCGGAGATTCTAAGCAAATGGGCTGGCGCGAGGGTCTTAGCGGAATCCCGAAGCCGAAATTGCGCGAAGCCACTTAAGCCGTGCGGTTAATATCCGAGGGTCGTAACACGATTTCGCGTTTGTTTTCTCACTGGCCGGATCTTGTTCTCGCTTAAGTGAAAATGTATATGCAGAGCCAGGGACCGAGCAATGGAGCTATTGTCTTCGCGATTTACAGCTGGAAGAGCACTAGCTCCCATTGTCTATTCGCTTGTAGCTCCGCGGACTAATAGGGGCTGCCTGCCGCGCAACTCGAAATTTCCGTTAATTAGACGTCAGTCAATTAAACCTTCTCTCTTTGATCAGTTAATTTGCCACATTCCGTGGAGCTCGCCGGGAATCCCCCGTCGAGTCTCGATGCGAATTCATTTTCGCCATAGAGCAACGCGCCACTTATTAAATTGGGCTCCTATTTATGTTTACTCTTCCAGTCAGAGCCTCCTGTTAAGTCTTTCCGCTGACTCCCATTCCCCACTCTCTCTCTCTCTCTCTCTCTGGCGCAGGATCCTCGCTAATTAATTAAGAATGAATTATGGATCCCCCCGCTTGCGTTAATTGGATTCGCTGGGATCGACGTGTTCCTGCGATTTCCAGCGGTAGCAAACGCGATTGGCTTGACACTTCTAACTGATGTTCGAGACAATTTCGTAGTCCATAATTTACTTGTTATCGGCTTTGGGCAGGCCCGCAAACTTACTCCCATATATCAGTCAGCGCAGCGTCACGTTGCTCTAATGGCCTGGTGTATCTCGCAAGATCCATGTTTACTAGACCAGATGCAGGTTTACAGAGTGGAGAGCCAGGATAATTTGCGCAATACTTATCATCGACGCGTAGAAATATCTAATCGAGTAGTTCCATCATTACGCTCCGCAAGTATTCCTCCGATGCATTCATGAATTTCGTAGTAATCCATTGCCCGCGAGGTTTTTGCTCGGTCTGACGAGAGACGGAGGATCCGTTTACCTCCTCGGGAGAGGTAAGATTTATCCTCGACGAAGGGGCGCGAGACGGAGGAGGGAGGTTTTTGCGCAGGATTACCTATTTTACGCGAGATTTATCAAAGTAATAAGGTAATGCGTAAGGTGCCAGAGGTCATTAATCTCTCAGTTATGAGATTCATCGCGAGGATACGAGAGAATACGATGAAACGAGAATGAATCAGGGTTTGTATGTTTTTCATCCGCTCCTGGTTTTCCGTGTATGGGCTACCTGTGAAGCTGCCGGGACAAGCTACGACTATCGTTTCTGGTGGCGATGGCGGTGACGGTAGCGGTGGCTGAGGAGCCGGTGTAACGGGTGCTGGGATGACGCGCTGGGAAGAACGAACGACTCGTTACCACGTCAGTTGTTTACTTTTCACGAGCAGCCGGCAGGTAACCCTACCGCCAGTCGTTCCAGAAACCAGCTCTCTAGAGAGGCCAAAGTCGGGGGCCTTCGGTATCTCTCCTTCGCATCTCTTAAAACTTCGAGGAAGAATCCAGCAGGAGCCGGAAAGGGCACCGAGACCGTAAATCATCATCCCACTCGACCCAGACATGACTGGCGGGGGAGGGATCGAGCAGAACGCTAGCTTTATAGATTTTTTACAGCTGCCCGAACTTAACAGGGCAAACGAGAGAACGGACTCCGCCAAAGATAAGTCTCTCTGGAATATCGTTCAATTTTCTCGCAACATCTTCGCGATTGATCCTGAGTGTCCAAAGTACTTCGATGAAAATTCGCTCGAACTAGTTAGCTCCAAACAGCCGTAGACTGTTGATGATGGATGCCGAGGGAAATATTTTGACAGAGTTAGGACAGGAAAATGCAGAAGCATCGGCTACGACGACAATGATTAGGATCGTGCAGATGTAAAACGAGTAAGCCTAGGAACAAAAGGCGATTGTATACAATGTTTCAGCCGTATGGAAGCGATGATGTAGAAAAGGAAGAAACGAAAGAGAAGAAAGAGCCTCTCATGCTGGTTGGCTGCCTGGCTGGTCGTGGCTGTCCGGGACTAGTGGTAGGCTTATCTACAACGATCTGTCGCCAACGCGCGGTTGGCCTTGAACTCAGGGTGGACAGGGATCGAAAGGAGGCAGCGGCAGCAGCAACGGCAGCAGCAGCAGCAGCAGCAGCGGCACGTAAATATTCTATGGGAGGACCCATGCTGGATGCTTCTAAGACTTCCAGACTCTACCTGGAACGGCTCGTCGACCTCGAGACTCCGAGGTGTCGTCTACCACATGTGCCCTTAATTAAGGATCGGACGATCCTCGATTTATGGGCCAAGGGAATATGAGATCTGTTAATGAGAATGAAAAAAGATAACCGGCGGAATCGTCTCGTGTTTACAAGCTCCTTAACGGGCTCGTTGCCGCATAATTATTCTCGGGAAACAAAAGTTCCCGAACCATCGGAAAATCAAATAAACCAAATAGAAGGTGGGAAGGAAGGAAGGAAGGCCAGAGCCGAGGCCCGATCGAAAGATCTCCCGATCTTCGTTTCCTTGAAACTTTCGATGCTCCATGTTGGATGGTCCTGAAATCTTCCAGGGAGATATCTCTTTCGATCAGCTTCGTTGCTGCCACTTAATTACCTTTGGCGGGTAAGGGGGCTTGCGCGGGAAAATGAAAAACACTCGATAAGGTCTCTGGTAGAAGGTGCAAATTATTCTCGCGCATGCTCGCGAGAAACAATATACCAGATAGACGCGTTATCTTGTACGGCGCGATAAATTACCAACTTAGAAAGCTGCTGTGCGAGTAAATGACTTACAACGCGTGGGAAGCGCTTTCCGCAAGACGAATTACCGAACTTATCAGTAGGAATCTGCGTTCGCGCACCGGTCACGACTATCGCGATAGTTTGCACCTTCATTCAGGCCCAACCGAATCCAACGAGCAGCGGAACGTTTCGAGATATCGCTCTGATCTGAAAACTATGCACGACTCTCTTATCAGCTCCCGCTGGCTTTTAGATAATTTATCGTATTATTAACGCCTGATAAAGCCGTCGGATTAAAAATTAAAGAACTTGACGAAATCAGTTGGTGCGTGAATTCGACTACTGCACTACTAACTCTGGTGGATCATCGAGAGGTGGTCGATGCTGGAAGGCAAAACTCAGTGATTTGTCCTTTGTCGAAATCAATTGACGTATGCACACACGCACCAGTGTACGTCCAGCTGCCAAATCTCATGGCAATTGATTTGTCCGCTGGTCTCTCGGCACATACACGTATCGGCAGTTTTAGACGGTAAAATTTCTATAAGCGATTGCTCCGTGTCTCTTGGGGAACGGACAGCGTTGCTTCCCCCGTGGGCAGTGAAATTCTTCGAGACGGATAGAGCAGTATTGTCGTGTCTGTTTACGCTTATCCGGTGGCGACGCCAATGCAGATTGCTACCGATGCATCACCGAGCTGTCAACCGTTCGTTGCTTCTCGATAAACCTTCCTGCGCGTCCGCTTCATCGAACCTTGAGAGGGGAAAGAGGTCGAGCGCGACCAATACGCATATCGAACCTACGCAATACATAACTCACACACATCCAAGCCATCTTACACAGCCAAGGACCTAACGTCGATGGCAATATCAAATTTTCCCATCCTGCTTCTCGATTATACCCCTTGAGCAATGTTCGCTTCCTCCGGCAAGAGCATTTTTCATGGTGTTCTTGCAAACATGAACTATGTTTCATTTACCGCTATGAAGTTGGCACAAGTTGCTTCGAGTTTGCGCTCCTTTCTACGGACAAGGCAGTGGCTTGTTCGATCTTCCGTGAAAGGAGTCTTAAATTTCAGCGAGGCTCCCATTAATAAGGCAATAACTTATCAATCGAGCTTTTTTCCAGAAAATCCTCATACTCTTTGATCGAAGGACGCATTTACATAGTCCAGCGGCTAAGTTCCTGTCGCGTTGCGGCGGCGGCGGCGGTGGCGGCGGCGTTGCCAGTGGAAAATCATTTGGCGAGTCGTTTAAGGTAATGATTGCTTTTTTAGCTGTGCGATAAAAACCTGTCCGGTGGCGATTTTACGTAGCGCGCGCACGCATGCGCGAGCGCTATTGGAATTCTCTTCGCAGCTCGGAAATCTTATTTTATCCAGCCGCAAAGATCGAGTCGGTCGAGGATTAATTGGTAGCAGCGCGCAAACTCCAAGTTTGCGAGTGACCAAGTGAGGACTTTGAAAATTGCTCCCGCCGTGCTGTCACGTTTTTTCACACAAGGGACTGAGAGAGAGCTTTAATTAAGACTCCGCTTAGTCGAGGTTTACAGAATAGCGAAACTGAGAATGCTTTCCCAGCCACGAACCGAGAAGAAACGATAAACTTTCTTGAAGAAATAAAACTGATACTTTTCTTCGTCTCTTCCTTTTTCTCTCGCAAGGCTTTCAATGAAAATTAACCGGGAACGCGATAATTTATTGTTTTAATTAAACTTCTCCCGATTACTTATCGCGCTCTTCCACTTACAAGTTTACTCTAGCCTGCTAATTTAGTCTGTTCTTCTAATTGGAAGAATCTATTAGACATTTTATTGAAACAATCGAAGTATAAACGAGGCAGTTTATACACTGGCTACAGGAATCGCTTCAATAAACTTCACCATGGTGCGACGATAACTATTAAGTATACGTAAAGAGTATATTATACGAATGGAAGACAAAAAAAATACACAAATTTTTCAAAATGGTATTGCTAACTTCTCAACGCTGAGAAATCTTATGGTATTATGGCGACGCTTCGTGTTGCCATACGGTCGATAGGGTCGCCATCACCACCGTGTTCCTACCACTACAAGTAATCGTCATACACCCACTGTGCTCCCCTTCAGGAGCACTCGGAGCGTGCTAGTGTTATCGACCCAACAGCTTCCCACGAGGACAACATGGAAAACTTTAAGGTCTAAACCTCCGCATCGGGGGTCACTCGAGATAGGCCTGAGGCAAATATCGAGTACAAATTTAAAGATCCAACATTTTCCTTCTGTCTACAAAGACAAGGCAAGAGAGATAGAGGGGTCAGAAGAAGAGAGAGAGAGAGAGAGAGAGGGCCCTGACTATTACCCCAGTAGTTACGAGTGTTCCAAACGTCTTAATTACCCAATGAAAAAGATTTATCCCAATCGGTTCAATGTCTAAGGAGGCCATTTAAAAAATATGTGATTTCTGGGTCGTTCGATGAGCCGCCATTGTGAAAGTTCTCGGCACTCGAGAGAGTACGGCACGCGCTTTGTTAGGGCCTTGCTTTTGTAAGCGGCAATCGCTGACTTCACCGTTTCAGCGGAAAGCTTCGAAACACATCGGAGTTCTGCAACGAAACCCGTTGGCGATATAACCCAATTGCCGTTTACGAGATTAGGTTACCAGTTGGTTCGCCAAAACTAGCCTTGGCAAACAATTCAGGGAAATTGATCGTTCGCCGCACACGGTTTCGCTCGCAGCGAACTCGATGAGAGCTTAGGGAGTTTCATCTCGAGAAACGAGCAGAAAAGAGTATCGGCTAGCTTCTGAGAGCGATTGTCACGTTTCTCAGAAACAAAGGCCGCAACTATTCGTTCGGGAATCTTAATCGGGGATCTCTGAACGATTCCCGGTGGTCCGCTGACCTCGGGGAGCAGGGTTTCAATGCAGATTCCGAACTGGCTTGGGAGAAGAAGCATACGATTCAGAAGAGGAGGAGAGAACACGCCGATCCAGACAGAGAGAGAGAGAGAGAGAGAGAGAGGATATCGGAAAAGAAGCGCGCTCGAGAAAGAAGGGAGAGAGGAACATTATCCGTTTACTCTTTTCACGATAGAATGCCGGCTGCTCGCTGTTGGCTCACTTGGAGCGTGGAACGACAATTCTTGGCATGTTCTTTTCGACTCTTTTTCACTCCTGGCCGTTATGCAGATATTCTCCCGCGCCATTCCGCGAAGCCCACACCGGTCGACCCGTCACGGTTATGCGAGTGGAGTCGCGAGTGTCGCGGCTCGCACAAATTATGCGGAATTGCGTAATTGGGATGAAAAGTGGGCTTTGAGTCGCTCGTAGGAAACGCGCGTGGGACAGTGCGCGCGTGCACGCGGGTCTCCAGGGCGGATGGGGCGACGGTAGAGGACGATCGTCCCGAACGATCTCTCGGTCCCTCCGTCGTCGCGTCTTTCGCCAAGAACCTCGAACGCGAGTGCTTATCTCGGCGCATCTTAGGGATACCTTTTTTCCCCCACATCTCGTTTCTCGCGGCGAATCAAAGTAGACCATGGACGGCGAACCGAGGAAGGGGCAGGGTAGGGCACGACACGGCAGGGGCCCCGGGACTGTATTTGTCTATGATTCACGTTCTCGCGTTCTCACACGCGCTAATCGTCCGACAACGATAAGAACCTTCCGCGGAACGGTCGTGAGTGTGCAAACTTAGCTGGACCGAGATTTCCGAGGCTGCGAAAGGCGACGGGCAGCAGAGCAGCAGCAGCAGCAGCAGCAGCAGTGGGGCATGGTCATAGAGGAGTCCCCGACGTGTCCATTGTGCATAGACCCGAGGTCCGTCTGTTCCGTCTGTTCCACCGGCTCTCTCCACCTGCTGCTCGACGGAGAACCAAGCGAAAGACAAAGCGTCGGTGTCGCGTTCTTCTCGCTTTTCTATTTACCGGCAAACGACTGCAGCCGAGCGTGGGCTCGCCAGGACTTGAAAAGCATTCAGCGGGACGAACAAAGAGGGGGGAGGGGAGGAGGAGATAGCAAGTGGGAAGAGCAGTGGAGTCCCGTAGAGCGGAGGATTTGCTAGGTTTTTCCGCGGAACGGAGCATTGTACCTCGGCATAATGCTGGCTCGTTAAAAAATAATTCAGTTAACCACAATGCTTGCGCAACGCGCGCGCGCGCGCGCGAGCGAGAACGCGTGTTCGTGCTAGGTGTAAACTGCGCCCGAGCTTCTTCCAGGCCCCTCTTCTCCTGCGCCTCCACCACCATCCGTTTCGACTGTATCTCCTCCCTTGGACAGAAGCGCGTTGCACTCGCGCCTATTCAATGGGATACAGCGCGTCAGCGGGTCTTCTAACGAGGACAAGCGTGCTCTGTAATTAACGCGCAATAAATAAGCGCGTCCGTGCCTATCGCGGGGGATGCAAAATAACGGCGTCGTCGGTGACCGCGGACTTCTGCCTCGCGACACTATTAGTTCGCTATCAGCTTCTCGAGATTGCAGCATTCGCAAAAGGTTCGATACGGCTTGGAGCAGATTACGAGCGAGCGAGCGTATTATTGCGAGATAAGCTGGCCACGTGCTTGTGATTTTTAATCCCGGACGGGCACGACACGATGCATCATCGTATTTTTGCGAGGCTGTCACGCTCGACGGAGCGACGGCGAGGAATTCTCGAGGTACCGAGCAGAACTGGGTAAAAATTGTTCGCCGATGAACTCTGACCGAGCGACCATGGACTTTCGAAATTATCGCGTGCACTCTAATTCCTCGAACGGGCTCGTGACAGTGGAATCTGTTATTCCTTGAGGGAGATGCGCCATGGAAACGGCGCTTTATTTTTCTGGATAAGTGAAAGACAGGGCGGACGGGGGTGGGCGGGGTGAAAAGGAGTAAGGTCGGTTCGTTAGAAAGTGTCGGCGGGCGGAGCGGCACGGAAGTCGAGGAAGGGCCGACGGACGGACGAAAGGTTTCCTGAAATATCCAAAAGGGTCTCGGCGGAGCGTGCTGGAGCAAGCGTTGCCCACCTGGAAGACAATATATCTCGGGAAACGAGCTGCGACTTTTTATTCCCCGGCGATGCGAAGAGACGCGACTAATTACCGGCCCGTACAGGGGAGAGGCTAGCTTACTTTGGCTCCGACTTTGGTCTCGTTGCATTTCGAGTGCGCGGATGCATGCACGCGCGCCCTCGGTAATTTCTCACGCGGCGACACACAACGCTCGCTGCTGCTGGCTGGCCGACTGCTTGACTGGCTGACTGCTTGACTTCAATGTGGCCGTCGACGTTCCGCGATAAGATAAAGCCCGGGGTCCCCATTGAAACGAATCAAAGACGTTTCGGGCACGGCATTGCGTATTCCAATTCGTGAATCGAGCAGCGCGCCGGCGCGGAATGCGAGCGGAGATCAAAGCTGGACGCTGGACCAGGAATTTGCCATGCAAATATGCACACCCCGAAGATGATTATTAAATGGTTCCGTTGTTGCTAAATGGAGCGCGCGGCGCTTGCCAGAAGCTGCCAAATACTTGATTGGCCGCCGCTTTTCTTAAGGTCTGTTGACCCAGCTACTTTTTTAGACGATTAAGTAAACTGCGCTAATTCTGGCCACCGGCTAAACCGGAGAAATGCGCGGCTTTTCCGCGAATTAACAGCTACTATACTCCTACTACTATTACTACTACTACTGTTGCTACTACTACTAGATAGTCGTAAAACCCCCGGCGGGAATAAACGCGGGGAGCGTTTCTTGGGGAGATTAAAGTTAGCGCTACTCAGCCTGGAGTCCAAGGATCGGATTACTCCAATTGCTTCCTTTCGTGATGGAATAATGCCCGACCATATGACGTGCCTGTAATTGATTCTTAATAAACCGGAAAGGATAATTATATATATATAGTTGTACTTTTTTTTCTTTTTTTCCCGTTTTCTCCCATTTTTTTTTTTTTTCGGGGCCAAAAGATTTCTCCGACGTTTCCATTATTATTATTTCTGCCGAGAGTAAATAAGGTAAATGGACATGACAGCTCTTTAGCGAATCGTAAGGTTGCTTGACTCTCGAGCGACTGCTTAAAATTCACTTGTCATCGTTTTCTCTGGGAGGGACGTCTCTCGCGAACATCTGCAACTCCGCGCTCAACTTTTTTTCGAAAACTTTTCTGCGGGTTGACCGGTGCTGCGTGCAAAGCTGAAAAAATTGCGATTCTCGGCTTGCTCGTTGATGCTCGTGAAACTGAAGGAATCAGCGGTGGCGCTCGTCGTCGTTCCCTGATAGCTCCGTCGTTTAATGCCGCTACGGGGAATCCACGGGAAATTTATGCGTATGCAAAAGTTAAACAAGTTTGACGCTCGTGAAGGAAAGGAAAGTGCGATCGTATTTTGCGTATACGATTCTATAAAGCAAATTAAGTGCGGTCCAGTGACGCGAGGCAGCGGAACCAGCGGGAAATCCGCCAGTTGTCAGCCTCAGCGAGTAACTCGGCGCTTTCCTTTTGGTTTACACCCTCAAGGTCCTACAAAGCGTCCGTCAGAAAATGAATCGGTAGTACGTGTACGCGCTGACACTAAATTATTCGCTTGAAAGAGGATTAGACTTTAATAATAAAAGCAAATCTCTCGCGTCCAAGAGAGAAGCGTAGACGTTTAGAGAGCCGAAATTGCGCGATACTATTCCAGGGTGAGGTTCAATTTTCGCTCGGTAATCACTCGAGCTCCGAAAATAGCCAAAAGCCATCCGTATCTCGCGCAGAAACTTCGTCATCGACTGACAGGAGGGAGAGCAGCGCGCGGAGATTACTTCGTTTCACTCGCAATTCTCAAATCACGTTTCAGCACCGCTCCTTTCTTCGGCGAACCATTCGATTTAACGCTATAAAATGCCGTTTGCGCGCCACTGGCCATTACCCGGAAACCTTCTCTTTGCGGGACAAATTATTTTTCAACATTCCCCGATAATCGTGCTGACCGAGTAAGAAGAGATCCATAAAGCGAGTACCGCCACAAAGCAAATATTGACGAGTTTTCAGTTTGCGGAGAACCGCGACGAGGAGAGAGAGAGAGAGAGAGAGAGAGAAAGAGAGAGAGAGAGAGAGAGGGAGAGAGTTGGAGAGAACACGAGAAAGACAATGCTATACTGTCGCGGGGAATCTGAAATCCAACATTTTCACAACTATAGCGAGGTACTTCCGAGTAGATTAAAGTATGCACTACGGGGCGATTTGCAAGCGGCGAGTACACAAACAAGGTTGGAACACACGGAACTCGTTTCTACATAACGTCGCAGGTACATTAAGCGGCAGATAATTCCCAACACAATGGCACATTAGAACAACAAGCACGCATAGCGGTTCTCCCTCGTGGAATATCGACTCGCCAGTGGTAAATTCCAGTTCCAGTTCGTATTTATGCGCTGCCGTTAAATATTCACAGGGTAAGAGAAAGGGAGGAGCTAGGGGGGAGGCGAAGGGAAGGAGGAGGCTAAGGATTTGCAAAAGGAGAAGTCAAAGTTTCGGGAGGATGAGGGCCCGGTCGTGGCATTCGAATGCAGGAGGGCTCGCGTGCATGTGTTCTCCTCGCCGGTCCCTACCCGGCAAGGGCACAAAATATATGCTACATGTCTGTGGATGCTCGTTTGCAGCCGGGAACGGAGCGAGCAAACGAGATAGGCCAAGAAGGACGGGGCCTGGCTCGGCGGAGAGGAGGGAAAGAAAAGGCCGTGAAGGATAAAGGGCCTTTCGCAGTCCGTTCAATGGACGACGAGGACCGGGTCGAGCCCGAAGATAGATCAACAAGGATCGAGCAAACGGAGGAGCATGGAAAGTGGAAAGTGGAAGATGGAGGAATAAAGTTTTGCCTTTCGGGGGTTGCGCGAGCGAAGGTCGACGAGCATCGGCAGCAACAATGTGGGATAAATCAGAGGAAGGGGTGAGCGGCTCTTCTGGTTCATGGCTGGATGGGGCTGTAAAAGCTGGGAGAGAGGAGGACCAAACGAAGAGGTTGAAGGTCCACGCGTCGGAAAGACTCGTTCGCGTTAGTCTGTGTGGGATAAGGTAGAAACGAGCGATCGCTCAGAGGCCTGGGTAGATAAACCGCTCCGCGTGACCGAGGGAGCGAGAGCATAAACGAAGGTAAAGGGTTCCTCCAGTTCGCGGATGCAGAGACCGGAGGCTGTGTGCTAGGAGCCCCACCAGCCCCCTGCGTATCTCTGGACTTGGCGAAAACAAAGCCGGATCTCTCACCTTGATTTATCGTGCGTTCTTGCCGGCGATGGTGGTGGTTGTGGTGGAGGTGGTGGTGGTCCACTGCGCACAGTCGCCGGGAGAAGTTTACCCCGACGAAATTAATCCATTATCGCGACGGCGCTGGGGAAAAACGAAATAACAAACGACCAGGCTGCGACAGCTTCCGGAGTCTTTTTTCTTTCTGGCCGAGAGATCGCGTACACAGAGAGCGCGGCACTAAATCAGGTTCGTAAATGGTTCCTACGTGAGTCACGAGTTACCACAGAAGAGTAGCAACAGCAGCAGCAGCAGCGGCAGAAGTAGCAGCAGCAGCAGCAGCAGTAGCGGCGGCAAAAGAAGAAAAGCGGTAGATATCGGTAATCCCAGAGAATATTCCGATTGGAGATTCACTGTATTTCGCGCGTAATTCAAGTATAGAGGGATATTCGTAGGCGCGCGAGGTATTCTGCGCCAATTTGATTTCGAGGAGCACTCATTCGGCACGTGTGGAACTCTCAAATGGAAGACGATTTCACCCCAACACCAGGCGGCAAAGTACTGACGGGAATACGAGCGGAGGCCATCGACGGAGTAGCCGACTATGCGGAGGTGGGGAAAACCAGATCGGCTCTTTCCGGAGAACCTCGGCTTCGAACAGACCTCTCTCTCTCCCCTCGGTTTGCCACGGATCCGACGAACCGTTCATGTACCTCTTTTGCCTCTGTGTGGTACAGTATGCCTCGTTAATATTCTTTGGCAAGAGTGAAAGGTTGTTCCCGGATGAAAGAAACCCGCGAGAATTCAATTGGCTTCGAAATCCCCCGACCTATTACGCAACTTGACAAGCTTCCTAATTTCGTCCGAGTTAAATCCATCGAACGATACCACTGATACTATTACGGTATCATCGCTATTGTACAGCGTCGCGCTGTACTCCGCAGCGCGGAGATAAGACTCGAGTAAATTTCACTCGTAATCGAGAGACGATAATGTCGCGTCTCCTTCTCTCCTTCGAACTTCGAACGAGTTTAAATCGATTCGCGCGCGCGGGAAAACACGAGCGCGACGCGGTTGGCAAGGTAGAGATCGCTCTTGCGGAACGATTAATGTTCCTCACTGTACCCGAGGGTATCCTGGATACCCTGCGCGCAAAGCCCCGGACACCGGCCACACGGTGTTCTTGTGGTCTTGTCTTTGTAGCGCTCGCGGTATTCGTGTTTCGTGCATTCGTGCAGTTGCGGCACGTACGTGCACACCTGTCTTGTGTGGTTGTGTGCGCGTGCAGCGCATTATCCTTTCGGCAGGGAGCGATGACGTCACGCTGGGCGCCATCGTGCGGATAACGAGATGGCCCGAGCATCCCGGGGTTCTCCGTCTCGGAGCACCGCCGCGATCGCTAATTATCGTCCGGCAGGTCTTCGCCTCCTCTTTTTGGCCTATTCCGTTCCTCGACCTAGCACCGGCCTGAAATTCGTCGAATCCAGGGTGGCTGGACTTCGATCTCGGGGCACACCGAGAGGGCAAAGGGAGAAAAGAAAGATCGAGGCACACTGGCTCGTGTTTATTCGTCATGCTGCCTCCTATATGCAAATGCGCGACTGGTCCTTGCGAATTCCTTTTTTTAGCTCTCCTACCCGGCTTCCCCTCCTTCTCCTCCTCTTCCTCCATGCAACTCTCTACTCTCGGTGATTAATTGTTTGTGTAAAAATTAAACATCGAATTAATTCCCGTTTGAGCTTACGAGATCCGAACGTGTTTCGCGAGGAAGAAAATTCTTAATCCCCCTGCCCCCTCGCACCCGATTTTACCTGGATGAACGTCAAAGTGTAAAAATAAGCGACGGACCCGGACGAAACCGGTACTTAAGGAAATAATTAATACATGATGCATCGCGCGCTCTATATATCGTTGCTTGAGAAATGCTTGCCTATAATCTCCTATGGAGAGAAATGGATCCATGGATCGTTGGATCGATTCGATGCAGAACGCAGGGGAAACGGACTGTTAATGGCGTTAATGATGTCACGTATATCGCGGTGTTCGCACAGTGAGTAGGTTTGCTCCTTTTTCCGGATCGAAATCAACAAGTCCGATCTCACGACGACGACGACGACGACGACGACGAGGCCGACTCCTCGATACAGGGACCACGGAACTCGATTTATGCTATCGCGATCCGGTATCTTGTTCGTTAGAGTTCATGGCGTTTGGCTATGTTCTAACCGAGGCAGAAACACGCACATGAAATACCGGCGAGTGCCAAGGCCTAAGATTGATTGGTGTTTGGCCACCCGTTTTGCGTAGCAGCCAATTTTAGAAAGATATTAATTTTCCGGACAACTCGACTGACGTTTGCAGAAAACCTAGCGCATGGATATTCCGCCGATCTGTAATCGAGCACCGGCGGACTCATTAATTACAATTCGCTGGCAGTAGATATTTGCAGTAGTTTGAACGAAATCCAATGAGATGACTGGGTTCGATAATGCTAACCGACTGCTGTTGGTGCTAAGGGGATTGGCAGTTTCAATTCTGCTGACATTTAATGACACGAAGGCAGCTTCCGCGGAAGTGGCTGCTCGATTCTAGGAGTTATGAGAAGCCGATCGAAGCGCGGAGCCTGACGCCCGCAAAAATAATATCGCACGTTTCGCATGCATAAAGGGGAGCCTTGAGCGACAGCGAGAAATGCGTATAATAAATAGCTCCGAACATAGGTAGTCAAGAACATAGCGGCTGCTGCTGCTGCCGCGCACCACCTGCACCACGATATTAGGCCAGTGAACTTAATGGCTGCTCCCGGAGCAGAAGGAAATCGGGAAGCACACAAAACCAGACTTGCCGGCAATATGCTAATCCGCTTTTGCTCCTACGGCAGATTAGCAGTTCTTGGAGAAGGCGAGTTCCCTCTGCTTATCATTGCTCGATTATCGCAAAGAGAACGACGCGACGAGCATCTCTGGATGCTACTGACCTCCAAGATCCAGAGCATCGACTGTCAGCAGCGTTTATTTTCGAAACCTTTTTCATCGCGCGCAACGCAGTGCAGCGCAGCGCCGCAGCCTCTGTTATTTCATTCGACTCCATTTTACTCCTTTCAAATTTTCCTTCGGCCTGCTTAAATCTCTCGAATGTGCTTTGCAGCCGTCAGTCATCCTCCCCTATTCCGCGTCGCGTTCTTTTTCCTTGGGAATGTCCTCATTCATGAATCGTGTCTCGTAAATGCAACGTCCTCGATGTGGCAGCAGTACCGAGGAAGGGACGACCCGAGGGCTCGAAGCTTTCCCCGTCTGTCCCGGAATAGCCAGGGAAACGAGGGACACGGCCCTTTTTACCCTTCCCCAAACCCCACTGCTCACCTTCATCACCCAGCGACGGGGGGGTCTCCGCTGAAGGCAGTCGCGGCAATGACGAACGCCGGAGGATTGGTTCTGATTATGATCTCGCGTGTCACTTTCGCGTAAAGAGCGCCGGAGCTAGTTCAACTACCACCACCACCACCATCACCGGTAGTCCAGGTCATTCCGCGTACACGCTCGGTGGTCCATTTCTAATTCCTCGAGAGGATGCAAGGAGACAAATGCCTGGCCACCCCTTCTCTCTTCCCCGGAACTTGTTCTTTGCAGTTTGTTTGGCTCATCGTCAGTTTCCTTTTTCGTGGATGCTGCTGGTTCTCGCCAACTAACCCCATCCACTTGAAGCGGGAGGGAAGAAAGAGAGAGAGTGGTATCGGAAAAAGCGAGGAATCGAATTATTCCCGGGGTAGACTGGTTAGTTTAGGCGACTTGTGCAAGTTCGCCGGGAAGTTTCGCCGGGGATACAACGAAGCCGTCGATGCTGACCAAAAGTCGGAATTCATGAAGCGGTTCGCGTAATGGGGCTATAGGGGTCAGAAAGCATTTTCTTGGCCAGCCAGCCACGGGTGCTTTCCAGCCGAGGAATAATTCAAGGGATCGATCGGGCCGAAACTTGAGAAAGTTCTCGCACGCCAGAGGAGCCGTTCGTTTTGCGTTCCGCGGGTCCCCGCGTTTCTTCCCCGGCGCGTTTATTGTGACTGAGAACCGTTCCGTGAACTGCGTTCGGCCCTTTTTCTACTGAAAACTCGAGCTCGTCCAAGCGCGCGGACTCTTTCAACGAGAAACTTTTCGCGGCATAATAACACTTTCCTGCGGAAACTCTTTTAACGGGGAAATCTCGATAAACTGCATGGAAGAGGGTGGCCCTTTACGTCAATGTAAAAGTATGTCGAATGGTTCTTTGCAAGTTTTGCCGCCAGTATTTTTCGACCGGCCACGCTCCATGGGACTCTTCCTCGAGCTTTATTACCGTTCGCGTTATTGCTCTTGTCCTCGCATTGGCTCATTATGCTTTGAGCCCCCGTAGGCGAGGCGCCTCGCCTTCGGGGAAACTAGTAAAGTTTTCAAGAGAACCATTGATCGCAATTTCGCTGATACGTCCGCGCCGCTCCCTTCCTCCGTGTCCTATGTAAAACACAGCGATGGTGATGGTAGTAGTGGTGATTCGACATCCGCGAGACAAGGATTCAAAGTCGAATTTCTTCGACGGTGGAGAAAATGTATTTCACTTAATTTTCTTGTTCCAAGCTGGCCCGCCGTCGCTGCTCGCGCGAAGGAAAATGGATAGCTTCAATTTCTCCCGCTTCGTTGCGGAAGAATAGCAATTTAGTATGGCGAGCAAGACGGGCAAGGCGAGCCAGTGTGTTTGAAGATGAAGTCGTCATCGCGCGCGCGAAGCCCGAGCCCTCCATTTTCGGTGGAAGCGGTAGTTTCTGCCGAAGATTGAAGTCTGCGGATCTTCAGCAGTGTCTTGCGTGGGCCCATTGTTGGGTCACGGTTGACATTCACGACGTCCACCCCGCAGTCAGCCGGGGATTCTCGGGGGAGGCTCTCTGTCACAAAGGATCTCGTACCCTCCAGCATCCTGCGTCGTAGGACCTGCTTTAGAAATCCCCCGAAACCAATTTATCTTGAGAAGCTGGAGCGACGCTAAACGGATTTTCCCTCGGAGGCATTAGGCGCTTTTATTCGACGTGAAATTAGCTTATAGACGCGAACCTCGCGCAATTGTCGTATCGATCCATTCGCGACTTCGAAAGCACTCGCTGATATCTCGCAGCGAAATATCATTTAATAAATTCTCTCTCAAAGTCGAGCAAATTCCTTTTTGCGCGTCTCTGCCCCCGTCTCTCTTTCTCGAGAAGAGTATTCGTTACCATGGTAAGAGCATCGCAAATCATTTGTTGCTGCAGCCTAACGATAAAAGTTCCCCGATATATTTCTTCGTAATCCCTAATAGAAGTACAAGGGACTCGAGATAGAAACATTAAGGTCTCGCAAGGAGTACATTTTTCTCGAGATTAAGTATCTGAGAGGTAGCGGGCCAGTTGATAAATTAGAATAGCAAAGTTGTAAGAGTCATCGGCTCGAGAAAAGAAAGTCCTGGTGAAGGCAGTGGCGCACCTGGAATGGCCGTTGGTCGTTGTCGCAACGATATGCGTCTGTTATCTGTCGGAGCCGACCACCCGGCTCACAGTCCAGTCGGTACAATGGATACTGCATGCCACGTGCGATAGCCTACAGGAAGTCGTAATCTGCTTCTGGAAAAGTTAGACGCGTCCTCGATCCTAATACTAAACACACGATAAATCATGCGCTCGCACTGTTGTCTTTCCGCGATTATCTTGCTCGGTAAACCAAGGCAATCTTCCTGCAAAATCTTTCGGTTGTTTGGAAAACAACGAGTTTCCAAAGTTTGCTTTCGTATCTATTTCTATTATCAGTAGAGCGGTACTCTGGGAGCCGCCGTCGCCGCCACCGCCGCCGCCATTTCCGCGAGTCGTAAATTTTTCTCAAACAATTAGCGTTTCTTCTCCTGGTGGATTTTCGCGTCGGGCTTGAAGAAAAACGTTGAGAGTCGAGTTAACGCGCGGAAAGAAAAACTTGAGGAATATGCCGAGATTAAAGATCGGAGATAAAAACTCCGTGTTCGAATCGAGCTCTCGGAACGAAGAAGAAGAAGAAAGTCATCTGTGGCTGTCAGGCCCGGATTCATTTGGAAAAAAGAGCAGCGAGTCTCTTGTGGGGAACACATTGTCCCTGTCGGGGGTCCGCCGTACTTGGCGGGGTCTGGACACCAGCCGTGTGGCATCTCTCATTCGAAGCCCCAAAAAGATGCAGTTACGTGCGTATTTCACCCCGTAAAGGGACTCGCTGCCATTCTTGTGTCGGAGAAGCGATTTCCTCCGCATTGTTCGTGGGCCAAAAGAGCATTGCGCCATAACCTTCCTAGTTTCATGGGAGTTTGCAAACACTCGAGGTATTTCCAGCCTAAACACATGCACATGTTCGTTCTCTTTCTCTCTGGACACGGATGATGGAAGAGGTCCATCCAGGGGAGTGAGGTGCCGTGGAATTTCCTTCACTTTTATCCCCATCCCGATCACTCTCGTGTGCCAATGGGGAGAGCACGGTCGGGGAGAGGGAGAGATGCTTGATGAATCGCGGCTGAGGCCGCATCGGACACGAGCATCGAATACCTCCGTTCCTATAGGTCATCTTGCCTACGTCGTCGTGTCCTCTCTCATTATAATTCCTGTGCCGCGACATCCGTCGAGCCAAAGCGTTTCCGTTAAAGCGTTACAAAGTTTCACGCTTATTCGCGGAGACGACGAAGAAACCATTTCCCGAACCTCCAGGGCGTCCGGGAAGACACCCGCGCGCGCGCTGTCACCCGAAGAGTCTAATAATGTAATTCCTGCTCCGATCCACGATATCTCGCGGGATTCTCGACTCTCTTGCTGAATCTCCGTGTCACGGGGACTTCTCTCTCTCCTCCCCCATTTTTACGCGTGTGCTCTATTCGAATCTGATAGCACGTCCGGATTCGACGATTTCACGTTACCGCGGATGCACGAAGGAAAGGGGCTTCTTGTCATTCCTGGAAATGAACTCGAGGGAGACAGGTTTTTTCACACGGCGAAACCTATATTCGTATGCCGCGCGCAATGGCCGAACGATAAAAAAGCCGCGAGAAAAACGCAATTAAAAATATGTGATTTCTGCCGTTTGATGTTTATTGGAACATGTGGTAATATTAGTTTATTCGAATCACGGTTTATTTGTATCGCTGCTCGTGAAATTTCAATATAACGAATCGAAGATCGCGCGAGTAACATTTATCTGGAAAATACATTTCAATATTGTCAAGCGCAAATAGAACGAACGGAAGTCGAGCAGGCGTGTTTCGAGTTTATCGAAAAATAAGGTGAAAAAGAAAAAAAAAGAGAGAGAGAGTTTAGCAGAGTTCCGCCGGTACGTGTATCATTGAAGAGAGAAAAACCAGAGGGATATTTGAAAACAGCTGTAACCGAGGAGAGAAGCGAGGATAAAAGGTGTCCAGCAAATCGCGGGACAAAGGGAGAGCAAAAGATCTTGCATTGAATCTAGGATGCATTCTTCGGAGTTGCCAGGACACTCGCAGGGGTAACCGGAGCCGTGCGAAGGAGTCAGGCGATGCCAGAATGAGATTTAATAAATACCGGGGGAGGGATACACAGGTAGGCGACGGATGACATCTTAGCACCACCACAAAGCCGCCTAGGAGGAGTCCGATATCTTCTCGGGTCCATTCGATAATTCCTCCCATTGCTTGGCGTGTTGCCATTTTAACGAGACCCCCACCAACAAGGATGTACATTCGCCAAAGGCTTGCTCGAAAAATGCCCTCCTCTCCACCCCTCTTCCCATCCAAGATTGCGAGATCCAGTACAATATCCAGTTCATTATTACCGCTTATTATTTCCTATTTAAATTCCAATAGCAATCTAAGATGTTTGCTATCTGGTTTACAGCGCGCGCGTAATGAGAGGTACCGCGTACCAAACTTAATAGCCTGGGCATTTCATTGAGATCTGGGCTTTGGTCTTAACGAAAGACATCGAATGTAAATTATAGGGACTCTTAAGTTCGTCCGTTCAGGCCGAAAAGGGACGCAAAGTTTTAGTGTCAGTAAAACGCGAGTCCATTACAGTCGTATTCACGGAATTTAATGGCTCGACTGTCTCCCCGCAAAATATGCTAAGTTTATTCCAATTGCGACGGTACCGGGCACCACCCTCTCTATGTCCTTCCTAATTAATGCGCTTTTTTATATATTCCTTACCTGCTGTCATTTCCTACACTGTAAAACTCGGCCGCTTCAAAAGTACCCTTAATTCATCCCCATTTTCATGTAAAGCCAACTTCTATTTTCTGATTCACGCGAGACACGTTCATTCGCACGCACACACACACGCTTAACCTGTTTTGGACCACTTCAGCTTCTTTCGAAATAATACTAAAATACCCGTTCTCATCGTTCCGTTCGAGCCTTGAGTTACGCTGCTTGATCGAATCGATATTTGTGAGAACTATTTAAATTCAGGCATAAACGTCCGTGGTCCACCATAGTTCGCTTTGAAAATATCAGAGACCGTAAGAGACGACGCTCTCGACGCATCGCGGTTCGGACGCTTGAATTTTCACAAGTAACCAAATTTTCCTCGGGTCATAAATTATTCAGTCCGCTCTCGTATCACACGTCCGGGGGATGATTTTCGAAAAGTATTAGATTTCTCCTCCAGCGTATTCCGGAAAGTTGCGGAGAAATTCAATTGATTGTCATAAATGTCACTCGAAGGGAATGAGTCTCGATGTTCACCGACAAAAACTGCTAATAGAAATCGTTATCGAGTTTCTCAGATGAGATCTGTATATCTAAGTAAAATAGTGCCTATCGTAACCTGGCTACCTGGCTGTTGCAGCAATGCCACACTAACAGATAAACAATCTTTGGCACCATCGGGATAGGGCGTGTGCGCGGGCTACGGGCAAATTTACTGATCAGGGAGGAGAGTTGCGAGTTCGAGAGATCTACATCGGCTCGTAAAATCTCTGAATAACAAGAAAACATCCAAGAGTCGGACATATCGGCGTCGGCGGGTAGTCGCGTTCATAATAAAGTCGTATCGCGCTAACCCGTAAATTCGATGGAATATTACGGCACTGCCAGCTCTTTTCGTTTGTCGTAAAGCCGTGTGTCCGGCGATCACGTTGAAATTTACAGACGCGCTGTTCTCTTATAAATGCAACTTCCCTCCTCCTTTTCCTTTACCACCTACCTCTATCGTGGCGTTTCAAAAACACAGAATTTTAACGGTGGTTTACAGCACTCCCTGATAAATCTCCTATCAACCTTTGCACACAAACGTCGATAAAGCAATATTTATTTTATAATTTTTCTCATTCTTTCGGAAAATTCTCTTCTCTCTAACGCCATTAAAGGGGCTCGAAGTTTGTAAAACAAAAAGGGAAAGGGACATTGGACATTTGACGAAACAAGTCGAGTAAATTCAACTTGAATTTGAGATTTCTTAGAAATGTGTGTGTGTGTGTGTGCTGCATTCAATGGCGCGATCGCTAAACAGCATTACGACTGTGTCGCGCTGCTGTTGAGATAACGGCGTTATCAGAGTTCAATACGGGTAGCTGCGAACTGATCTGCAGATGCGACATGTTTATCGACTGAGCTACTTCAACCAGTATAAAAAATATTTGTACTGTTACCAGGAGAAGTTGCCTTCTCCTTGCTATGCGATACGCGCGCACGGTATCTAAAAATGACGTATCAAGGAAGACGAACGAACGAACGAACTTTGAAAGTTACAAGAAAAGACAGAGAAGGGAAAGAATTCGAAAGAAGAGTTTGGAGTAGAGTAGAAAATACAGTGGCATTTCTCACGGAGTAATCTCGCATTACCGTTCTCTTCAAATTAATAAAATTTAACGAGAGAGATATATTTCGTCATGTTTAATTCGTACTGACATTACGATGATGCATTGTAGCGGCGTTGTTAGGGAAATGTTAGAAAGATAGACATCTCTGTCTCGAGGTCTGGATACCGGTAGATGATACTTATTTTTCTTACGGACCCGGGGCATTATTTATGGCTTGGTGCCGGCGGTTGACTAATCGAGTGTATCTTCTCACCGCCTTGCAGGCAATTAGGCACGAATTTATATTTGAACGAGTGAGCCAAGTTTCGAGCTAAGACCGCGGCCGGGTATGGCCATCGGAGTAGGTCATCATCATCGAATGAGACATTACGCAGAAGCAATTTCTATCGCGTCGTTTTAACGAGTGCCGGACGTGATTTCAATTCTCTCAGTCACACCCTCTAATGCTACATGACGTTCTTGCACTCGCTGTGCCTTTTCGCTTTAAATGTTTAAATGCGATAAGTTGCAATAATTAATGATCATGTTACTTCTAAATAAATGTGTCGCTTGCGTGCGAAGCCGGGCAGCTTCGCGTTGATAAGCTGGTGAACATTCGTTCGAACCTTCCGTATGACCGATCTTGATGAAGCCCTCTCTCTCTCTCTCTCTCTCTCTCTCCTCTCCTCTCTTTTGCATAATCCATAATACTCGTTTACTATATAACTTATGATTTAGATATGATTGTCAAAATGTTCCTCGGGGTAACGAGTCGGCCGTGAAATAAAGTGCTTTCGTAAAAGCGTTCCTCTCATTACTGACTTCTTGGGTCACGGTGATTAATCGGCGACGATCGAGCGATAGTTAACGCATTAAATGATTTTCAGTGCTTGCTCGATTCATTCGCGATTACTTAATTACACGTGTAATTTGCAGGGGAATTGGTCTGGGGGGGGGGGCGATTGGACGAACGGATTTCCTACTCTTCGCGACTCTTGCTCTTCCTCGAGAGTCTTGCGGATCTTTCAGGCGTGAATACTTTTCAGAAAGGTTCCCGACGATTTCCCCGGAATCTATGAATTTTTCGTAGAGATCGCTCGGCTTTTTAAAATGTGCGAGAGTCTGCGGAGAGTCGACGTTGGTGGTGGTGGCGGTGGGATCGCGGCGTTACAGGATGCACGGGAGTGAAAAACCCCCATGAATTATTTAAGATCGCGAGGCACGGGGTTCCAGTGTTATTTTAATTCGTGGCATATTTTCATATTCAAATGCGAGCCACGCCAGCAGGTCTTCTGCGGAACGGGAACGTCCATCCTCGATCGGCGATGAATAGACATTGTGTGCCGGCGTTTTCTCACTTGATGATCGCCAAGCTGACTTGGAGTGCCGAGCGGAAGTAGCCTCTTCGTGGAAGTCGGGAATGAAAAAACAGCGAGGTCGAGAACTCCGTGTAGGTGGTTTCGTATTCGACTATCAGACAAAACAAGATTCTACTTACTCCACCGTATATCCGATAGCTGAAAATGACACTTGAAAAATGCACCTGTTTTTTCACGAGTACACGCACGAATTCCTTCACCCGATCTCTTCTAATTCCCGTTCGACACAACAGGCTTGTTTAAGAACACGCTGATGCAACCTCCAATGGCGATGGATATCGCAGCGAGTTGCACCGTGATTTTATTTGTACGTGACTGTAATAAAAGCTTTATCGCTGCTCAAATATTAGCTGGCTGCAAAATTTATTTATACTCGGTGTTTCATTAACGAGATACAGGAGGACCGATACCGATATTTTATCGGTATCCACGTACGCGATTCCGGGTATAAGTTGCGCCACTAGTTCCGGTTCCTTTTTTAAATTCGCTAGGATGGCAAAAGTTCCTCTTGCGCCGATTCGCCCGGCGGTGGTTATAAAAAGAAGAAGAAGGACGAGAAGAAGAGTACGAGCGAGAAATTCGTTTCCTTTATTCTTGATCCGTGTCAGACGGGCGGAGCATGTGTTGCTGCCGGCTCATGTTGAATTTACTCTCTCGCTGATTCTATTTTCGGGCTATACTTTCGCGTACATGCAAATCGCGCATATTCGACCGCTCGTCGATGAAGCAGCGAAATTCAGGCTTGCCTATACACGACGCACAACGGGAAGATTGTCTCGTCGGCAGAAAGCTGCTGGTGTCTGAAATCCCGATTAATCCTGACAAGCACACACGCACTCTTGTCGGGGCTGCTTCGAGATGCACGAGTAAATTAATTAAAGACGATACTGAATTATGCATTTAAATGATAAACTGCGAGTCCAATGAGAAACTCCATTTTTTTTCCCTCGTCGAATCGCATTAGCTCCTCCGGAGAATTTAATTATCTTCTTGGGAATATTAACCGGACGGACGATTAATCACTTATCGATGATGATTGCACCTAAAAGCAAGTGGAGAGTAGTATACACCTACGAGGAGAATTACGCCGAAAGAAACCATTTGGATTTTTCTTTTGGATTATTGACATTCTTAAGGGGATCAAATAGTTGTGATGGCAAAGGGGAAAATATGTACGGGCGCCCATCGGCATTTGGGATTTTGATTAACAATTCTAGAAACGTAGAACCGTCTAGCCAAGGGCCCTTGAGGCTTCCTTCCCCCAGAAAATGACGCGCACGAAGGGATCGATTAAATATTGCCGAGAAACTCGAGAGGTGAAATAAACTGTTACACGACACCGACACGCCGTTCCTTTAGGTTGAGCCACGCCGGAACGTTTTTTCCCCACAGCTGTAGGTAGCGGATGCAAGAAAGAAATACTCTTCGAAAGCGGAAATCTGAGATTCGTGCAGCCTGCGCAGATATTCTGCATACCCGTTTTACGAGCATCTAAATCTTCCTCTTCTTCGTCTTCTTCTTCCAGTGAAAAACGTCAGGCTTTGACCCCCGCTCGATCATCGAATTTTATTTAACCGAAAACATCATTTTTCCTGTCGACTGCGTTATTTCGATCACACGAGCGCGCAGCTGTAAGCCCAAAATGATAAATACCCGCATTTTACAAAATGCAATTAGCGATAAGCATCGATAGGAATGCTTCTCGGTACATGTTTTTGTTTAACTGGTTATTGGACCGATTAGTCCCTTTAACTTGGTTCAGAAATATATTACCCCGGTATTAATTATCCGGGGGTTTTTAAGCGAGAGAAACTCGCTTAAAATTTCATCAGGAATCGCGAGCGAATACCTGCAAACGAATAATGAGAGAGTTTGCTACTTATGTTAAATATAGTGATGGGGTGGCGAGCTTCTGTTACTCGTCATGCGAAAACTGTGCGAATGTTTGATCGTGCAGTCCATAAATCTGCATGGAGAAACAAAGAGAAGTCGGCTAGTCGAGAGCGATTGGTTTTAAACCGAATCGGCAGGGGCAAGCCATTACCCGCGGGTAAGCACTCGAAGATGTACATTTCGAAGAATTATACATTCCAGCGTCCGAAGGCTGTGTACTTTCAAATCCCGAGGACACCTGATTTAAGTGCACTAGACCGGTCCTCGCGCCTTCATTTTCTTAGATTAAGAAAATATTCGTCATTCGAGGCTTTTTCTCCGAACAAGAATCAATTATCACAGTTCCCATCTCCGGTTGGAGCGGTTTTAGCCGAAGCTGGATTAGCAAGACTCCTGGAAGGAAAGACAGAGAGAGAGAGAGAGAGGTAGAGAGAGAGAGAGGGAACCGAGAAAAGGTATGATAGGAACCACTTAGATTCAACGCTGAACCCAGCGGGATACAGTATGGTGTCCTACCAACAACATTGGGAGTGCCGTGTGCCACTAGGATGACCAACTATATACATATCTCTCTAAGAAAGAGAGAGAGAGAGAGAGAGAGGCAGAGAAAGCAGCAGTAGTAACAGCAGCAGCAAGTAGATTCTACACTCGAGTCCGTGTTCTTCGACCGTCTCACGCTGAGTGACTTATGACGGCCGATATGGAGTTACTTCTCAACGAAAACCGGATCTGTTCCCTTATTTCTGATCAGCGCAGCGAGCTCCACGTACTTTTATTAAAATTCTCAGTCAGCTCTCTCCGAACAGGATAATCCAGTACAATTGCACAGTTTAATGGCTATTTACGATTAGGCGACAATTGGAAATTTATTGCAACCGATTAGGCACACTGATTCAATCCTTAATTGACGTCGTTATTATTGTTTATCGGGAAGAACACTTATGGTGGAAGGAACGAGCTGGCAATCGACTATGCTGGTCAATCAAACTGTACTTTCGATATCGCTGAGTACTCTGCTGTCGCTGCAGCGCTATATGTTGATGCACAATAAGACCAGACCGACGAGAAGCGCCTAAATTTTGATGACGGACGCGCATGCATGCGGGTCCACATGACGCTCTTGAGAAAACGTACATTTCGCTCTGCGGAAGCAAATTATTATGGGAAGACACCCTCTAGACATATGGCAAACTTAATTAATTTATCCAAGTCAATGGCAGTGGGTTAGCACAAGTTTGAATTCCGATAGCCAATGCCGAAATCTCTCTCTCTCTCTCGCTTCTCTAGAGAGAAATATGAATTTAATATGAATTTAAATCCAGTGACTTTTATCGGGGAATGATTAATCAGTTTTTTAAGAGGATGGATGGCATGTTGCTTCAGGGATAATCAGTCAGCCTTGAATGTCACGACAGTCGTGGGACTTGAGAATGTGCCTGAATGTTCATCGGGACATCGGTGATCCGAGGACTTCTGATTTTGATGCTTATCGCACGTCAACCAAAAACAAGCACCTCGTACAAGCCTTTATCCCCGAGGAAACGAGGAACCCTCCTTTTTAGAGTTCTTCTCGTCCCGGTGTTTCGGAATTCTGGTCGGGAAATGTCTAACTTAATTTCCAGCGGTTCTTCGAACATCTTGCGAGAAGCGGAGGATAATGGCACGGCTGGGAGGATCAGATATGTTCGTCTCCCGGTTGCAAAGCAATTCACGTATTAGTACCTACTGTGTAGTCCCGGTCTCAAACTAACGAGCGATGCTCTTAAGTCAACCTTGAAATGTTCAATTGCAAGCGGAAATTTGAGATTGGCCGATCCGATAGAAATAACTGGCCGTACCTCGAGTACCTGGGCAGTCGTGTGCGTGTGCGGCTTTAATCACAAAGTATCAGATTCTTATATCAAATTCGCGAAGAGCTGAAATAAAAGGATACGAGCGCCAAGGAAAATCTGTACAACAATGTTTATCGCCCGGTAACTCGTAACCCAGGAGAAACGTAAAATAAAAGAAACTCTCGCGTTACAATGTGTCATTTCCAGCGAGCGCGACCCTAGAATACGAATATGACGTAGTGTGTAGCTGGCTGGTGGTTGGCCGACACTGTCTTACATCGAACACAAGAAAACTTCCCTCAAACTTGCCACAGGAATTTACGTATTCAAAGTTACTCCCGGAAGTTGTAGCCTCGCTGGAAGGAAGCATTCTTTAAGTTTATTACATATGTAACGAGTAGCTAGTAGATAGGTTGAATTTCTCCTAGTGCAGTAAGCAAAATATGAAGAGCAGCGTAGGAAAGTTATAATCAATTTTACGGAGGAGCCAGAATGGCAAGAAGGAAACGTAGAAAACTCAAACTTTCTCATAACAAGACGGAGCATTTCCCGAAGGGCGTGCATCCTTTATTGTTATCAGCGAGAGCTTCGTACCTTTTCTAATTAAGTCATAAAGAATAGTCTGCGGCGCGCGCGCGCGCGCGCGATAGCAGTCAAGCAAGAGAGCGGTTGAGCGTTCAGCTTCTTGCAGGTATGGGTTCATAAATTTCAGTTCCACTTTCCGTTCATTTGTACAATAGAGCGGAGAGTAGTTCTCGCGAGGTGTGCCTCGTAAATTTGTACGCAAATCGAGCCTCGAATATCGCGCGGCTTATCGAATAATAACGAATGGTTTTGCGCGAGTGGTATATATCCTCCTTAACGAGATAAGGCGCCACAGCAACCTCTTCCTCGAGAGAGAGAGAGAGAGAGAGAGAGAGAGAGAGAGAGAGGCGAGAAGGAGCCCCGACACAAGTATCCGGGCGTTCAAGATCCGCGAACCATCGGCTTCTATGAATAACGGTGTTGCAGTTGTGCAACGCTTTATCCTCCGAGTGCACTTTTTATCGCAGCTGCTCTCGCGTTGAATATCCTAGCGGGAAATGGGTTAAGGGGCGATTTCACGGTATCCGTATCAGTAATTAAGCATTCCTCTTCATCTGGGTTCTCTCCGCGAGCCTGTCGCGTCATTGCTATCTACGTGCCAACAACGCAACCTTTCTATTCTCTATTCTCCGTGTTCCGTTCCGTCGGGACGTCAAGGCGAAGACAAACGATTTGTATTCAGAGTCAACTTTCTTTCGAGCATTAGATATGATTAGCGCTTACGGGCATTCCACCGGGGGTTAAGCATTCGAGGTTGGGTTGCCGATAAAGTTTGCACGCTGCACCTTCCAGAGTGGGCCGACCTTTGATGTCGCTCAAGCTTTCTAAGATAGCACCGGTGATAGTTGGCTGTTGGTCATGCAAATGGTATTCGTTGCAAATGGTCGCTCGCGCTCGAGAAGATGGCGGGGGGCACGAGGAGCGGGGAGCACAGGTGTCGATGGAAACCTTTGGAAGGATTTGTGCGTAATGAAAGGGCATCGATGTCCGATCGAGCGGAACTCTCGGGGTAAACTCGCGGTGTGGATTTTGTCGAAGAAGTCGAGGAAAACGCGTAACTCTGTAAAACTCGCCCGTAACGAAACTCCCGGGGGATAGGGTTACCGGGTCGCGAAGGGGTGCCCTTCCAGAGTGCACTTGTGGTTCTTCCTTCACACCTCGACCCCGCGCTAACCACGCGCGGAGAACTCTCCGAGACACTCTCCTGGCGCAAACGTTCATTGGCGTTCCTTCTCCGGCGTAACCAGAGAGTCCATTTTCGCGTGGAAAGCATAATTTTTGGTCCGGAGGAGGAGGAGGAGGAGGAGAGGTAGCGCGCGTATTGTGAGCGGGACGTCGCTGACCACCAACGGTGTCCATTACCCGGCCGAAAATTCAGGCGCGCGCCAATGTGTATTGTTCCACCCACATAAGACCCTAGTTAGTGCAACCGCGTGTAAACAATTGTGCGGGGCGCGGACCTGAGAAAACATTGAGCGGAACGCCCGGTCTCTCTGTGGGTGACTTTAACGGGAGTTCACTGGCCGACGTGTGGAAGGAAGCTCCTCGAGGAGTAGTGTGCGAGGAGCATCGTGTATTTCGAGGCATTATTACCGCACGACTTTTTATCGTGAAAAGTTTTTAGTTGGCAAACGCCGGCCTACACGCGGAGGTCGAGCCTCGGGTCCTCGTAAAGACGATAAGTTATGCGCGAAACCCGGGAGCTTCGGTTAGTTATGCGAACCTCCCGGGTGCACTCACTATTTTGTCCGAGTACAGATTGGAGTATAACACGCGAACGAGCTTACCATTTTCTAGTATCAGCGAAACGAAATTGCGACGCCATGCTTCCGAGCGACCATGCCCGGCCGAGCAAAATGGATCTAAAGATTTTATAGCGCTACACGCCCTATTACATGACCAGGCGTAATAAGAAAATGAGAAAATGCATTCCAGCGGCTCTCCATCGAGCAGCAGGCGGAGGCAGCGCGAGACAAGACCTTTGCGAATGGAACGATATTTGGAGATTAATCGACGCGATAGTTGCGATTGCGAGGCGAGGGGGTGAAAGGATTAGCTCGCGCTTGTGTTTCTCGATTCTCGGGGAAAATGAAAATGGGCTGTAGTAATCGGGTGAATGGAGCTTTAGGGGCTAATAATGAAAATATAAGATCAAGAGTATCGCGGTGGTTGCGGCGTTCTTGGCTCGGAAGAATCAATGACCCGGCAGGGGGAGGGAGGGAGGGAGTATGGAATAGAAGTCGCCATAAGGAAGGAGAAGAAGCAGCGGTGGAAGTGGTCCTCGGGAAAAGGAGAGCCGTGGGCTAAGTGAAATGGCGCGTGCCCAGTGGATTTCACGGCGCGTTAGTTACGGTTCCTCCCAGGCTTGCACCCCTTCTTCTCTCCTCTTTGAATTTCCATTTCGCTGCTACTTCCCTCGCTCGCCACTCTCCTTTCCTCTCCTCCGAGCTACCGTTCCGGCTACCGTTTCGCGATCGTCGTGATACTCGAGGAGCTTTCTCTCTCGGTTGGAACCGAAAGAACTTTTTCGACGCGATAAGACCTTGTGGCGCTTGCGGACTTAATAAAGTATAGTAGGGGAACCCCGCGAGCGAATACGCGCTTGCGAAGAAAGAGGCAAATCTCGCGAAGAACTGGAATTTCGGAAGATAGCGCGGAAGTGTGACGACCCCCCTTGAATTTTTCATCGTAAATTAACTCTCTCTCTCTTTCGGAGAATTTTGAAAGTCAACTCTGCGATAAAGGAATTTGTAGGTGCAACCAATTATTCTTGCCGCGTCCCTGACTAGCGCGAGTTTCCTGCCTGCCACTCTGCCATTTCCTCTCGAAGAATCCATTTGTTCTATTCCTACACGCCACTTAACTCAGGCTTTAAGGCCGATCGATGCGATTCCGAAGCTTTTTAAGCGCGAGGAGAGCTTCCTGAAAGAGCTCCTCTCTCTGATCCTGCTATGTCTTTTCAATGACACGGCGAAACTTGAAAAAATACGGCACTCCGGGGAACAAAACTTTGTAAATGTAAATTGCGTGCAAATGCACCTCTCGCTTCCTCTCCCTCGCACAATTTATTCCAACTAACAAGTCCTTTTTTTACGACTACTTTAAATTAGTTCCTCTTTAATATGCGAGAGCCCTGCTGATTTAATTACGTTGTTCATCAGTGAATATCAATAGGATAATTATTAATTAATAGCGGGGCTTTTTAATCTTCATGTAAATTATTGTTTGCAGGAAGAGCTTTTTTGTTGCTCCATTTTTTCTCGTTTGTTTTTTGAACCAGCACCTTCCAATTAAAACTTGGCTACACTTCTTTTTTTCACACGGATTGCTTCGCTCGCTCGCTTCCACTTCAATTTTTCCCCCGTTCCACGTTCGTTATAATCCTTTGCCGCGCGATAAATCTTACACAGGGACGCGCGGATCTTCCCAGACACTCAATCAAATAAGAAAGAGGAGTGGAGAGCATGAAAATTATTCCCATACGACTTTCTCGATGTTCTTGCAAAAACACGAATGTCGCTCTCCGCTTTAACGCGACTTTAGCTTCATTTTATGATTTATCGCGACCGAAGGTCTATTTACGCGCGTTAGAAAGGAACTTTGCGGAATCCTATTTATTTTTACATCATCTCATCACGCATGATTTATTGCAACGGTAGATCAACTTTTATTTCAGGATTTTACGAATCTGATTACATTCTCAAAAGGAGCCTAAGAAGAGAAACTCGGATATAAATTTTGGGTCTTTCGCCCACGAATTAAGTTTTTATTGCGTTACAAGAGCAAGAGGAGACCGAAGCTTTCCTCCTGCCCACCCTTCGGAGCAAGAAACTTTCGTGCGTTCGGATAAAATTTTTAAACGAGGGCCGAGATCCGACTCTATGGACAATTTTTACCAGTAGGCGAAATTGCCATGGTTGTTCTCATGGAGAAATTTTCAGGCCTTTATGCTCCTCGTCGTTGTTGCATAGCCGAATGCGTAAATCTGATTCCCTTCACGATGCAAAAGCCAAAGCTGTCGTAACTTAAATGTTACGACTACATTCCGCGAATTTAAAAAAGCCCTGCCGCACGGTGACTTAGTGGGGGCAAGGCTCCGTAATCGATGAGAGGTGTGTATGGGAATAGCGAGGGTGGAGGAGGCAAGTTTATTATTTTATTCCAGCACCGTAGACAAGCTGCCTGGCAAACGAGACAATGAGACTCGTGACGGGCGTATAAATAATACCAATTTATCCTCGGTTAGCGATTGTCAACGGTGAATGGTCTTCACCGCGGGACATCCGTCGCCATTTTGCCCACCGAACTTCGAACGGGCCCAAACGCATCGAGCCTTATGATTCCCCGCACGAACTGCAAGATTACATCCTATACAAATTGTTTTGCACCCGACCTGATCCCACATTCCCAACCTCGCACCGGCAGCTCGTTCGAGACGATAGAATCTTCGGGATCCTGAATACAAATAATAATAGGAAACTCTGCGTTCTCACGAACGGGTTGAAAAAGCCACCCAGTTCAGTGGAGCTTTTTATAAAAGTAGCGCAAGTTTTCCGACTGCCTCGAAATTGGTTCACATCCATCATGGCCCCGTATGGCCAAGCGAGGGTCCACCAGCGGCCACCGGACCTGATAAAATCCGGAAGATCGCAGATATAGGTTCCAAGCTCTTCCGAATTCTCACGCGAAGGGATTAAGGAAACCTACTTTACAATAGCTTTTTATGGATGAGAGTTTTTCGGAATACCGTTGTCGCTCGTCCAGGGAGATTTCACAAAGTTCGAGATGCGTGACAAAACTGTCACTGGGGGCTTACCTGTACCTTCGAATCCTGAGTAGTCGCTCGAGTCGCCGAGTATAATCGTGTTTTGACAGGGATTTGTCTATTCTCGCCCAGGCGTCTTAATCCTAACCGGTTCTTCTTTATTTTATTTTCTATCGTCTCTACAATTATACACCAGAAATGATTTCTCAAGCTCGATGAGCCTGTGAAAGAAAGCCGCGACTTTTTCAAAGATAATCAGGGCTTTATATTTCTAGGCGATGCGTTTCCGAGGCATTGTTACCGAGGATCGACATCTTGGGAAATAGGGAAGCCGGTAATCCTCTTCCAAAAGAGAGAGAGAGAGAGAGAGAGAGAGAGAGAGAAACTGACGCGTTATCCACGAATGCTTGTCTATGTGTTCAGTTGCACTAACCATTTGAAAGAATGAGAATGGAAAAGCTTTCCTTTCTACGATAGCGTTAGCTCTCCAGGATGTAACTGATGAGTCATTTCAAGATATTCCTTGACGGTAACAAGGTTTCCTCTCGTAGGAACCTGCTCTTATAATAAGAAGCCATCTGAGAAATTCAGGTCATTCATGGATACTTTTTAAATATCTGGTTTCTCCGTCCTCTGCCAGTCAGCAGCAATAGTAGCAGGATTTTAGGAACTGCGAGGATAACTGGTAGCATGACTGGCAGTGGTAGTAGCGATTCGCATTCAACATCCGTGCACGGGCCACGATGACTATGTACGGGGGGGCCATTTTGGGAACGTCCGTATTGTTGGACAGCGAAAACCGTGAAAATCGGAGAAAAAGTCCGAGTACTCCCGTGGCATTTCGGTGGCGCGCTTCCGTGCGGCATACGAAAAAAGTCCGAGAACGCGACAGTCGAATACTAATTTGGAGGGCTCTGCGAAAAGGGAGAGATGGACAGGAAGGGGAGCAGAGAGATAGAGCGAGAAAGAAAGAAACATGGGAGTCAAGAGAATTTGCATGAAAATACTCAAAGTTCCGAACACCTCCACACCCCCCGTTGGCGGGCGTTGACGTGTGGAAAGTCAGCCAGACCCCCACCAGCCATTTCATGCGAGAACCAACCCATTGTACTATGCGCGGGGCCTTCAGAGTTTTCCCCAACTTGTTTCTCCGCGTTTTTAACGAGCGCCAGCACCTCCCTCCCCCTCACCTCTATTTTAGTTTCAGATCTCACCTTACACATTCGCCGTATGCTTCGGTAACCAGTCTCATACACTTAACGCATACACGCATACGCATCTGGGGATCCCGTGTATTTATGTTTGAGCAGATTTGCGGGCCACGCGAGTAAACGCGAGCGTTTTGATGGAGCCGTAATGGCACTACCGGTAATATTACTTCGTGCCCTCGAGAATTTCCGATCGTAAAACCTCGCTGTGCGAGAAATATGGCCGAGTGACTCGTGCTAGCCGCGACATTTCGATGGAAAGGCTTCGCGTGCGAGACTGCTACTCCTCTGAAAAACTGAGCGCCCTCAAGGATATCGGGGAAAATCGTTGAAATTCCTCGGGATAAGGAAGGCGAGTCGCGGCTCAAATGGACAGAGATAACGAAGCTGTAAACGCTTTTTACGATCATTATAATCTTTATGCAGGAGCAAACACATGCGAGTCGACCGTTTATTTGCCTGTATCTCCAACCCTCTTTAACGAGGATGGCTACTGCACAATTAAGAAAATTAAATGGGGGAGGGAATCGCGCGAGCTTCGCAAACCCGTGAAATTTGCATCGAGGAACCACTAGGATCTAGGAATTCTGTTCCAGTCCCTGCTGATAAGTCACGTGATAATAAGAAGCATCGCGCGGAGGAGACGCGTGTGTAGGCGTCTGAGGGATATTTATCGACGCTCTTTATTTCATTTTTCCTCTCCCGTTGCACGGGGGGATCCAAGTCGAGAAGAATGACTCGTTTCGCCTTGGATTTAAAGAAAAACGAGCGTTAGACCCGGGCCTGATGAATATGGGGTTGAAATCCTTCGCATTTCCCACGAGCTGCGCCGAAATTCATCAGTAAACTATATTCCCTCTATCAGTTTCAATCTAGCCGATGATTTTCCCCTGTGTGCGAGTGTATGTACGCGTATACCGTTTACACGAACATTTTTATCTATGGTTTTTATCCCCGATTTTATTTTCACTCTTCGCCTCCAATTTTTTCACTCGGCCCACGCATAGATTCTCTATGTAAACTGTTTCTACTCTCAATGCTCATACACACACACACTTACGGTACGCTTGCGCATACTCTCACAATTGTCCTGTATATTTTTGTGTTTCATCGTGTAATTTTTTGAGCGAGCTTTTGTTGAAATTTCCCATACACAGGCTACGTCGAGTTTAATTTTTGCGTAGAGACAAAATATACGGGGGAATTCAATTATTCCCAGACAGGAATATTTTGATGGGTGTTATTGTTCAATTCGGCCTTTTCTCGCAAGGCCAGTGAAACGAAATGGCGAGTGTCGGGCGTTCTCTGCAGAGATTTCCATGGGCAGTTTGATAGGGAGCTATCGCGTGCTCGGCCACCGTAACTCAATGGTGGGGTTGCCGTGCTGTTGCTCTGGTTATTGTACCACGTAGACTGTGTGGATATCCGCGTGGTCCCGAGAACGACGTGTAACCTGACATCGATTTCTACGCACGGCTTTGATCCTGCCTGAAATTTTCAGACGCGTCTCGCTCCCCGAACTGGCCATCTACTCCAATTATTTATAATGCAACAGCCAGATACGGTTAGTCCTTTTTTGTATGATCGGATACTACCGATATTGGTACTCGCGCATGGACACTTTTACCGCACTTTGTCTCCCCGAACTCTTCGTTCATTCGATAAAACATCTCGATTCGCAAAAATCGATAATTGTCGCCCAGAAACACTTTTCCTCGATAAAACCATTGCTCTCTCGTAAAAGTAGGGAAAGCCCTGATGACCAGTCAGCGCCACTGATAATTTCAACGTGAAGACGAAATCTTTAATTCTCCATAAAGAGAGAGAGAGAGAGAGAGACGGAAAAAGGAATGTTTCGGCAAGAAGTTTATATTCTCTGTGCTCCCCGAAGAATATTACAGTAGTTCAGTAAGGAAAATATTTGTATTGGAGGGAACGACGGAAAAAATATTCGGTTGGGGTGTTTGACTGGTATTCGTATAGACGGGGTTACCCCGCAGATCATAGTCCATTTCTCGCTGGAGTTTCGGTCTGTTCGGATCTTAATAATACGACGAGAGGCCGGCCTCGTGCAAAAGAAACGGAGGGCTGCGGCCCGGGAGAGGACAGGGATAGATTCCAGGGGGTTGGGCTGCGACTAGCCGATATTGCAGCCCCAGGCGGTAATTCGTATCGAGTTTTCCGTGCTGCCGGCAACTCGATCGGAAACGCGATTCGGACTGCGAAAAGTAATTTTCGGACGATCCTCCGCGTTTACCACAGGGAGATTTCTTGATAAGAGAATTGAAGCCAAGCGGTGCATCTACCGTAAACTCATTTTGGATTATACTCCATCTCCATTATCGACCTCGGCGCGCAGAGTAGCTAGGAAGGCTCGACGAATATTCGCGCGTGTTAGTGCACACTGAAACGCGCAACTGCAACTGCAATTGGTGCAACTGTGCAAGTACCGTGAGAGATTTTTCATCCACGCAAAGTGTTCTCTCTGCATATACCTTTAGCATCGCGTCGCGCGATATAAACCTAATGGTAACGGCAGCCATGCCGGAAAACTATTATTGTTTCGCCAGATTCGCCCCGAGCCAATTCCAACCGAGTCTCCAGCCGCGGAGCACGCCGGAATAAACCTCGGGAAACTGAGAGACTGAGAAACTCCATTGTGAAAGCCTTCGGCGAGCAAACGCCTCGGAGGATTCCAATGCGAGCGAGAGCGTCTATTCGATTGATGCGATGCGTCGTTCGGGGTGGACTCGTTATTCGAGCTCGAGCTCCCGGAAGAGTATAATTGCCGAAAAGTGTCATCTGCGAGGATTCGTGAATGAGAGGGCGCGATCCGAGCAAACGGCGGAACTGCGAGGAGCGCGGAATAGGGCGGAGGGGGTGATTGTCAGATGATTCCCGTTTGTTCTGAGAAGCAGCTGGTGCTTTTGTACCTAAAGAGAATGCACGAGTGATATCGGACGATACTCCGAGCATTAACGAGGAGCATTCCCCGGCCGACAAATGGCAATTTAACGCTGTGGAGCGTCTCGGTCGATATTCGAGCGACCCTTTGACCGTCGACGTTAATGCAGGGCCAGCCCTTTATTTCCGGCTGTCAGCCCGCTCGGCAATACGGCCGACATTGCGTCGTCTACATCGCATTGGTCCACCCACTGGCGTATGAGATAGACTACGTTACCGCCACGGTCACGCCTACTAGCCACAGGATATAATTACAAATTAATTGTGATGCACGGCCCAAGGCTAATTGTAGCACTGGGTTAATTCGCCCAGGTTCACCTCGCGCTTTGTAATTCTCCGGCCTTTGCTCGATACTCGAGGCGGGTGGCCACCACCACCCCCCCTACCGGGCGTCTCCTCTCCATTTTCTTCTCGCACTCTCCAGAATTTGCCTCCCACACACGTTCCTGGAGGTTTTTCTTGCGGATTTCCGGCGTTGAAAAACCGAATGCGTCGGGAATTGCCCGTTGTCAACGGATTTCGTCGCGCGGAGGTTCCGCGTGGCACAGCTGCCATCTTCTTTATCACGGTCGTACGTCACTTGCACGTGGTAATGGAATAACCGTAAGGACGAACGATTAAATTTTCCTCCGAGGGATACGTGATACAAATTGTTATGCAGGAGCGGTGGTAGTTTCCGCGAATAATTATGACAACGTAGCTTAATTCCTGTACCTGACTCAAGTCGCCCTCTCTAATTTACGTCATCCCTCGCTCCACCCGCCTGCCTGCCCTTTGCAGCCGCTTGTCCTCCAGCGATCGTGGATTCAAAGACGCTCATGGTTCTGACTAGCCTCTGACGTCTATCGATTCGCGTTGCGCAACGAAAAAGACTCCGCTCCATTCCGTCGACGCAAGTTCAGCGGACTTTCTCCGGAGTATCGAATTCGTTCCAAGGGTGTCGAATGCTCTACACTCGGGGCGCGCGCAAGCTGTTCAAACAAGCGCGTGAATCAAGCTCGATTGATGATTTTCGAGGAATTTCGAGAAACTCCGACGAGGACACTCGACGAGAGCGACCATAAAAAATGCACGAGCACCTTTTCTCTGCGCGAGGGTGGCATTGACGACGAGTGACAGATCACGTGTATGTGCACGCGCGCGCGCGCGCGTATGTGGAAAATGAGGTATAATTGTCGAATAATTGTGGGTGGTATGGGGCCATTGTCAGAATTGTGCCGGGTTGCCAGGTGTCCACGAGGACAATCGACAATGTGGTCTGCCCCGGCGTATAACGGAATTTAATAAAGCGAACCCGCCACTTACGGATGTCGTGCTCGGACGTGACAGTGTGTCCGATTGAAAGCCTCGTTACGAGGGACAACCCACGAACCAATGGGGGAGAAAGACAGACTTTCGCCGCTTTGTCGTTGACAAAGTAAAACCTGCTTCAGCAGCAGCAGCAGCAGCAGCAGCAGGACCTTTGATAAGAAATTTTCTTGTCCGCCAACTAAATTCCCGTGGACGAGCTATGCGCGAATCCTACGGATATCTACCACGTGACGCGACATGACGCGACGACGTTTCATTTATCGCGAAACACGCGCGAGTTGAGACGTTCCTCTGGCGTTTGCCGAGAATCGCAAGTACGCGAGTAAATTTAGCGAAGTAATTTGGCGGTAAGAGCGGCTTCCACCAGTAGTTTCCCAAGCCGTTATAACGCGTGTAACTCGTGGCGTGAATCGGTGATTCCTTACCTGATAATCAGCGTCGTACAAATTACATCAACAGCTGGTTGACAGCTATATACGTTCGTGGTTGTCAGCAGTCCGTTCGTTTAGCAAGTTGCAGTGGCCAAGTATCCGGGCATTCCAGATTTATCTTCGGCGCGATAAGCAACTAGTCGCTTTTGCTAACCGCTCGAGACTCGAATGTTCTCTCTTTGATGTCGTCTTCTTCCTTTTCCTCTTCTCCTTCCCCTTCTTCTACATCGCTTCTCGCGATTTCGCTTTTCCGTTTCCCCCGCTGATTTATCCGAGCGGTTCGCGTCCTCGAACTTTTCGCCGATTATTCGCTCCGAACTAAATCGGATGCTATTTGTCTTGACTGCAACTTCAGGATTCGCCAAGATCACGTGCGCCGATTTGTCTCCCTCGCTTCGCCATTATCGCAGCCCGCTCGGTCAACAGCGGCGGCGGCGTCACCTGCACCTTTCACTTTCTCGGGAAACTCACGCCGGGGAAATTCGAGACAATTCCTTCCCAGCGCGATTCCTTTGTCCGACTTTAAAAAAGTTTTCCTCTCTCTCTCTCTCTCTTCTGGAAATTAGCAGAGGTTCACACTACGCGCGACAGGTGCTCAACACTCGGTCCAGAAAAGTCCATTCAAGGCGAGAGAGATCGAAGCGCCTATCTCTTTCACGGAGGCAGCAAGGGATGAAACGATAACGAGCACGAGAGTCGCCTCGCGAGAGTGGTAGCGCGTCGAACTTCACTTCACCGAACAATTCCTTTCGTAAACCGAATCGTGGATACGAGAGTTCAGAGGGAAATTTGCAGGAGTTTGTTGTGATTGGCATGGAAGAGTCCAGGTATCACGTGGCTTCCGCTTATCAGGAGCAAAGGCGCGCGAGAAATGCAAGTTCCGCGTCGCGGCGCTCGCTTTTATCGACGCCGCGACTGCCTATGCACGCGCGCGCACGCGTGTCACTTCCGCCCTTCCCTTCCCATCCTTCCAAGGGTTTACGCGTGTATTTCGCGGCCTGTGCAATTTCGAGGATGCGCCCATCGCGCATACTCCGCCACGGGGACCCGCTGGCTCCTGAAAAAGGGCGCCACTGAAATTCCTCCGGAGGGTTCCATCCGGTCCGTCATCTCTTTCCGCGCGCGAGACAAAGCACACCCGCGGTAAAGGCAGAAATACACGCGATACGAATTTCGCGCGGAGGATGCGTGCAAATTTCCAGTAGATATTTCGCCGCCACGATCGAGTCGCTGTTCCCTCCACAACGTAGCTCTGAGTCAACAGTAGTTGTGCGCGTGGGTGATAAATCAGTCGCGAGCGCGAAAGGTACACGAAGTGGGTAAATGTTTGAGGCTCGATTGTAGTGGGCGAAAAAGCGGCGATAATCCATGGGAGGCGACAGCTCATCGGCGTAATTAAGGATTCAACATGGTCGAGCGTGGCTGAATTTGGCTGAGGGTGGATGAACGTGGCTGAATAAAAGCGAGTTCAAGTCGAGACAGCTGAACGCGACTACTGAACGCGTTCGGCTCAAAGAGGGAAGCCGCCCGCGCCGGTGAGAATTCGGTAGGGCCTTTGTTCTTTCGAGGTAGCGGCGACCTACAAACGAATCGCGCTATCTCGACGACGAGTTGACTCCGAGTCCGCCTACGAGATTTACACTGGCGGCACGTCTAATAATTGCGAACGCGTGACTCCGAAAACTCCGGCAATCGTTCCTTTGAGCCCTATCGCTCCTGCCCTTCGCTTTGCATATTTTATGATCCTTCGGCCCGCGTCTCGACACGTGCTTCCAATTTCATGCCTAACACCCGCACGAATAAAACGGAGCGTCAAAATTCCTCGGTACTCGCGAAAATTTACGAAAGACCCTTTTCCCCGGCTCCTCGCTCTATCTTTATTCCGAAGAAACAGCTGAGACACCTCGAAAGGGGTGGGGGATTACCTATTCTCATGGAATTTCCCATTATTGAATGCTCTCTCACCGGTTTCTCCGTTCAAGCGCTCTCTCTGTCTCTCCCCCTCTCTCTCTCTCTCTCTCTCTCTCTCTCTCTCTCTTTCTCATTGACATTTATATTCTCCCCAGCGCGCGATAACTTGCCATGGATTTATGCAAGAACAGTGATATACGGTTCTATAAGTTGACAATCGCCATCTTTCGCTTTCTACATTTCCGTCGACGCCTAAAGAATTATTACCCCCTGGCGCGCAAACTTGCACTTGATTTATCCTCCACTTCTTTCAAACGCGCTCCTCCCAACTTCCAAGTTGGCATGCATGAAACAAGTTGCTGGATATCGCTGGAATAATAAAGGATTTGTACCGAGACGGGAACTACCGTGCATCTGGCAATTGTACAAGTTTGACGTGGTTCCGAGATCCTGTTGATGCTGGTGAAATCGATCCGGCAGATTGCTCGACAAAAACGGCTCGCTCGTAATTAAGATATTAATAACTTGTTGAACGGAGAGGGAAGTGAGTGCTCTGTCTTCGATTGAAAGTCACGAATAGGCCGCCCGCCCGTCTCGACGATTCGCAAAGATTTTCATCGTTGAAAATCAATGACAGAGGGAGAAAGCTCCGCTGGAATTCAAAGAGTTCGCTGCTACGCCTGGTATGCGCCGAAATCAGTTCTTCAGTTTTCGGGCGAGGAAACTCACGACGAGACGTCTGAATTTTTCTGAGAAGACCTAGCGGGGCAGAAGTTGTATTTCTCTTTGTCAGTGGACGTTTACTGTTCCTCGGAGAAAATATTATTCCCCGTGCACGCCGTTCCGTGGAGAAGTTGCTGGCGCAGTCATACGTGGTGGTGGGTGCATTCGAATTTCGGCCTCTATCTGTTTAGGAGGAGAGCGGTACTCTATATTACCACGACTAATGGTAATGACGCTCGTAATTCTCGATAGCGAGTGGGAGTAGAACATTTCTGAGAGCCGATACGAATGAATTATATCATCGGAGAACGAGCACTCGAGTGTCTTTGGAGTGTCGGTGAGAAGCGTAGCGACGTAAAACTCGCAAAGTCCACGGTATTCTCAGCAGCAGGAGAGAAAGGGAGATCAGAGAAATTACTGATAAAAGCACCCGAATGAAAACAATGCAAGGAGAAGCGAAGAAAAAAAAGGCACGGTTGTCTCTATCTCGAAGACACTTACGAGAGGCTACATTGATACAAATTCCCGGAGAAAAATCCCGGAGAGATTTACGGAGCGATCGAGAAGAGAGATTAGCCGCTTCATGGCTCTGATGAAGTTTAGAATATTCCAATAACGATTATCGCCATTGTACATTTGCGTAGAACTCCCGGAGATCTCTCCGAGAATTTTCAAGAAAGCCATACTCCCCGAGAATACGCATCCTTTTGATTCTTAGCAGGAAAATAAAACCGATCAAACGCGTAGAAGAAAACGGAGAATAAACTTGGAACGTGAAACATAAACAAGCGAATAAAACTGCAGGTTAGGTACAACGTGAATTCGTTCAGTTTGATTTCGTTAGTTAAACGAGCACGTTTTAGCTGCTATTCGCCGAAGAATCCGCAGCTGCAGCGAGCAGTGGCAGTTTCAGGAGAGGCTACGGGGAATGGAGAAGCTCGCAAGCACGATGCACGAAGCACGCTGCTTCAGGATGCACTTCGAGCGGCGTGTGGTCAGACAATGAAGCGAGATAAGTACGGTACGCGAGGCATGTTCCTGAATGCTCTTCGAATTGCCATTGAGAATTTCCTCAGAATTACAGCAAGCTCTGAAACACGACGTATCGATTGCACGGCAGCGGTCCTGACAAATGGCACAGTGACATACTTTCATCCTGAGATATTCCAGTACTATAAAAATCTCCCATTCGATCCTCTTTTCCTTTTGACGGGAAAATCATCGAGAATCAAACCAAGTCAAAGCGCCCTTACAGCGAGAATATCACCGGAGACTCTTGCTATCTTGGAAAATTTCCAGAAGGAATCAGGATTGTTTTATATCGCCAGAACCTGGAGGAAACGACGTCGGATCATCCCAAGTAGATGATCCGCTCACAGCAACTTCTTGTTCCTTTCGATGTTTCTCCCTCGTTTTCATTCCGTCTCTCTCTCTCTCTCTCTCCCCCCTTGTTCCCTTTGTCAAATGCATTCTAGTATGACACCCGTGGCCCTGGCTTCACCCTATCCGAATATGTCGGAATAAAAAAGAGAAAAGCCGAGTAGCTGCCGAGGTAATCAAAGGGATAGGTGTACATTCGTGGTACTTTAGTCCGCTCGAAACGCCCTGGTGCTCTTGAAGACGCGAAACACGCGGGAGCGTTGCCGAACAATCGTTTCGTTCGCTTTGAAGTTACCTCGACGAGCGAGTTGCTCCCATTGCAATGCCCGAGCGCGAATGCCTAGGAAAAGTGTGACGGGGCTCTTCCGTCAACGGGGAATAATGATGGTTAAGGTGCTACCTCCATTTTCCTCGAGGAAACTATTTCTGTTTCTTTTCCGACGAAACGGAGCAAAGGATACCCCCCATCCGACTGTAACTTTTCACTTTAGATTACTTTAGATCAGCGTTACATACGGTATCTAATAAGCGAATCCCATGTTTTTCCCCCTAAGCGCTTTGTTCTCCATTAATCTCTCTTCCCTATCTAAGCAGAGCCGTCAGCGTTGAAACCGTATCCTGCACTCACGCACAGGATTTCTCGGAATGTAATACAATTATGCTAGGATGCCGAAGTTCAGAGAGCACTCTATAACGCTAGTGGCATTCCAATGCAACTCAGTGCCAGTGCTCGAGTTACGTATTGTTTCAGAGAAGCGACGTCCGAGATCTGCCGGATCCCGGCATAAAGGTAGGTGGATTATCAACGAACCCCCGGAACATTCCTCCATTTGGCAAATATCGAGTGGCCAATCACAGCCGCTTCTTCTTCCGATTATTCGCGATACTACCCTGTGCCTTGTGCTTTGAGAGAGGGAAGGAACTCTTTACTTCCGGCGAGATGGAACGAACTCCCTGAAATGTCGATCGAACGAACGCAACACCCTTTAATAAGCGCGTATATTTGATAGAGCCAAAACCACCAGAGTACCAGCAGCAGCGGGAGGTTACCGTATCACGCGAAGATATTCCGCTCTAGTTCCACGTGACTAACATCCTTGTTCTCTCTTATCGCTTTGTGCGCGAATCGGAACAAGATCACGCACGACAATGCGCGCTAATTACCAGCTTACCCACTTTTAACAACGACGATCGCGATCATTGTTAGGTGGGCTTTGATTCGTGGCGGACGGCCAAACCCGTCCGCCCGTCCGTCAGTCAAGCAACTTTGATTTTACACGGCACGTCGTGTCTCTGGAGATAGATATAGAGTCGCCGCACTCTCGCGTGCGATTTATCGTGTTCCACATATGAACCACTCGGAACATACTTGGAGCACGCTCGAATCCACGATATTTCTCAACGCGCAACATCCTCCGGAGCGAGTGGATCCACCGCCTCCACACACACACACACACAAGTATCTTCGTGCAATTTTCTCATGTTCGCTGCGCGACCGAGAGTCGAGTGGTTAATTATGGCGACATTCCTCCCGTAGCGCACTGATAAGATGGCTATTGTGAGCGAACGATTCTTTGATATCTCAATAAGAGAGCGTTCGCTTTGATCTTCCTGGAACGCGTATGCATCTACCGTGGGCGCGTTGCTACTCTCTCGCTCTACCGTCGAAACGAGTACTCCACCAACCAGGCTTTTCTTCGAGCTCCGCTGAAAACTTGTAGCTTCGCTCTGGTCGCGCAGGAAAATAAGCAGATTTAACTGTGTGGATACCGGGAGTTTCCGCGGCCCCATCGAAATTTCGGTGCTAATGGCACTCGCGTGTACGGAAATGTACTCGAAATTTGTAATGGTAAGGGTAAGGGCACGGAGTCAAAGCGCCATTCTGTTTCCGAAATGGATGGCGAGAGGCCGAGTGACTAATTACAGCTCCTTTTCCCTTGACTGTGTTTTCCTCCTCGACGACGTACAACGACGGTCATCGTGCTCTGGATGACGATGGTGGTCCTTTCTTTGATTTGTCCCGCGCTTGCCTCGAGTGGACTTCCGCTTTGTGTCCCGCGATAGGATATGCGCATTCTTATACGTCGGGCTAATCAACCAAACAGAGTGCGCCCTTCTGAAAGCTTCTTCTGCCTTCCTCCTTCCGTTGAATTTGATCCTCTTGGCGTGCTTTCCATCTTCCGGTGGGCACGAGAACTTTTCGCGTGTGCGGAAAATATCGCGCGAGTGGCCACTCGTTGCCCCGACCCGAGGCGTCGAGTGCTGCTTTGTCGGGGTAATTAGTTTGTATTGTACTTTGCGACGTCCCCGGGATCGGCCAATGCGGCAGGAGTGTCCTTGCCGTCGAATCCAATTACGATTTCGAATCGAGGCCTCAGCCGGTTTTGACTTTCGCGAGCCGCCGCCTTGTCCCGCGCGCACACAAGCTCCTGCGGAGTGCCAGTAGAATTCTCCCCGCTTGTCACTGGAGAACAGGAGGCTCAAAGAAATCGAGTGCTGGCGCGTGGAAGGGGATGAACGAGTGGCCGCCGCGGGATTTGGTCGAAAACTCTTTGTCAACAAAAGATCCTCGAGTGGTCCGCCGCCATAACGCGTTACTACCCCTCAAACGCAAGGGGCTTCGAATAATGAAAATACTCGATGAGCCGATTTAATGAGGGTAAACACTGTTCTACCAATTTGCAATAGCGATATCGAGAGCCAATGCGTCACCGGTCGAAAAATCATTTTCACGTGAAAATTGCGAGATCCTTCGAGCATCTCCATGGATGGGAGATAGACGAGGTCTCATCTTTTTCGAGAATTGACGCGAGGGTCGTGGAAATTTATCAGAAGTTGGATCGAGCAAGTGTACCGTTTACTCGGTACACGATGGGGGGAGGAGGTACTTTTAAGGACGACGACACATGTAATTTAGCATCGTAAAGAGCTGTTCGCCGTACACTCCGTGGGGTCGTTGAATTTCCCAGGGGTGTGACACTGTCGTTCTTATCCACGGTACAGGTACCGCGAGCTCTTCGCTAAGAAAAAGGGGGTGGTTGGTCGGTCGGCAAAGTTTCTCACTCACGGCCCGAAAGGGATTGAACGACGAGGAAAAAGTCGAGGGAGCCTCCTGGAAGTTGACAATCGAAACGAATCCGAGCCGTGACGAAAAAAATGCTCCGGTCGAAAAAGCGCGCGTTCCCACCGTGTGTCTCTGACACACTCGTCGTAGCGCGTCCCTAACCCCCGGAAGCGCTTTCAAGTTCCAGCGCGGATAGACCGCAGTTAGAGCGAGTTAAGAGCGAGAGGGAAAAATTAAGCATCGTGAGAGAAATGTGCTCTTCGGTATCATCTCTCTGGAAGACGATACGAAGGAATTCTCATCCTGTGATTTAAGCGTGAAATTCACTTTGTCTCAGTTTTGCATCAAATTGACTACCGTCCATCACTCTGGCATGAGCAATGTCAGATCTAAAGAAATCTACAATAGCGGAGCGAGGGAACTCGATTGGTCTATCGATTTTCGAGCAATCAACGATAATTCTATCCTGGTCCGACCAAACTAAGTTATCTCGCAAAGTCCAAGTTCTTGCAGGTAGAAGCCTCGTCTAATTGTGTATAGAGAGAGAGAGAGAGAGAGAGAGAGAGAGAGAGAGAGAGAGAGATACATACATACATTGGAACGTCGAGGTTCCACGCGATTCCGAGTAGAGTTTACTGATGTTGACTCAACTTCCGGTACGCAGTTCCAAGTCACAATGCACTGTGATGAGGAGTATTATACGAGATAACCGATAAATCATTCCGTGAACGGTTTTGGGAGGATTTCACGTAGCCCAAAGTTCCATCGTTGGGTCTGTCGGTTTGTCTTTCTCGTAACTCCATTATTTTCCCCTTATCACCCTATCCTTCATGCGAGACGGTAACCACACGGTGGATCTAACTCGAGTTTACGTTCTACGGAAGTAATGGCGCGATTTGGTTCTCGCTCTTTCCATATTTTTCTTTCGCCATTACGAGGAATATTTTTCGCGACAAAAGAATCCTGCGCGTGCATGTGCATGTGCATAATTCCTGGTACCGTGACGACCTCTTCGTGCACGTCGATGAATTCTTTGATCCGTACTGTAATTAGTTGGTGGTAGGCTGCACGACCCTGCTACCGCCCACGCACACCGCAGGTGGGGGCGAGTAGCGAAAATGTTTGAGTGGCGATCAAAGTAGTACCGTTCTAGAGGCCGCCGGGGGTGAGCCAGGGTTGGCCGAAGGGGAAGCGGCCGTCGTTTCATCGACTTTACTCACTGACGCCGCCACGCGTTCTCACATAGGCGTCGCCATTCTTACAATTCTCCCTTTTTACACGGCAATTCTTAAGCCCCCGTCTTCTTCCCTCGCACAACATCAGAGACCATTAACATATGAAATTTTCTAATATACATTCGGTACCATTTCATCTCATCTCTCTAACACATATTTATCCGGGGAAATATAGCTCTCCTGTTGTTTTTACGCTTTTTCGCCAATGTTGATCCTTATTGCCGTTTTCTACGAAGCGTATTTTATACTTTGTGCATAATTTGTAGGGAAAGGTTTATTTTTTACGTGGGAAAACTTTCCGCGGTATCTCATCGATCGGTGCTACATTAGTTGGCGCAGGAGATGACGATTGATGTTCATCAATAGCGGTCCTGTGGGTTTTGGCGGTATATCGTATTTTTAATAAAAAATAAGATGTTTGCGAAAGGAGCTTTTCGAAGTGGAGGGTCGTCAAGTGAAAACGGGCATTTTCAATTGGCCATGAAAGAGACACTACGCCAGTGCCGAGGGCGTCGTGTGAGACGTCGAGTATGGTACTCTGCACCCTCAAAGCCACGTTGCCGACGCTGGGCGTCTTCCCTGCCGAGGCGCGCACCATCCACGACTCTGTTGAAGAACCGATCGACCATGGAATTTAATGCATTCGTCGAAGAAGGCAGATCCACGTTTCCATTATTACTCCACTGTTGGTGGATCAGTGGAACAAGCTTGGAAAATTCAGGAGGAACGTTAGGAATCGGAGGAACAAAGAAAAATAGAACAAGCAACGATCGCTAGTTTGGATTTTTCATGAAATAAAATCTGCTGGAGGCAGCTGCCAATGATTCACTCAGTGGCACTAGGAATAATATCTTAATCCTCTTAGGGAGAGGGATAGGGAGAGAGAGAGAAAGAGACGGAGAGAAGGAAAGAGAAACGGTACAATCCTAAATTCCAAAGACCAGCGGCGGCACAGCCTGGGAAAGTGACTGAAAAAGAATCGTCCGGTAGTTGTTGTTTGCAAACTACCGCTGCACCATCACCGTCGCGACTTCTTTCAACTTGTTTACCTTTAATTCATTTTACACCAGCTTTTCGCAGGGCAAGAAAGAGTGTTGGAAAATCCTCGTGAAATTGCAGAGTGCACGCCAGAGCACCGTCTCGCTGCACTAGCCGTTAACTGATTGCGCACAAATAATTGTCAGACCGAGCGCATCTAATTAGCGAGTCTCAGGATATTCCTGTAGCGCGGCTTTGTGTCCTACGGGACTTGGTCGGTCCCCCTCCTCTCCCATCGTATTTGCCAGGGTCTATTTTTTGCCAACACCTTCCATAAAGTTCCATTCGTTAGGAAGCTTTTAGAACGGGAACTAATCCAATTGTGTCCTAATTGTTGGAGCATTAAAAACTTTTAGGAAGCGGCATCAGCGAAGGAGCGCGTGCACGATGAGAGCTCGATTTGAATTTTAAAGTGGTTCTTCGAGGTCGAAACAGGAGTTTCGTCGGCGTTTCGCAGGAACCGCGTGGCCTGGAGAGGATATAACCGCGATCGATTCGTTAGGGGTATACGATGCGTGAATTCCGACGAGGCTGAGATCGAGACCGAGACCGAGACCGAGACCGAGACCGAGATCGAAACCGAGGCCGTCGTCGCCATCGCCGTCGCCGACGTCGCCACCACCGTAGCCCTTCTCCGCAGCATTAATGCATCCAAATGTAGTTACAGTTAGTAACTCCATTTTGAGGGACGTGCCCGAATGACACCCCCCCCCCCCCCCCAGACGACCGTCCCCCTTCGAAATATTCGACGGAGGCCAGATAACGACGACGATCATGAAGAGACACCGAGAGGAGAAGCGACGGCGTTATGTGGGTTGTCGGCTGATTCTCTGCTTTCAGTGGAACAACCCTCCCGAAGCCGAGCCTGTTGTTCGTTCGTTCGTTCGTTCCTCTCTTTTGCGCTCCGTAAGGCAGAACGCCCGAAACATCTGTCTCGCAATTATCGAGAAACGCGTGCCGAGGAACTCGTCGTCCAGACAGGACGAGAACGAGGCGAACGAGGCGAACGAGGCGAACGACCGTCGACGGGCGTTTCGTCTCAACGTCGAGCAACATCGCGTGCTTCTCCGCGTTCGAGAAAATTGGATACTGCTTAGCGGAGTCCACGAAGACGCGACTCCAATTAGGAGACTCGCTCGGCAATCCATAAATATTAGTTCTTCAGCATCGTGATTTCCACCGCGGGGTGTGTCACCGGTGGTGGCGTTGATGGTGGTGCCGGGGCAGCCTCGTGAAATTAAGCGCTCGGCCAGGCGAAGAAAAATACTGGAGGGTTACGAGAGAAAATAGTGCTCGAGACGCTTTACGGTGCGACACGTGGCGCGTGGACGAGGGGAAGCTCCGGATTGCGCGGGGGGGATTTGGCGAGTGCTCGCGCGAACTGTGGGAATTGCGAAAAGGTCCCGCCGTCTTCCGGAAGCGTCGTGGAAGTAATCGGCGATACGTTGCAGATCGGATCGAAATTGTATCTTGTCCCGGAGGCGACGGGGCCCGGAACTGTCAACGCCTCCGCGTGATTTATCAGTGCCGCGCGCGTTCGACTTTGGCGAAATTAATCGCCACTCGCGCATAGGACGCGCCAGCGTAATAGTCGATTGTTATTTTCGCATCTGGCAGCGGGTCAGCGGTATTGTCCGTCGGCACACGACGAATTCTTTCCTCTTGATTAATTTTCTAGTGGAAATTAATCACCGCTAGGGATCTGCGTGACGTGGAGCGGCTTGAAGCTTTGGACGTAGTTGCTGCACGCGTGCATAAACGCCGAGGGGCGAGGGGGAGAGAAGTACGAGGGGGCAGCTACGTAGGGGCAGCCTGGGGGATGGTCGCGAACCCCTCGAAATATTGATTGACATCCGGGTGACAGATTTCGCTAGCCACACACCCCTTTAGCCGTGAACTGCAACGTACACCAGGATGCCGCCTCCTTCCACTCTTTGTCATGCTGATTTGTTGCCAACCCCGTAGAGCTGCATCGATCGGAGCTCCAAGCGGACTTCTTCGTCGCAAACCCTCCGCTCTCGTCGTTTAACGTCCACTTTTCATATTTTTCAAGCTCCAATCGGTAATCCGATAAAGCGTTTCAATCCGCTGCGTTACTTGTCTTCCAAAGGCATTCAAATCTTTCCAATCGCTTGGCACTCGTACCCACAAAGAAACGAGAGAAAGCCCAGCCAGTCCGACCACTGTCTTGTTAATTAAAGTTCGGGCGAGAGAAGCGCTTTGGAAGAAATAAGTCCTCGATAGTGTGCGTCCGACCAAGAATTAACACTTTGACTCGGCAACGCGACAACGGTGAGGGGCTGAATTATTGGAACGTATTGCTATCTCGTATTGGTTCGCGTGTGTTTTACGCGCAGCAGCAGCAGCAGCAGCACTTTCCTCGCTTCTCTACATTGTGGCGACTTCATCTTGAAATAAATGACTCGTTATCGCCATGAGCGAGAGAGATCCGTTCACCCGGGAAGGAGAGGGAGAGAAGCTCTTCGCTCATGAAAATTTTCAAGCGCGGAAATCTGTTATCGAGCTGACTGGGCGATAGCCGCTTCTTGTATTCTCGGAAGCAATTTCGCCGACTCTCGGTTTTTCTTCCTAGCCCCGGTATATATCAAATCGCGGCGACAGTTGGCAATAAACCGAAGAAGGAGAATCAAGGTTCGACTAACGAGAAAGATGAACTTTGGGGGAGCAGGGAAAATTAACTTGTCGCAGCGCACTCGACTCGTTAAAAGGGAAAAGGCGCCCGCGAAATATACGAACGAAGCCAGGACACTCGAGAATCTGTAATCGAGTTACGACTGAGTAATTTTCTTTTCCGCTCGACCGCTATATAAAATGCAATCAGCTTGATCCATAGAAAAGTAAATATTATTAAAGGAAAAATTAGCTCCAGTCCGGATTTATCTTTTCTACTATCTTTCATAATTCATTATTTTTATTCTCCGTCTCTCCTCCTTCCCTTCCTTCCTCTCTCTCTCTCTCTCTCTCTCTCTCTCTCTCTCTCTCCGACTCTCCGATTTTATATTCATAACGAATCCTCGCGTTTCTTTGATAAATCCTAGAGTTTGGAAAAGCGAATAGCACGAGAGACGTACCCGGTGCTCCCTTCCAAAGTTCTTTTTTCTCTTTCCCTTTTTCTTTACTTTTTATTAAATTGCACAGAGCTCATTAACACATCTCTCGTGGTTTTTGCAGCTTCTACGTTTTTTATCCTCGACTCCGCGTTGCTTTATCATTACGGCGCGATTGATGTTCGACCGGGCATTCGTCACAATATTTAATTGGCTCGCTTTAATTCATTTTCCATTAAATCCCTCAGACACCGATTTCACCCCGATCGAATACCGATCTACCGATACGCTTATGGTGAATTTATGCAAATTACAATTCCACTTTACTTGCGCTAATATAACAAATATACGCCGATTATGCGTCGAATAACAATAACGAGAATCCTCCAGCAATGCCGAAGAAAATAAAAAAATTAGATTGCCGGATACTAACCGATGCTAATAATATCTATGTGCGTAGTTGCATTATTGTACCAATCACAATTGTAGTATTAAACAGTGTTTTACAGAAATATTTGTTATCCAAGAGGAAGGATTAAATGTGCATTGCATTCGGTAATATGAGATTACGGGGTAATTAGGTTCTGCTAATTGCATTGCAATGCTATGCAGTCGTTAATCATGCCACCAACCGCAATGGACACGTACGTTATCTTTCGTTCAGGTTAATCGATACGCGCTGAGAACGCGTATTAAATTGCAAGACCAATGGATAATTAAGATCGCTGGGTCGATCGCGAGTCAGGGATTCGAATGAAAAATTCCATTGGACTTATCCAAGCCTCGTTGATAAAATTCTTCGTCGCTTTTTCAGCTAAACCAACACGATTTCCAAAGTACGTGGAAACATTTGGGGAAAGCCTCTCTTGGAGCTCGAGTCTAAAGTTATGGCAGCTCTCGCACAGGCATCTAATAATGTTCAATTAGCATATGGGTTATAATTACAATTAATGCCTGGTACAAACTACCGCGTGTAACTAAACGCTACGATAAACACGGTGCCATCAGATGTGACGAATGCCAACAACACAGTCGATAACGAGAACAAAGTTCCTTCGGGAAAAGGGTTCCTGTAACGCGTAAACTTTCTATTTAACAACGAATTAAGCAGGTGTAATCTCTCGCAAGCTGCGCCAACGCAGCTTCCTTGATCCCGTTATCAATTCTGAGAAAGGTTTAACGATTATCATAATTACGAGAGGCTCGCGGTGTTAGGTGGGCTCTTTACGGTCCTGTTGCTCGGCTTTTGCCTTTTCCGCGTGCGAGTAGCCCTGGTCGCCCGATCGCCACGGGTGATTTCTCGCGATTTGCATATCGGATGCCTCGACGAGCTCTACGGGCCACTGCGAAAACCCAAAGATACTCGACGACCGCTCGTCCGCCAGGGTAGATGGCCATTGCCCAAGCAAGCGAGCGAACGAGCGAGGTTCGCCACTGGATCGGATACTACCGGTCGTTGCGTTAGGGTTGCACAAGACATTAACGGGACAACGGTAATTCAGAGGATTATTATTCTATTCGACAGCTTCGACTGGCGGAAGTGAGAAGTGCGTAGGAAAAAAAGGAAGCTGTAAGCAAAGTCTGCGACGATTCTCGCGAGTCGATGATTGCTCGGCCGGGCCGGACTGGCAATTGAAGATGTGACAACGACTGGATGCCACTGAATCATGTCACACGTCAAATGAGTGCTCGGAAACTGTCAGCCGGTCCAATTACGTCTTCATAGCAATGGCCGAAGCAGCGACCTAGCGAGAGCGTAGCATATCCCACGCGCAACTTGCCCGACAACTTGACAGGTTCGGTATGGGCGACGAAAATTATCGAGGCAAGAGTGCTACATGTGTGCCAGCCGAAAGCCGATTGCTCTCGGCTGTGCGCGGCTTATGCTGTGGTCCACGCCACCAATCTCTCCCGCCAACCCTGATACCTAATACGCGCGCGCGTCCATTCTCGGCCTACCATCTAACGTTCAAAGGCCGTTCGCGCATTCGTTTTACGATATATACATATATATTATTATAAATTATTATGCTTATTAACGCGCTCGAGTCGTTCAAGTCCGGTTTCACCTCGGCGGAGTCGGGGCGGTATCGTTAGATCCAAGATAATCTCCGGTGAACTTGCACGACGCCAATGTTTCCGGCCTGCACCTGATCGTGCGAAATTGCAGGTAGCATATGTGACAGGTGGACTCGGTCACGATTCTAGCACGCGACCGTCGCTTTATACCTAACTGTGTGTGCCGTTATTTTTCCTTCATTTCTAATTCTGCTCGCTGTTCCACTCGCATACACTGTGTGGGAACGCAAAATTATCGGCTGACATGAGACCAATTATACCTTCCATCTTTCGTGTGTCACGCTCTTGCCTCTGTAAGAAATTCACGCTCGAGCGAGGAACACGGCCGAAATTTATTCCTACTCACGAATCCCGGCTGGGTATAGAAAGGCTTTACGAAGAAACCAATGCGCTTTGTTAAGTGGTCGAAGTGCTTCTGTACACACGCATTCCTTCGCCAAGTGTCGCCGCTCGAAAAAATCCTTGGATTAGAGATAAGGGGCGAATTACCGAGAGCATGGACCAAAACTAATTTGCAAAGTTTATCTACTGAGAGATGTCGCGGCGGTTGTTTGTCTTATCGGGAGAAACATTGGCGTTTTCACGCCGGTGGCAGTCGGTAGTAACGTTTACCAATCTACTTTGTAGTGAATCGTAATTAATTTTTCAGAGGTCGACAAGATACTCCTCTCGTCGTATGGAAATAAGGAGGACCCTCGTAATGAGGTGCGAAGCACGAAATACGGGATGAGTGGATGTGTTATCGGTTGCTTAAGATCGACGAGAAACACTTGTAGAGGATTCGGGGAATCGGTCGAGTCTCGAGATTCAAGACACGTAGAAATATACGCGAGGAGAGGAGCTTCTTTCGAAACTCGGAAGCTATAAATCGTTACGGAGATCGGCGAAAGCCATTGTGACACGTGACAGCGTGTCCTGGCTGTCAAAACATCAGGTGGTAGCGCGCGAACCTCTCTAGCGTCAACTTTGTCGCGTTTCGTTTCAACGGGCGGTAAATCGGCCGTTAAACGCTCGTAAAACTCGCTCCCTAAAGTGGCACACCGCACAGTCTTTAGGGGTTGTCGAGGAAGGCTCATCTTTGGGATTTTAGCGGTGGAGCTCGAGTACGGCCAAATTAACAACCAAATGAAAATAAATCTAAACAACCAGTTAAAACTGAGCGTCCCGGGCAATTTTTCTTAAAGTCCCTCGCGTCTGACGTTTCTCGCGTCAGAGCGACGCCCGAAAACCGAAAGCGAGAGTGTACATCGGAAAAGGTAAAACTAAAAAAAAAAAAACAAAAAAAAAAGTCAAGTGTGCTCGATGTACTTTATATTAGCCGTAGAGGGCTGTTTATTGGTTGAATAAGTAAGTTGTGCCATAAGAATTTCATTTCATTGATATAGCATGGAAAATTAATATCGCAATGGGGTGTCAACGGAGGAGGGTACAGGCGCGCTCCGTATGGGGGGGGCACAAACGACATCAGGCCTTTATGCGGTGAGAGGAAACACAATAGGAAGCTTTTATTCTATTTTACGACCTCTCAGCAATAAACTCATGTTCAATTAGGTGTGTAATCTCGGAGACTAGATAAACTGATTCACTCGCACTTTTATGACTGCTTAGTTTTACTTTTATGGGTTTGCTTCTGTCGCGCACGAAAGGCCCTGCGATACATTACGTCTAATTGCACGATATTAAGCTACTGAAAGATCAAAGCCATTGATCGAATGAAATTTAAGCGTAAATTTCAGGCGACGAGTTGATAAAGTGGAAATTATTTTATTTCGCCGATGGTGCGCTTATATAGAAGTTTCTTGTGCAAATGCACGTGCTTCCTGATGAGATACCGTCAGGAGTACGGAGGAGTTGAGCAAACAGCAACCTCTCCGAAATCTTTTTCGATAAACGAAGAAGCCGAGGCTTCGGGCACCGGTTTACATCTTTCTGGAATTCATCGCAAATATATCGCGCGCGCGCGCGCGCATCTATCCTCTGACGCTAAGCCGGAAAGTTCAAGAAACATTAGAGATTCGAGCTACATCTATCTCGATGCTTTGGGCAAGGTAAATCGAAAGCCATTAAACTTGGTGCAAGTATATAGAGCATTGGCCCCGTTACAATACCATTAGAGGCGCAGGGACCAAATTCAAGGCAGTTAAGTGGAATTAGACTTTTCGAGCACGTCCAGATTCGGCGAGATAAGTTCGCCAGTTAAAGATCGTGGCGTGAGTAACACCTAGTATGGACATTAAACTGGTAATACGCTATGCATACTCTATTCAGTGGCGCACTTGTTCGGCACAAATTGAACTCTCATTTCCTGGCATGTGCAAAGCTATCGTAAATTAAGGACGTAACGACTCCACTAACTGGCCATTTCGCTGACGGTTCTTGCTCTTTCTCGTTCAAAACCCATGAAAGTTCGATCGATTGTGTCAGAGTGGCAACCTACTAAAGGTAGCCGACCACGATCGTTCACGGTAAAAGGACTTTTATCGTTACATAAATGTTCTAGCGGAACCATAAAGCAGCATTACGTAATTTATGCCATTAAGGATAATATTCTATTTGCGGAGTGGAGTCCTTGGTGATTTTCCCATTAGCCCCCCATCCCCCGCAACCCCAGGAACAATCGACGATCGTCTCCGCCTTTGGTCTCTCCGTCGATCCGCAATTCCACGTGTCGACTGCACTCGACGCGTTTCATGGTTTGTTTCGAAATTCGCGTGTAAATTCCCGAAGAATAAGATGAACAAATACGAACGAGTAAGCCGTGTGTGCCTCTCGATAGAAACGAGGCGAGTCACGACGTCGGGAGACGAGACTCTTTCCGGCGACGACTTTGCATTCCCGCGTACCTCGCGTACCATCCGCAGCACGAGAGGAATCCGTATGAGGGCTGCTGTGTTTACTCGATTGCACCCACGCTCTTTTCAGCCCTTATCCCTCGCCTCGTCTTTTACGTCTTCTTCGTCTCGACTCGCCTCGTCTCGCCTCGCCTCCTCTCGTCTCGTCTCGTCTCGTTCCGTAGTACCGACCAACCAACCAGCCACCAGAGAGCCCACCCACCGAGAAAGTCCAGAGACGCGTGTAATCGTTCCCTGTTACCACTCGCCGACAGAAAAAATACTCGCGGCGACGAAAAATCTAAGTGAGGTTCAATGACGAAGGACATACTGCGCTTCAAATATTTTTCTTTCGCCTCTGCTTTTCCCTCTTACCACGTGAAACAGCACGGTACTCTCTGAATCCTGAGCATGTGTCGCTAATAAATCCCATTTTACCCTAAAAATAGGAAGTCGAGGCTGCGCGCTGGAAAGCCAAAGTTCGCCTCAGACAAATTGTATGAATTAAGTAGGTGTGCGTTTCAGCGGTCTTGTGCGGCAGGACTCGAAAGAAACCCGAGCGCCGTGCACTTTTCACGCGGAAGTTACACTCCTCGCGTATTTACTTATTTTTCGAGCAATTTCTTGGGAACATAAAGAAGCAGCCTGCTTTGATATCTCGCATCCATCCAGTTAAACAGGAGATACTCGTTCTTTACACGTTGAGAGTCTGAGAGCTTGATAATGACAGCCAACGAGTATACGCTCTATGGATTCTTAAGTGCGTGAGACTAAACAGCTGGCGGATGGTAGCAATGCGGATCGTGCTAGCAGAAAATTCTGCACCGTCTGCATCCCCGGTGAAACGCGGTGCCTTCGCGTTCTATCGAGCATTGAGATGAAGCAATAGACCAGCTATAATCGCCTGAATTTCATTAGCGATTTAAACAACATTGAGAAAGAGCAGGGGGAAAGGGTTAAAAAGAAAGAGTAAAATTCGCGAGGCAACGCGAGCGAGCGAGCAATTAAAAGTAAAGAAACGAGAAGGACCGCCATCTTGCATCTGTTTCAAAGGACGACACAACTGCAGGTCATCGCGTACTAAACGTTCCTATTTCAAGAGGATACGATGGATAACCCTTGCGATGAGTTTCAGCCTAAAGGCAAACCTGGTTGGGGACACAGCGACAGTCTAAACAAACTTCTTTAGCCCATCGCGTGTGGCCTTCTAGCGTGTTCCTCAAGATTTCTCTCGGTCTATCCGAGGGAAAACCCCGAGGAGCGCGGAATCGATTGTTTCGCGCGGGTACCGGCAACTTTGCTCGAGAACTAATTCCGCTAATACCTCTTTATCGACGCTACTGCATTTAGAATTGTTTCTTGGAATGTTTATCGCGATTGGTGTCCGACCAACCGAGACCAAAAGACCGAGACCGAGATCGAGATCGAGATCGTGTGCCACGCGATTGCAATTATAGGAGTCATTAGAAGTTGCGGGATGGCCATAAGGGTTGCTCGCAATAGCGCTGAGTACAAACGACTGGTATCGGTCCATTACGAATGACAATGCCAAGCATTTCCCGGCGGTTTTCAGCCTCGACTTCCGGTGCCGGTCGCGGAATTAAAGCAGAGGGTCGCGGTCGAATTTAAGGCGCGTTTCCTGCGAGAACCGAGCGTATTATTGATTTCCGCCCCTGGTGTAGCGTGATCAAGAGAAAATTGCCATCGACCAAGAACGGCGGCAACTCCTGAGGGGTTGGGAGCCGGGGGAGGCCCGCGATTGCCCCGGAATCTAATGCACCCCCGGACGACAATACGGTAAAACGATATTATCGTTCTTGCCCAAGCGCGGATTGTGCTTGGCGTCGTATCATTACGTAAGAACTACCCAGGCCTCTTCCTTTGACATCTCCTACCGCGGGCCGAGGAAGCTTCGAGCCCCGGCAAAATTGGCTGGAGCGCACCTATCCTGAAAGTTACACACTCAGCCAGCGCGCAATGTTGGTTCTGGAAGAGCTGGAAATTAGTTTCGTTGTATATTTACACGATGGATGTTAATAGTTGTAGTAGTTCGCGAACGAGGAGCCAAGATAAATGTAGATACGAAATGGATTAGTAGATTAAATCGACTAGACTGCTGGAAGAAGTGCACGCGCTATTTCGGAAGATGCAACAGCGATCGATAAGTAATTTCTCCAGGTGGAGATTTCTTGATTTCGCAGGAGATTATTCGTGGAGATTCGCTGATAAGAGAACACACCGCCTCCCGTTAATTTCCTCGCCGCTTCACTTACCGTGACGTTTTCAATAGTGTACTTTGTACATCGGAAGAAATTACCCCTCGCACGATTATTGCGCGAACGAGAAAAGGAATCTTAGACATTTCTCCCCCCCCCCCGTCTCTCCTCACAACCGCAGCTTCCGCTCACCAAACCCATTCCTCTCGACTTAGATTGATTTTCCATCGAATATTTGCATCATTGGATTTCTTGACACAGAGACTCCATTTATCCGGTTGCAATTAATGGCTCGAATGATATTGGTTTTGCGTTCTAAAACGAATCTTACGGAGAATTACTCCTGGTAATGTGTCCATGCACCAGCTGTATTACGGATGATGCAACTGGGTCACAAAAGGTACGGACGATAATATATTTTTCAATCTCGCTACAGCGAAGCTATTGTCGTTTGTCTCGCTAGGAGTGAATCGATTGTTCGAAATGTTACCCCATTATGCGACGGTTCATAAACTTTTTGCCTCGTTATTAGCACTCCCCTCTTCAGAAGCATCCCTAAGTATTTTACAGAGGCAATTTTCTCGTTTATTTATTGTCATTTGCGAAAGATTGATAAATTTTCGAGGGAAATGCTCTCCGAGCCATCTATTTGTCCTAGTTGAGCGTCTCGAGACTCGATAAGAAAAACTTGCAAAAAGTGATCGTCTCGAAATGGAGAAAACGCGTGGACAAGAGAAAGTCTGCTCTCGAGGGATCGCTGGGCTTTGTAGTAGATTGCTTGTTCCTTAGTTGGCGATTTCTCCATTATTTCTGTAGTATCACGCGCGAGTGTAGCTCTAAAATTATTTATAGATACTCGTAATAGATGAGGGTGTACGCGAAGTAGAGATAGATCGGAAAGAAGCCCCGCGTATGAGTGTGGTCGAAAAATGCAGGAAAAAGCAGCCGTGTGATGTGTCAGGTGTAAACGGCGAATCCAACGCCTTCAGTTCGCCGTGGAGGAATTCAGGAAGACGAGGTGGTGGAGGAGGAGGAGGAGGAGGAGGTTGGGGAGAAAAAGCGGTGGGCCAGAAAAAGGAAGAAAGGCGGAGAAAATAAGAGAAAGAGAGAGGGCTAGACAAGAGACGGCGTCTCTTGGGATCTGTCGGGCATTGTTGCGGGGTTGCTTGGTTCGTTGCGTGGCGTTGGAGGGCGCCACCGTTTTCCACCCCATCCCTCCCAAGCCTCATCCCCGCTTCCTAGCAGTGGCCCTTCGCGCGAAGGGCCACCTTTCAGGGGTTAGCTCGGGACTGTCACTTGGTGATGGATGATTCTACCCCAACGCGATCAATTCGCCTAACCCAGCGCGCACATGCTCGGGGCTGAATTTCACCCTCGGGCTCGTTCCATTCCACGAGGAGGATCGCTCCGCTCCCAGTGATCCATCGGAAAGTCGACTTTTCTATACAGGAAACCTTAGAATACTCCATTCGCACTTGGAGCGAAGATGAGTTTCGAGAAAGAGAAACAGACGTCTTATCCTTTTTCCCTTCGAGCCAACACCTCCCTGCCGTATTTACCGTTATCCTCCCGCAATGCGCCATTGTTCAATTCTACCGCCGCGCTATTCGCCGTCCACGCGACGCTCTCCACTCGACTTACGGTCAGAATTACGGAAAAAATCCTCGAACTCGTAATTTCGTTATTCTATAGAAAGGTAAGCTCTCTCGCAAAAGATCCAGTGTCTGGGACATCGGAGAGTAGAAGAATCAAGGATCCAAGCAAGCAAGGGTAGTCCAGAGTGGATGCTCGTCTGGCGTTTACGAGCAGCAATTTAGTCGAGACGTGACGCTACTTAGGATGTCGGACCATATATTTTTGCGAGAAGCCACCACCGGTCCCAGGAAATTTATCAGTGCTGCATTTATTCCAAAGTCGATTCATTTTTTCGCTCGAGGAGAGAGCTCGACGACATTTTTTCTAATCAGTTTATCGCAGGGGTAGTAGCGTCATCTAATTTGCATAGTAAATTTTAATCAACCCAGTCTCAAACCCGTGGAACGCTGGAACTTGAAGTGTGCGTACGTATATCAACATTATAGTACACGGAAGTTATGTATATATAAAGGAAGGGGTAGGAGGGGGAGGAGGGCGGGGGGTGGTGGCTCGGCGAGCCAGTAACTCGTGTCTTGCACACACCAGGCCGTAATTACTTTCCTCTGGCGCCGCATGTTAATTCAAATTGCTTTCGAATTACCTAACGCCGCGTAGAGTAACGGAAGCAAAAGGAGAGAGAAACATTGGGCGGAGAGGGTAGACCCGGGGGAGGGCCTCCACCTCCTTTTGAGACGCGCCACATAACAAGCTCGTGAATTACTCGTATTGCGAGTTGCATCTCCGCAACGTTTCTGCCCTTATAAGATCTCAACTTTGCCGAGCGAAATCAGGTCGTACCCCATAACAACCACGCGCAGATAACAGTTAAGATTCAAAGACTCTAATGATAGGGTACTACGCACCTTCCTCGGGGTGCACCGTGCTGGAAATGAAAGGCGCAATGAGAAACACTTGGGTTAATCGATGGAAATCCATGGAACGAATGTTGGGGAATTCTGTAGCCTTGAAGTCGGAGGGCCGATAAACGAACGAAGCTGGCGCGGGGGAAATGGAGGAGGGAAAAGAAATAGCGTGTGTGAGCACTTCAATTTCGCTGCTCGATGCTACTTGGGGCAACTGGCCGCTCATTACTCGACTGTACTTTGCCCGCGTGCCGTGGATTATAAACGAGAAAGGCGTGCCAGCACTCATTGCCAGACCCTTCGCGCTTCCTCTCATCGAGGTTTGGTTGCAAATGCGCGCGGGGACGGTTGGTTTGGTTTACTCATTGACCTTCGATTTACCCAAGACTCGCTCTCGTAAATGTAAAATTCTCTCGAGGGGCAACTTGCCCCGAGAATCAAACAAGAATTTGACAAGTTGAAAATTTCAACTCCCGGTAACGGGCTGCTAATTGACACTATCGCGCGGGACACGATTCTCATCTGTCGGATGACGCGCCAACGTCATCCGATCCCTCGTCTCGTCATCGTGCCGATGACCTTGAGCGGCTAGAGCGTGCCAGTCACCAAATCTCGAAACTCGTGATTTTTGTCAAATGGGAGAGAAATTCCGAGGCATCCCCCGGTGGCGGCGCTAAGCGCTACAAAAACAATTCAAAGTATCGCGAGGACGAGGGTGAGAGCGGAACGGAAGGGGCAAGGGACCTCGAGAACCACATTGGTCCGGAGATCCAATTATATCGTTCTTCCGGCAGCTGAGCGTGAAAGGTCGAGAGAGTTTACTCACCAGAAAAAAGAGGCTGTTGTCGTAATCTCGTTGGTTAGCAGCCTTCCTCCGTGTATTGAGAGCTCTCGCTCGAGTATATCTGCGGCTCACCTCCGTACAGGGCACACTTTCGGCTTTCGAGCTCACTGAGACCGGAAATACGCGGGAAGGAAGCACTTGCGGGGATTACTCGGTTTTCGAGCGGCACCTCGACACCGTCCTGATGCGATATAGGTATGCGCGGGTTAACCTTGAAAAGGCAACCCGGTTGCAACGATACGCGAGGCTGTTTTGGGTGGCGTGAGGGTGCACCGGTGGTGCGCCGCCGCCGTTTCCGGGACGCCTCCTAGTGGTCTCCGGAGAAAGCCCGGGAATCGATAGGATGACCCCTATGGCACATGCGTGCACCGCCGGCGGCACGCCGAACGAGAGGCAGAAGGGAGGGCCGAGGAAGGGCCAGAAGAAGAAGAAAATGAAGAAAAGCCTACGGGAGGAGAAAGAACGACTCTAGACGTCGCTCCCCAAAGTAATGGGAATTTCTTTTCCATTTAGCTTCTTTCTCTCGCTGTCTGCCGTCCTTTCTCCACCCCACCCTCCCTCCCTATATCTATCTCTTTCTCCCTCTTTTTACGATACCACCAAACTGCAACTTGTCTCGCCGTGCGTTTTCTAACGCGACGCATTAGAAAAAGCTAGCTTGGCCTGCGGACAGGTGTAATTTTATCTTCGAGATGACTTCCGCTTTCTTGGCCATTTTACTCCGACCCCTTTATCTCCTAATTGAATCTTAACGGAGCTCTATTACTTGTTCTATGCCGCGCTACAATTTATTCCATCCAAGTAATTGCGCACTTTTAGTAATTACTCCGCATTAAGGCATCTCTCTCCCTCGAATGGAATTAATCATACGATTATCGCGATGTAGCGACCGAATGAAATGCGATGAATGAATGAATTGATTAGACCCGTGAGCGGACGCGTGCTCGACGTATTCTTTGAATTTCGCTCTAATGCAGAAGCGTGTTCAGGAAGCACGGAAAAATAACATTAGTCGTGACTGACCATAAATAATTAGCGAGCTAACGGGAACAGGTGGCTAATGAGAAATAATTATAGCGCAAAGCCCCTAAAAATGACGGGAGTCGTGTTTTTCTGCAAAGTTGTGTGGCTTTAAGTTTAGCGAGGGGATTCGATTTTTTTTTATTCCACCGTCTTCCCCTGAATTTCCTCGGCGGCTTAGGGCGGTGAATAGGGGGTATGGAGTGGGCGTGGGAGGGAAATGGTGAAAATCAGACAAGCGAGCGTGACTCCGCGTACATGCGTGTTCACGCACTTTAGCGAGTTTACGTTTAAGCGATGCTACATAGATTTGCCAAGTTCGAAACTTGTTGGTTCCCAGTAGCAGGAGCAGGAGCAGGATCAGCAGCAGCAGCAGCAGCAGCGGCGGCAGTAGTAGCAACAGCAGCAGTAGTAGCAGCGGCAACGGAAGCCGTTGATTCTGATTCCAGGACACGCGCGCTTCCGCTTTGCATCGGCGCTCGCGACACTTTCAAACAACCCCCTCCGTTGGGACCAGTTGCGTTTATTATTGCATTTTGTCGCGCGGAGGGAGCTTGCAATCATTTCAGAGCCTTAAAATCTTCCACGTTGATCCAAGCTTACGATCCGTTGCATAATATTAGCGAGTAATAATCCAAACCACTCGACGATAGTCCTCCTCCTCCTCCTACTCTTCCTCTCCATCCAATCGGAGACTCGGTATTACTCGAATTCTACGGAATTAATTGAGAAAAGACTTAATTGAATCGACCGAGCGAGCCATTTGGCGAGCGTCTTAATGAACGTCGAATTTAATCTAGCATAAATCCAAAGTTGGTCCAAGCCCAACTTGTCACTGTGGTGGACGCTCGTTCTGGAAACTTTGAGCGTAAGACAAATACGGCTAAACAGGACTGGATAAGGTCCAAGAAATTTATCGCTCAGAAAAGCGACCTGCCCTGTAAATTCCAGCCGCGGTAAATTCAACCGCGAATATATGTACGGCGGTAAATTCCCGCAAAGACGAAAAATCCGGAGGGTGGATCCGGATGGCGATCGATCAGGGTTCGTCTACCCAGCTACCGCATAAAAATAGAGCGGGCACACTGGGATAAATTTAGCCGACGATTCTAATAACGCCAACTATTGATCGAGATTCGTCCGTGTGCCCGCTCCGAGAAAGCTTAATCGCGATTCGAATGAACGGGCGATCTCTACATTTTTCACGACTCCCTCGAGTATATCCGCCGGAAGCTGATTGTTATAATTAGTAGTGAAATGTCGGTTGCGCCGGGATCTTGTTAAACTGGATTAAAAGAGCCCGTCCCGAAGTTTGCCGATTCGCATTCGATGCATAAAACACGCCTGCTCCAGTTTGTTGGGAAAAAATAAACTTTGCAAAGTTCTCGAATAAAAACGGAATAAAGTTGTGGGGTTGCTGCGTGCCGGAAGGAAATAAGCTCGAGGGCGGAAGGACGTAGAATCCAGCGAGGCGGTATCGGTAACCGAAGAACGGGGGAAGGAAGATCGAAGCAAGAGAGAGAATCGGGTTTACTGGAGTTGCGCCAGACTGTGTCTTCAAATACGAGTAGAGAGAGAGAGAGAGAGAGAGAGGAGCAGCTTCTTGCCAGAAGGAGATTTTACATCATGCCTTTAAACCCTGCAAGCGTAATGGCGCGGAATCACCTTACGAACGGGCGCCAGTAAAATTCTCGGTGGCAACGCACGAATAACGTTTCGCGAAGGTTATTCGCGAGATGACTCTGAAAAATTCTGACAAGAATCCATTCGGCTCGTGCGCGGATTTACAGAGGAAACTCAGCATCGATGCTAAATCGCGAAAACAAGGCAGTTATGACGCGGAGTGGCGCACGAATAACGGAAATGAGCTGGAAAAGCGTAAGAAACGAAAATTGCCGGACGAATTGAAATTTAAGCATGACTCCCAAGAATCGAAAGGTAGTCGTGAGAGAGAGAGAGAGAGGGCGCATCAAAAATTTGGCCAAGGAGATTCTCGCGGTCGCTTAACCGCGATAAATCTTGGACGCTAATCGCGCTCCTTGCCGCTCATAATTTTCGCGCGATTGGACAAAACTCTGGGGTTTTTCAGGCGATGCAAAACTAATTTTCTCGAGAACCCTCTTCTGTTGAGGAGCCGGGGGAGAGGGTTGGGGATGGACCCAGGAACTTCCTGCGAGATTTGCAATTGGTGGAATCGACGTGTATAAAAGTTTTTACATTAGAGAAAAAATAATTTCGTATTTTAGGGATGCAGCGAAGGCTGGGGAGGAAGAAGAATTGTCACTGGCTGCCCGTCCGTGTGTACGCGAGAGATTTCGAGGCAGGGTGCAAGGTTTCATGGTGTCATGGCAACACCCGCCGCGCTAGAGAACGCTTTCGGCCCCTTTTGCACTGGCAACACACTACCGAGGAAAGAGAGCGTGCTGCTGCTGCTGCTGCTGTTGCTGCGTCGGAGAAACCCACTGGAAGTTAGCTGGCTCCTCCGAGAACGGAGAATCGACACTCATCGATCGACCTCACCCCCTCTCGCACACGGCTACCTTATCAAAAAACGGTAGCATCTGCCAGAACCACCAGCACATCGATAACGACTTTTGAAAAACGAGCTATTCGTCCACTCGTCTTATGTATTCTTCGCGCCTTTCCCTCTCTCTCTCTCTGAAAAAAGTATCGGCCTTCGCATCATTTGTTCACGAGTAAGTGCAAGATTAAAGGGAAGGATCTCTACCGATACATTTTTCTCGTTGCTCCAGCGATATTTCTCTTAAAGCGCGAAAGTTCTTTACTCCGCATCCATTCGTACCGAACGCTCGCTCTACACCGCTATGTACGGTGATCCGTACCTCCCTCCCCCTTCCGCGCGCTCTGCGGTGCGCTAAATAATAAATAATTGCACTGGTTCGCGAAAGAGTGACTTTTATGGCAGGTATTTCCGGAAGTCTATAAAAAAGATGCGGGCGTTCGCGCCGCTGAGTAGAAGCAGGTCAAAATAGGTGATCCGGTAAAAGTATAGCACGGGAGAGCGCTATCTCACCTGCGCTACTCGTACATATTAGCCTTGCTATCTCGCGCGGCATAAGCATAGTTGAATTTTCTAATGATAAAAAACGCCTTATCTTGGTATATGGGGTAGCTAAACAACCGGAATATGCACGGATCGTGTTTTCTCGGGGTTATGATCGCATAACCCAAACCTCCAGGCAGTGCTTGGCGAACTCGATTTGCTCGCAGCATTTCGTCAAAGACGATGAAGCCGGGGCTTGGATCGGACGGAACACTTTTCTCACAGAAAGTCCCGTCGTAACCCGGAGCAATAACGTGGTCGCCAGTCAGTCGCCCCTAGCTTCCAGCGTCTTATCTCATTTTACGTAAACCGAAACTGTGCCGGAATTCTTCGCTGAAGGCTGCTGCTGCTGCTGCATATATTATATCGGACTAATCCCCCTTATTGTTTATCGTCGGAGTTCCCCCTTCCGATACTTTGATTATCTTATCGGTTTCTTTGGCCGGACCAAAACTGTCGAGGCGATAACGCTCGATAATCTTGGAGCGTTGCGGGGGTGTCGGCATTTCCTGATTTCTTGAAAGCATTTTTGGTGCGCCGAATTTTTCAGGCCAGCCCCCGAAGCGTAGAGTTGCATCCTCCGATGCAAGTGCAAAGTTACGTTAGTTTTATCAGATCCCACGACGGCTCTTCCTCCGGAAGTGGGCATTGTCTTGAGAAAGTTCACGGCATTAAGTAGCCGGGAGTCGTGATTTTTAAGTATACGCTAATTTCGGGGAATAAGCGGTGTTGGAGGATCGACCCTCGACCCCTCGAGGACGATCGTTATATAATGTTTCGCCTTAATTGCGGATTCGAGCTCCGATGTGGCTTATGCGGCGCGTACGCCCGGCTGCGGTACACGCCTGGCCGATACAGTTTTAATTGCGTCCAGATTTGCAATTCAGATTTCGAGACGCGAGCCAACGCGTGGCCGTTGAATACTTGCATGTATCCAAAACAGGAAATTTGCTCGAGTGCCGATCGAGGAGAAAATCCGTCGGCGTGCTGTATACAAAGCGCGGATGAGCTTTCGCGCGTTTCGAAAAGTCATTAAAATCGCCCGTAACACCCATTAGCCTGCTAGGAATCCAAATCCCACTCATCGATGTCGCTGCGAGAACGGCCCGTGCCGAAAATCCTTTTTTCCATCCTTTTTAGCCCCTCGATTGGCTTAGTGTTACCGAATCACGCCGATTTTCACACGACGCACTCGACAGTTTATGCAAATTTCCGCGTAATTTGCCGAACGCTCCGCAGCCCGTGGCTACAACAGCTGACATTGTCGTACATGAGATCCGTGTATGATTTAATCGGCTTATTTCAAGAGTTTCTATTGATTTTTGCCGATTCGGACGTTGACGAAGCAGCAAATTGCGTGTCGCGCGATAGCAGGCCGCCGCGACATTTTTCACGTGAGTCTGCATTTCAATTCTCCGCCGAAAGTGATTCTTGCTCACTCGACTCTCTCTCTCTCTCTCCCTCTCCCTCCTTTTATTTACAGTGAGCGAGCCATTTACCCGTCCTGTCCGTATCGATCCGAAAGAGGAGCAAAGAGTCTTTCGGGAAAGGGGGCTATCTAAATTTAAGCGATGTCTATGTATAAATATGAGAGAAGTTGGAGAGATTGCACAGGTTAGCGAAGCGCTAAATTTCATTAAACCGGAAGACCCACGGCCCTGTGCACTTTAATGTAGGTTATCAGTGCTTCGCGTATTCTCGTGCGAACAAAAATAGATCGGATCGATCTTGCAATAAGCGATCCACGTCTCGTCCATTGTGCGCCAGTTCTCCTTCCCTTTTTCCACCTCTCTATTGGTATTCTCCCCGTACTCCCCTGCCTCGACTCTCAAACTCTCCGATTCTGGAAATCTAAGGCTAATTTCACATGCACTTTGGCAAATCTCTCTCTCTCTCTCTCTCTCCCTGTCTATACGATGCAACTACGAATTCTACGAAGAAATTTACCTAATAACTTAACTGTATCGTGTCTAGCTCGAGATCCGGTGCAAGTGGAGCACAATCGGACTCTGACCACGGAAGAGAAAAGGTCAGGTTGAAATTACCGGTTGTCGACTTAGCTGGTTAATCGCGCCTGTACACGGTATTCGGACACGTGATCGTTATGACGCTCTGTAATTTGTAAGTTGTAAAGCTACCGCGGTAATATTTCTCACTGCCCCAATGCCAGTGATGCGCTTCCATGAAAAATTATAATTGCGAGTTCACGAGGTAAATTAAGAGGCGCCACAATAGCGCGCTACTAGCAAACTGGCCCAGTTAAATCGTTAAATCGAAAGAATCCCAGAAATATTCTAATAAAAGCATTTAATCCGAGAATCGAGCAAGCCCTTTCCGCTCCTTATATTCCAAACTTTCTATTGATATTCTGATCACATTCTCCCGGGACAAGTGCGGCGGTGCTATTAGCCTCGATCTCGTGAATTGAATAATTCCGAAGCGATCGGGCGTAAATCCGCAGCATCGTAGCCAATTAAAATCGATTAGAAGTCCGCACGAGCCGATGGAGAGAACCGAGTAATTGAGGAAAATTCGTTTCGCGTAATTCGCTCTGCGGTTCTGTGCACGGAACTTTGCTGTCGATTGAAGAACCAATCGAAGTTCGATTCGATTTCTTCGATCTCCCCCTTTCCGCAGGCCCATTAGGCGAAAGTCCTCTCTTCGCGTGGCTATCGTAAGAAAACGCGACGATTACCCGCAACCTATCTCTTTCGCAATTGCCTCGATCACGCATCCAATTGGCTCTCCTGCTAGCAGTTTTTCGCAATCAAGTATGCTAAAGCATCGACCTAATCCTTAGAAGGCTGCTTGATTGGCGATTTGGAGAAACGAGATCGAGCGACAAAAGTATCTCACTGCGCGCGATTATTATCGTTTCTCTGTGAGCCAGAACCCTCCTCCTCTCTCTCTCTCTCTCTCTCTCTCTCTGTACAATGGTGCGCGCTGAGAATCTGGGAATCGGCAAATCGATAAGTCCCCGCATTGGATGGGCGATTCGCGGCATATCACGAATGATTCCCGAAAAATGCGCAAGAAGGGTGTGGGAAATGCTGTGTAACGATGAGAGGGATCATTGCTGTGGAAAAAAATGCTGCCTATTCAAGTCCGATATGGCGTACGGATACATCGACGAATGGCACGGAATGGCCACAAGTATTGTCGACTCGCATTCTGCCAGTAACTTTACCGGTGGCTTTGCGTCCCGGCGCAATAATGGGCAATCGATCAGGAGTCGACAATAACTCTCTACGAATCGAGAAATAATCACCGGGTCTTATCGAGAGTGCCCGGTGAAATGCGCTGCTATCCTCGCACGCACGTACATACTACACAATATTTAAGTACCTTAAAACAATATTGAAGCCAGCCGCAATCGATGGCAAGGGCAAACTTTGCAAAACTACTTGAACCTTTAGTTTGCTAGAATCTCGAGTATCCTGTCGGGTTAAGAGATTTTATCGTCTAAACAGAGTTTATCTCTTGCCTCTTGGAGGAAAACTTCCCAGAGGAGAAAAGTCTGCGACAAACCCTCGTTTGCAACCCCTTCCTTTAAAATGTACGCGGCCGGAATGACATATTCGCTCGTGCGTTCGAGGCCGTTGTCTGGAGGTTTGCAAACTACAAATTTAACGACATGGACGCGCATTATTTGCATCGTCGCTAATCCTGTTCTTCGTCAAAATCTTTTTAAGCTAATGCCACGCTTTTTGCCCCGAGGATTTATCATCCGCCTAGAGGCCCTAATTGTACCCTCATCTTCCTCGGTGTCAAGTCGGAAAAGATCGAGAATTGCCCCGGATTTGGGGAGAGGGTCGCATGGTGGAGTCAAAAAAACATTTAACTGGAAACCACAAACGATGTAGGTAATCGGACGCCACGAGCACGTGTCTGGTTCACAGAGTATCTCTTTTTTTTTATGCGAATAGGGCTACTCTCATAATAGAACGTGGCTCGTTTTTACAACAAAGCACCTGCAACTGCAAATAGCTTTTACGGCGTGGCTTTGACGGCGCATCGGATTAAATATCTCGACGAGCAAATCAGATCCGTAAGGAAGTATTTGAAAAAGTGAAAAAATCACGCGTCCTCGAACAGCGTGAAAACAAGAAGGTCTAACGATCCACGGGGGGAGAGGATGGGGTGTTTGCAGTCTTAATTGATGCAATGGCGAAATCATCAGCGCGGATATTTGTCAATTCCACCGAGGGTGGCTATGAACACTTTTTCTACAGTTTTATGGCAACCAATCAATCTTTCTCCGATATCGGATTGCCAACGAAAATACCAACAAACCTGGTACAACAATAACGATGCTCTATATGGCGCCAGTAAAATGGACATGCAAAATAAATGACACAGTTTGCATTAGCCGTATATTCAACGCTTGGCTCTCATGATTGAATGCAACGAAAATACAAGCAAGCTCGTAATTTAGTAATTATTGAAAGTCCCTCGAGATTCCATCAAATTACCGTGTGCGTAAGTATGGCAATGGTAAGAGGAAGATTCGACATTTGAAAGTCGAAAATAAAGAGATGAGACGGGGGGGCATCGATCCATGCGAGGTTCTCCCTATAGCCTCTTCAGGTTCCTTTGCCACAGGCTCCGTGACGGAATCGATTATGAAAATACGACGAAGCGATAGACGATCAACTCCTGCCTCCTTCACGGGGAAAAGTTAACGTTGCAAGGATACACTAATGCCGGCGTGGGATTGAATTCTTTTCCACAAAATATTCCATCCCCTTGTCCCGACTTTTCCGTAGATTTTTCCAACTCTCCTCGCGATCTCCGCTTCAATATGTACATTGTATATTTTCAGCTCCGCGTAAAATTGACAAAAGTCTCGAGTTTGAAACTAAATTATTGTGATAACAACAGTTACACGGAGGCCGTTCTCCTTAGAGAGAGCTAATCTATGGCGTCTGATTGTAAAGCAAGACGCCTTTTTTACCCATTCGTGTCCCGGTAAATCTCTGTGAATTTTATCGAATCGATTAAGCTCAGTGTGGTCGCTGAACTTACTCCTATTCTCTCCGGAGAACCAGAAAATAGTTACTTTTAGAAGGAGGAAACCAAAGTCCTTACATGTCGATTCAGAAAGGGACCTTGTGTTTGATCATGGTACCCACACGTTTCACTCGCCCCAACTCATATGGGCACCGTAATGCAATACGAGACGATCTGATATTTGCGATATGCGTCAGAACACATATTCCATAGAGATGTTTAATTCCGTCTAATGTCAACGTTGAGATACATTGTTTAAATAAAATATAGAAACTACCGATTGTAAAAAATTAAAGAAAGAGGACGGAGCAGCGTAATTGAAATCCAATATTATGGTGAAATCGAAAATAGTTAAAAAGGTGTTTGCTTAAAATACTTCCTTTCCTCTCTACCTAGTTTTAATTTTAAACATCGTACTGGTAATTTCCATGCCTCGAGACTCGAGAGTTTCAACCGTGAGCACAACGTCTCTCTCTCTCTTCCTCTTTTATCCGCATCTTCTTCCTCTCCTAAAGGTGATAGAGTAGACGAATGAAAAAAATGAACAGTTCCGGAACCGAATAGAAGTCTTACAAGGCAGCGATGTATTAAGGGATTAAAGGGCTAGCTGCTTTGAGGATCTCCTACGTTTGTCTCGTCTTTTCTTTCTACGTGCATATACATTTTTCCTTCGCTCTCCCTACTTTTTCTCCATTCGTCCATATTTCTTTCGCTATTTTTGATCCTTTTACTTTTTGTAACACTTTATAAGCATGCCTGTCTTCCTCCCATATTTTTTCGCGTTTTCTTTCCCTTTCCTTTTGCCTTCCGCCTTGAATCAAGCATATGCGGTACCTTCCACGTATCTATAAAGTTGCACGAATATTCCTTATTCCCTTTAAGGTTCTTTCCTCGGAGAAACTTTCACCGACTCGTAAAATTCTGATTTGCATTCGAGGGAGAAAAAAGCACACGAGGCATTGTTATATTTTTTATCGAATAATTAATTCATCATGGCGGTCTGTGTTATCGGCTTTTACTTTTATTGCAATGTGTCCATTCCGAGGAATAATTGTGTCGTCCTATTAATAATCGAATGATGGATCCGTATTTCCCCATCTTTCATACCCGTACCAGCATATGCCGTGTATATGCTTTATATGCTTTTATCGTTGCAATCTACCCTCCAATATTGTCCGTACAAACCGATATCGAACTTTGTCAAGCAGCTTAGAGCGAAATGCTCATAAAACTGATTTTTATTCGAGAGCCACGTGCTCGTGGTTCCCGTACCGACCACGTCGGCCTATCAAAGATTTTTAGCCATATTCAAAAGTGAAGCGAGAAGGCTCATTGTTCTTTCTCGAGAAGTTTGGGCGAAGATTGACTTTTTCGAAAAATCGAGCAGCCAGTGTTTCAGTCGCGAATAAATCTGGCTTCTTCCGGTCGCTTGAGCGAGAGGTGAGAGAGTAAACGAGGCGGCAATTGCCGGATTGACCCGTTCGGCGACACAGACCAAAGTCCCGGCTGGCTAAACACTGGCATTGTCAAGCGTTCATTGCAGACACCCACACAAGAATACACTGTAGGTTTACATGTATTACTATTTGCGGTCTGCTGCAGCTGTGTGGGTGGGATCCAATCGGTGCGGTGCCTTGGGGCGAAATCAGGAACCCTCGGCCGAGAAGGCGTCAGCCGTGAACCATTTCATTGGCTCCTCTTGCACACGTGTGTACACACACGCGTAGATAGTTGCTGGATCAACGTATCGCCCGCCGCTATCAAACTGGTTGCACGAATAAATTAGGGCGCTCCTGTCCCGCAATAAAAATCCTGTAACTGCACGCGCTGACCGTCACTCCATTTTTCACCTGACTTATGCCGGCCACCGAATTACGTCCAACTTATCACGTAACATCACTCGTGTGCCTGCTGAACAATGAGTTTTTTTTTCCTCCGCGAAATGCTCGAACCAACCCCGATTGTCGCTTGAATCGATCGCACCTGCATACGCAACTGATTTTTATCGTGAAAAAATTCTAATCCAAAAGGGCTCCGGAAGGTATGTGAGAGAGAACTCTCTCTCTCTCTCTCTCTCTCTCCCGCTCTCTATGCCTTAACTACAGGAGTCGCGGTCGCTGCCTATTGAACGAACCGGGGGGAGGGGGCGTTGGGTACAAAGCGAAAGTTTTTTACCAAGCCAGTATATCAAAGAAGCGTAAATACGTACGACAGACGCGGCTAACTTTGATGCAATGAATATGAATGAGCGTCCCTATCTGCGAGGTCTTGAAATTGCAACGCGGAAATTTGAGCCGCGCGCTGGCCCACCCCTTGGGGAGAAGGGGGTCCATTCTCGGCCCAGGGCGATGCCAAATCGAATGTGACATTATAATGGAAGCGGCATTAGTGGTTTTACCGCTTGGATCGGGATGAAAATTACTCGCGAAAGTCGACCACGTGGAATATGCATCCTCTTAGGAATTGCAAGAAATCTGATCGGTCTCCCGCGACAATTACGAGATACACGAATACATAAATTATAGCAGTCAATCTTATTTCCTTCGGTGGAGAAACTCCTCGTTATACACAGAAATGTCCAAAACTAGGAAGAACACTCTTTTAACGAAGTCCGGATTTATCGGATCGATGGAGACCGGTCAATTAGTCGAATTGGACGAGTTGAATGAATTATGCAAGCTTCGCAAATGAGTATTACAAATTTGCAGGGGCACTTTGAAGATGTTTCTCTGTCCCCCGGAGGAAGAAAGCGAAGTTTTAACCGTGTTGTAGCTTCGTTATGCTGCCAAAGCTCCGAGTTCCCGAAAGATAAGTTTCAGCAGTTTCTACCTGGGTAGCCCGACGACGGTGCCGGAAGCGCGCGCCTAATAACTCTGCTCGCAAATTATTTCAAACAAACGCCTTTAACTCGGTTTCCCGACGCGACGGTCGTCGTAGGGACAAGATCGTTTCGCTCGTGTGTTCGGTGCGGCAAGTTTCTCGATTGAAAGGAAATAGGGATCTCGGCGTGAAAAAGCAACGGCGAGGCGGAGACTGAAATTTCTACGGACTTTCCCCCGGATAATTGGCACCGCGGGTGGTATACTCTTGCTCCTCGTTGTCGTTTCGAATAGTCGTTATACTTTTCGATGACTACGCTAGTCCTGTTTCACTTTCGAGCACCCTGGATCCAGCCTCGATCTCCCGCCCCTTCTGCCGCCCAGCGATTTTCAGCGTTGCTCCACGCTCAAATTGAATAAAGTGACAAAATTTGCTTCACTTAGCGCGCCGAAGGGGAATCCACGAGCGAACGAATAACCATACGTTCAAAGAAAGTTACGTCTACCACTCCGTGAAAACATCCAGCCCCGGCGAAATTAACTTATCGCCGTGTGGAGAGGCACGGGCCTGAGCCGAGAGTCATCCGTCGGAACTAACTTGTAAGCACGCATAATCGGTGCATGCACCGAGACGCGCACCCGAAACTTCTGTCGGAACTAAAATGTACGATTATTATCAGATGCCCGACGAGACAAAGGCTCGGTGAGAGTCGCACGGTGGGTGGAACATGTAGGCGCGCGCGGTATGGGAACGCTGATCGAGGATCGTTCGTCGGAAGAGAAATTTTCGCGCGATATCTCCCCCGTTGTGCCTGGAAACTCGAACCGGAGAGCCCGCGCGACATGGGAGAAATGTCCAAGTGTCGCCGAGGCTGTTCGACGATCCGAGAAGAAAACGCGAATGGCAAAAATCTTTTGAATATGGATGAACTTAATTATCGATAGGGAACGCGCTTTCTCGTCGCGCGTGTCTCGTAATGTCGCATTATTCAAATTCGAGGAAAATAGGTAGTTCAAGATGGCGTTGATTAAAGCTACCGAGCATATCTCGGGGGTGTGTGGGTGGTGCTGCTCGTTACCACCCCCCCCCCCCCGAGAGGAAAGTTTGCAGACGGTTTTTAAAGTCTGACGCGATGGCGCGGTTATTCTTCATCCGTACTAATATATTTTTTGCCGGGGTGTATAAAAACGTGCGTAGGAGGGTGGTTTGGAGAGTCTGGAAAGGCCGAGTGGCGAGAGGGGTTGGAGGAGGAGGGCGGGGGCGAGTGAGTCGTCTACGCGTGATTTTCCATTGTGAGAAACGTTCGACCGCGTCTCTCTGGCTCTCATCGACAGTTCGAACAGGAGCGAAGTGTCGGGGCATCGATTCAAATCTCGTACTCGAACATTCACGGGGAGTACATTCACGCTGGCACATAATGGGGGACAGAGCGGCGGACTAGGGGGAGAGAGAAAGAACGGAGGGCTCGACCACGTGTATGCACAGTGACAGTGAATTCTCCCGTCGTTCCGTCGTTCTCGGCTTCAGGATATGCGAACTCGACTCGCGTTTCGTTGTCACGAAAACGGAAACGCGCGTCGATAGGCCGTGACGTCGACGGCTATTGCCGCTCTCCATGATCATAATGCAAATCCAGAACAAAATCATGTTGCTGCACTATTTTCACTCCTGTCATCTCTAATACTGTCAATTTCGTGCTCCTTGATTCCCTGAATCGTGACGTTTCATCCCGAAATATCTTGCCTGATGAATTCACCCGCTGGTTATCCCATCCCCCCTCTCCCCCCGACTACATTATAAGCTGTAGGCTAACAAAATGTTTCGATCTTTTTACCGAGAAAATATTATCGATGTATTGAAAAATCTAGTATTCAGCAAAGGAGTTTCTGTCGTCGCAGTTCCACGGAGTACAGAGTTTCTCTCTGCGATTTTCCTATCTCTAGTTTTATGCGCGCACGCGAGGTGAATGGCAATGTACAGTAATAGCCTGTCATTCGTTAATATCTGGTAACACGTTGCATTAACCAGAAGTAGGAAGTTCCTTCCCCCGCTAACTGCTTGATTTCGGAGTATCTCTTGCAACAAAGTTTTTCAGCATCCATATCGACGCGTTATCCACATGTTTAACGCGTTTCCGATAGGGCAATTGAAACTTCAATGCAATTCTATCTATATATTTCAGTGAGTTTTTCGAGAGTCGAGTGAAAAAAAGAAACAGCGAATGCTGAACAATCAAGTTGGTTCTTCCTAATGGGAGTCGCGATAATAACTGTGCAATGATCGCAAGTCTTTTTCTGCTTAAGGGATTACGAAATTCATCGATGGTCATCAACGCGGCTGGTATTTGTCAATTTCAATCATTATAAAATATATTACGAGGTGTGTAACGATTTATCTCGGAATTGCTCGGGCAGATTTATAAAATCGATTTATACCCAATTTACGCCCCGTGAACGGCATCAGATTTCGTAAAATAATCTGGTATATCCTACGTACATGTCGAACCATGCATATCGAGCCACGACAAATTTTAAATTTACACGCGAGTGCCCAGGCGTAAATTCAAATGTCACGTCGCGATGAAATTCTGCCGTAAAAATTCATGAATCAATCAGTTTTTACGATATTTATTTGGAGCTTTACGTGACCGATCTCTCTCTCTCTCTCTATTTTTCTCTGTTTGTGGTAGGATCATTAGAAATTCCACTATTACCGATTTTGAGGAAACCAAATGAAATTTTTAAACTTGAGAAGAAAATCTGATTGAAACGTCATTATGAGTGTGACCTGTATGGGGGTTGTAGCGAGAACATGGGTTTCAGCTGGTAGATGCCGAGGACGATGATCGGCCAGTTGATGTTGAACAAAACGCCAAAGCGGCTTCCACGAGCGTACAAAGTGGACGTTCGTGAAAAAATAATGGACGGTCGATACGTGAATGTAAGTGGAGTTGCCAGAAAGCGTGTCGCGCATTGTCCTACGTATTACACATTCCCTGTGTCGCATCTTTAGAAACCTTCCGGCTGCGTTCGCAAAGCAGATAGTTTGTGTACACTACGGAGGACCAGCAGTGTGTGCCCATCTATCTTCCGCGACGCGAGTTTTCTGTTTACAGCTCATAAAAACCGCAAAGGAAGATGCAAAACATGGAAAACATGCGTGAGGCTCAAAGCATTGCGAAAAGTAATCGCTTACCGCATTAAATTCATTTCGTATTTGTTACATTATTTAAGCCATGATAATATCGAGTCATTTTTCACATTTCGTAGGCGACATTATTTTATTTTTATTTATTTGCAATTTTTTCAATCAAGCTATAAAACAGAATTCAAGCCAACACCGTTCTCGACACCGTACCATAGTCAAGTTAAAAGTGAATTAAAAGACTCACCCTGAATGCTGCTAAGATGTAATTCATGCAAATGAAGTTGTTGAGTACTCATCTGAAACAAATAAAATACAAAAATATTTTAGTATCAAATGAAAGTTTAATTTTAAGTAAAACATTTGCTCTCAAACGACCTTAAAATTTCTAAAAGACTCGTAGAGAACATTCCCTCGTAATGCATTAACATTAAATTTAGTTTCCCTTAAAAGCTTTAAAATCTAGGCTTTTTACTTATTTAATTTCTCGTTTTTGAAGAAGTACCTTCTTCGAGTGTTGAAGAGTGAAGTTCTGCTGCACTCCGTATAGGTATCGAGGGGAAATCTCAATTATCCTGTCGTCGACGATGCCTGTTTTTGACAGTTTGAAGCAGGTCCACCGAAACATCACGCCTTTCTATGCACCGCTGTTTGTCATTCAAAATACTCATATTTTTTATTGGATAATTCGTCATAGCCTTCCCCATATTTCACTCGAATTTTATTAGGCACTTTCGAAAAGTCGTATAATCCCGAATTGTAGGAATGTTACTGAATGAACCAAGAATCATGCGTCTGTTCTATTTTTAATGGGTTTTGGCCATTTTTGCGCATACGCTGGAACTCTTCGCGTTGGCGTTTCACGTGTTGATATCGAAAGATACACAGTCGTGATTTTGGGATTGGATGTTTGCTTTGGTCGCGACTGCAAAATTTCAATTACGCGTGTGTCCGATTTGATTTGATTATCGGGCCGGCTTGATTACCGTTTCAATTGTTTTAACGAGTGCACCGAGGAATTCGTTTCTATTTGCATTATCGTGCAGTGCACGATCTATTATGCAAAATACACTCCATCCGAATGTCCCAACTTTCCAGCCGCCTTTACTTCACTGCTCATTGGCGATCATTTATTTCCTGCCGGATAATTTTCACTAATTTTCAATTGATATCCCGGCTTTCATCTCGCGCAATGCACCACGATAAATCTAATTACCTCACATTTTATTCTCACACTACACTCATTCCCCTCCACTAATCTCTGTCGGATTAAAGAATTACTCGAAGTCACGTTGCATTTTTCTCGAGGTATTGCTTCTTTGCTCGCGGTTGTTCAAAGCATGTTTTAGTGCTCGTCGAGAGGAGTGAAGTCATATGCATAAAAATTTATGACATAGCGTGACATACTCTTAAGATCCTTGGAATCGACTCGATTCTCCATTAAGTATTCAGAGGGTTGTTTTTATTTCTCTGGATCTCTAAACGAGACTTAAAAATTCAGGATTCTTCCACCAGTTATAAATTCCATTCTTTCGATTTGATTCCCCGCATTTGCATAGGCTTTTTATATCCGGCCGTGACTACTTCCTTTCTTTCGCGCCCCTTTTGTGCTCGCAGGAGCACTAACTGTCTCTCTCGAGGCGTTAAACGACGTAATGCGGCAATTTTGTTAGCTGCTACCGCAAATTCGTGGAGATGCGAATGGCTGTCGTGGCTCTCGTTCTTGAGAGCCATTAAGCGATCTTTCCACGATAATTACTGTCAGTCGGGTCTCCATTTCCGCGAAAATGTCCTCGCCACCCCCGACCCTCGCTGGGAAACCCATGAACGCTTCCGTGTCCATTTAAGTTCTAGTGACATTATTCAACAACTAAATCGACCATGAATGTTTAAATGCACGGAGTTTACTTTTCGCAGCTTTTTCTGCTCTAATTTTCTTTGTCATTTTTCAAGGCATGGAGTCTGTTTGAATCCTTTTGTTTCTGGCTTATTCCTTAAATTTCTTATTCGCGAGATACAAACTTATAAGTGTACCGTCTGAAGATCACTTTCTAAATTTTGATGAACGATCGACGGTGAGTATACTCGGTAAACCCTGATGATCTAGAAATCTGTTTTACCATCGGTAGAATGCCATGAGAAAACTTTTCAAACCGGTTTCTGAAACTTGTGCATCGGAAACCGATGTTACAGGTCCTCTCTGTTTTGCGAGGGGACTACCGACCGATGAATAAATATTACATTTAAATAGAAATAAATGATTTCGTGAAGAAAGAGATGAATAGGACGAGGGTTTTGCTCGATCTTGTCAGATCCTGGCAGAAGCTTAGTAATTTTTACAAGCTTAATAATTTCCTTCGCTCCTGGGTAAATGAAATAAGCATCTTTTTATGATCACGCCCTAAAAAGGAAACCACGCATTGGAGAACACCCGTGACAAGTGAAAGAAAGAGATTTTTAGGAAAACCTGAATTGCATGGAAAGAGCGAAGGGTGAAATGAGATAGCGATCGGCGAGAATACACATGAAATGATAGGTTTTCAATCGTGGCGGTGAATCCTTTTATGATCGTGCGATCCGTTCTCCAGAGAGGATCTGGCAACAGGGCACGAGGAGGGATCTCGCAGGAATACAGGCTAAGAGAGAAGGAGAGTAAAGCGGTCCGTAGCAATGAGGCTTAAATACCTGAGAAAGTGAGAGAGAAGGAGAAAGACTTTTAAGGGAACGAAGAAGGAAGATTTCTTGAGGAAGGTCGAAGAGCGAAAAACAAAGATGGAAGAATGAAGAATAAGGACAAGAAGCGGTAAACTAAGAAAGGGAAACAGAGATGAGAGACCGAGGAACGCAGAGAAGAGAAGATGAATGACAAGACAAAGAAGGATGATCGAATAACAAGGAAGAAGAAGAAGAAGAGGAAGAGGCAAAGGAGGAGGTGGAGGAAAAGAAGACAAGAAGAAGAAACTCGCATGTTTGGTCCAGCTCGCGTAGAACTCGCACCGTCTCGCGGGTAAAGTTCGAAGGTTTTCAACTGAGAAAATTTCGTGATCCGTGGTGAACCGAGGAATTGGATTGTGCGTGTGGCCGTTGAGGGCTGTGCGTGGAACAATAATACGTAGCAAGGACACTGCGAACCTTAGCAAAACATTTGCTGGTTCCACAGCTTGGAAGAAGCATGTAAGAGTGCCGTGTTACCTTTCGAATATATCCACGTGTGTCCAGATAGAACATTCCTGCATGCTGTAGAAACTAACTAATTTTTCATCCGATAAATCGTTGCTTCTCTATCCTGCAATCTTTATCGAGACTGTTACCTGTATTGTCGGTGAATCCTGATTTCAATAAATTCTCTCGAAAGACGGCTGAAACGCGTGATGAGCATATCCTCGTATTGAACAGGTAAAGAAGATATTTGATTTTTCATTTCCATTACTGGTAGCTACTCTCGTAATGATTATCAAAATAATTTCGGACTATTAACTGATGACTGAAGGTAAACAAATTTTGGATACTGGAAAATCCACAGGAATAATCAGATATTTTCATGAAAATATTTGTGTAGATCCGTGTTGATGTGCGCGATGTACGCGCGTGTACTAGAAGTTACTGGTCCTTTTTGGAGCGAGAGAGAATCCAGAGAGTAGCGCCCGTTTATCAATCAAAGCACCACAGAATCAAACAAATGACTATAGTTTCTCGGACTCCTATAGAGACCATTGGGGGTTTTGTCTGCAAAATGTAAAAAAGTCAAACTAATTAAAAGAAAATTACGGAAATCCGCTTGGACGATCGCGCGATGCAGAGTTCAATCAAATATTAATCGCGCAATTAGCGCCAATTGTACTTTAATTGGTTTTGCTTTTTTTTTCACATATGGCGCGCCAGAAAATATTCGGTGTCACGAGAGACGCCAACGATATCGCTAGCCACTGTCATCAGTCACGGATTTATTCGTATTGCGGTCCCATTAATTTCGGATTATCGCAAATTGCCCAACCCGCTGGCTTGTGCACAATGCACCGGGATACGGAAGAAGCCCGCGACGAGGTGCAAAAAATTTTATATAAAATATCGCTGCCTGCCGTGCGTCTACCGACCAAAGAAACTCCGAAATGGACGCGCGGCGTTTATGAAAATCTATTCGCAGCTGGATGAATCCTCGCAAAAATTTCTTCGTTATTAAATCTGAATTATGCGCCGAGCTAACCAAATTTAACAAAAACTCTTCTCGAAGCAGACTGATAAAATATAATTTCGCATTGTCCCTTTCTACCTCTAACAACAGCTCCTCGTTCCCTGGAATAAAGTAATTTAGAATTTTAGGCGTCTTTGCGACTGCAAAATAAATATTTTATTTAGTTTTTTCAGCGATATATCAAAGAGCAGTATATCTCTGTACTACTACTCTGTGGCGTGAACACAGATAACGCGTGAAAAATGGGAAGCAGAGCAGTCGCCGTGGGAGCAGCAGCGGGAGCCACTGGATTTTCCGGTGAGGCTGGTCTTGCGGGTGTTCCGAGGCTCCTGGAAGACCTGGCCAGGCTTTCCGAGGACACGGACTCGGCCGATATTGTCTTTCTCTTGGGAAGAGACGAGACCCGGGTTTATGCTCACAGGATTATTCTTCAAGCCAGGTTCGTTCGGAAAACTCACTACGGTAATGCAAAAATTAATTCGCCTAACCGGGGATCATTGTCCCTTAATCTGAATTCATGATACAGACATGCTAAGATAAATCTAATTTACCTGTATGAAAAGGGCCGATATCATTATAAGATAATCATTGCGTTGCATAGTTTGGCTCGGAAACTAGCGCAAAACTATATTAAACGGAATCTTTCTGCCGTCCGTTTCAATGGATAGTTCTTGCTTTACCATCGGGAGTAATAACGCGCGTAATTTAATTTTTTAACGACTTAATTCAATCAAGGAAAAAGTACCGCGCGAGTGTTTTGGGAGTAAATTAATTATGTAGCGTAACATTTGGCGAGATTTCCTTGGAGATAGTTCCGGGACCGCGTGTGTGTGCACTTGTGTTTGCGCGTAAGAAATCGATGCAAAAGTGGCGAAGTGCGGGACAAACCAGAAGATGCATTATTCCACATTTCCTGCACTGCAAAAAATGATATAGCGAAGGCCATGACGCTTTCTCAGAATGAAAAATTAATAGAGAGGACACGTTAATGCCGCTATTTTCATTCACTTTGTTCAGGAGCAAGCAAATGTAGCGAAATGGGCACTCGTGCAGTTGAAATGAGTGAGCCATTTGGAAGTTATCTTCGTTTCGTGAAGTAGCACGAAATCTCCATTCGCATCCCAGTATCAGCAGCCACCTAAGTTTACTATAATTTAGTTAGAAAGTTTCTTACGCAACGGCGGTACGAGGCTCTGGACAAAAACTATCATCCCTCAGCTAATGATTATGGACGAAAGAACGAAAGACAACAAAGGAGAACTTGAAACGCTAAAAATAATAAAGAAAGCGAAGAGTCCCAATTAAAATCATATTCGGAATCAAATTGAAATTTCTTTCAGAAGGCACGATACGCCGTTGCGACAATACGACAATACGACGCTAATGATTCCACTCCATTTAGTGTCATTAATTAGAAACATCTGAGAAAATAGTAGGACACCGTTCATAAATCAGTGATACTTTGACATGTTAAGCGTGTGCCATATTTCATTAGATAATGCGATAATTGAATTCAGCCGATAATTCGAGTGGTGGGTAGTGATTAAAGGCAGTGGATAGCAAAGGCAGCAGCGACATTCTACAAAACTATCGATTGAACGAGTGGCAATCTAAAGAGGTGGGAAGTCACGGAGCTTACTTGACTTGACTGGATGCTGCCGCGTGTGAGAGTGTCCGTGTCGACGATGAATTTTAATTAAGGGTTCCCGATTGTTACGGACCAAATGAATTGATCGAACGTTCCAATTAGTTGGACAATGAGAGGAGCACTCTCTCGAGTGACGCTTTTTAAGACGAAACCCGGAGAAGATTGGGAAAATTCTAATTATTTTAAGGAGAGAGAGAGAGAGAGAGAGAGAGGTTCGCTTGATATTTAGGCGTTCCAGGAGTATCACGACGGTACAGTCTATAGAGAATGGTACAGGACCCATGACGCTCTAATTGTTAAGTCAATTACGAATATTTCCTGGAATTCTTTTGATATCGAAGGGTCCAGCAGCTTAACTCTCGTCGTTCTCCCATTCCGTAACTTTCGCCCTTCGGCTTCTGCCTCTCTCTCTCCCTCTCCTCTTTCTTTCTTTTCGTTTTCAGCACTGCTGCACTTACCGTCCTTTCCCTTTCTCTCTCCTCTCCTCAACTCTCCTCTCCTCTCCTCTCCTCTTCCCTCTCATTTCGCCAGCCCCGGGAAATTAAGTTACGCATGCTCGTGACAGGCGTCTCTAGTCGAAACGAATGGACAATGCAACCACCGCACTCAAACTCACCGCGGACACTGCGATATCCTGTTCTGAAAATTCCGACAAAAAGCTCCACTCTGATCTTGTCACGAAACGCCGAGAACGGGGCGCGAGAACAGCACTTGGCGAGAGTGGAAAGCTCCCTGAAGTAATCATAATTGTTGCGGCGTGCGACATCGGCAAATCTTATTTGGTAAATTCTAAACGAATCCGCGACCAGATACCAAATACCGGATACCGGATGCCTCCCCTCCCCCCAGCAGCATTCGCCGAATAACCGGGGACTTAGGAATTAATTATCGAACGCTTCCGAGGTGCTTTCCGAGTGTTTTCTCTTTGTTTTTTAAGCGTCCTCCGTAATTTTCTCTCGACGCAAAATAATTTAGCCCGGTACTATTATCCTTCATAACGCGGGGCGATAAATAATTTTCTTTGTGCCTCCTTTTGGCCGAGATCCTCCTCCTTTTTTCGATGCCTCCTCCCCTTTTAGCTTTTTACGGATGCGTGCATTTTTTAGCGGTGATTAATTATCGTCTCTCGGAGTAACGTCAGCTTTCTTTTGGATATCCTGCGGAGATTTTTCCTCAATAATGCGGAGTATCGCGTGCCGTTATCATCCCCATTATTACATTTTTACCGAAGGAAATTGCTTGCGTTAAAGATTGTCAATCACGCTAATGGATTTTGAGGACGCACGAGGAAATTGTATTTTTCTGCAATCGTATCATGCGCGCGCGCGTTAAATGATCGAGCATTCTTATTTCGCTTTACTGTTTTTCGCAACCGTTTCAATTATAGAAAAGCTCCGACATCGGATTTCGCACTATGATATGGCTTTCATTTCCGCGCACGTCAACAGCGCGATTCCACGGCAATAGTCCGCTACAGAGGTACAGAGGGGGGTAGTGTTACGAGCCAGGGTGGTAAACGAGCAAGTTCCCGAGGGACTGGAGTCTCTGCAACCGGAAGCCAAGGCGGTTTTTGCGCAGAGATCGACGGAGCCGACATATAATCGCACGCTTGGTCGTTAGTGGCGGAGCCTGCGGCGACATTCAACCCTTGCGCCACGAAACCAAGCAGCCACGACCCTTGTTCCCAACCACCCCCTTTCTCTTGCTCCCCCAACACCTCGTAGTCACACCAGCCGCACGTGTACTGCTCCATTCTTCGCGGTACACGCTGATTTTCAATTTTCTTTAATTCCATCTCCTAGTTCGAGTTCTCCATTCCAATCGCTTTTTTACTCTCTTCACCCTGAAGAACTCCACTACTTTACGAATCATGTAAAACTCTTCTCGAGTATAATTTTTTAGTGTAAACACAGACATTCGTCCGTGGTTTGGCTGTCAAGTGTGAATTAACTTTCTTTTTATTCTCCCTCGTCGTGGTATCGATCACGTATACCGATAGAGTATTTTTTGTCGGTGTGCACGGTATTATATATAGGTGGGCAGATTCATAAGTGGAAGGGTCATTAATCTCGACCTATAATCATTATCGATCCCTCGCAGCTGCGCACTTCTGTACCTTGAGAGCCGGATATTGTTGAAAACTCACGAAATAATGAATCTTCGTCTCCAGTTTTCGCGCGAATAGACGCGAGGATGTGGGTGGTGAGACTGCTAAAGTCTAGTGATTTTCAGTCGTTTCGAAAGTTCAAGAGGTGCTGGAAAATGTGAGATAGTTCCGGAACGAACGGGGCATATAGTCTGATGAAGTTTTTCTTTTTCCAAAAGTTGGACACGGTTTTCAACGCGAAGCTTTCGAGTCGAGGTCGACGCCGGCGTCGACGTTGGCGTCGGCGTCGGCGTCACGGCGTGTCAAAGCAGCCTGCATACCCTTCCATTTGCGCTCTCCCGCTCTTTGACACATTTTCTTTTGATTCGATACGCGCATCAGCTTTACATGCTTCCATGACTCGCTGTATGTCAAAGTTTTTTACCTACAACTCTCGCCTTAACCCCTGCATCAACCAGCCTTCGCTTTTTTCACGTATCTCCACATTATGCAAACGCAATACTAAATTACACTTTAATTAATAGGAATACTTGAATAAAGCTTTGCCTAGTCGTATCTCGTACAGTGCGCTGAGAATATTTTTTTAAAGGAGCAGCCGCGCGCGCTCTTTAATGCGAAAATTATAGTTGGACGATCCATACCGGTAACATATTCCGTCGCAACGCTAGTATTTCCTGACGAAGTCAATTAAGCCCTTTTGTTAGAAGAAGTGGTAGAGAAGTGGTGGAGGCGCTGCCGACAGCCCAAGTGGCAGACTTTCCTTACAAAAACTGAGTGCAGATTACATCTCCCGCACATCACCGTGTTTTTCACTTTGTTCCTCGATGATTTTCATGGCGACACTGATACTCTTCGTTTTGTAGGTGCAAGAATTTTACGTCCGCCAAAAGAATCGGGACTCCTGGAAATCCAACACCCGTGAGAATGCCGCATGCGCATCCAGAAACATTTCGACAATTCATTCATTATATTTATACAGGAAAGGTGACTGACTGCTATTACATATGTTTGAATTGTTGCACAAGGATTTATTCCTTCTCTCTTTGGCATAGCGAAAAGTGTGTCGATCCTACTTTCTTTGTTTCATCAGATAATGCTGCAAGATAGTGGTATTTTCGAGATGCTAGGACTCGCTCAGGAACTCGGCGTGGAGGAACTTTGGCGAAGTTGCGAAGAACACGTGTCGGCAACTCTCAGTCCTGGGAATGCCTGCGCTTTGTTAACCGCAGCTTTAGATGCTCAAGATCGAGTCCCCGGTAAGTTATTTCTACTATATATATGTATGTGTGCGTGTGTGTGTGTGTCTAAATTAGGTATCGGAAAAACATTAATCCCTTCGATATTGAAAACAGTCATCCATATCTTTCCTTTGATATAAACTATTTTCATACTTAAACTTTTGACGTGATGTGCTTTTGATAATGGTCATCTTAAATTAGGTAAGTACTACTTTTTTTTTTTTTTTGTGCGCACCGGGCAAAATTTTTATCAGCGTACAATTCATACAGGGTGGTTTAGCTCCCACCCCTTTTACAGATATGCGCGTGACTAGTAAAACGTTATGTTTCACCCAAGTACCCATCATCAATCTTCATTATTTTAATTATTTTGGTGTATATTTCCCCTCTTTCACATTCTCCCTATTTTCTTTATCCTTTTAGTAAGCTTTTATTAGGGTCTGTTAATGGTTCGCGAGGTACAATTCTCTGCAATATTACTATTGTTAAAATAGTCGTATCGACCGAATGAATTTAGTTTCGTCATTTTTTTATGTAATTAAACTCTTTTACGTATACATACTGATTTTTTCCTTCGTTTCTATTTATATTTACGCAAGTATTTTTGCAATTCGTTTATAGAATACCAATTAGCGAAGACAAATAGTTGATGTCCCTGTCTTGATTAAATTTTAACGATTTGTCGTCGTTCATCCGTTTTATTGCATTAAAAGCTATTTGCTTTTTTTGTGTGTTTTATTTTATTATTTTATTGTTGAAATAAGAAGAGATCTACTTTTTCAATCAAATCCTATCAAAGTTGAACTGTTTCGTACTTTTACCACCTTCCGGGCAGCACCTTACGGATCTTCCCAACCATTCTACGGTTGGCAGCACTGAACCTGAAGATTTTATGCCATGTTTTGTGGCGTCTTTATTAAAGTACGCGTTCGCACTTAAGTTGATTAGAGAGGTTAACTTTTCTTTCAAAGAAAATACAATAAAAATGTCGTACAAAGGGCCGCAAAAAGTTCAGAAGGTGATGGTTCAACCCATCAACCTGATATTCAGATATCTACAAAATCGATCACGAGTTCAAGTCTGGTTGTTTGAAAATATCAACCTCCGAATCGAGGGCCACATCGTTGGTTTTGACGAATATATGAATTTGGTTCTGGACGATGCAGAAGAATACAATATGAAGACTAAAGCACGAAAACCTCTTGGACGTATCATGTTGAAAGGTGATAATATCACGCTGATACAAAATACAAATCCTGGAGTAAATTAAATGGAAAGTAAGAACATAACCTCAAAAATGCCGGTTCTTTAACTACGGATGGATCTATTTTCTTCTGAAGAAGACAATATAATTCACGTGAAAAGAAACTCAGGGACATTTTTACGATACAATTATCAGATCGTACAGCATTCAAAAACAAACAGAGTGAATTGAGTGCATTAAATGCGAGGATTCCTGTGTGTATAATAATGATAGAATCTGAGAAAGAGTGCTGTATGAAATGCTTTTTATTTCTTTAAAATATTTCTTATTTTACTTTAAGCTCACCATGTATTATTATTATTATATATCGCATTTTTGTAAAAAGTAATATCTTAATTTTGTATGATCAGAGACAAAAAATATATTCTGTAACTCATACTTAAAAACTAATAATGTAAACAATTATGATATTTCTGTAAAATTTTCATTTTCTCAATACTGAAATTAAATTTGTTTAAACATTGTTTTGTTCTGTTCTTTCTAAACTAAATCCCCATACCTTAATTCACTAAATGTCGATTAAAAGCATTTTCTTTGAGAATGATATGCTGTAACTCAAGAGAAAAGGAAGTGTATTAATCTTTTATTTTAGGTGGTAAAGGAGCTTGCTCATCCTTTATCGAAAGATGTTTTGCCTTTATCGGAGAAAATGCAATCGATACCGTAAAAACCACAGCCTTCTGTAATCTTCCAAAAGATGCATTGGTGAAACTCATTTCTTCTGATTATCTTGGTTTAGAAGAAGAGGATGTGTGGAGAGCTGTGTTAAACTGGGCCAAATATCAGGTTCTTGTTTTTTGGAATTTTTTCTCCGTTCCTCGTCTTAAGTTTTCATAATTCACCCAAGTACTGAGCTTTAACTATATTGATATTACGCAAAGTTTTGGACCTTATCTTGCATACGGTTACTACCGGGTCCTTAGGTTCTTGGATCGGAATTTAGAATTACGAGTTAAGGAACTCTTAACCGTACGGACCACACTCCTAGGCAGGGGTGACGCAGCCAACGCAACACTGGACTGAAGAGGAACGTGTGAGGGTCTGCCAGCATCTATCAGGGGTGATAAATCACGTTCGTCTGCTGCTCATCGACAGTCAAGTCTTCGCCGAGGAAGTCGAGCCAACGGGGGCTGTTCCTATTGAATTGTCCTTGGAGAGGTACGAATTTTTCAATCCTGATCGATCGACCAGCTCAAAATACTTAAGGTATGGCTCGATAGGAAATTTATTCCTCCTTGGAAACCTTCGATTCTCCTGTTTTGCTTCAGGTATAGATACGCAGCTTTACCCAGCAAATATTCAGAAATTTGTGCAGACAAACGATTGCAACCAAGAGTCAGCCCCTTTTTATTTTCTGGATCGCAAATTCTATCGAGGGACAAAATAGGATTTCAGCGTCTCCTGAATCAGTGGTATGGAGTTTCGAAGCAAAGTTGGCGATTAGTTTACAGGTATACAACATGCCGATTACAATTAATTACTCTACTGTTTGTTCATTAAAAAATTACTTTCAATCGGGGAGTTACAGAGCTTCCAGTCATGGTTATTCGGCAACGTCGTTTCATCGGTATTGCGATGGTATTTGTCCTACTTACGTTATAGCTTTGGTTGGTATATCATATCTTTGCTTTATACTTATCAACGTTATATCTCATATTTAATTCTATAATTCAATCATTCGTTCATATAAATATAAAGGGAACGCGTGGAGAAATCTGCGGAGGTTTTAGCGATGTACCATGGGGCAAAACAAATGCCAAGGGACAATACATTTTTTCAGAAAAAGCTTTTCTCTTTACTTTGACCAACAACCAGGACGTTCCTCCGACCAAATATGACATCGTGAAGAAGCCATTTGCAATTTGCTACCATCCTGAGTAAGAAGCTTTTCTCTGATACATGCAAAACCGCGTATTATCTCCCTTCTCAAAATAATTATTTATTCGTGCTTATAATACCTTGACTATGTTTTTAGTATTGGACCTATTTTCGGAGCAGGTGCAGATTTATTGATATCCAGTAATTGCAACGTAAATAAAGATAGTTATAGTAATCTTCCACATAGTTACGACGGTGAACATGCCTCGAACAGTGTATTAATGGGCGATTATCATTTCTCGGTTATAGACTACGAAGTTTTTACTCCCAATCACTCCGTTTCAAAATCTAATCATTGAAATTCTAATTTCTATCCAAAGTATATTATAGATTTGTAAATACTTAGGCATGCTTTACTTAGTCTTAAATGCAAGACCTTCATTTACTTACGTTTTAGAAACAAGCTTATTCAAACAACTTATAATTGAAGCGCATAATCCTTCCTAGACATTATACATGTTAAAGTTAAGAACATTTGATATTTAGAGCAATTAGAGCTATTTGAATTAAAGCCCGATGAAGTAACAATATGTATGTAATTTCATATTTTGTACAATAAATAAGAATTTGATAGAATTATCTGAATTTTATATAACCCAAAGACTGAAAATACTTCGACATTTTTCAAGACTTTTTAACTCTAGCGTAAATTGCACTGCAGTCTTGTATAAAGTTGCTTGACCGGCTCGAACGTTCACCTTTTTTTATGTGTCATGTAGAGTATTTACAACCTTCATATAGATATATTGTGAAAATTAGAGAATGTCTGTGTATGTATGCACACATTTAGCTATGCTTTCGTACGCGAGACTGGAGATCTAAAATATCTTCCGCACGAAAAAGAAACGTGTGCTGCATGCATAAGGAAAAGAGTAGAAACTCATTCCCAAACTAATTGATCTCTTGAGTGCAAATCGTTAATATTCTTCATGGCGACATCGGAAGGCATGTATGCGCGTTCGTGGGTTTAAAAAAATTTATTCTGCGTGTAACATACATTGAATATTAATCTTGAGATGTTGAGTTAGGGCGGCCATCTTCATAACAGGCTTTATTATACTTTAATATTACTTGGAAATTGGAGAAATTAAAAAACGGTAATAATAAAAATTAATCCATTTTTTTGTATAGATTTGTACAAAATATGTATATTGTGAAAAATTTCTCTTTAAAATATCTAAATTAGCTAATAGCTACTATCACTCATATAACACTGTATAAAACAATATTTTAAAACATTTATAAAAACTGGCAGTGTTATTTACATTATAGTGTAGTAACCATTTTTTAATTATATTCATTATAATAAAATTAAAGAGACAGAGAGAGAGAGAGAAAGTAAGATAAGCAATCAATTTTTTTTATAGAATTGTTCGTAGTGTTATCTGTAGCGTAATTAAAAATTTGTAGAGGGCCCCGTTTAGCAAAAGAATTTGCTTAAAATTATACAAGTTAGAATCAGATGAGTGATAATTGTGTGTAATTACCTATGGTGCGTAGTTAATCACAGAATTTAATAGAGCCCATTGATCACAAGAAACTATATGTAAGTCCTTTAAGTTTTAATTCACTTTTATTCCATTTATGATTAAATTTTAATGTCGCATATAAGATTTATGAAGTAAAAATATATACTGGCCTGGGTCCCTCTTGTGCAATTCTACCGATTTATTTACATTTGTATCATATCATTCAATTCAGCAATTATAAGCTTTTCAACATTGAATTAAACTACAATTGCACATATCCGAAGAAATAAAAAATACTGGCCTTAATTGACTGTACATCGATTATTAATCGGTAACAAAAAAGTTTTTATATATATATGTAACATATATAATATAATATTAAATAAAATATAACAAAATTCGTTGTTACAGTTTTCTTAAAATTAAAAATTTATACTATTCGCATAAAATTTAAAAAATTATAATTACATATTTTGAATATTTACAAATTTTTATGTACATCCGTGATAACTCAACTCCAACACACTGTTTTATATATATATATAAAACCACATATAATGTTAGAATAATTTTAATCAAAGAAATTGTGAATTCAATGTTTGTTACACACTACTTGTCATGGAATTTTCGAATTAATAAGATTACATAATTTAAATAATTTATAATAAATGTGTGTATATTTTACACATGTATGTAACATGACTGTAAATTTCGCAACAAAGCGTTTCAAAGCTTCGTTTTTTATAATTAAGTGAAAAAGTTGAGACTCGACGACGTCAGAGATTTCTACGATAAAATGTATCAAAATCAAGTTAGAAAAAACAAATCACTTTGTAATATGCTGTATATACATATTGTAATATGTAATATATGTACAAGTGCATCATCTTATGTATTGTCTTCAATTTATAAAGCTCGTAAAATCTCGACTATCGATATGCTTTCGATACACTGTTAAATTCAATTATTGCTTCAGCAATGAATTACTTTGGTATTGCCGATAGAATTTCACGTAAGAACAGTTCCGGAAATTCTAATGAATTGGAACAAAAAGATTTCCTAGATCAGTAACCTCTCTAAGCTAGTAAGCACAGTTATGTTTAAATCATGAGAACTATCATTTTCTTCGAAGGAATCCTTTTACTTTTTTGTACTTAATTCGGCGGGAACATTTAGTCTTTGTCAATTTTATTCTATTAACGTATGTAGAAAATAAATCCAATGTATCCCTTAATAATTTCTCATAGACTTAAGCTTTCGTAGTTAAATCAATGGGGGCTAATCTTCGTTTCAAAGGCGGACTGTCTCTATCACTCGAACTATCTACATCGGACAACTTGCGGGTAGTTTGAATTATATTTGATTTCATAGATAGATCTATCGGATTGTCCTGTGGTGGTACGCAATCGATGTCCAGCTCCGGACTGCCTCGTAAGGAGTCGTGATCGTGGTCCGACTGTGCTTTACCCGACACAGGTGAGCTTGCCGTCGTTCTTTGGCTTTGGAGAACTGCATCCAAGTAAAATCTTTTTGTATAGTGCTCCGCTGAATCCTCGGCGGATGAAGAATCTCGCCTAGGTCGTTTATTATTACTCTCCTCGTATTTATCATTCTTATTAATATTCTTCTCGTCGTTGTTGTTCGTGCACGGTTCCTCCTTATCGCTCGCAACAGTCGTTTCCTCGGTTGTCGAGGGATTGGATTTAGGATTTTCATTGCTTCGCTCTGGTGAGACAGTTCGAAGTAAACTGGACGCTGGTGGATTCGTGACTAAAGGATGTTGGGTTCCATGAGGCGCGGAGTACAGGTGATAAGGCGACAGTATGGATAGATTGGGAGATGGAAGAAAGGTTGGTGGTAAAATGGACATGCCTCCTAGAGGAAAACCAAATGGCAAGCCCAACATTTCTTTTCCGAGTAAGGACAAATCCGTCACCGAGTGCTGAAGATGAGGATGCACGGGACGAAATCCCGGATGACCGGCAAAAATCGCTCTCCTCTCGGAAATCTCGATGGAGCTATCACTGTTATGAGACTCCGGCGAGCTAATGCTAGGCGAGGTGGAATTCTTGTAATCGTCCAAGCCCAATATCAGCATGTCCTCTTTGCGTTGAGGAGGGTGAAGACTGATAGGGGGACTCATTGGTTTCCTCTGTTGATTAATTTGATGAGGATGAGCCGTCGACAGAGGCGATTGAAAATGATTTTGCTGCTGCTGTTGTTGTTGCTGCTGCTGCTGTTGCTGCTGTTGTTCCTGCAGCAAGCAGTGAATCTTGAACCAATTCGATCGCCTACCATACCTGGATCCGGACTTGGACATCCCCACCAAGAGGCATTTCCTTAATCTGCAAGCCTTGCAAGCGGTTCGATTTTTCTTGTTGATCACGCACTCTCCTCCGTTCTTACACTCCGAGATACTGCTGAGATTATTGTAAGATCGACCGAAGAAGGACTGCAACAGAGAAGCAAAGGAAACGCTCGAAAATCTGCCAAAGAGAACTAGTCAAACGAGGGGATGCGTACCGCAAGATTGGAAACGAGTTCAGAATAAGATCATTAGCGTGTAACCATGCGCTTGTCTCTCCTCATTCATGGAACACAATGAGAGTGTCGAGGGAGACCCGTGTGACCTACTGTAGTAGCGTTAATTGTCCAAATGGTGCAACTCCAGACGATTCCGACACCACGTTAGTTTCGTGCCGAGGACCCCCACAAGCTAACCGCTCATTTTTCCTTCCTTTGGCTATTTCAAAAATGCGAGAGGCGAAGGCCCAGAGAGTTACGGTTCAAATAAATAAATATACCAAGATATAATTACATCCTACAATTATCTCAGTTATATCATTCGCTTTTACTTTTTTCGCGGAAATGGCGGCTTTAGTTTTGTATCGCTTATTGTAATTGTTCATGGCGCAAGAGTCTCCAATAGCGTTTAGGCAAATCGATCACTACAATTTGTCGGTAAACTATCATGGCCGATTTATACTGTGTAATGCACAGGATTCGTTCTTGGAAGTAGCCGAGTCGAGTCGAGTCGAGCGCCGTTTAAAAAGGACTTTCGCTTTTTCTGCTCGTACGCACGCAGTGTTATTAATTGTTTCTGGTTCGTTTGGCCTGAAAACGAGCTCTTCCTGTGGCCCAGTGGTCCCGATGAGCGCACCGCGAGACTCGCGATCGATGTTACTCCGTTCCACTTATCTTCCTTGACATCGTCGACGGTGTCCTGCTTCTGACCCGTCTTCGGTCTCTTCGCGTGGGGCACGTGAACGCGCAGACGCTTCAGGAGCGATGACACAATCGAGAAAATGCTACCGTTATTACGTGCCCTCTTCCCCACCGCCCCATCAACCCTCCTCCTTCTCATCCTCCTCCTCTCCTGTCTCCCCTCACGTATACCCGGTTATGCAAACGGCTCTACTTCGAGGTTCGAGTCACGTCATTTCATCCGCGAAGCTTTTAGAGTACTCCTTGTTTATACGCGCCTCGGTCAGATCGTTAAACGAGACTCTCCAAAAGAAGAATATAAATCGGTACCATCGGGTGCCACCGTCCATTTTTAGCCGAATGCGAGCCACCGATGAAAATACCCTGCCTGATCTCTGGGCCTAACACTAAAACACTGTCCAGGAGAGCGAACGAGTTTTGAGCTAATGAGTTTTTAACGATTAAGAGATCGCTTGTAAAATCGAGCGTCTTGGTGAATCCGTAGCATCCTTGAGACCCTGGGAGATCGATGCTCACGGCGCAGCGCCGGTAGAGCGATTACGCTCGGTCTCGCGAGCGATTTCGAAGCGTTGCTTCCGGCGCTTCGCACTTGTCCGCCACAATTGTTTCCGCCCTAGTTCACGATTACGTCAGCCCGACATTGTTTCGTTTCGTTATTTTCGTTTTCAGGCCCATCGTAGCATGTCGCCCCCACCGGGGGCCCCCCCAGCTCGACTCGGCCGTTTACGTCGAGTTGGCTCGTGGCGCGAATCCTCAACTGGAACTGCAGCAGGTTCCGCGTGCCTCGAATCCGAGCGCAGTTGGCACCGCCGACTGATTCGAGCGATGCTCGAGGCTACGACCTGGCGACTGGCGATTAAAAACTTATCGCTGGCGCTAGAAGACTTTCCCCTAAACGATATTCCCGACGGGCCCGGATAATCGTCGATAGTCGCGCGAAAAGATAGATCGACTTGCCGCACGAGAACCCGCGCTCTCGTGCAGAAACCATTGGACGGTTCAAATCCGATCGCTGGTTGCTACTCCGCGGCACCTGGTTGACACGCATGCTTGGCCAAACGCTTAACCTCGGTACGAGCGGATCGTGAAAGCGATTGCCAAGCATTTTGCGAAATCTATAGAAAGACCTATGGAGAGGAAAAAATCCCTGGCTAAGGAAAACTGATAGCTGCGTGATCAGGAACAAGGACGCCACCGCCGCCGTCGCCGCTTTAATTTCCCCTGCAGCCCCCATTGGTTCATTTCAATAGTCCTGCAACTCACCTTGCATCCCTCGCAGGTGAACGCTCCGAAATGGAAGCCAGCGGCAGGTTCGCCACACACTTTGCATTGCTGATTCATCTGTAATTGGAAGAATGGCGCTGTTTCAACAACTCGTAGCTTCGAGACACGTTAGCCTAGTAATCGTTAAAAGTGTTTCGAGCAAATTATAAAAATCGCCCCTCCTCTCGCTGTCCCTCCTGCTTCTGCCACTACCACGGCTCGCTCTTGTTTTTGTGTATTTGAGAAAACGTTCGAGGTTCTTCTTCCTGGTCGCGCGGAGACTTCGATGCCCGCGCTGTCGGGTCTTCAGTTACGCGAGATTTATCACGAGCTAACGAACGAACGAACGAAGAGAACGAGCGTTTTCTTCCGAGGACCGCCCCGATATTCTTATTATTCCGCGATGCAAGCTTTATCGCTTGCACCTACACCGATTGAGAAAGAGGAGAGGGTCGTTACGCCATTCGTCGGTTTGCGTACCGCGCGTGGATCGCTGGATCGTGGCAAAGCGATGCGTGTTACGTTCAACAAGCGGAAAACTCCTGTGCATCGCATCTCCCCTTCCTCCCTCTTCCTCCTCTCTCCACCATCCCCTCCTCCTCCTCCCCCGCCATCCTCTCTTTCTCCGGGACTTTTTTCTCGCCGTCTTTGGTCGCTCATCCGGAAAAGAGACCGTGCTCACCGATCCCACTTTCACACCTCGGCACTTCCGCACGTTTAACCGCCAAGACTGCCGACGAGGTGTTTCATAATTTCGTTGACGAGATTTTAATAATGTCGCGGTATTAACGATCCCCCCTAATGTTCACCGTACTTATCGAGGCGAACTCTTACCGCTGTTATCCGCGTTTCAATAAACTCGTAGCGTGCAATTTAGCGGTACATCCGTCAAACCGGCCAACTGTTGGCGTTCGTTATGCAATTCCATTTTTATGATATCCGTGAGTGAGAGAGGGAATGAGAGGAAGGGGGCGGGAGGAGAGAGAGAGAGAGAGAGAGAGAGTGAGCGAGCGGGCATGGTGGATCCCGGAATGTGGGACAATAGTGCTGACCCACAAACGTAGCCTGGGGGCTAGAGGTGTTTGGGCCACATCGACTTTCATACATGACGGACTGTCGCTAAATGGGAAAGTAAATCTCAGCTAATGGAAGAGACATCGAATGTTTGATCAACGGAGTCTCTCTCTCCTGACCTACACCCTAGAGTCGTTGACGCTTCTCATTGGCAGACCACCGCGGCAGACGTATTTGCCGCGTTCTTCCGATTCCACGACAAGCTCCGTCTCATTCGTTTTCCAACTAGCCGGCGATCCCGGCCGAATCGGTTTCTTTCCTATCGGCAACCTCTGGGCCTTTATTGGAAATCGCCAGAGTGGCGTGGCGTGGCATGGCGCAGCGCAGCGCTCGCCGTTCTCCGGAATCGGGAGATGAAGAATTTCTCTTCTCTTGTGCGCACTCTGACGCAACGCCATTGTCACAGTAGTTGAACATTTTCGAGTTTCGCCGAGAAACGATCGTGGACCGCATGAGGCAATCGTCGCGGTTCGCTCGGTGGACCTCGACGACGATGACGCTAGTTGGACAACTCGCGAAATCGATCGATGCCGCCAATTATTAATTGAATCCTCTCTAGACGTCGTCGAGTTCTCGTTAATGCATGCCTCGGGGTCTTCGTGATCTTTAAGAATTCACGTCGCTAAATTTCTCATCACGGACATCAGAAAACCTGCCACTATGTCTACACAACGCACGAGTATGCGTCGTGGATTGACTTTATTTAATTGCCAGTGCGGATGACTTTGCTCGATCGCTCCGAAATGTCTGACCAAACGAGCGACACGATCGGGGTATCGACGATTTCACAAAATCCGCCAGAAATCTCTCTCTCTCTCTCTCTCTCTCTCCCTCCTCCTCTTTCTCGCACTAGCTTTTTTTCTCTTTTTTCGTTCTTTCCTCGAGTTTGGACGAAAGGTGCTTTCAGGTACCTTTCGCATCTGACCTCTAGCACTATTTCACCGTTCCGGCCGCTCTAAACGATGCGTTGTTACACCACGATGTCGTAACGGCGGAGCTACGCGTCTGTGAAGCAGTTCCGGAGTATATAGAGCGAGGAGAACGATGAGCGATGATTGCTCGTCGAGCAATTCGAGTTCCATTATTGATTTCGTGTGCCAGGAACGTGCCATCCGGAATCCGCCAGAGGATTTGTGCCAGCCTCATTTGCGGCAATTACATAAATTACCGCGAATCACTAGCAGCATTTTCGCAGTTACGCATCGAGATAATTGGCGACTTCATTATCCACGAGTGAAGAGCCAGATGGCTCGATGACATTATTCCCCATTGGGATTACTGAATCATAGGAGAACCTGCCAGAGACCGAGTTCTCCGGGGAAGGTTTTATGACTGCATTTCATTTCAGTATCAGCGGACCGTGCAGAGGAGATAAAGGCCTGTTTGCAATAGTCAAGTCGGGTCCAGCGGAGTGTTGTTGCGGCAGTGGGCAGATATGATTTCAAAGTGTGAATAGCAGAAACATTATCATCAACGAAATCTCCGATCGGTTTGGCCTTCGATTGGTAATAGCAGCTGACTTGTCGGGCCGATTATCGACGGGAACGGATCTGTGTGACTGCAGCGATCATCGCCGAGATCATCGAGCACCGCCACAGGCGAACCTAGAGACCACCGAACGTATTGGACGCTAGGCGCAATCGTGAGAAATGTAACGATCCCTTCGAGCAGCGGCAGCCTATCGGAGCCGGGCATCGAGCGATTCTGCCGAGGGACACAAAGCCAAGCCAATCCAACCTCTGGCCAGAAGGCGAGAAGAAGTCTTCAAAAAGATCGTGAGCGCGCGCGCGCGAATGCGCACTCTGCTCCTTTCTGTCCTCCTTTCGCGAACTGACCTTCTCCATAAACCGCCTACGCGCCACCACCCTCACCTTTCTTTTGCGGAAAACCTACGGACTCCTCGACGAACAATTAACATCTCCCGTGGAGAGATACGAGGATTCTTTGCGGGGGAGGACGAGGACTTTTCGCAGCGAAGCGCCTACGAGCCCCCTCCCCCCCTTTGCCATCCTCTTCTTCTCCTTCTCCTCCTCTTCTGATCCTTTCGCTCTTTTTTACAATCGGAAATTATTAATATTTCTCCTCGTTTATTTACTTTCGTTTTTCATTGATGCAGCACACGACCGCCATAGAACACCCAAAACGGAACATGTTTTATGGTGCTTCCTGTGCCGAGCGAGTACCGTTTCCAAACTTTTTAGCTCCATTTTAGCTTGCAACTATTGCAGGGATTACATTTTATGACAGGATTGACGGACGCGTCTCGTCGTCCCTTGCCTCCGAAGGCTCTGCTCTGTTATGTTTTTTCAAGCCGCATGCCTCTCGTTTTTGGTGGCCGGACACTTGGTCGTCAGGGGTTGCCGAATTCCCCGTAAAAAAAGGTTCAAGGCGTTTTTTCCAGTACTCCCCTATTCAAGTGTTTATTGGCGAAAAATCGTTGGCACTTTTCCCTACCTTTTTCCCCTCTTTTTTGTCTCTCGTTTTTTTTTTATGGAGTACTACAGCGGGAGAAATGAAGATGGACAATCGGCAGGTCATGTTTTTTATGGTCGCCCGCCATCGGTGATTAACTGGATGATTCAACAGAATGTAAACAACGGTGGCTGTTGCGGCAATTACTGTCTCCTCACGACAAAGTACATTTTTTTATGAGCAAATCTCCCCCAAAAAATATTCCATTTCTAAAATAACCGAGAAAAAAAAAACAAAAAATGCAGTGCCGTGGACGCAGAATCAAGTCTAACTTTGGTCGAAAGGATCCTGGGCACCATTCGTGTTTTACAGTACGTTGCTCTGGGTATTTTTGCCGTACCAGATGCATTGTTTTGCCACGACCTGACCTTGCCGCTAAACTTTCCCCGTAAAGAACGGTTCGAGGCACAAAAAATGTACTTTTTCATCCCGCCGTAAGTCAATCTCGGCGCTCGAGACTTTTTCCTGCGGCTTTGCACAATCGATTAGAAAAATAAATTTATAGTGCATAAAGTACAAAGTTGCGATAAGTGCGCGCTTGCTGCGTTTTGACGTTAATTGCATAATATTTCCCGCTACGTGGACCCGCATAGATCGCGTTATGGTTGGCCGCACTTAACATCTCGTAACCCCATCTTCGAGCGACGCCGATCCAGTTTGCAGAGAGTAACTTCCGGTATTTCGAAAGCGCGTTCCGCAACGGGCTGTGATCGGCCTTCGAACTGTTTGTTTCCGATTCTATTATCACCATCGCGATACGATCCACGCGATTTTACTACGTACGATCCGCCGCTGATACACCGGTATTTATTATAGTGTGTGCATATGAAAACTTGCGTTGCTCGTGTCGTGATTACTTAATTGCGGGAGCGCGTCGCACGATTCACAGGTTTCTAGTTGGAGTTCCCCCACGTAGCTCGGGGATCCACGGGAATTCCGTAATCACGACTCAGTTGTCATGGACGGATCATTCGGCCACTTTACAAATAAAATACGATCTGATAAACTGATGATGACGATCGGAATGCGACCAATTGACTAATTTACTTGAAACAGTCGAGTTCTAATACTACTAGCATTCATTATCGTCTATTGGAGCAATGTAAACGCTATCGGCACGCCGACGATCGGACGATTTGACGGACTCTCTATGCGTCACGTTCGAGAAAACAAAGAAATTACAGGAGCTCGTGGATATTATTGCATCGCTTGCAAAAGTCAGATGTGCACTTGTCCGAGAGGAAGAAACACGTGTAAGTGTTGCGTGCAAAATCTTGAGCGCAAATGTTGAATATGCAAACAGAGTTTTACATGTGAAACGGAGTGACGATCCAAGTGATTCCGATTGGACCTAATGATCGAGTTTATCATTGACTAGCCGCCCGTTGGACCACCCACTACTTGCACTTACTCTTCACCTCCTCCCCCCATATCCCTCTCTCTCTCTCTCTCTCTCTCTCTCTCTCTCTCTCTCTCTCTTTCTCGAACGTTACTCAAATACACATTTATTACAATTTAATTGCTTTCTCATTATAAACACGTACCTTGAATTCTCAATAATTATTGACTATTTTGAAGAAGGTAAACATTTAGGTACTACGCTAGCAGTTCGTATATCACACTAACAAAGCTCTTCTTCAATTAAATTCCATGTGTCACTGTTCCTTCGGTGATGTAAAATGTCAAGTCCCGAAACTTTTTGATTTTTATAGAGAAAACGAAAAAACACTACTAAATTGAGTAGATGCGTTCAATTTGCATTAATTCACGCAGCAAGTTGTAAATTTCTTTAGTATCCAAAGATAACCGTGATAGTCACTTGGCACTTAGTTTTATCACTTGATTTTAATTAGAGTCACTTCACTGTTATCCTGAATGGAAAGTCGAAGAATGTTGGAGACAAGCAAAGCGAGTGGAAAAAATAAAAAATGGTTGGCAATGATGATGAGACGACGACGACGACGATGATGATGAAGAAGAAGAAGAATAAGAAGAAGGTCCCAGCGCTACGATGACCGTTAGGTGAATGACTTTGGATGGCGAGGGTGTAACGTCGATTCTTGAATCGGCTCCCACCTCCGATCATTTGCTTGGTGTCAATCCCACTTCTTCGGTCCGATCACTCGCTCGCTCGAGCATTCTCCTAAGTATAGCTCGAAAGGGGCCTTATGGGCATACTGTGCGTCTGAACAGTAGAAGAGCGTGCAGGGTCCATCCGTAGCACAGGTGGGCTGTAAATCCTGTGTGGGCCTGGTGGGGATGTGCTAGACGTTCAGGACCTTCTCGAGCCTCAAAGAGGGGGGCATAGTGTCGAAGCCCCTCCCTGTATCCCCTCTTTCTCACTTTTCTTTACCCCTTCTTCCTTTTACTACGTCAAATGTTCACCAATATTCCCTACCCCCGTCTCATGGTCATAAGTCTCTAACCAAAGCCTTTTCTTCGGATATCAATAATAGTGTGCCTCCTGTTTTTCTCTCAGGTATATGCACTCTATTGTGATCCTTCTTGTAAAATACTCAGAAATGTCTATGAGGGGTTTACTCTTCCTTTGGCGCAGCGGGTATTCAGATTAGAAAATACAGAAGAGCTTAGCAGTCACGAATGATTATTCAGCGTTAACTATGTAATCCTGACAAACTTGTTTTTTCTCATAATCGACTTTACGAATTCTGGTCTCGGCATCGAGAGGGTAATTAAATTAGGAAATCTTGCGGAGACAAACATACAAGCTTAATTGCTTTCGCAAATTTTGCACCGGAGGTTAATAGTCGCAGTGGCAGCAGCTTCCTCGCTTAATTTATTCGAGAGGAGTCTTATATGGGTACGGGAGACGCTACGCTACTGGATGAAGCGCCATTATTTTTCGAGCTCATCTTTTTCGTAGGACATTTTAAAGACATTTTATGATTGCAAGTAAATCGCCTTCCTGCGGTCGCGGCATGACATTAGCGTAATTTTCTGGGTCTCCTTTTTACAATGTTCAACGTGGGAAAGTATCGTGGGCCTTATGGAGAAGAACCTGTCAACTGACTTCCGCGTGAGGACAGCGATTTGTCGCCTTCGTTGCGGGTCGAAAACTTTTATATTTCGGCTAAAATAGAGAGCTTCTTTTAAAAAGACGAAACTACGTATACATACACGTATACAATATATTTGATTGTACATATATAAATATTGCTGTATGTAAAAAAATAAGGTGAACCACGTCCTTGAAGTCCCATGCGTGACGGACGAAGATCACTGTATGATCATTATGGGCGATATGCTATTTAAATCTGTATTCGTAACAAGGAAGTCTTGCTCTGCTTTGTTTAAAATGTATGTAGTTTTTTACAAAAGATTTACTAAACTTTCAAATTTTTCGAAAAAGAATGATATTTGAAAATCAACTTTCTAAATTTTCAACATACCGAGAGTTTTTTTTCACCATAAATTTTGTTAGCACATAAAGAGACATAAACCTTGTTAGAACATATTGAAAAACTATCACAGAATTATGTCCCAATAAGCTATCAGTGTAATAATATTCTGAGTCGATATTTTTCTAATCATAAAGGAAAGAAGTCTGGAAAATCTTCCGAAAATATATTTAGCCTAACGTTAAGAAAGATATTTATGGTCAAAAAAGGTCTAATTAGGTAAAAAACGAAAAAAGGAAAATCTTCCTCATTGAACTAATCGTGCTTATAGGATCTTTGGACTAGAATTAGGTCAAAGAAACTTTTTAAGATATTTTCTTCAAGTATCGAGGAGACCTTGTTTACAGTTATAAAAGTAACAATAGGTAACGTCGATGTTCCAGATAAAGAAGATGACTAAAACTGAGAAGATAGCAAGCGATAATTGAAATTTAAGGCACCAAGCACAAGACAGTGCTTAACGTTATCTATTAAACTATTGAAAAAAGAGTCTGAAAAATTACTTTGATTTTGGCTGCGGTCTGTCTTTACGGTCAGCACGCTTTATGAATGCAAACCACTGCTTTCCGCTTCGAATGACATTAAACATGTTGTCTTCAGAGTTTTTATTCGCATGTGAAACACATACCAATGCCAAATAATAAACGATAGCGACATGTGCCATTACGCGCACTGCATTTTGCAGCAGTGATTTAGTTTTTAGAGTATATATTTTAATGGATGGATTGGAAGGAGGAAGCGTTTGGTGATTTAGCGCAGCTTTGCTATCGTGACATCGCTAAATGAGAGAGAAAAATGTCTTTTCTATCCGTTCCGTGGGAGAGTGCCACCAGAAGAGAAGACCGCTCTTCTAGCCCCGGGTAAAAAGAATTTTCCTAGCAAAACCCTCGTTTGCCTTTAATACAGGGGTCGAGCGAAACTGGCACATACGAACTTCCAAAGCAGAGGCGCGCACTCTCGCAATTACGCTCGTGCGATGAAAAGGAATTGTGCAACCAGCACCCTGTGACCTTTCCCCGACTTTGTTGCAGACCACGCGTTGCCATAATACGATAAATTTTTGCGATGCCAGGGGCAGAAACTCGCGATGAGTTCTATTCGAAGACTCCAGGCACGCAAAGCCAATCAGGAACGTCGTCTCCTACCAAGAGATGGCGTTACCTACTCCAACCCGAGGAATTCTGACCTTCCGTCCATTTGACCCAGGCATGCGAATACAATTCTTCCGTATCTCTATTCCTATCTCGTGGATTCCCTTGACTCGCGATATTTATAAATACACGAGATTATTCATCCGCCATATCTTTCTAATGAGGAAAAAATGAATTCCACCGATTAGCTCGAGTTTAGAGCTCTCTTGTATACTTCCTACCTACCACACCGCTGCACCCCTCTCACTCTCTCTCTCTCTTTAAACCCGCTACACCCCGCTTCATCCCGCTATACCGCTACACCGCTTCTACACAGATTCTACACACCGCTAGTATATGAGGAATTTTATTTTTAATTCCAAATGGATGTCCGCGCGCCTGATTTAATTTCCATGCGAACCGGCGGTGCTGCTTTTTCTTTTAGAATCGCACGATTAAGAATCGTAAAGCACGCAGATACTGTCGGTGATTTAACCTGCAGGAATGTTTTAAAACGGATATCACGAAATCTAGATCCACGTGCGTAACTGGACGCTTTCTCGATTTAATCGGATGTTGTCTCGTTACTCTCTAAGTTTTTTTTTTTTTTCGCTATAACGATAATGGCGGCTCATCAGAAGATGGGGGAACCATTTTTCCTCCTCTTTCTCTCTTCTTTTCATTCTTGTCCCTTTGTCTTTTTCCTTTTCCTCTCCCTTTTCCAGTTCCTTTCCCTTTCCCATTCCCTTTCCCTTTCCCTTTCCCTTTTTTCCGAGTGAATCAGATCGATGGAAAAAGTGGCGTTAACGCGAGGAGGCAGCTCCGATTGCACAAGAAGGGTGCGCGCGTGTGACAGTTGTTACGCCGAGAGTAATTAATGCGAGATTAATATTTCGTTTGAGGCGGCAACGCCTTTTTCCACGTAGTATCTTGTAATCAGTGAATTATGCCTCATTAATGCCTCTCGGTCGGCCCTCGAGCGCTTTTTAGCGTTCGGTAGGTACAGGTGTACTCTCTAATTCGTACTTCGGCGCCTTTGATGTTCCAATATATTTAAGGACGCGTGGTTTCTCTTTCGCTATTGCTCGCCTGAAAAATGTAAGTGATCGTACTACTCTTGATGGCTTTTTGTAGGGACTATTTAGAGAACGGTTATTATGCTCTCAAACATCTTCGCCGAAGGTATTGAAATCATCTAATAGCCTAAAGAGAGTCCACTTAACGTAATGTTCCTTAAATTTATTCCAAGAGGACTCTCGGAGGGCTTTCCTTTGGGAGCCAGAGAGACACCGCAAGGCTTAGCTTTCCTTATCGTCGGATTTAATGGCAAGCCGAGTGATTCACTAATATCAGAAAATGATAATTAGCATGATGTCACCTATGCTAAAATCGAATCGGTTCCTCAACTGGATTTTTATCGAAGCATCGAACTTTCTTGGTTTCATCTGATAATGAAGAAAATTTATTTCGAAGGAAATAAAAGATCGTCGTTCTCGGGACTCGTTCTGTCGCCTTGTGCCACGTGCTCAAATATATTTTTACGAAGGTCAATTGAATATAAATGTCAGTTCAAGATGCGTTTAAATAGTTCTCGGCACAGAAAATGCGGTGTTATTATTAATGACATGGATAATAAATACTTCTCTCGGATAGAATCATTAATGCAAAAACAGGCGTAAATTTAAGAGTCGATATTTTTAATTATTCCACTTTTAGGAAATTGTGGAAGGACGCGCAGATATTTATCGGTTGCTTCAGAGTCATCAGCATTCTATTTCGAAATCAGGAGGAACATCCGTATTATGGAATATTTATGAAAATAGCGAAATATATATATCAAAAGTCGGAATTACGAAATTCGAGTCAAGGTTATTTTTTAGTTTGCTATTACATCGCGCCAGGAGTAATTATTTTACTTGTGACGGTGGGGACCTTTCCAAGACGCGGTGTTGCTGCTATGCATGCGTGCCACGTGAATATTCGTACGGTGAATCGCCCAGGTTAATTCGGGGCTAAAGTTTCGACATTTGACATATGTGTTCGGATATGCGAAAAAAGTCGGACGTTGCATAATCGCGCGATCAAAGGAGACATCCTTCTCGTAAAAGTGAATGTTTGCCTATGAAAATGTTCCTATGTGTATACCGTATGCTCGCACGTGCGATCGCTCGCTCGTGTGTGCCCGTCCAATCGGCGGCGGGACTGTAGGACGTTTCATTACGAGGAGCCAAATGCTCCTTGGGCCATGAGCCGATTCACCCAAACAGCAGGACAGTTATAAAAGAACCGTGATGCGCTTCCATCTGGTTTCTTCTTTTTTTCAAAAGAGACCTTAAGTAATACCCAATTAACGAAGATGCCCCGTGTCTCATTCCTATTCTGTATTCCCGAAAGTAATTATAGTCCCTCTTCTGACCTCAAGCATCAGAAAATGAATAAAAAAAAACTCTTAGCAATTAAGATTTGGGTCATCCATTCTGATCGGTTATCGTTGGATTCTTCTCCTCTAATTTCTGCTTCTTCGTTCAGCACGATTTTCGTAGAGGGGAGCGGATGGCGGAGAGGGGAGGGACAAATTTCCTCACTTCACCTTTTGACTCGTGTGTGAAATATAAGCAACCGCAATACTTGTTGCATATGCGATGTTACGTACGAGCGCATCTGCACCCACGTAGGAGCCACTTGTGGTCAGTCGGTCGCTTCGTGGCTAACTCTTTCAATTATCCTATTCGAGTCGGAAGTTCTTGTCATTTATGCAGCAATATATTCGGATAAAAGCTATGAGCGTTGACCTTAAGCTATAACGCTCATCTGGCGAACCTTTAAAAGCCCATGCGGACGAAGGAAAATTGTTACTTTTTATTGCTGCAGCCATTTTCATCCATTATTGTGTACCTTGGCAGTCTTAGAACTTCATTTCTCTAGGAAGACTGACGATCGTTAAGCGTAACCTTGCCAAAGCAGGAATTTAGTAAATCAAAGTAAGTACAAGGATACGCTCGGCGTAATTATTTCGCACGTCGGGCAAATTTTTCAGAAAAAATCCCGAGAGAAGATTCCACCGAAGATTCCACTCTCGCACACCTTTCTCGCTTACGCAACTCGCTAATTGCCTCAAAATCGACTTTCCTCGCCTTCTCATCCCCGGCGCTTCCACAGGCAGATTCTCCATTTCCAAGAACGTCGTCGCTATATTCGTAATACGAAATATTTAGGTTAAGCTCGTCCACGTAGGGAAACGCGATAGCCGAGGAGTCGCGCGGACGCGTCCCGCAACCACGCGAGTCATTTCGAGGAGAGATGGATTTGCTAGATGACACGGAATAATGGAGATTTTAAGTAAAAAGTGGGACAGCGTAGAATCTTCTTCGCATGGCGAATCTCGGCTTCGCGGACGCGCGTGGTAATATATGAGAAAGGTCGAGGGGGTCGAAGAAGTTCGTGGCACGAGGCGAAGGCATGCATGAATAATACAGGGTGTCCGTAAAGTCTCTAGCCCTCCTCGGAGGGAAGCCTGGGATCTGCCCGGGAGATTTCCGGACATTAGGTATCCGCCAGATCGGATTATCCGCGGCAAGTGGTGCACTCGCGCTCTCGCCTCGCTTTTGCTTGGTTTTTACGCAATGTCTCCTACTGATCGCGGGCATTGTCGCGTCGAGAAGGGTGGGAGGAGGGACGGGGTTCTACGGATCGATCCGGGGGTTCGGGGACCCCGAGGTTAAACATCGAACGTATCTCAAGCAGCCGAGAAGTCGTCGAACGCGCGTAATAAGTGTACGCACAGGCACGAAGGGCCGCTCGTGATTTACGCAAAGTAATCCCATTACGGGTCGCGCCGCTCGTTAACGTCAGTGCACACCTATACTGGCGGGATGGCGTTGTTGTGCCTCCTCTTCTCAGCCCTTCTCACCCCCGCGTCCCTCCCTGCAGGAGACGCGCATCATTCGGATAAGGTTTCCCGTTCACGCATGGAGGTCCTGTGCCCCGACGATTACACGTCCGCATTATAGAGGCATATCCACGAATTAAATATCGCCTTCCGTGCCCGCTGAAAATTTCTCTCTCATTAGGGAGTTTCGGCTCGTTACGCCGGCGGGGTGTCGACTGCGTGCTCGGAAACACTTACCTTTGAATGGCAGCACGCGCATTGCCGACTTTTAACTCCACCAATCGGGAGAACCTTAACCCTGATGCGCTTGCCGCGGATTCCTCCGTATCCGTGAGAGCCGATTTCCCTGGTTTTCCGTTTCCCCCGCACCCCGGAGGCTCTCGCAAGGTTTCGCAGTTTCCGGCGAAGCCCGCGCCGGGTGGTCGCGCGGAACCAGAGCGAGTGACCTTGCAAAAACTCGAGCGATGATTGAATAACGTTAATAACAGCTCCGGCAGTAGTAACTTGGCTCAGGTGTCCGCGTACGCTCGCGAGCACCTCGTAACTTATCATTTGAGAAATGGTCAAAACGCCAGTTATCCAGCCAGTTTTTGCGCCAGCCCCGAGTAGACCACTTATTAAATAAAGCTGCCACAGCTTCTACGGGGGGCGTAAGAAACGTTTCGTTCCGGGAAGATCGCGCGGCGACTCGCGGGGCCATTTTCCATCGTCGTCGGGAAAAGCGGCCGTAAAGCGGCGGATTCAATAAGCGAACTTGGGAAGCTTGAAAAAAGGCTACCTCGTTTGATTTGCGAGCGATCCGTGAAGGCGGCTGTTCCCTAACGTAATACTCGTCGGGTTAGAGGCTTCGCGGGAGAGCTATATTTCCCGATGGAAAGTTCGCACCTGCTAGGAAATTCAGGTGGGCTAGGTAGGTAGAGATAGGTAGGTGGAAGTCGAGCCCCGTCGCTAATATTTAGCCAGGCCAGCCGAGGAAAACAAAGTGAAAGGTGGATACGCGTCCCCCATCGTTGTGCGATCTCGTCCAATGAAGCTGAACCGAGTGCACACGCACGCACGCACGCACGCACGCATGCACGCACGCACTTGGTTATATGGCCTATGAATCACGACTGGAGATGGCCACGATAGCTCGAGAGTTAATTGAAACTTTTATTCGTAATTACGCGTCCCTTTTTATTCCGAGCGGTGGCTTTCGCGTATTAATCCGCGCGCGGCACGTATTTCATCGGTTAAAGGAGCGTCGCTCAAAATGGTCTGCCTTAAAATAGCGCTTGTCGCGATCGCCATGCGAGCCATGCAAGCATGGCGTCTTTCCCGGAATTACCGGGCTTGCACTTCGACCGTACCCGACGGTTAATGAGTATCCGCGCATACATTACCCAAGCCGTACCAATTTTACTGCTCGGTCACCGAAAGGTTGAGGGTTAGATTGGACAAGATTACCAATACCATTTTCATCGCGGATTCCTACGAGTTTCGCAATAATCCTCAGCGTCCCCGGCGCATCTACGCGTCGCTTGGCCGCGAGCTTTCGCGCCGCCATTTTATTTACTCCCGCGAGCAAAGAGGAGAGGATGCTAGAGTAGCGCACGCGTAGACCGAGTGTTTTACACTAATTTTACGCCTTCCTCACCGGGGAACAAGAGGGGACACGCTTCTCTCCGTGGAATGAGCCGTAATTATCCATTTTGTTCCACGGAACAAATCACACGTGTATTCGAGAGAGAGAGAGAGAGAGAGAAAGAGAGAGAGAGGGAGAGAGAGGGGCGAAGAGAAATAGAGAGAAATTGGTCCTCGGACCATGAGAAAGCGATTTACTCTCACGGCGATTGGGGTTGACGACTTTTTTCCGGGGAGAGGGTAAGGGGAAGTCGGGAGTTCCGTCTTACTAATAGAGTCCGCGATCATTTAAGCGAAACTCATCGGGAGCAATCCGAACAGATACATCAACGAGTGGCTCTCGCATGTTCCCAGCTATCCCGTGAGGTCTTCATCGAGCGCGCGACATTGAGGAATAAGCCAGGCAAAGTGCATCTGCCGATACTAATCGGCTGCAGCGGCCGAAGTTGCCACGGTAGATAGAGAAGCGATCGACTGCTCTTCTTTATTAGCATATCCAAGAGTAGTAGAGAGAGTCATTAGCGCCGTGTTGCGTATTAATAATTGCACGCCAGGGTTAAGAATCGATGCGTCCCTCTTTATCACGCCACGCAACCTCCCTGCTTCTATAGGGAGCTACTCGTAATTAGACCGTGGAATTAAGTCACGTTCATCAACTGAATAGATTCCTCGGCGAACCACTTTATTATCCATCTCTCTCTCTCTCTCTCTCTCCTGGATGGCTTCGAACCGTGAAAACTTCTCGATTACCTCAGGAAAAACTCGCCACTGCCAATAACGGAGCTACCTGTCACAGGCAAATCGCATACTGAATAATTTCGCGCCACCGTCGCTGTATTCGTCGACGATCACCACTACATCCATCTCCATCAGCAACCGCAACAGCTGTACCTTTCGCCGGCACGAATGCAAAAATCCGGAAACGTCTTAGTGCTATCGAGCATCTAATTGATTCTCCCAATGACACGGCTAGTTTGGTAGCATTTCTGAGATTTTCTGGAGGAAGCTCCGGAGAATTAAATATAAATTTCTCACGGTCAACGGTGATGCCGACTGAGCACCGGCGTTGGACCGCCGAAGGCTAAGGAATCGGCTGATTTTATGGTCGCTTCGACACCGATCTGCTGTAAACCTTTCACCTTGTATGCAGTCAATTAAAAAGTATATATGTGCATGGCACGGTTTTCATCGGATTCGATCGTTGACGTTAAGTGCAGACATCACGCGGATGTCTAGGAATTATGTGGATGTTAATTGCGACGCCCTGTGCGGTCGATCATCGGGAAGGCACGCGGTTATCATTATCATTATCATTATTCTTATTATCATTATTATTGTTAAGATTCCAGGCACGGCATACCGTATCGATGGAGTAGCACCGCGTCGAAGCTGCGTGGGCTCTCAATTACTCGTTGCGCAACCACTAATTGTACCGCAGCAGTGTGGTGCGATAATTCGTCACAATATGCCGATGCCCGTAATTATTGTGGCAAGACGAGCCATTACGTGGGATTAATGAGACATCTCCGAGCGAGCGCTCGGAGAAGAATGATCTGGTTTTACTCTAACCATTATCCTTTATTATCCGGGTATTCCCATTATGCGTTTTATTGATTGAAATCGTTTCGTTATGATCCATTATGCGGTTGTAACGATAAGTCAGCAGCAGCGGCAGCTGTCAAAGGGATGATGCAGGGGGGCGGGGAGAGGGCGATTTTGCAGGCAGCCATCAAGGAATGTCGCGGTTGCGGGAATTTCTGACGGAACGTGAAATCTCGTGGGTTGTCACGGGTTCGGGAGATCTCATCGGGGAGCGATGCGAGCGCGGCAAAGAACGGCTAATGCTCCTGTAATAAGGGGATAAATCACGGGAGGGCTGGATCGCGTGCGGTGGGACGGTTAGAGAGGCTAACGGGCTACAACGTAGCTACCGTGTTTCGCTATCGCGGCGTTAATGCGTCGATTAAAGTCGGCCGAAAGTTACTGGTCGTTTCTCCAAACGCGTAAATGCACGGGTAGCTGAATTGCGAGCCCCTTTTCCGTCTGGATCAAAGAGATAACGAGTCCGGACCCCGAAGTGCACGTGTTCTCGAACAAACGACGCTCTTGCGCGCGTCGTCTATAAAAGGAGCTTGGATTTGTTCGAGCGATAAAAACATAATATACGATCGATTTTGTGAATTAGCAAATGGCGGTGCGATGGAATCTGAAGGATACCACGCGCGTCTTCCACCTAGGGGAGGGTATTGACGCACCGATGCTGCGGCCGCCACCTCCGCGCGTGGCTGCCACCTAAAGACGCTCGATACGACCGCGTAAACGACGACGACGACGACGACGACGACGACGACGACGGTGAAGACCGACGATAAGATTAATGAGCGAATGCGATAAACACATTGTAAAGAAGACGCGCGGATCTATGCAATTTTATTGTGAAACGTCAGGCTAAAAATAACGGATTTGCAGCATTTACAAGGCGGTTTTCCATTCTTGATACATCGGTGACTACAATTGTTATTTGTCCCGTTAATCGGCCCCCAACTATGACCCCGCTATAGCTGTAATTAAACGTAAGAATAACGAGCTGAAAAACTGCTCGTGAATCTTCCAAGTAGTTATGCACATTCGCTTGTGCAATTACTTCCCTTTTTATCTCGGCTAGAACAGAGTGTGGTCCTGAACTTTGGTCCAGCTGGAAGGATAATAAACAGTATGTCGTATATGTCGCTAATGAATCCCTGAAAGGATGGCCCGAAAGGTGTCACGGGAGAGCCTCGGTTATAGGGTGGGAAAGGAAAACCCGGCTCGAAAATATGCCGAGCCCGGCGAGCCCGGCGATACCAGCGCGGCCCCAGAAAAACCTCCCGGGGTCTCGCGGAATATTTCATGCTTAATATTTTCGACGCGAGCGGACTGTTTGTTTATGGCGGAGTTTATGACGATAAATCGCGAGACTCGTTGGCTGACTGTAGTCTCACACTTTCGCGAGAAGCAGCTCAAACGGTAAGAAGCGCGTCCGTCGCTATTGAAAAGCCGCTAATAAATCTTGAAGAGGAAAAAACCGAGAGAGCCATCTGCTCCGTGAAATCTTCCAGGAAACGTTGGAACGCGCAGGTTCGCGAGCGGACGCCTACGCAGGACACGCGCTGCTACGCAGGTGCGTGCCCACGGGATCGCGAGGGTTAACGCACAGCGCACACAGGGTAATAATTAAAACGCCATTTCGCGCGCGCGCGCGCGCGCGCCCGCGGGAGAAAGGCGAGACGAGTCGCGATTATGAAGGCAACTGTGCCGCGCCTATCTACCGCTAAACAACAGTCCAGTGATAGGTAAACTCCCGTGATAGCTCGCGAACGTCGACTCCCAACCCCGCGCGACCCACCCAAGCTGATAAAAAGTCGGACGAACGCTTCGTTGGGTCTCCGCTGGCGATCTATCGACGATACCGCTCAAACTAGTAAAGTACGAGGCGAGTACGCTAGTGGTCGTAGGTTCGCCGATAGTATTTTCAGGTTATAGTCGTCGTAATGACGCTGACACGAGGGTTATAGTTGCGGCGACGGTCCGTATTGGGCACCACTTAGGACGCTCCTTCCTATCGTGCAGTTGTGCCGCTAGAAGTGGCATAGAGCTCTGGTACTGGAGAAACGATCGGCTCCTCTGAAGTTGCGAGGCGGCACCCGTCGCTGGACAGCGTATCGAGAGCAACGCCACTTCCGGAAGTCTTATATGGAAGTGAGTAAGTGCGCGGACTGCGGGAGCAAACGGCGCGAATGGTCCAGCGCGGAGGAGAAAACGACGCTTTAACGAAGCAATAAGGTAGATAAACGAAAGGGTTATGGACTAGCGAGTGAATTCTCGGCTTATACGCTCCCAAATGAAAACTCGTCGGTTGGCAATTCGAGTCCCTCGGCCTATTTCTTTCATCGATCCTCGGTGTTCAAGACTCGCTTCGTTTCCAGAAAATTATTGCTGCTTGACTGCTCGAACGACTACGACGGCAGCCAGTAGATAGTATATCTCCTTCGTTAATCTGCTGTCATCCGATCGTTCATACGTGCTTTCGAGGGCTAATTATGAAAAATTGATATAACTCGCGATCTCAAGTTGGGCAGCGCGCGCTCGTTAAGCTTACGTGTTCGTTGTTTATCCATCCCGCGAAATCTCGAGTCGAGATCCTCGATGGGATCGAAAGAAGAAGAAGAAGAAGAAGAAGAAGAAGAAGAAGATGAAGAGGAAGGAGAGGCAGAGAAAGAGAAGGGGAGGAGGCGCGGAATAATGCAGAGAGTGCGTCTAGCGGGAGTAAGGGCGTGGGTTACTTTGCGAAAGCAGATTAAATTAAGGAGGCGATGAACCCCGAGGCACGCATGCCAGATTAAAACGGTAAAAAATCTCAGGGAACGAATGCCCTGCGTGCATGCGATCTGCCCAAATGTGAGAACGTTCTAAATTGCGCCTTCCGAGTCAGCCGCTCCTGCCTTCGAGGTATAAAACCTCGATCCCAATCGTTCAGGCCCATCCCTGTCACCCTTGGCAAATTCTTCTCCGCTCTTCGCGTTGCAAAATTCCCCCGTGCCGAGAGAGGAAGAACGGGAGGGAGTTCTGAGAAGTTTTCTGCAAACGCTCGGTTCGCATAAATCACTGCTTGCGATTGCATAATCCTGCACGAAGCAATTTGTCATTGGCAGGAGATCTGGGTCCCACGCGCTGATGCGTTCGGCGGATTTCAAGCGATTATTCCAAAAAAATCCCTTCCAATGCTCGGCGCTTAACAGGCCCGGGCTCTGCAATTGCGAGGTTAACTGATTTTTAATGACGGGTCTCTGTCTCTCGGTAGCTGCCGCGTAGTTGGCCGAGAGCGCTACCTCTTCGCCACAGTTCTTCGCTGCAGGTTTCTCGCTGCCGGGCTCTAAAATCGCTTTTTTCCTTTTCGTCCAAACAATCGTTACTACTCTCGGTCAGAATTCAGCGTGCAACGTGTCGGTTATTAAAGCGTGTTACGCAGTCCGCCCGTTACCATCGCCGCGCGCTCAGAAAAAGAGGCAGAGCCATTACACCGGCAAAGCGGTGGTAATATACCGCTCTATATATTCGCGCGGAATAACTGTGATAATGGCTCTCCGCGCGCGGCTACTCGTATAATATCGGCCTATAAGCGTATGGTTTTCAATTGCGCTATCCTAATTACCAGAGGAGAGAGAGAGAGAGAGAGAGAGGCACCTTGGCAGGAGGAGGAGGAGGCACTGAAATCACAGCCATCGCGAGGCTCCTGATTTATTCTCGATTATGCATACAGGCTGCAATCGCGAGACACCGAATCGATTACACCCTTCCCCTCCCCTCCTCCCGAGGATGATCCACGCTACTCGCAAAACTTCCCACGCAGCCGAAATTTCCACTTGGCATTGGGTGTACTTCGAGCAAGGACACCGCCGTTCACCGAATCACGATCGCGGAAGTTAATTAAATTGTAGGGAAATCGCTGGAGCCTTGAGTCTCTCTAACGAGAAGAGGAAGATCCTCCGGCTGCGCGGGAGAGGAATTGATGATTTACGCCTCTCGTCGCTCGGTTCGCGGAAGCGACAATAAGATCGCGGCCACTCGAGAGGGGATGGGGGGAGGGGTTGCGTAATGCAATTACCATTACGTAGCGCTGCGTCTACGTTGGACGCGTGTGCAGCGGTCGCTTAATCGACAAACTTCCGAAATCCTCGCGGAGGAGCTCGAATGGTATTTTTGGCCGATGACGAAGCCTTTAGCATTGACCACTCCGTGACCTTGTTTCGATTTTGGAGCTCGAGGTGGCCGTGGCCGCCGCGATGGCATGGGCGCAGCCAGCAACAAAGGGGCAGAGCGCGTGGAGCGAACGCAAAGTATGTAAATCAAAGTATCAAAGAGTCTAGTTCTGAAGATGATGCGGAGGCGCGCGATAATCTCCTGATCGCCCTTGTGGCTCCACAGTGCAACAACGTTCATCAGCCACCCAGTGGGGTCGCGGGTACTGTGGTGCTCCGCGACGGGGAAACTTATTTGTAATAAATGCACGCGCAGCTGCCGAATGACGAAATGCCGACGAAGGCCGTTCGGGAAAAATAGACGCGGAGTCGGAAATCCTCGTTTCCTCCGAGATGCCCGCGGAGCGCGATAAGCAATCTCACCGGAATCGTTTCATATTCGCGGGAGCGTGAATCGCGTGTAAGTGCGGCAATGTTACCGGAAATGATTCTCAATTCTGTCTTACGTCGTCATCGCAGAAGTCGATCTAGTATTTTTGCGAGTGCAAACGGGGACAAGGATGAGCCGTTGCACGAGCGCCTGCTTTTAGTGGGGGCGCGCGAGCACAATTCGCGAGGCTGCGAAACTGAAAGTTTTCCGCACAATGTAACGGAAATGGCAGCTGAGTAAAACCTCTTGACACTCGCTGACTCGGAGTGTCGCTGCTACATTGACCCATTGCTGTTTCGTCGCTGTTGCTCCTCTCCTTCGTCGTTCCTCCCTGAAAAATCCGATTTAGATTGCATCGCTGAGAATCGCCCTTGGGGCGTCTCCAGAGAAGGCAGCGGAGATAACGATGGAGGAGGAGAAGAGTGAGCCGAGTCGACGATAAACCGGCGATCCTCCGCCATCCCCGTGGCGAATAGCGCGAAAAATGAGCGACAACGATTAATAAGAAGGGGGCAATTATAATTACGCCTGCGTGTACACTCTAGGCGACTTTGCGCTTTTTTACCGACGAAGCTCCACCAGGAGAGCATAAAAGTTCACGGATGCCATTACTAAGTTATAAATAATATCGTCAAGGACATTGTGATTTCCATAGGCGCTCAACTAAATCAATGTCCACTTTAATGGTAATGGCGTCGCCAACTTTTTCCAGCGAGCATTGTGCGCGCACGCTGCATAGCTTAGCGGCGTCATCTGTTCGTATCAAAGAGCAACGCGGTGCCTCGTTGGAGCATCGTTAATAAAAGTAATTACTGCAAACACTGAGGTTTATGGCGATTACGAAAGCCGATCTTCGGCCTTTCAGTCGAAAGCCGCGCCTCGACTCGCAAAAGTCGCTGGAAAAGCAGATGGCGCGCCGCCATAACTTCGCTAACACGGTAAACGCAATAAAACCAATTTTCTACACGCGTACGTCAACGAAACTCGGGGACATAAAGCTCGACGATCAAATAAATTGCCGGACAGCGACTAAAACACACGCGAATGGTGCTCGATATGTGTGGGATAGTAGCTATTAGCTCGATGAAACTTTCTTGAGAACTACATAGCATCGCTGAACTTTCTTCAGCATCGAGATGCCAGCCAGCATCTCTTACGATGGCTTTTAGCGTACATTGCGTCGTGTATCTGCAGCAGCAGCAGCAGCAGCATCAGCCACCATTACCGTTCAATGTCATTTTTATATTAAGCAGCGGTTCAGCCGAGGATTAGTACTGTGCAATTTGTCGCTTTTACAGTGGCCAATAAAAACGGAAAATACATTATATTATACATTAAACACTTATGGTGTTAATGGGTCTCTTCGGATAGTAATACGGCTGATGACGAGAACCTTCTGTACGAGAGTATAAGAGTAAAGAGAAAATACAAGAGGCAGATCAATAAATTTTATCCCGTCGTGCGTTTCAGCTTTAATTTTAAGCTAATGCCGCTGCAAGAAAGGCTAGAATGTGAAATTGTGTCAACCGGTATTATTAAATGTATCTTTCTATGAAGGGATTCTCCTTTGATTCCTTCGGCCATTTTATAACGGTCACGCCGTTGACAGACCTAACGCGTCCTTTTCGCGCACGGGAGCGCACAACAATCCGTTTTCTTCCTCCCTTCCACCCCATTCAGAATTAATGTGTCCAGTGGGATTTGCGCTCTTCTTTATTTTGACAGAGAAATATTTATAACTACATCTCGACGTCGGTCTACGGACTGCGGAAAAAGGGCGAGCAAAAACTTGGGGATGCCTTCTCTTCTACCTTCTCGGCTTAAATCCGATTCAGGTCACTTTATGCAAAGCAGGCTTTGCATAGCCCACGGCCTTTCGACTTTGGCATGCACCGAAAGCGAATCGAGCAACTCGACACTCGACAAACCCTAAAGTCATTCCAATGACGCGGAGAAACTTGCGCGAATTCTCGCTAACACGGTTTCCATTGGAGGGTGCGTATAGGCCTCGCAATGCTGGATCCGAGAAAGAATCTCCGGGCATTGGCAAATGGCCGCTTAAAGGTCCGCGAAAGAGCGGAGAGACTGGTCTAGCCGTGCTGGTCCTTTTGTTCGGGTGGTGACGACCCTCTTCGCTCCGTTTGGACCGCAAACTCGTTTCTGAGTTCTCCCGCGCTAATCGACTTAGGTAGGCAAGTATATCCCATGAGTAATATCAGCACATTAACCCAAGGCTGGTCGGTCGTGTGCATAAATAGAATCGTCGTTGCCCGCGATCTCGGCCGAGGGGGTTAATAAATGCGTGCGGGGTCAAGTCTCTCCTCCAGATTGATACTTTACGCGATTCTCGCAGCCCGCGCGCGCTGGTGGTCCGCCGGAAAAAATGGCTCCTAGGTCGTTAAGCGCGAAAACGTCAAAGCATACCGCTGCAAGATGGATCTGATGATTTCACTGACTTCACGAGTCGTATTTGTTTGCGTGGTTTCTCGCAGAAAACCTTCCTCGACGCACGAAGCCCAACGGCACTCTCTACCCGTGTGTATGATAAGGTTCCCATTGAAGGTAACTTTATTCACAACGCAGTCGAGTCCACTATTGTAATTCATACCTTTCGTTCCGCGAGGTATAATGTAGATATTAAACTACGAGTGGTATTAAGAGACGGCTAATTAACGAGGCAGTAGAATGGGTGGTGAAGGGATAAAGGGAGAAGGAGGAAAGGAAGAAGGAAGAAGGAAGAAAGAAGAAAGAAAGATCCCCTGGTTCCCTCGGTTTAGGACGCGGAAGTCAACTCGACCACTTGGCGCTTTTACGCGACAGGTTGATTGTGCCATTCCCGCTGAGAAAGTACAATAAAAAATTAGCATCGGAATAAATTGACATTTATCGCGCTTCTTCGCGAATAGAGTAAGAGCGGAATCAGGACGTTTCTTCTTTGGAAAGTCAAAGGCAACGATTCGTGACGCGAGGATAAGCCAGTGGGTCGTTAGACGATTTCAAGGACTGCGATCGATCCTTTCAAGCCCCCAGATTGCGTGTAATTAGCTCCTTGATTCATTCCGCGAGAGTGCCAGAGGAAGAGAATTTTCCTAGCGCAACTGAACCCGCGCGCTCGAGAAAATGTGCAGCCAAACAATTGTGATCATTACACAGCTGGAAAGTAACATAAGCATCTGCCATTTAACAATGGCAAGAGAGTCGTATCTTCTCTGTACTTTTAATGAATTATCTCCGCATAAATTCGAAGGTTACGAGCAGTAATTGCTTGATGATGAGCCAATAAAACATCGGGCAGCGTTTCTCAAAAAAGTACAATGAAGTGAGGTAATGCTCTGTCCAAGTTCAGGAAACTCACAGCTGGATGATTTTAGAGGGAGATTTAGCACGCGCGCGCGCGAGGAGCAATCGCAGTCTCTTCCTCGTTTCGTCATTCTCCGAGCTCGTTAATCGGAAATTGGAGCACGGTAATTGGGGAGGGTAAGGGGAAGCTTGGCGAATTGTTTTCGTGTGGGTCCGGCTGGGACAGCCTGGGACCGAGCACGGTGATTCATAGTCGACTCGCACAAGTTTTTCTAGCGGGCGTCCCACACGTCCACCACGACGACGTATAGCCAGAGTGCGCCGGGTACGTGCATCACGCGCGGATGTATAAAATTGCGTGAGGAGGAAAGAGTGTGGCAATCGTTTTGTGCTCCTTGGCGAGGATTACCTTAGATACCACCTTCGTAAAATTATGTCTTCGCGCAAACTACCATGCCCGTTATATCTATTACGCGCGCGCGCTGCCAAGCCGTTATTACGTTGCCAATTGTTTAGGGACACTGGCAGCCAGTCACTGCTCGCAGGGCATGTAGGCCGCACTGAAATTTGCATTGGCAAATGCGTGCGATAAATCAGCTGAGCCCATTCAGGTGACGCTTAACCGTGTCCAGTTACTTAGATTAATTTATCCTTTGTTATGTATTTTTAGCAAATTAAAATCAATGTCGATCGACGATCGCGAAGCCCGTAATTAGGTGCAATATTGAATTGTTGGCTTGCGCAACAATCGTCCACCGAACTATGCGCGATCAATAACTGCTTTATGTCCACACTCTGGATAGACGCCATTTATCTTTCCCCCTTGACTTTTATTAATCCGACATCAACGCGCGAGCGCGCACGCCCGCTCCAAAGACAAGACTCGCAATAATGAATTACTCCATTAGGAAATCTTCGAGGGACTACCGAACTATGATGACGAGCAACAATCGCTGGAATCCACTTGTCGGTCCGGAGGCGCGTGTCATCCATCCTTATCATTTTTATGAATTTGCCAAAGGATCGAGGAGAGTGGGACGGTAATTGTGGTATTGCGACAGCTTCGACTAGCGGACCGTGTGCTGACCAATGTGCTCGATAAGGATTCCCAACCCGATCTTTTGTCTTAATAACAGTCGTTGTTGTTGTTGGTTGTGGTGGTGGTGGTTGCGAGCTAGAATTTACGCGGCTCTTCCATTGCGGCAATTGCGCACGGATCTCGGAAGATTCGTGCACGCGACAGCTTTGTCCGTGGGGAGTCCAGCGACTCCCAATTCCTGGCGAAACCGGGACATCGATGCACGAAGCGAGAGCAACAGAAGACGAAGCCGAGCTGAAGGAGCGGAGGATCCCGAGACAATAGACAAGCTTACGCAAGATCTACTTCCGCTCCCGAGACGGTGTTCTCCGTGCACAGCGAGTGTCGCAATGCAACTCAGGCAGGATGTTGACGAGGCTGCCTGGTGCACGGTTCTCTGCCCATGCCGATCCTGATTCCGTTTGGACATCCTGACTCTTGCCCTCCCTGCACAACTCCCCTCTTCCATTACCTTACCTTACGAGCACCACCACCACCACTACCGCCGCCGCCGCCATCACCATCATGTCGCATCCGATCTTCTCTTTCCACCCGATCCTCCAAGTCACTTCCAATTACCCTTAAATGATAATCGCGCCACTTGGATCATAACGACATGTAGGGACGGAAGAATTCATCGAATGTCAGGGGGACTCTGGGTGTTTTTGGTGATTAAGCCGTTCGTGGAAGAAGAACTTGTGAAACTGGAGAGTGGCCTAGTAGAATCGATTAGGCATCTCTTCGGCGGAGAGTGCAAAGACTTGCCGGAAACTCGGGAGCGGGGGTTGGGAGCGTGCAGAGGTTACGTTTCCGGTGACGGAATCACAAGGACGAGCCGAGACCTCGCGCTAGATGCATCCTTCACTGCGCATGCTAGCGGTTTCTTTACGTGCCCGAGCTGGAAACGGAACTTCGCGGCTGCCTGCACACGACTAGCCGTGCGACCTGTCGTGATGCGCTCTAAAACAATCGAGCCGAGGGCTACGATATGGGTAACGCGCCTTTTCGTAACGCGACCGAAAGGAGGACGCCGAGAAAAAGCAGGCAAACTCCAAATGGCACGAACTATTGCTGAAATCCTGCTATTTTAGGTCACTGCACTTCTTCCAAACCCATTCCGAAGTTCTCTGAAAAACTCTCTTGTAGCGACTCTTGTACTCTGTCTGCCACCCTCCCTCCCTTTCTCATTTTATTAATCGACTCGTCCCAGTCGACGAACAAATTGACGAGTTCAACAAATGAATTAGTCATGTCCATAACATCCCGAGTAGTCCCTGAGAGAGTGCGTGCATTTGCCAACACCACCGTCTCTCCCTAATTCCCCGAAAAGTCATAAACCCCTGAGGCTTCTTGCGAACTTGGTGGAAACTGACTAGCTGAGTTTTTCTATCGAGCGATTAAGCCGCGCCAGAAACTTTACACCCGCCGTTCTCGACGCACCAGACACGCATGTTCGTTGGAGTCTCTCGATTTTCGTATTCATGTATGCAGCCACGCCCCGGTAGTGCAGTACCGGGCTGGTTTCTTGCCCGGGCGTCTAGTCTACTTCATTAGCCCGCGACCAGATCCCAGTCCACTCTTACGAGGATTTTACATACTGCATGAGACACGGCAGACCCGGTACCGGCCACGCAAACCAGCAATGAAGAGACCATTTCCACCTTGAAGATTGACCCTACGAATGACTCGACACTTTCATTCGATAACGAGATTGATCTATAACCAATGAAAATGCCAAAGAAAGCCTTTCATGATTCGTTCTTTCATTTTTCATCCCCGATACAGATGTTAACATAATGCTCCAGCTTGCCCTAATCGATAACACCACTCATTGTTACTAATTACTATCCAAAGAAGGATATTATAATTGTATGGGTGGGGTAATCCTCTCGCACCCCAGTGCCTTCTCTCTCTCTCTCTCTCTCTCTCTCTTCCTCTAAACGATAATCCTATTCATTGTCCAACGAGTGGATTTTATTCGAAAGAAAAGGTTCGATATTGTACCGCTGGGATACTTGTGAGACTTCACCAAGGGTTGCGCGGAGTAGTACAACAGACGCAAGATTTTATCGATGGCGAACGTTCCGAGGTTTACGATCCTCGTGCCATCGCCACCCTAACCTTTCTTACATAGATTATAACGTAATATAACATAATACTTGATATCCGCAAGAACGTATTTATTGGAGCGTCAGGATTTTGCAAGCGTGTTCCCTCCAGATCTATAAATCTTTTTACACTACATTTGCCCGGCGAGCGCTACTAGTTTAATTGCGGTGAAACGCGGTTTTGCTGACGTCTTACGCGGTAGTGCTTCTAATTTGCCATCTAACAAGGGTAGCCTAGCATGTTCCACTACGACCAATCGTAAAACTTTCACACTTTGATTTATACGACGTTTCACGACATGGCAGCTCAAAGAAATATCTAATTTCGCATTTTTACCCCTGACAATCATACGTATATTTACACAGGGTGAGATGGCAATTATCGGCAACGATGTACTTTGTAATGGTGTTCGGCCTGACCATTCATTAATAGGAAGATGGTCGTGTGAAAGTACCCCTTTGCGCGGTGAGACGAGGATACGCCTCGGCGCAAGAAAAGCAGGAGGATCCGCTCGAAAATAGAGGATAGGGGAGTTGCATTTTTCTTCGTCAAAGGCAACGCACTCTCCCATCGCGAATTCTTCCCAGAGCATTCTCTCCGACTCGTTTGGCACGCGTCGCAAAGAGTCGAGGAGAAAACGATCGAATCGATCTCGGGTCGGATTCTTTCTCGCTCGGATGGACGGATGAGGGACAAGAAGGAGGGACCGGATCGAGACACGGCATGCCGGGCATGCCACGGTGTCGGGCCCGAGATTAATGGAGCTTTAATAACGTTAATTGAAGCCCTTAGAAGAATCGATATGGCGTCGATCGGACCGGTATCGTTTCGAGATACCGATCGATCTTATGATAAATAGTCAGCGGCACTGCGGGCGACCGTTCCGACACCATTCGCCCTCGCATCGCGTAGCGATCGAGATACCTTTGCCCTTCTTTTTAGATTCTTTGCTTTATCTCTAACCTTTGCAGCTCTTGTTCCGCCGGCGCGCCTCCTCGAATACCTTCCTCTCCCTCTCCCTCTTTCTCTTTCAGACACACACATACACGTACCTACGTGAATCACGAAGGATAGGGTTTAGACATTTCTCCGCTTGGGATACTCGAGGTGAAACCAACGGGAGAGCATCCTCGGTGCTTATTTTGCCATTCATCGTTCAGCTGCTCGAGAAAGGGGTTGGAGAGGGGGTGGTTCGTTATCGGAGTTTATCCGGAGGATCGGCGGGCGGTGGAATTGCCGTTGGCGAGGTGTCAAGCGTAACGGCGAGGATCAGTTCGAGGCGGATCGCGATCCGAATCGCATTCTCGTGCGGCGGCCATGACCTGGCAATAAGGCGAGCAACAATAGACAATGTCGGGTCCCATGCTCCACATACGCAAACCGCGGTAGCCAAGCGAGATCGCGAGCGTAGGCAAGAGTGAGCCAAGAATCGCGGCGGTGGCGGTAAAACGGCGGTGGCACGCGTGCTCGCGCGACACTCTCGATTTTACGCGGTAAAAGTCTTGTCGCTAATTGTCGTGGCGCAATCGAGTATTGTGCGCCACGGATTAATCGGCATGAGAAACGCCGCCATTGTTGGCCGACGAGCCGCTGCAAGTGTTACACGGCCTTTTTCAATTCGATGCCGCGAAAGTAACGCGCTCGCAGACTCGGCGGACGCGTAGAGAGAGAGAGAGAGAGAGAGAGGTGGGAGGAAGGAGGTGGTGCTGGTGGGACGTAGGTAGGCAGATAGATGGACGCTGACGAACTGATAGCACGTAGGCCGATGGCTCCTCCTCGTACGCTGCACATTCAAGCAGACGCTGCCCCTGTTGCTGCCGCTCGCCGCCCGCGGCCCCACAGCCCCGCGTTGAACCGCACTGGAGCGGAACGTGAAAATGACACGCCAGCAATTCCCAGCGCGCGCGCGCGCCGTCCATTACTCGCCTCCTGTTCCGGCAATTGCCCCGGCAGCGCCCTTTGTCCCTGGATACGCGAAACGCCTATGTGTTTAGCAGCTATCGCGCCATTGTGTGCTGATCCGAAATTCAAAGGCAAATCCTCGCGTGCTAATTGGCGAGTTTGACTGACGGAACTTTGCGAGACCGGATGCTTCGTGAGAAGGTCTGGAATTCTAATTTATGAGGTATTAGCGTCGCGTCGCGTCGCTTTGCGTCTCGTCGCGTTGCGTCGACTCATCGGTTTTCGGAGAGCGCCGAGTGCTCTGCTACTCGTGCCACCCACGCGAGTGCTTTTCACGCCTCTGACGCGACTAGTTTCTTTGGCGGTTTCGAAAGGCGACGCGAGTGTTGGCCCTTCGGATATCTCGGCCATGACAGATAACACAATGGCTCTAATACACCGCGCGCCTTGTGAAAAGGGTAAAAGAGGTGCCCACGACGCGGCACCGATGAATGGACCCTGGAGTGAGGCTCCCTCTCTCTATCTTATCGGATCTCGCGCTCTCTCGGGCTCTTCCGCGGCGAGCAGCTTTGACAGTGGTTCCCATTGTTCTTCCCCCCGCTAGCCCGGGCCCCTGCGATTCTCTTTCAGCTCGCGAGAAACTGCACTTCATCCTGCGATAGGACTCGAGCTACGCGATACACCCCCTTTAGTCGGGACGAGAGCGAGTTCACGAAACTCTGTCAGACCTCGGGCTCGTCTCGTTAAAGTCGACGGCGATCAAAGCGATCTTCCTCCTGCCTCCACGGAATCAAGCGCGTCGCCTGCGAGGGCGAGAGATTGTTCTGCGAACACTCTTGTTCGGCGTAGACTCTTGGTGGCCGCTAATCTCTTCTCAAATGGTTCGGCTAGATTTTCGAGGCAAAGAGCACCGAAGCCCTGTGTGCACCTGACGAAAGACCGGCATTGTCTCGGGAGAAGATCGACCGATCGACCGACCGACCGACCGACCGACCGGTACACGCGCACCCACGCAGAGGAGTCTCATGCCTTTCCGAGCGAGAGCTCAACAACGGGATCCTTTCTTCCTTCGTGAAAAGCAACCGCTTATTCCGTTTGGACATCGCCTCGTTCGTACACCAGTTAGCGTCTTCTCGGGATTCTCGGGGCTTGCGATAAAAAAGGATCTTGCTCTTCGAATCCACGAGGGTAAATATCAATCGCCATAGGCAGACAGGCAGACAGACAGGCAGGCAGGCAGGCAGTTACTAGGCGAGAGAGTCTCGATCAATGCTAATTCCCGATAGCAAATAGCACATTCAGTGTTGAAAGTGATTTTTTTCAAATGCACAATGCGAGAGATGCAATCTCCTTTTTCGTCCGGCGGCTTCGTGAATCACCACGTTTTCCGACCGCCCTAGCAGGAGGATGCCGATTGCGCAAGAGAGCCCGTCGATCGGAGGTGGACAGAGCGGAGAACACGGGCGATGCTCGCTCTCGCCGCGGACTGAAACGGGAGGTGCGAGAAAAGACCTTTCCTGGCGAGCTAATGGCACGGATTTATGTGGGTTAGGGCGTCGACTCGGCGTATGCAAGAAAACCTCACTTGCTTCAGCGAGGTCTCTGACTCATACGCTTCTGCCCACCTAATCCGGTGCGCCGCACAAAACTGCGGTACGCGGGGGGAGGAAGAGGCACAATGAACGGGCGAGAACGACAAGTTGGACGCAAAACACAATGCGGGCGTGGGTCCTGCATCAGGTAACGCGGCCAACGAGGCGAATCTCGCGGTTTTTTCGCCCCCCGCGCCCTTTCTCTCCCTTCGTCCCCTCATCTTCCGCTCGTTTACCCTGCACGCGCACTCACACCTCTCTCGCGTCTCGGTCGTTCCGACTAGCTTATCTCTTCCCCTCGCGATCGCGCGATTTATCGATTTATCGAAGCGTCGACTTCCGTCTGTCGCGTGATTCCTCGTGCGTTGCTCAATCACTTCCCTGATGCGATTCTCTTCTAATGATCATTTTGACGAGGACGCTTCCCCATTCAAGGTGTTGTCTTGGGATTTTCCTTTCATTCCTCCGTGTGTCCCACGCGAAAGAGCCGTGGGGGTGGGGTGGTGCTCTTGTGCAAAAGCAAAGCCTGGCTCGTGCCAATGGCCGCGGAGAGGAGCTCGCGTCCTCCTTATTCCGAGCGCGGAAAGCTCGGGCTGGGACCTTGAAACCGATTTCCACCGGCGAACCGCTCTCTCGTTACTCGTCGGACCGCGGCGAAAATGCACGGCAGTCTTTTAAGGCGGAATTACCGTTGCTCAGTTTCGACGGCTCGGAAATCAGTTTTCCCTCGAAACACCAGAGCAAAGAAGAGGAAAAAAACCCTGCGCAAGACAATAGTTGCCAGCTGTTAACGCGATAACCCAAACATAATGCATACCCAGGAAAGGATAACCTCCGCTCTCTCTCTCTCTCTCTGGATCTCTCTGAGAATCCATTTAGTGGAAAATCAAAATTGAAAAGTAAATCGCGTTGCTTCTTATCGCAACGTCGTGTGCTCCCGATGCCAACTGCTATCCAGCGATCATCGTGTTACAGCGGTGTACACTCAAGAATGCAGGTATGTACAAGGTGAGTAGCGACGACGGTCGGTTGCTGTGATTTACGATTAGGTAGTCCAGAAATCGACAGTACACCGCCAACAAGAAGAAAGAAATGTTTGCAACAAGACCTGGCGCGCACGATCTACGGCTAAGTAAGCTGATACGCTCCCGTGAGCGAGTTCGGTGTAACAGGTTCTCGAAACACGACGTGACCTTCGTGCCGAGATGTATCGGGGGATATATAAACTTATCCGATTGAGGGTAACGAGCAACTTACTCTCACGTTAACCAAACAAAGCTGGCCCCGCAGCTCGATGCGTCCGGGGAGCATCCGGCGCCCTACGGACACCCCGGGCTTCGAACGGAGCTCGCGCATTTCCGGAACGACTCTAAAAATCTCGACTTTCGTATCGCGAAGGATTTTCAGGCATAGACAACGGGGGCGGCGTCTCTCAGATCGCTGATACAAAGATCAATGGGGGTACATAAGTTCGAAGGCTGTTCCTATCCGAGGTGGCACCTGCCGCTGACACCTGGGCAGAGCCAACAGCGAAGTTATTCAGAGGGCTCAAGGTGTACTTAGGACCTGATATTCTACCCCAAAAAGAGAAACTGCTTTTCCGCTAGTTTCCTCGCGGAACTTTTCTGCCACCTTCTCACTCCCGGTGCCTTCTGGTTTCTCCGCTCATCCACGAAGAGCAAACACAATCGAGAAGTTTGCCGGTCTGTGTCGGTACCCACGGTAAAAATACGCTTTATTAGCCGGAGCGTCGCGATTCGAGAGTATTTTATCACCGAGTGTTGAGGTCCCGCAGGTATCCTTGGTAGGTGGCACTTAAACAAGATTTTTCCCCGAAGGGACTGTATCTCACTCCGGAGTGTATCTTCCACTACCGAGAAGAGAAGTTATGAACGCGACACCTTTGAACAATGGCTAGGCATAGGCGCCCACGTACGTTCGACAACATGACGACGTCTCGGCGCTTGCCATAACTGTCTCGTGAGACTCGTCATAAACTGTAACGAGCTACTGTCCGTGCGAACATCGCGAAAAAGAAGGAACCAAGGATATCGCCAATAACCTTAATCTCGCTCTTTAATTCTGTCACCGCAAGCGCGAAGCATAAATCTCGACGAGGGAATAATGGCCCTTCGAAGGAGGTACATTACCTTCATATTCTACCTGGACACGCCGTATAAATCATACGTCACCGTGTGCCCGTCATCCGTTACTTGAGAATTTCGAATCACATTGTATCCTATATAATGGCTGCTTGCGAATTCGACGCTGGAAGGTACATTGACATTTAGTGGCGGCCGGAAACCGGTGCCGGGGCATTCGCCGCGCGCGTGCTAAGGGCGGATCGCTCGCGTGATTTGACGCACGGACTACAGTAGCACGGAGTTGGCGCACGCACGCACGCCCCAACGGTGATCTTAATCTATCGGTTGATGCAAATTCCTCGGATGCAAAGGCATCGGTGCTGGTAGTGCTCTCGGAGTGTGCGGAGATCTTTGCCGTCCACCCCGCAGTAAAGGGAACCGTGACGCGTAGTGGCATTATCGTCACGCAGCTGAAATGATTATCGCGGCATTCGAGACATTCCTCCGCGAGGAGACGACGCCAGCGAGCGAATGCCAGACCGATCCGCCACTCTCCTCAATGACACTTGCTGCCCAGGTCACGCACAAACTATATTTGTCTCCGGGTATCCACCGAGGCTCGTGCACTCCTCCTTCCTCTCGTACTCGCGTTATATCCAGGAGGACTCACGATCGCCAGCCGATCTAAAATGGCGGATGGCGGAAGCGATCCTACCGTTTCCGGAGAGGAAGTCACGGAGTCCAGAGGTCAGGTCTCCCGTGACTGGACGTGAACCGAATTGGAGTGCGGGATCTTCGCGGTTGGTAGTCTGGTTGGGGTTGGGGTGGAGGGAGCTGTGACGGCGGCGGCGGCGGCGGCGGTGGCGGTGGCGATGGTTTGGCCGTAGAAGAACGAGGCCACGGAGAGGAGAGGAAATCGCGGGGGCAGCGTATTGTCATATTGAACGATGAATGCTTGCGCCAGCCCGATACAAGCTGGCAGCGCAGACCTGTGGTTAAGAGTTAGAAGCCCACACGGTAGCGAACATTGTTATTCAAATCAGCCATTGTCTCTCGCGTTGCTGGCAGATGCTAATTTTTCGGTGCCCGCTCATTACACGCCCGGCGTTTCTAATGCGTGCGGATGTAGAGCGGCTGCTGTTGCCCTATGGAGTTCAGTCGCGCGAGGGACCCGAGCGACTCCTCTCTCCGCTTTTTCCTTTCTCTCTCGCTCTCTTTCCTATCTTCTTCGGTCGACGAAGAGAAGAAGTCTCCTTGACTTCCGATCTTTCTCTTTCGAGTGCTGTCCAATCAACGCCGCTCTTCGTCTGCCTACGTAATTTTGACGCGCCGATCTTAAATAGAAACAAAGGAACCGTCGTCCTTACGACGCGTTATCCACTTTCTCCCGCGGAGTCACGAGTTCCCGATTCGCAAACGCAGTTTGGTGCGTCCAACCAACTTGATCTTTGGAAGCGGCGGCGCTCCAGCGAAACGGGCTCTCGTTCAGCGAGTTGTTACGTATCGCTAGCCAAAGATCGCACGCCCACTCGCCCCCGTCCCCTCCTCCCCCAAATATCATTCGATGAGAATATACCATCTATATACCTATTATTTCGACGCGCTTTGCGGCTGACTCTAGGTGTGTTGCTGGAAAAGCAGCGAGCATTGAGAACTCGCTGTGACTACGCCTCCCACTGGGAAAGAGGAACCCGCGCGCACACGCGCACGTGCACGCGTGCTCTTTACGAAGAAACGAACCTGGCTAAATTACTCTATTCCGACGAATTTTACTTTCTGCCTTTCCAAAGAAATTTCAACCTCCCGTGTGCGCCTTCTTCCATTCTTCTCTTATGCAAATCTCTGGATGGGGAGGGGGGAGGCAGTCCGCGCGTTGGACAGAACCTCGTAGCTTTGACGCTGCGGGACATTTTCGAGACGAGCGATAGAGACATAAAGAAGCGACGTGCGACATCCTGCCCCGCGGGCGGGCATTGGCGAAGTATAAATCATCCGCGCGAGGGATTGCATTTCAATGCTGCCCCGGGCGGGGAACTCTGTGCGAGCACGCGACGGCCCAACTATCGGCGTATCCCGACAGCACGAAACTTTTTTGCAAAACTTTCTTCGCGATTCGCTCGCCCCTCTCTCTTCTCCCTCTCTGCTTTTCCATCCTTTGATATCGCGCGAATTTTACGTCGGTCGACGGGAATCACGTGACCGAACGTCGAACGAAAGAAGAACCGAGAAGGAACGCGGTACACGTGCGAGGTCCGCACCCTCGTTACAGATGCGAGGTGCGCATATCCGGCAGGTTCGTTACGACCGCCACGACCGCTGCACGAGCATGGCGGGCCAGCTCTTGGAATCTTGTGCTTTCACAGCGCACGATTGCTGGCCATTCTCGTTTCTCCTCTCTAACCCCCCGGTGGACCCGCCTCTCTCTCTCTTCGGCTTCAGCGATTACCTCCCCTTCTTTGCAACTCTCGCACCCCCTCTGGCCCTCCGACTCTGAGTACGAGTCGCTGATTTGCAACTCAACTGCATCGCAAACAACGGCGCCTCCAGGATCCATTACGATTTCTATGTAGGAAGAAAAAAGCTCTCGCGTTTTAGCCAGCACCTGCCCGCTGCTCCGCAGCTTGCGGCTATTCTTATTCTTAATAGATTATTTCTTCGATGAAAATGAGGATTCGTGCAAATTGTGCGAATGATCGTCGTCGAGGCGATCGATTCCCCTTAATTTTATGCAGAAGCGCCATTTTCTCTTGTTTTATCGAGGAACGCGAGGAAATTGAGCAAAGAGAGTCTTGCCCACGGAGAAGGATGACCCAGGCGGCGGGATCCACGTGCCAAGCGTTGCGTGCGACACGCCCAGTGCGTGGCTGCGGGCGCACGCACATGCGTGCCGCGCGATCCAAGATTTATGCCATTGGCCGCAAAGCAACGCGCGTTTATCTGCTTTCCGATACTCATGGTGCGCGCATATGCATACACGCACACACTTTCAACCGAGAAACATTGATATTTTCCGATTGCCAATGGGCGGCGACGTCCGTCCTGCGAAAGACCGTGCTCGTTTCTCCATCATTATCCCGAATATGTAAGATTACTCCTGTTGGTTCAAGTCATTCGAACCTAATCGACGAATCAACTGATACCCGAGATTTCCCAGAGGCAATTTTGCAAGACCCCTTTCAAGCTACCAACTCTCTGCGATTCTAAAATATCAATTAAGCGCGGGAACGTGAAAACTATCCATCCTCTTCTGAATCTTCTCCTTTTTCTCCCACGCAATTACTCGCGTAATTTCGTTAATCGACTCGAAGAGGCTCTCGCGTTCCATTTAACTGGGAAGATCGAGTGAAAACTATCAGAGGAATTCTGATTATCGGCAGTAGGAGAATTTGAGACTTGTTTCATGAGCGCAACCTGCTGTTGCATTGCAGTACGAGTTTTTGGGGCGCTTGAACGCACGAGTAGAAGCGCGGAGAGTTGAACGCGTGAGTAGGAACGCGCAATACTGAGCGCGGAGAGTTGAATGCGTGAGCAGAAGCGCGCAGTACTGAGCGCGGAGAGTTGAACGCGTGAGCAGAGCGCGCAATATTAAGCGCGGAGAGTTGAACGCGTGAATAGGAACGCGCAATACTGAGCACGGAGAGTTGAACGCGTGAGCAAAGCGCGCAGTACTGAGCGCGGAGAGTTGAACGCGTGAGCAGGCGCGCAGTACTGAGCGCGGAGAGTTGAACGCGTGAATAAGAGTGTACAGCATTAAACGCGGAGAGTTTAACGCGCGAATAGGAGTGTGCAGCATTGGGCGCAGGGAGTTGAACGCGTGGATATGCGTACACCCAACGCGTAATATAGCGTGTGGTTGTTCGGACGTGACCAGACGCTCAGCGTCCTGCGTCGATGAAAAACAGCCACTGGTCTCCGCGATGATTCAACCTTGTTCAAAATGGACGATGGCGTCGTCGCGCCTGTAGCCACGGGGGAATACGAAACGAGTTCAACTGAAAAAACTCGCGCATGACAAAGGAATATTTGACGAAACGATCGAGACTTCGAAAACCGAGCTAGACTCTCGGACTCTCTAATATGCTGTCCAACGATCGTGAGCTTGCGTTCTCGCTCCGTTTATAAAATCTGATTATTTTTACGCCATCGAGACTGAACTGCATGGACTGCGAGGAGCGATTACGGGAAATCGCGCGCGCGCACATACTTTCACTCTACAGAAATGTTAGGCTTACGATCATTCCAAACAGTAATAATCATTCGCGTACGATTTTCCGGAAACATATTGCGGTCAACCATCGACGAACTGAAGCGGCCATTATCATGGGACAATGCTGGCTAAGCCAAGCGTGCTCGCGCACTACTGCTTGAATCATTGAGTGACGAAACGACTCCCCGCAAATCATTACTACCGCTGGTTTTATTGAAACGTTCCAATTCCACGGAGAATTTAACCCCCAATTAACCCCCGTAATCGTCTTATCGACTGCAACACAGTTTCCAATAGCTTTTCCGGTTCTCACGTCATTGATCAATGTTTATGGATAGTTTATCGATAGTTGATAAAAAAAAATCCTCTACTTACCCTACCCTCCGTCGCCGTTGAACAAGGCTGTTTGTTAATTAGCGTACGCTGCGCAATACTGCGGGGGCGAGTAGTGATAGCGTTTCATTGACCGGTATCCCAGTCTTTTAACAGGCGGCTTGCGTAATTTCATTGACCGGCGAGACTATTTCCAGGTAAAACTAAACGAGCCGGTACACACTATGCAGGCGGCGTAGTCGGATATATTTTAAAGCTGCGATCGTCGATTCATTGTTTCCTTAAGGAGTTCCGAGCGGTTGGAGTGAATGGACTCTGTCCAAAGAACATGGAAATTTCTTGAAATTTGACTCTTCCATCGCGAGGATTTTCTTAGTTCACGGAGTTTCTAGGCTAAGCAGCACAATGTTTTCGTGCATGTACACCAACACACGGAGACGACGATTCTTTCGCGGTCATGAGCAACTCCCGTTTCCCTTTCTATTTCTCATCTCTTTGTTTCAGTTCCGTCTAGTCTCACGCATAACTCTCTCTGTAACACGTTATTCAATAACGTTTCCTGCGTCCGCTCTAAGTTTTTCCTGAATGGAGGAACTTGATGCGTCGCCGATAAATTTCCATTCCTCCTCGACTTCTGTAACTCGGGGGTAAGCCGAACCTCGAGTTCAGCTTAAGCAAGCTCGGCAATGTCCCTCGTTATTTCTCTGGAAATAAAGAAAATGGTTTCGTTAGGTACGTGAAGAAGGCTCCTTTACGAGCAATAACGCTGAAATAGCAGGGTTTTAGAATACGGAGCTTTTTTCCGTGATCCTCGGTCAAAGCCCGCTTCTTCCTCTCGTAGTTTTTTGCTTCCTACACGAACGTGCCACTGCTGGGGCGTAATGGATTCAAATTTATTCACACCGTCGTTCGCGCGCGACGCTTCATTAGCACGATCCACACGCGGGATCACGGTTTTAACGGCCCGCTCTTGGGTATTACGGCGATAATTTAATTATTACGTTAGATTTGCTAATTAGACAACCGCTTTTTCCTGGGGGTGGTTTTAGCAATGAGCACTCCGCGAGCGGGCATTCCTCGCCGTGGGTGTTTTATCGCTCTAGAGGGATTAAATGACGAGGGGAGGAGTGCCAAAGCTTCTCTCTAGAGCGGATACCTCACTTTTTACGAACCCTGATTAGTCGAGCTATCGATTGCTCGATTGATTGCTGTTTCGCGTCGGCCACGCCCATTCTCCTTGTTTTTATGCAGGACCACCGAGTTTCGCTTACTCGGAGGTCGCAATCTTGCCTCGATTCTTATTTGACCGGAGCAAAGAATGCACTGGCAGGAGTCGGAGGAAAAAACGTGTGGAGAAATTAATTGGTTGACAGTCAAGGGGTTTTGGCCGAGGCTTTTTCTGCGTAGCGTCCGCAAAATTATAATGTTCACGAGAATATGGAAAATGTTTCCGCATAACTTCGTGGAAAATTCAACGAATAATTTTCACCGCTGAATCGTTTGCCAAGTGAGAGCTATCACTGTCGTATACCGGAGAGAGGTTAGGGAGAATTAATAGAGCGAATTAGAAGACGAAATTGAAACTTGAAAGGTCACAGGAAATCGAAATGGGAACGTAACGTAATGGTTTGATAATACTGAGGCTTGCTCGAGTGCTCCGCGTGGAATATATGTATAACGTTATTTCACAATGAAAGCGGGTGGTGCGTTCGTCGCATTTGATCGAAGCGAATTACGAAAGAAATCGACCTCGTGCCTCGGGCAGTGAATGTTTTGACACGAACCGCCGTATCGTCTCGGTTATCGTTCCAATGTAAACGTTTTATTCTCCACAAATATGTAATTGCCGTAAATTCACTCTGAATTCGCGCTATAACTTCTAATACATTATGCTGATCGCCTTTATGACTCCGGATAAATTATCCAATCATTTTATCCCTTTATAATTAGTCAATCGCGGCTTTGGAATTAAATCGCTCGCCGCAAATGGTCCGTGCTCGCAATTACATCTCATTATTTTCTGAAATAACTGAGTCAAATAATTATACGGATTGATTCATACGAATTTCAAAAGAGCTTCAGACAAATTCATGGAATAAATAACTCTTGCAGTATTGCGACTGTAACCTGGTGAATTATATGCGCTAGTTGAACAGATTTATTGTAGGGGATCGGTTAAAATGAAAAATGAGTTGTTTAGAATGCACTCGATCTATTTCACGAGATTCCTGACTGAAAGCAGATCTGTGCCACGAAAGACAGCCAGTCGAAGGTTAAGCGCTTTACTTTCGTGGCTATTCGTAAGGAGAAATACGCATGCTATTTTCTTCTAACGATGAGAGACGGTCAATTGTTTAGCTGCGACACAGATTGCAATATGGAATCAAAGCAAATTGCCGTGCGGACGGGCGCTCGCATGCGTGTGGCTTACAAATGCTCGCAGCGAGCTCCCAATTATGTAAGATTATGACATCCGTGACACAATCGTGCATATGCGTGCGCAACGCCCTCCTTCCGTGACGCTCGTCAGCACAGTTTAGCGGTTCGCTTTAACTTTTTCGCAACATCGCCCTTCTCTGAAAAACCAGTGAATTCCTAGCAAAGGCTTTCGCATCTAATAACACTGTACGATAATGATCGAAGTATTTCATCCAATCATATTTTACTTTCAAAAATATTCCGAATTTCACGTTGAACTTTAATGCCTTCGCTAAAATCGCTTTCCATCCTAAATGAAATCTCTGAACTCTCAGATTCCCCCGGGGGTAGTCCGGTTTTCACAGAGTTCCCAAAATTTCTGCGAATCGCTTTTCCGCTCCACATGGTTGGATCACGGTCTTAATATTTATTTAATTAACCTCTTTGCACTATATTTAAAAGATATCGATGAAGTGTGAGAATAAATTTGGTAATATAATTTAATAAGACAGTTAAGTAAACGCATGAAAATAAATTGCCCTGTTATTAAGTATTCTTCGTGATATGTTTCGTGAAATAATATTGTAACGTAGCTGGTTAAAATTTATCAATTGCAGTGAAAATTACATTACAGCTGTGCTCTTGCAACTAATGACTCGTTTACTTTCATGACGTGTACCGGGGTTGCAGTTTTCCAGCCAAGTGGAGATCTGCAGCCAAGATACTCTACATGCATCTAGAAGCAACAGCACTGGGATGATGCAGGCGAAATTAATACCTGTGTTGCTTCGTTCATTCACTTTATGCGATACTTTTGCTTGAAATAATTATGACCAAGCCGAACGCGATACTCTCACGCTATATTTATCGGTTAGGAATTGGCACGGCAGAATTCAACATTGCCTCATACTTTTCTTATCCAAATCCATCCAGGAACTTTATTAGTTTATTACCCTCTTCATCATTTTTATTGGCTTCATTAATTTTTTATTTGTCCCACTTTATCTCGTTTTTTAATATTCAAGAGTTTTTCCATAAGCTGCATCGGTTGGTGATTGCCAGTAACTGTAATTTCGATGGGGATAATAGAAAAGATATAAAATTTTATTAGGTAGATTACAAAGTCTTTTGCCCTTTAGTAGCTCGATGACCGATCCGGCAGGTTCGTCAGGGCAGCTCACGGTTTCTCAAGCTCGCTCGTTAAGGCGGCAAAACATACAGGCGGATAATTACACCGATCCTACGTTAGTTAAGTTAATAACTTTGCATTATAAATGTATTAAGCTCGAATCCAATTACAACTATAGAAGAGCGCGAACGAATGTGTAAACGAGCGGCCGGCCAGAAAAATCATTCAAAATGATGCAAAGTAAGAGATGTCGAGTGGCTGAATTTCGCTATGCTACTTTCCAGTCGATAAATAGCGTACGAGGATTATTATTCCTGAATGCTGCACATAGGAGGGAATTTGATATTTGCTTCTCTCCTGGAACTTGAGAAATTTTACAGCGACCATTCTACTCGTGGGATCCCCATACTACTTGTGGGTGATATTACCTCGCCAACAGGTTTTCCGTAACCTATCAGTCATTTGTAAGAACAAATGTAAATCGGAGGATCTTCATTCTTTTTCTAGGTGAGATATGTTGCTTTTATTGCAAGGATGGCTCATCGGTAGGCTGGGAGCGGAGAATATGATTTTGTTTTCATATTCCGGGGGCGGACAAAGCGACATGCATGGCAATGAGGCAGGACTATCTTACGACCGGAAGTGAGGGAGGCAGACGCGTATCCGGTGATACAAGACGCCCCACGGTACACGCTCCTTCGCCTTGTTCAACGACAGAATCTTCCATCGAAAACATAAATTACGCAGCACGCGCTTACCTTTCGATTTTACCAATAAATTATCAACAAAGTCTTTGCAACAATCTATTGTTACGCAACGTTTCAATAAATTTCCTAGATAATAAATTTCCTAGGTCGTTGTTCCATTCTTTATTGCTTACGCACGTACTTATATGCAAAGGTCACTGAACGCAAACGTTTTCAGTTAACATACTTTTTAGTTACGAGAGGAAGTAAGTAATTTTCAGCTGCTTAATGGTAGAAATGAACGCAGTTTAATTGGGAAAATTACGGGTGTCCTTAATAGAAAAAGCACGATACAGAGTAAGATCCGGGCAACCGGCAATTAACAGTTTGGAGGAGCGATCGAGTTTGCTGGAAGTCGACGCCTCTGTGCAGGGTCGATTTGTACAACAAGAGCATCTGCCTCACGAGCGGATGGGAGAGAAGTCGAAGAGGGAGGTGAGGGAGGAGGAGATATTAAAACGCTAGCCTGGAAGGTTACGACACGCATCCTCCCGTCGTTTGACTCGAGATGCAACATTGTGAGCAAGGAGAATTACACCGTTCCACCTGGCACGCGATCCGCGCCCCCTGCCCCCCGCCCCCCGCCCTCTTGCCAACCCCGATTGCGACAGCCCTGCTATTTACCGTTCCTTACATAACGACATCTTCGATCGATCGCTGCCCGAACTCTTCGAGTCCCCCAGCTGTTCTCCCGCGAACACCCCTGGAACTCTGGCAAAAAACACGCTTTTTCCAAAATCTCGACAGTTCGCTCCAACCACCATATCTTCATCCCTTTGCGAGCGCGCTTGCCACGCATTGTTCAACGGGCCGGTCGTCTCTCAAATCGGCGCAGACTCTCATCCATCGACTCGGGTAGGCAAAACTGTTTTAGTAATCAACGTATTTCCTTCGAGCGATTGTGATGCAGTACATGCATTTTAGTTCCGGACCTTTGGAATTCATACCTGGCCACTTTCCGGTACCCCCCTGAGTAGCTTTTCAAGTTCGGTTCGAACATAAATCGTGCCTCTCGGAACACCGAGTTATTAGGAATCAGATAACGAGGGGTAGATAAGGACGCTGAGAATATTTCGGTAGCTCGTGTATCATTGGCGAGGGTTCCTCCTCGAGATTGCCAGCACGATTTCCAGATACGCAACCTCCATATTTCGCGTTTAGCGCAGCTGCTGCTGCTGCCGCTGCCGCTGCCGCTGCATTTCCATCCCTCGGTCGTCCCTCGGCGAAAAATCATTTCCGAAATAGGATTCCGAGTACCGGGGGACGTGAGTTCATTGCGGAATCTTTAGCTCGCCTATATTTTCGTGGACAGCATTAAAAGTCGATTCGCGGTGCCACTGACTACGTGCAAAATGTAGATAATGTAAATTTATTAGTCCGCGTAGAGACTCGAAGATCGCCACCTCCACCATTTCGGGTTCTCAGCATCATCCCCCTGACAGAGAGAAGGAGAGGAGGCGGGGGGCCTCGCTATCATCCAAACCTTTCACGCGAGCACCGTAGATTAGAGGAAGGCTCTCGAATGAATTCACGCGACTCACAGTTGAGAACGACAAATCCGGTAGACGGATTCCTTCAACGCGACGCGTAGAATATACGGAAGGGGAGATGAGGAGAGGAGCAGCGTCCTAAGGTGTGCGTCGCACGTACCTGCCGAGCTTCGTGAGTTGTGTGCGTACGTGCGCATCGCTCGATGCATTTCGGCGTGTTCGAAATTAACCGATCAATCGACGACGACGAATCCTCGTTATTTCCCCGGGAAAAGCTGCATAAAAAAAAAAAACAATGATTGGAAAAGCAGCCGAGACTAATCGGAGGAGAATCCCTCGTACGTTAAGGTCGATACTTGTTTCAGTGGATTTCTATGGGTGGGTTTTATAATCGCGAGGGCGTTAGATGACGGCATTGAAATTCAAGCCGGACTACGGGAGGGAGCTCGGCGCCAGGTTCCCGGACGATGGTGTCGCTATGGTCATAAGAAGATCGTAAAAAGAAGGAAAGGAGCTGGCAAAGGTGGAGGCCACCTGTCCGGGCCCGGGTAAAACCGGTGGCGGTCGTGTAACGAATCTTCTCCTCCCCTGTTGACCCGTCGTCACCGTCTTCTTCTCCCTGAGTCAGTCTTTCTCTCTCTCTCTCCCCCCTTATCTCTTCGACTTCGAAATGCATTCAGCGGAAATATTAAAATGCCCCAGCCGACGCAGCACATGATAATAACTTCTTCGCGCTCCGGACGTGCTCTGGATACTGGCCGGTCGCTCTTAAACTACCGTCGAACTTCTCCCTTTTCTTCTTCCCCCTTTCCGTCTTCTTTTCCTCCTTTGTCTTCGTTCTTACTTTGTCATACTTTCTCCCGAGCATATTTCCTGCGGGTGCCCCTAGGATTGAAATGCACTCGGTGCACATCCTGCCCGGAAAATTCAAATGAGATCTGTCGCGCTCGAAGAAACCAAGTCTACCGAGTTCTGATTTCGAAATCACTCGGACCTTTTTTCGGGAGGTATGAGTAAAATTTCCAATGCCTCTCCGAAAGACCGATGAATATTGATCTTAACAGCTGCTTTTCCACGAAAATAAGAGCAGGACTCGTAAAGCCTATCAAGATTTCGATATCCTCGTTTCCGAGTCCAAGCACGTATTTTCGTACAGCAAACTTGGCGTTAAAAGTGCTTTCGCATTTCTGCACCTTTCCATGGGAACTAATAGGGAATGCGGATTCCCTTGAGAATAAGAAGAGGAACAAGAAGACGGAGAAGAGGCAGGGAGTAAATTGGACGGCGGAAGAGAGGAGGCCCCGTGAGACGGAGAAGTCGCGGTATATGTATCGAACATGTATGCCCGCTGGGTTTGCTCCATTTAGAGGAAGAATGCTTCAACGAGCGAAACCGCTCGTATTATTCGCGGAAATTGGTTTACCGAACGCGGGGTCAAAGCAGACCGGACCGGACCGACCGAGGCGAGGATCGCGTGCAGCTCCGGCTACTCATCCACACTCGCGTATTAAACATAAGTGCCACTTATCCGTGGATGATCTTCAAAAGCCGCGAGCATCTCTTTTTCCTCCTATTATTCTTCTATCCCGAGTACTGTGCGCTGGGTCTCTCTCCATGCCCTCTCCATGCTCTTTGCAAGACTGCTTGCAAAAACACAAACCAGATAGAAATGGCGAGAAAAGGGCGCACCGCGATTAAGTGCGCAGCAAAGATGCCAGGACGATGATCTGATAGACTACAAGTAGCCAGGCCGCGAAGGATGATGCATTGAAGGAAAGGCGTTCTCAAGGATAGCCACGGGCCCTTCCACAGGGGGTCACGATGAGGGACAGCGAGCGAGGGCTCCGCGGACGGCTCATTTTCACCTCGGTTACCTTCGGCACACAATCATCCGCCATTAAGGCTGTCTGCAAAAATAAAGGGAACAGCGGAATATCCCTTTACACGGTCAGAAAAGCCAGTCGTGGTGCGCGCATAAGCCGTCCACGGTCCTATCACGAGCAGCCCCCGTGATCTCGCGGCATGATCTCTCCGGATCGGATCTAGGTGGAAGAAAGGCGGTTCGAGATCAAGAGAATGCCCGCGCGCTGTAATTTTCTCCATTGGCGAATCTGCATGATGAACGCCACAAAACAGCTCCAATGATCTTTTAATGGTACCGCGAGCGGGCCAGTTTCCTCGGGACCCGCCGAGCTCCGTGCGACCTTGATTTGAGTTTTCCCCTAAACGGCAGGACCCAGCGATCGACGCTGGCCAACGACCAACCCGAGCAAATGGAGCGCGGGTGTTGGATCTCGAGCACGGCTCCGAGAGATGCCGACACTCCTTCCCCCTCGCTCTGACTTCCAGACGCGGATGGACGGCGGGGGTGAAAAGTACCACGAGCTCGAGTGCGCATCACCGCCAGAGCACCATTATCAAATTATTCACTCATACCAAACGTCATCTATCTTCGGGCAACGCGATCGCAACGTGTTATTATTTGATCCTCACTTTGTTAGCGATCCAAGTATAACTGCCTCTTGCGTTACCGCCGCTAGATCCTGCTTGCCGATCTGGAGTACTTCTCACGATACGGGTTCGCGCAACCCGCGTCTCATTTCTTTTGCCAGCATCTCGCTACCTGCGCGAGTTGCCGGTCGTTCGCAGGCCGAATAATTCAATGGAAATCTTCGTTATCCGCAACGAATACCGATAATCTCGTTGCACGACATTCTCCCAGAGGCTACTACTACGGAGTCACAGTGTCCGCGTGCACTAGTCGCGGTGGTCTGCTATCGGTAGACTCGCGTGTACCCCGACAAGTAACTTGTAATAAACGGTTAATAATGACGGCAATTGTTGGGAAATGAGATATTACGCGCGGCGTTTAGTGGTGCACACGCTGATGTGGAATTTCGTCGGAGCGAATGATAAGATGATAGATCGATCCTGGCAAATGCCGCGAGCAGGGCTAATGAGAAAGTAATGGCAATTAAAATTGGTCGCTCTTTCCTTTTCGTCGCATGTAACTATTGCGCGGTAATTAGCGTTGGGAGAGATTTGAAGATGCGGTTGGTTAATTTACGATAAGGTCAAACGGTTCGCGTGTATCGCAAGTAACTCGCGATAATCATAGCAATTATCGAAAAATTAGCTACGCGTTGATGAACGGTGCGAATTGGCAAGCAGTTCCACAGTGAAATGGGAGCAAGAGTGAAAGGGGTCGTGGCGATTACGACTGACAAACGGAAGGAAAAAATGGTTCGATGACTTTGAACGATTCAACGTACATTTTCTTTTCCGCCTTTTGACGGTACTTTGCGATACACGGGAGGATCTCGCGTATGCATCTTCGCGAATCAACCCGATCGTTAATGATGAATGGCCTCGCGCTAACGGACTTTGTCCATAAATTGAATAAGTTGTTTCAACGAATGGGTGACCTACGACTTCGAGTGACTCTAACAAGCGGAAAAGACTAAATGCAATATCCTTGAATAAAAGTAACGGGATATAGCGCGTACATAAAAATTAATTCACTTGGATGCTCGCGGAACCAATTGATTCCGGGGAGCAAAGTTCACGATGTGTGCTGTACGTGTACATCGATTCGATGATAATACGATCACCGAGTTTCGCAAGGTATCCGCGATATTGGCAGTCATCGCGCTCCATTCGATAGCTCATCTCATGCTGAATTAGCGGAGAAAATACTAATCTCGAGAGAACACAAGGTAGAGAGAGAGAGAGAGCCAGAGATCGATCTAATGAAATTTCTTCCTCGATTTATCACTACTTGGGTGAATATCGATTATTGTTATGGATGCAGCGAACGACTCGAGATCTTTCAGGAATTTCTTCCGCGGGGGATGGGGAAACGTTTGCGATCTTCCATCCCTCGAATGGACGACACGCGATGAGCATTTCTCGCGGAGAACACATAATTTACGTAGACTTAGATATATAGAGATATAGAGGCCAGCGCACAATTATCCGTATTTATAGGGGCCAGCGAGCTCTAATTGCCTTGTGTAATTCTCATAATCGTAAATACACGCGTCAAAAGGTGTTGAAATCCCAGCACGCCTCAAGGAGCCTCGGCCAATAAATAAATCACGGCCAGAGAGATACGTAATCTAATTCCGCGATATGGGTAGCGGCGAGAGGCTCGGGTCGACCTCTGGCCACGATGAGGCGAAGGAGCCAATGCGGGATATTCAGCTTCGAGGGGGATCAAGGTGATTTCGTTCCGCGTTTCCCTCGAGTGGCATTAGACTCTCTTCGACTTCTCACCACCTCGGAGTGGTGAAAGTCATTTTGAAAGATTCAGGAGAAGAGTAGAGAAAGGGGAGGAGGAGGAGGGATTTTGCGATAGATTCTCCTCCTGGGCCTCCGAGTTTGACATCGAGTACACCGTCGAAGAGTCTCGCCGCCTTTAATTCTAAGCATTTCTAACGATCTCTCTCGTTGATATTCGGCAGGTGTACGTGAAACGAAGGCTCGGGCTGGCCAGTGTCCGGTCGTTTGTCGAATTCGATCACGTAGCGCTTTAACGCTTTACATTGGACGTAGCGCGTGCTGTTTGTTGAGTCGAACGCTCGTTCGGGGGAGGAAAAAACTTTCAGGTGTGTATAGGACTCGCGTGCGCGAAGGTAAACGTAATCGCATTGCGCGCACCCACGAGACTTGGCTGGCAACGACCTTATTTTGCGAGTCGGAAACTTTTTCGAATCCTCTTACACGCTGCTTCGATTTTTTCGAGTTACCCAGTGCTTCCTGCGTTGATTGAGGAGGTTTTGACTCAAGAGGTATTCTTTGCTCCTTTCAAAAAGACGAGGAGCGATCGATCGAGCAAGAAAGCCCTGCACGTGAAAATCAATTGATATGTGTCACGGCGTCCTAAAGCTTCCTTGGAAACGCACCGGATGCGCGAGGGGTTCGTGGGCGACAGCTATTGTCTCGGGGATCTTCTTTTATCCGACCGACATGTCGAATGCTGGATGCATATCAATTTATGCCCCATCTCAGAACTCACTCTCTATTCCTCGACAGTTCCTCTTCTTTTTTCTTCCTCCCCTTGCGCATCCTGGGAGCTTCCCTCGCGCGTCCGGTCTTTCGTTTCCTCCGACAATCCACTTTTTGCCTTTTTTCATTAACGCGGAGAAATTTTGCAGAGGATCCCTCGTTTCTATCGCGAAATCCTTCGCGCTACGTAGAAATGTCGTGGCACCGCGCGGTCCTTAATTAAACGTGGATTCGTTCAATGATGTTTTCAAAGCGTTCCAAGTACCTCGGAACGCTATGGGTAGAAAACGAGTTCAGCCCGGGGTCGGCGACCTTTGGAGCGCGAAAGATGCGAGGCGCTCAAAGAAATTCAGATTGACGCGGGGGGCGAGGTGAAATCTTGCTCTCCATCTTCCCGGCAATCTCTTCATTCGAGTCAGAGCTGACGTTTAACGCCGGCGCATAAACGTAATAGCCGACTCGAACGGAACGACGTTCGGAACCCGCAGGTCGCGCAATTAGGTCCGGTGATTGATTAACGAATCGCTCGGCGAATAATGATAGGCCACTACCATGCTTCTCGTACTGGATAACGTTGATTTTTCGAGGGGTATCAATCATGGCCGCCGTATACGCACATCTCACAGCCACCGTGAATTTTTCGGAGTGCGTAGGAATGGATTCTTCGCGCCACCCCGTCACTCGCCACTACGATCTTTCAGGCGCGATCGCCAAAAAGATTTTGCCGTGCACGACTCCATTTTGCTACGCACGCGTTGAATCTCGTGGCTGATCCCCAGAATCACGGTGTGTGGATATTCGCGATGGAGATGTCGGCATCAACGTTTCCAGAGGCCAGCAGCCGCGGAAAGATATAAATGCGCTCGAGAGCGTACGCGCCCGCGGTTATAACAAATCGTTAACGAGCACCTGCACACTTTGCGCGCGGGCTAGTATGTGTGTGTGTGTGTGTGTGTGTGTATTGCGTACGAAAACTCAAACACGTGCTCGATCGCCACTGAACTCGCGCGATCTCTCCGCTAGATCGGAAATACAAGTCCAGCTCCGAAGATTCGGCTCTCGTTTGATTTTCACGTGCGAGAGCGCAGCATCGAAGGGGAGGGTCGTTCTTTACTGCGGGAGTACCCGAATCGATGACAGGTCAACGGATACCGAGCAGTCACGACGATAGGAAGAAGAAGGGGTAGGAGGAAAAAAGAGGAATCGTCGATTCTCCGAACTGATCGGCGATGACCAGCGCGTAATTAAGAAAATTAATCGGTATTTCACGGGGGAGAAGCTGTTCGCGGACCTCGAAAAGGCTACCCGCGTGCTCTCTGCTTCGATTTATGCCCCAAGCGCGGGTACCAGGCAGAGCAGAGGGTGGGGATCGATATTCGTGATTTAAATCACGATGGAAAAAGCCTCCGCGAGATAAGAGCGCCGGGTAAAAATCAGAGGGGGCTGCGCGAGTGCCTTCGACGGAAGAGGAGAAAGCAAAGTGGAAGAGGAGAATCGAAATGGCGAGCGAGAAGGACACGACGATCGAGCGCCGATCGCTCTTTCTGGACTCTCGAACTCGATTCGGACCGGCGGCTATCTACGATCGCGCGCCGGCAAACCAATTACGTTTCCTGAACCGGAAAACGTTGGGTCGGACCTATCCGCGAGGTGCAGCCATTCTGAAATTATAAATCAGACGATAACCTTCGGCTCTTGCTGAGTTCCCGGGCCGATCGTGAGGGCTTTTAGGCTCGTACATCACCCAGTGTGGGTTACGCCTCCCGTATTTGCTTAGTCGTGCACTGGGAGGCGCGGATAAGGGCAGAGATGAAACAATTAATAACCCGCGCGAAACCGAACCGGCCATGGAGCTTCCTCCGCGTCTCCTTTCTTCCCGAGACTCTGCCGTTTCACCTTTCGCCACTCGGGCTCATCCGCAAAACGGCCCCGTGGCTCGCGTGACGTTATCCAATAGGAGAAATTCTACGTAGCATTCTCTCCTTGAGACTTTCTCCGTTCTACGAATCTTCCTTGTCTTCTTCTTCTTAATTTTCCTCCTTTGTTCTCCTTCTCCCTCTCTCTCTCTCTCTCTCTCACTCTCTCTCTCGAAAAGTTTAAAGCTTTTCGATTCTCATCCCACGTAAAAAATCTCCTGCCAGTAATTACCCGTGTCGTACGCGTGTATCTCCCAATCATATTTAGCCTATAGATTCATTACGCCGTGCGACAGTGAAAGTCATGTAGGATTATACGCATTAACGGCGGCAGGTGTCTCCTGGATCCTCCGATTAATTATGTCCTGTGCAGTGGTCGATAATGAAAACGCGCGTCTTTTCCCCCAGCGTCATTCTCGGCTTGTTCAAGGGTACCGCCGCAGGTAGCAGAGCGGGAGAGACGCGAGGAGAGGGGTAGCTACGATAAAAGCGCAACCCGCGCTCCTAATTAATGGCTCATATTAAATTAAGCGCACTTGTCGATTTCTCACCTCTCTCGTTCGTTTTCCACGTCGAGCGGTCGCCGCCACGCGTACCGGTTGTTCGTGTTAAAACTCACTGAGACATCAATTCAGCGGAGGAGGCAGGGAGGAAAATTGTCGCCTTTAAACCGCTCGTTCCTCAAGAACTTCGAGAGAGTCGACTTTTTGCGGAGACACGCGATGCTCAGAGTGAAAAATAGCGATACCGCGGGGTACATCCCCTTACTGGGCGCGCGCGCGCACACGCGAGCGAGCATGGAATATCTTAATTATCGGGCAAAAATTAATTACTGCAACGCCCACCGAGGCCGCATACTGGGATGGGGGTGACTGGAACCCCCGTGGGGCTTTCTCGTGGGAGTCGAACCGATTCGAGTTGCCAACCTCGTGCTCTCTCCCTCTCACTCTCTCTCTCTTTCTGGTTCCGTGCAACTTCCACCAAGTTCAACGGACTTTTTCCCCATTGTCTTTTTGGAGGATCTCGACGAAGGGAAGAGCGTTCTCCCAGGTTCTCGCGAATCGCGTGGTGTTCGGCGCGTTCTTGGAAAATTTGCGTATTATTTCTTGGAAGGGCGAGCCTCGCAGGCCGAAAGCTTGCAGCTATAATTAGGAGCAGTATCGGGGATTATATAGGTCAACGACTCGCTGCGGTGGGGCACACGACGAGCATTATTATATACGGAGGCGCTCGTTTGCCGGGCCGCTTTCGTGGAAGCGTAACAGCGTCGAAGCAGCACGAACGAGAGAGTAACACGAGTAATTTCAGCGATGGAAAGGGGCTCGAGTGCGGTTCCGGGTGGTGTGGGAGTCTCGGCTTTGGGTTCAAAGGTTTGCGATTATAACATTCCGGGCATGCCGTTTCGTGTGCATCAATTCGGTACGCCAGTTCCCTCTTTGCGGAGTTTACAGCCGCGCGAGAGCAAAACCCCCACCCTCCTGGCTCGAGGTTTTTCCCTCTACTCACGCAGTTCGAGACGAAAGCAAACTTCACGGATCCCCCTGAGACGACGCGCCGGCACATCTTCTCTCCAGGTACCACCCGCCATCCCTAATCCTTTCTTCCAACACTTAATTTCTCAACATCTTTCTTCGTGCACCGGTTCACCCATCCCCTCTACCCCCTTACCTTCGCTCAACCCTTTCCATATTTTTCACTAACGATATATTTTACGGGACAGTACAATTAGGATTTTCTCCAAACTCTTTCTCCAAAGGGCAACATTTACTTTCACGGGTGCAAGCGTACACGAGAGTTTTGCAAGAAAAGCTCGAGAAGCAGCCGCAGGAGCATTGTATCGCGAATAACATTCCAGTACACAATCGTTAACAACACCAGAGTCACCGTACAACGTTGAGATCGGCGCGATTTTTCTCTCTCTCCAGGGAGAGATCCGCGGCGTGACCAACGTGGGTCGAGATTACAATAAGAAGGTGACGTCAACGAGTCCGCATTCACGAGGTAAACCTATACGCTGTAAACTAGATCACTGGGAGATTTATGCTCGCCATTAGTTTTTACTCAACGACTTTATAGCCCTATTGTTCCGTCGCGTTTTGTCGCGCGAGTAATATTGAGCCCTTCCCCCTCCGCTTTTTCCCACGCCGTTGATTTTAATTGAAATTCCATGCAATTCTTTTCCCTACAAAGGGATTAAACCATAATGGAATGCAGGCAGTAGCTATTTGGCGCTGTATCCACCCGGGGTGAGTCCAAAAGTGCGGAGGTCACAATACCGCCCATAAATCTCTGGCTTTACGGAAACCTGGCCTTAAATACCGGAAGAACTAAACTCGGAAAAAGGATTAAGCTCAATAAAATTTGTCCACTCGAGAAGAGAGGACAGAGAGAAAGAGCGGAGAGAAGAATGAGTGACAACCCGTTAACCCGATGGCTAATCCGTAAGGTATCGATAGTAGGGTGAAATTAATGACACTGGGACACAGCGATGGACCGGGAGAGAGGGAGAGATTTAATCGAGAGAAGTCAGCGCCGTGCTTTTGTTCGACGACGTCGAAGGATAACGTACCATCTGTTGGTCGAGGCAGGTGGAAGTGCCGGAAAACGCGTCTGGAGTCCGCGTGGTGCGATCTCACGAGTCCCGCTGTCAATCTTCGGAGCGATCGCGCTCCTCGGGGTTCGTGCGGGTGCCTCGCGTTTAGCGGCACGTGCATAAATAACGTGGAAAACGGCGCTGATTTTGCCGACGTTCGAGTCCTCCTAGGCTAGGTATCGGTGGAGCGGCCGCGGAGGGTGCGGAGGGTACGGAGGGTACAGTGGGTACGCGAGGCAAGAACAAGCAGTCCACCGGGATGGATTTATGCCAGCGTCATTAGGGATTAATTATACGCCTTGTCAGCCAGCTGATGCTGTGCCAACGACGGTCCGCCATGCGATAGCGAGGGAAGAGGAAGGGGCGTAGGGGAAGGGGGAAGCGGAGGCCCGGGATAAGAAAAGAGAAAAGGAGTAGCTCCCCTTCGAACGGTGCGTGCCTAGAAGATCCCGTCCTTTGATTTACACCTCGACTAAATCGCGCGGTACTCGAGAGGCTTTTGTAGGCTTATACGTCGTTGCGTTGCGTTCGGTTGAGCCGAGTTGCGTTGCGTTGCGTTGATCTTCGATTCGCCGATGCGGAACTCGCAGCTTCCATCCACCACCTCTCGCCCCTCCCCATCCCCATCTCCACCGAGCAGAGCCCGAACCACTATGTATACGACTTTATCGGCTATCGCCGATTTATCGCTCTCTCCGACGTTTCGACTCTCGCGGCAAAGTTATTGGCCGGCCTTCGCACAAATCCTAAGATCCCGAGTCCAACTGCTCCTCGTCTCCGGTGAGTTATGTGGAAATCAATGGCGCGTTCGTGACGCGTCGCCATTTTCATAGATCTGGACCCTCGTGCGCGCGGACACCGAGCGACGAGCCATTTTCCATGCTCGGAGAGACGGATGGGGGAGGTGGGAGTAAAGTAAAGAGGAGAGGAGTAAGGGTAAAGAGCCTCGATTAATTCCCAAAGTATAGAAAGTCGCGCGTTTTTCTGCGAACGATGTTATCGCTCGAGCGGAGGAAGATCCGTCCTCGGTTAGGAAATCGCTGAAACGCGACGTTGAAACGGTAGGATCCGAGGGGAGATGCTCCGCGCGAGAGTTGAAACGCACCCATAAGCACCGCGCGCTCTAGACTCACGTACTTCCTTAATGCCGAATGCGTCATCCGTTTTCTTGCCATATACGTTTCTATCAAAAGCCTGGATCGTAATCCAGAAATCTGCGGTATGGTGACCCCATGGGAACTGGCGAGCGGCGAAGCTCACGCACGCGTACCGACCGAGACGACCACGCCAAACTTGACTCATCGTTCGCGGAAAACGAGGCGGCGGCCATAGGTGTCGAAGGTTAACGAGATCGCTTGAATCTTTATTAACACTAGTACTGGGGTCTCTCTCTTTCTCTCTCTCTCTCTCTCTCTCTCTCTCTCTCTCTCTCTCTCTCTCTCTCACTCACTCTCTCTCTAGGACGCGCCATTTGCACCTTCCACGATCCTGCAAGCCGTTTTACCGTTTGATCGTCCTCCTCCCGCCGACTCCTTCTCGTCGAGCAAACCAGTCGACGACGACGACGACGACGACGAGGAAATGGAAAAAATCTCTCCTCCGGGGCGATTCGCGAAAAACCCAAGAAAGAGACCGAGACTGACATGCAGCTCGGCGTCAGTCCCGCCACAGGGCAAACCTATCAATCCCGGAAGGTTCCGTCGATCCGGAGGATAGACAATCTCTCCTCGCGTCTCTTATTCTTCCTTTTCTTTTCCTCTTTCCTTTCTCCTCCTTCTCTCGTTCTTCCGTTTCTTTCGCGAAGGGACATTCTGGCCGGGGTTCGTAGAGCGCGCAGGGAGATCCGAATTGATTTATTGCACATAGCGCGCATGCCTCTTCACGAAAATTGAGACAGCGATAAGTGACGTAGGGTTAACGAGATCTCTTGAACCTCCGATATAAACGTTAACCCTGCACGAGCGATGCGTGAACTTGGGCCTGCTCGATAACGCTTTCGCACGCTGCAATAATCCTAAACGTGCGAATCGAGCAACGCTGAACCTGTTCCTAATTTTTGCGCGCGAGGCCTTAACGACGTCGCGGTCTCGATGCCGAGGCGCGTCACGATGACGAATGCCCCTCACTTCCTGGCCCAGAGATATTTCTCCGGAATATTCGGAGCAGGCACTCCTCTCGCACGTCGACGCTGCTGCAAATTGTAAATCGTTTTCTTGCAGTACTGTTTATGCTACGTGATTGATGAAGTTGCATTAATATCTCTGCGCCAACGACTCTACTTTAGCGGGAACATCCGCGCGCCGTGCCCTCCGTGCGATAAAACATGTCTCAACCGACCAGATTTACGAGGTAATCCACGAATGGTACTTTCGGACCTTATCATCGGCCCGCTAATTCGATGAGAGCTTTTGTTCGGGGCTTGCTGCTGACTCGTTGCGCGCGCGCGTTGCTGTGCGACAGGGTTGGGAGAGAGGAAGGATTCTCGGTAAGTTTTGTGCGGGGTTCGATAATTAAAATACGATTAGCGGCCACACCGGCGTTATGTTTTAATAAATCAGGGTGCCCCGTGTACCCATGTGCCCTCTTTCTAGACTAAGCTTCCTCTCGCTCTGGCTGAAAGTTCTTCCTCGCGCGAGCGCGCGCTAGCGCACACGTGCACACACAAATACATCCTCGACACCAGCCCCGCAGCAACGCCAAACGAGAGGCAACCTATAATTACGGCTATGTGAATATCGACCTTCCCCCCGCCTACTTCGCATTACATCCGGTAAAATTTAGCGGAAGGAATATGAATTTCTCCGGAACAGATTCGGATAGGTCGTATATCTCTCTGTTTATCTCGATCCCTATCTCTCGGAGCAGGAATTTAAATTCCTTTAATTAATTTTTTACATACGATAAAGATGGCCACGGCAGAAAAATAAGGCCGCGCCTTGTTAAAATCAAATTTATTTAATTCTCGTGTTAGAAAAGCGAGGCTCTCTCATTAAGAGGTCGAGAAATTCTTTATTTTAACTTATGGACGGAGAACGGGGCGAGTCGTTGTCAAGTCTTAACGAAACGGCGCCGCTTTCACCCCGGCGTGAATCGCGCAGCAGGTTTATCGTGGCAGCTACGAAATATTTGCCTGCGAGATGCTTTCGCCCATATTGCACTCGAAGGTGGTAGGTGATCACGCGAGAGACGAGGATTCCACGCCCGAGATTTCGGAATCACCCGGTACAGCCTGGAAGAGACGGCAGGTGTAGCCTGCAGGCGAGGAATCGCGAACCAGGCGAGCGGAGTGCGTGCGTGGGCGCGTTTCTCAGGGTGGTTGCGATGCGTCACACGTGAATCGCGTTCGTTCAAAGAGAGGGGCGAAGGGAGAGAAGGAAGGACGCAACTAACCGAAGGAGGAAATCGAGATGAGATGAGACGAGTGAGAGTGGAAGATAAGAGTCAAGAAAGTACATCGAGTTGAAGCAGGAGAGAAGCCTGGACTATAAAGATGAAGAAAGCGAAGATGAAGAAGAAGGGAAAGGGTGGAGGAAGAAAAGACCGAACCTTCCTTCTTGTAAGTGGAGAAGGGGCAAGTTTATTTGCCAAGGATGGAACGATTGTCTTCGTGTGTGTGTGTGTGTGTGTGTGTTCGCGTGCATGTATGAATGGGAAAAGAGGAAGAAACAAGAGGGAGATGGCGAAGAAGATGAATGCAAATGGTTGGAGAGAGAAGAGGGGTGGTAGAAAAGTAGAGAAAGAGAGATAGATGATCGAAACTTATTCCATGAGATTTCTTTGAGTATAGAATGAAGAAAAACGAATAGAGCAGCAACAGCAGCAGCAGCAGTAACAGCGGCAGGTCCTGTAGGCGAACTATGCGGAGTATCCAGGTTGAAGGTTGGGCAGAGAGAAAGAGAGAGAAAAGCTGTGGACTAGGTTAACCAGCAGGGCTCAGCCAGCGAAACAGTTCTCTTATACCCTGAGAACAATCGGACTTGCGAGCCAACGGCAGTGTGGGCGAGTCACCGGCGAAATATGCATTCCTTGGGAGCACTCGCGTTAAAGGATTATTGCGCTTACGTGCTCTCGCACCGTGGCGAAAAAGTCCCGCTATGGCGCCCAACTCGGTCAGATGAATCCACCACACGCATAAGAAGCGCGTAACACCCGCTTCCTGCGCAACCCCCCGGCACCCGAGGACAAATTTCACAGGCTGTATTTTACCGTTTCTCCTTACCGCCTTAGCACCTTATCTCTTTACCTCCGAGTTTTATTGCGAACGAACGCGCTTCCTCGTTCCCCGTAAGAGTCCCCGGGGACACCTGAATGTTCCTGATCATCATGCGGCTTGGCTTGGCGACAGGGAAGAAATTATGGAAGCCGAAAGTGTCAAGTACCGCGCGCAAAATATCATTCCGCCGTGACGATCGTTTCCACGCTTTCGCGGCCGCGATGAAACCCGGACAGACACGCGGAAGCTTTTTTTTCAAGAACGCGCAGCCATCTCGTTGCAGCCACGAGAGATTAGAACTCGGTTAGAGTTAACGAGATGAAGCGGCCCCGGGAGAGCTTTGCCAAGACCAACGGGCCATTAGACAACGAGCTAAAGTGCTGCCCGTTGCTTCTGCTTCTGCTTCTGATTCTGCTACTAGCTGGAGACAACGGGCAACGGGGCGATGACGCGTATATACGCGAGGGAATGGAGCGAATGGGACAGACCCCACCGTTGTCGGGAATAATGGGCCAGTCCTGCGGTCGGCTCTCCTACTAGCGAATGTGCCGGGACATCATCGGGTTACTAACTCCTCGAATTGTCATGAGAAACGCGAAGAGGAGATTTCCGAAACCCGCAGTTTAAATTAGAAGCGTACACAACTGCAAATTGAGCCTGCAAATTGCCTCCGTCCCTATCAAGCTCGACCCAGGCTCCCCCGGGTCCAGCCGCTCAACTCTATCCCACCACTATCTCTCTAGGAACACGCCATTTTTCTCCACTCGTCGAACATCGTTCGCTCGCTCAGCGTTACCTCATTGTTTCAGTCTCGGGGCTGCCGTTTTCCAAATTATTTCCCTCGGCGGACTCTCGAGTATAAACGATGAAACAGGAAGCAGCGCTGTTTTCCCACATGCGCCGCTTTTACGATTTTCCAAACGAACCAATTTTAGCGAATACCGGTCTTTCCAGCAGCTGGATCGTAATTAGTCAGTACTTTCTTACCTTTCTTACTCTCCTCTACTGTAATTTTACTATCCTTTTGTTCTAGCTCTCCGTTGCTTCAAATCACTCGCATGCGTCCATCTGCTACTTGAGCGTCAACAACGGCTTCCTGACTTTCTAACTGCAGGCCCATCTATGATGATTACCGAAACCCTTCATTTCGATATCGCTCTCCGCGAAAACGAAAAGACCCTCTCGCTTTTAATAATGGTCCGTGCGCGTGTAGAGCTATTTAACAACTATCGCTCTTGGAAACTGACTGACTAGATTTATCACTGAAACTGAGGCTGCGCCTTGCTCGCTGCGATAGCTTTTTCTACGAATAAACTTATTTTCTTGCCTATTCACGAACGATCTTCCATTATTGCAATGAAAATTCAGATTTCCAATTTGGAATTAAGATTCCGGATCTAAAAGCCAGTTAACGTAATTGTCAGATTTACGTATAAATTGTTCAAAATTAATCTCGCAGGAGATGATGCTGTTTAGTTGGGTTTAACCTCGGGTTATTATTCATCCGGGACTACGAGTGCTACGTGCTGCGATTATGGTGGTTTCAGAAGAGTGTCAGAGCTATTAATGCTATAACATAACTTTGCGCGTAAGATGGCGAGATAAAAATTTCGTTGTTTGAAAAAACCCCGTAAAATTCAACTTCTCTAATGATCCTCGAGTTTTCTGAGATACTTTCTTTCGTTATTAACGCGCCATCTCACTGGATAGCTATACGATATTGCTCCGAGTGGTCATGGCCATGGGATAGACGGCGAGTTGTCGAAACAAGTATGTGGTTGATTTTCTTGGTGCTATACAAAACACGCGGAGAGTGTTAATATGTCCAATCACGTGGACCGATGCGAGCTCTAATTTTCCCGCATAAATCGCCGGTAATGCGTGACGTCATCATATATCAGAACCCGCCACACTGATAGGGTGCGAGAATTGGGGCCCGCCAATTACTAGGTGACCTGAGCACGATTTATGGGGTCAGTCATAACTCACGCTGGGCCCTGCGCTCCCTCACCCATTGGGCCCCTCTAGCGGGTTCCTTCGTGCCATAACTCGGTATCCAATGTGCCCTTTGCGCCCTTTATGTACTTACCTACGAGTACATTGATACAACCCACCAAAGAGCAAATAGGTCATTCGTTACGATTCTCGCATTTCGCGCGCGCGCGCGATCGACGTGCACTTTTCGCTAATTTCCTCGGTTGATCCTAAAACGGAAATAGCGTTCGAGGAAAATCAATTTCCGCATTATAAAATGTTGCATTAATTCTAAGCTTTTTACCGTAATATCAGGCTTTAGCGTCAAATCTAGCGGGAATTCAGCGAGAGATCTGATTTCTGTCAAGTAGCAATTTCGAGGAATCCACAATGGTGTCGTCGTGATGGCGGCATTCGATGCTTCCGGTTAAATAACCATCGCTGCTCGAGTGGCCGACCGTATCATTTAACGGGGTGCGATTCTCAATTGCGCGAGCTGCGCTCCTCGCGGCTCTGTAATATCGGCGGCACTCGTGAAACGAGGATGCATTTCGTGCGATTCGGATTGGCTCTGCGGTACCGATCTTGCGGTGCGAATCGCTCGGCGTTTACTATACTCCGCTAATAAGCGTCGCGATCTCACTTTTGACCCGCTTCGCTCCCACGGGATTCCTGCATCGCGAGCAACGATATCGGTAAGCCGATAGCCACCCCGTGCTTGCGTTTCAACCGCGGGATGCGGATGATCCTTGCTCTTCGGCACTTTTCGGCAGATCGACGCGCGAAAAAAAAGTGTAAAAAATTTCGCTTACCTTTTCGTCGTCGCCATTGTCTTCGGAGCAGCAGTCGCGCCTTTATTACGAAGCGGCGGAACGTGACGGAGTTAACCTAAATCACAGGCACGGAGCAACGTCGAACAACAACAACAAAATAGTCCGGGTTTGACAACTTTGTCGTAAACAGCGAACCACTAACGACGATGTAACTTTAGCGGTTACTGGCTATAAAGTTGACACCGTAGGAGTGCTGGGACACACGGTCACAGTTCAAGAGCATAATTTGCCTTCGGGGACACTTCGTAGCTTCATAGCTATTCGATCCATGATAATCGAATGTTGTCATGCGTGCCATTTTCATTGCTTCGTATAAATATAATCTCGCGCGGCAGCTAAAAAATCACCTCGATAAACTTGCGTGAATTGTTTAATGTCTCATTTTTTCATTTTTTATGAGACTATTCCTTAATCTTTATGGTCATTACTGGCTTTCTTCATAAATGATTTGAATGGCCGTTTTACATTCGGAATAGTATTTCTACGTTTCCTACATATTTATTCCCCATTCGCATCGCTGCTATATCTCGTAAAACAGGATTGGACTTTATTGCGATAAGCATATCTGAATTTGCTTTATTGCATTTGGCTTGTATATTTAACGTTCGTTATCCCGCGCAGCTACAGCTTGGTCAATACACATATACACGGGTGTAATATAAACGCGTAGATCTCATCGCGAGAAAAGCAATGAGCAAATAATTTCACACCCAATCGGAGCCAATTCCACAGCAAGACGAACTCGTTTAGCTTTACGTTGCTCGCGAGATTTCTCATCTCGGTTTTCAATGGGAGAAGGGCAATTTTTCCACACGCCCTTTCACACGGGACACCAATTACACTTTCCTCGGGCCTAAAAACAATTTTCAGCATGTTTCTTTCGACCTTTTTTAAAATCTCTCAGGGGTTCTCCGAGAGAGAAAAAAAGTAGTAATGGAAGTGGAGTGGTTATCGGTATAATGTTGTACTAGTCTTAAGTTTCATTTACACGATATAGTCTGGAACTCGCTTGCTTAACGAGGTGGAAGTGCTCTTATAAGGCAACTAGCGCATTCCCCTAGTTAATTCTCGCTACGCTTAAGGATTATACATACGCGCACGCGCGCGCGCACACACTCAGTCGACGAAGAAACACAAATTAAATAAGTTGATCAACCTGACCGTCGATAACTTAATACTTGAAACGTTTCTACAAATTGCTTCGAGCAACCAGTTTATTCGGTAAAATTAATTAAACCTAATGATCGTCGTCGAATAAAACGTGAAAAAGTGCGTAATGCCGTTTTAAGCGAAGCTCGAGTATAATTGGTTTATTGTTGGATTTGAGAAAGATTGTAATGTAATGTAAAGTCCTTGATGATGGTTAGCGGCGGCGTTAGGCGGGTTGAGGATAAAGCAGGAGATATACGCAGGAGTGTCTTATGCGAGGGAGTATTTTTGCCGCTGGTACGAGTTTGCAGGTTGCGCCAAGTGGCGTGCGCGATCGGCCTGGCTGCTTGGGCTCGGTGACCGGGGCCCCTCTGGCCCCGCATCCCTTTGCCACCTCTACGGGTCTCTCGTATTCGCCCTCTCACTGGCCCCTGGCCTGCGCTGCATTGCGTTGCAGTGCATGGCGTCCTCGTGTGGGCGAAGGGTCATGGGTCGCAGACACACCGCGATGGTTCTCAATTCCGGGAGACGCGCACTCTCTCGCAAAACCATCCATCGCTTTATCCAGACTATAATTTTATTCATCATCGCTTGTGCAATCGATATGCAAATTACATTTCTAAATTGTTTTACCATCCAATTAAATCGATAAATTCACTTACAACGAAGATAATATTCGAGCTCTCGACGTGTTTTATTTAATGGGCATGAACCCCCGCTGCTCCCCCCCCCCCCCTATAAGTGTCCGCGATATTCCAGAAACAAAGGAAACGAGAGGATGGCGAGAACAATTTGCCCAGCCACACTGCCAAGGTCATTTCGCCTGGACATAAATTCTGCGAGAACAGCGGAAGGACGAGGAAGGATAGAGGAGGAGGAGGAGGAGGATCTCGCGATATCGCGAAGCTTTGGGAAACCAAGATACGGTTTCGTTAGAAAAACTCACTTATGACTGGACGTTCATCTCGAGGGATCCCTCTTGACCCCTTTGACTTTCAGGGTCGCGTGCGCAAAGTTCAGTCCGTCGATTTTCTTCTTGTCTTTCAGCGCGCTCTGTTTGAGCAACGCTTATAATTAGGTGTGTGGGTGTGAGAACACCGTTGGTCATACGTGTAGGATGTTACCACGCTATATTGACTAGACTCTAAATAATTTGCTAGATAATAACAATGCGCTCTCATCAAGGTGTGTGAGAAGACGATTTCTTTCTCTCCCTCTCTCTCTCTCTCTCTCTCTCTCCCCCTCGATAATTTACGACTAATTTATTTAACTTATTAAGATTGTGAAAACGAAAGCATCGCGACAGAGGTCTTTTAATTGATACGTTTATTTCCTTGGGGGATTCTCGAGGGTGCGCTATCATTATTGGCGCACACTATCGGAAATAACGCGATTCGAATCTTCGGATCAACACCATAAATAAGGTGTCGACTTAAGTATCCGAATCAGAAATAGAAATTCAATTAGCAAGTTGGATACTCGAATCGCGCATTATGCTCGGATAGAGAAACTATTGCAGCAATTCGAGGAACGTTTTGCGAATGCGAATTATGCAATGAAATATGTGTATTAGCACAATTATTTAAATGTTGAATTATAGTACAGTAATTGAAATGAAGATTTAACGCGAGAGATAATAAAGTGAGACCGATAAGGTAAATGTATTCGAGCGTTTATCGTCGTTACCGATTTCCTAACGGTTTCATCGAGCGTTCGAGACTAAAATATGTTGCGGCGAGAAAACGTGAGAAGAGAGAACGCCCGGAGGGAATTTTAGGATTCCGAGGACTCGGAGGCTGGAAAAGTAATGGTCGGAGAGGTTGGGTCCTTCCAGCCTGGGCTCCTGTCCTCCTGCGCGAAAGGTCACGCTCGCAGGAACTGACCTCTCACCACGATCCTCCTCCCCCTCGGGGCTACTTGCCCTTCGGAGAGAGAACTACTACCCCAACGATTTCGGGCACCGCCAGATAGAATCTCGAGGCGGGTCGAGCAAATTGAAAAATTATGCTGACGTACGCCAGGCGTTTTGGCGAAGATGCGAGACAATGGAGTCCGGAGATAAAAAGGTGAGGACCGTTCAAAAGGGTAACGCCAGAGCTATGCTGCACGCATACACCAAGTGTATCTGCACCGATCTACAGAAAGATATCGCCGCGCAGTTTGACGGTCGATGCTCATGCATAAATGCGTCAACGTTTGCTTCCTTCCTTATCTGCCATCTATACTCGAGCTTCTTCCACTTCCGATCGGTCACGCCTCGCAAGTCCACTACGTGTTTGGCTTTCGGTAAAAATCTTGAGTCAACAAACTTGAGTGAAACTTTGTTCGGAGTTCGACGACAGAACGAATAAACCTGCAAAGGGGAGTATCCATCCGAATCTTGATCCAAATCCTCCATCTAAAATTCGATCGAACGAATTTCTAGTCGAAATTGCGCGACTTCTCTTCTCTAGGATCATTTTAATAACAAGGCGTGGGCGTTCTCAGCAGGTCTCTCTCTCTCTCTCTCTCTCTCTCTCTCTCTCTCTCTCTCTCGCCATCTCTTTCTACGAGAAAGACGAAGAAATCTCTTGGAGAGATTTCTTCCTCGGGATCGTGCTACCCGATTCGTTCTGATTTCCAGCGATCTCCACGGGCGAAGAAAGATGCTGACGGGCTGAGATGCCGGATGATCTATTCGCCACAATTTAGTGGTGCTAGATGCTCGTAAACTCTCATCAGAGATCGAATCTGCCGTGGTTCGCCAACTGGGAGAAGAAGCAGTGCTGGAAGCAGCGCGGGTTAATTCACGAGTGATGAGCTGCTCGCTCGTTCGTTCTCTTTCTTCCTCGCCTCTCCTCTCCCTCCTTCTACTTAAAATCTCTCACTCCGCTCTTCCCAGCACTCTTCTCCCGTAGGCTGACCACACTAGCTCGGACGTACGTATGTGGCCCGTAGTGTCTGCGATTCTCGCGGGGTTCCCACGGATGGGACCGGGAGGAGTTCTTTCGAGTTTGAAAACACGGCAATCAGTGTAACTGCTTCTGCCGCAGTACCACACGCACATGCAGTCTGCATTTCAGTGTAGCTACCGCGGATTCTCCCTTTCTTTCGTCCGACCACCGCGTCCACACCGCTACTCGATAATCATTTTCAGCTCGCGACCAGCTGTGATTAGTCGCTCCAACGTCATCCGATGACCAACCACCACCAGCACCGATCGTAAAGCCGATCTACCTACCCCCCGACCAAGTTCTTCTCCAAGATCCCACTGGCCGCTGGACTCTTCGCGGAACTCGGGAACTCTGGTAATTAATGGGAATGCGCTATCGTATTTAGAATTCGCTTATGGACGACTAAAGGCCGCTGCTGCTGCGCAGGGAAACGTTACTTTACGAGACGAGTCGAAGGAAATAACTAAGGAGATTTGCCGGCAATAACCCGAGAACTCTTTAAGCCGGAGAATCGAATACCCGGGACCCACCTCGGTTTCACTGAAAAACCGATCCCCGCTGAGTTTGTTATTGCCGATACTTGTGAAATCTGTTGCACTCGCTCGTATCATGTGGGAGGGAATCAATGACCACTGCGCCGCCGCTGGGAATATAGAAAATTTTATAAAACGCGTTTTCTCTAATTATTTCGACATCCTTTTTATTAGCCGTTTCGTCAGCGGGTTTCTGCCTTCGATCTTATCGGGGCGCGAGACAATTTCTTCTCCCTCGCTCTCCGCTCCTTTCAAAAGAGGCCAATACTCGACATTTGCAACATTAATGTATCCCGTAGCGCGTAGATCCCTCGAATCCCCAGCTTCATGGATGATTCATCACTTCCCCGGATCTAGGATCAATCCATTTTCACCGTGTGTGCTCGGCGTTTCGTTAGTTTCTCGCATGGCACACCACAGTCGATGACTAATTCCAGTAATGCGGTGGATATCTCGTGGAGGAGAGCGGTGGCGCAACGCGAGTTTTATTCTTAGCTTGGCACACGAGCGCACACAGAAGAAATACAAGTGCACCAAGCAATCTCCCAGTGGCGCTGATACAGTCCTGTTGAAACGTAGGCGGGAATCGGTGAAAGATGAAGAACGTACTTGCGATTTAGTGCAATCCGGGATCCATCCGGGATCCAACGGGACAAATCCGAACAAATGACAAAACACCTCGCGCCCTCGACTCCGGGAAGGTTTATCGCCAAGTTTTTCAATGGTTACACAGTTTCACACCGGAAACATAATCCATGTACCCATTACGACATATCTGGTTCGCGGAACTAATTGTAGGTTTAGCTACCGCGTATTTGCAGTACACGTGTTTTACGGGGGCTGGGGAGATCTCGCCCGGACTTTCCGGCGTGTATCTGGGCTGGCAGCAATGACGGGGACGGGGATCGGGTCTCTGGTTGCACGCAGGCGGTCTCCGTCGTGTGCAACAGGTCGATCGGTATCGGCGGCGATCGTATCGGTTGGTGCGCGGGCGTCGAGTAACGGCGATAAGGCGAGAACCAGCTCGTAAGTTTCCACTTCACGGATATCCCCGATGCGATTACCGCCTTCTCCAGCGTGTAAGTAATCTCCCCTCACCCTCCCCAGCGCGCAACTTAACGTTACCGATCTCTTAATTGATAGATAACGCGGGGGAGTCTTTCCACTTCCGAGAATTCTCTGCGTCCGTCCAGTGTGTCCAGCCCAGTTTCGCACGAACCACCCTTCAGTTTCCGGTTGGGCATATAGTGTACGCGGGAAATTTACCGTGGACGCCGGAGCGCCATTGGTGGCCTTGCTTTCGAACGGAGAGAAGAGTGATTTAGCCGAACGTGGGTAATGCAATTTCGCGCACTGATAATAGCGACGATTTCGTCGAAATAAGTACACATTATGGTGCGTGTCAGATCTAAATTCGCATCAAAAGATGGCGGGGCTCGTCAGGCGGGAAGCAGAAGGGGGAAGGAGGACAAATTATTCGCAATATCCTGGGACACTCCTTTGCATTTCCGACATGATCCCGGAGCGGCGGTCGAATCGGATTAGCATAAATCTTCGTGGGAGGACAATAAAGCGCGAACGGGAGCCACCGAGGAGTGTGCGGTGTGCGGTGGCTCGTTTTTCGAGCGCATCTGCATCTCTAAGGTGGTGGTGGTGGTGGTGGTGGTGGTGACCGGTTAGCTAAGAGAGCCGGGGAGCTTCCCCAGTCGTTTCCGCTGGCCATTTAGGGTCAGCGGGGGTTGACAGAGGTCGTGTTCCAATTACTCAAGAGCCGAGGGCAGCCACCTCCACCTCCACCTCCGACCTCGTCTCGCCTTGGCGCGCAACAGAGGATGCAACTTCCGACGACAATCGAGAAGTGGGAGGACAAACGATCGTTTACCTACGTCGCGGCATCGCCCTCGGCCATTGAAATTTCGCCACCGCCCTTACCTCATCGTTTGAATTCTTCTTCCGCGATTCATCCGTCCCGCTGGACCCTTCAAAAAAACTTTCGCGTCGGAAGGAAGAAATGAGTTTTGCTCTTAGGTTTGCCTCGCTTCGAAGAACGAACCCTCCGCCGGTTTCTCTTTTCCTCCTAGCTCCTCCAGTTCTAGGGTGGATTTGTCAAGATCTTCCATTTTTCAACTTTGTCTGGGGCAATGATTATGATGGACGCCGGCGGCACTACCGGTTGTGTTTACTACCCGACTGTCGTAAAACTTCCTTTCGTCAGGTTTACGATGGCCGACAATGAAAATGTTTTTCTCATCCCGAGAGGGTAGAATCCACTCTATCTCCTCCCGAGCACGTATCAGTCGGGATTTTCTCTGATCTTGCGATATTAGTAGTTCTGACCCTGTTAAATGTAACACGGCAATAAACTGCGGCAAACCGGCCTGGATTATGATGTACTTCCGCTCGCCCGCCCGCCCGCCCGGGAGTTGTCCCCCCAAAGACCACCCAAGCTTTTAGCCTCGTAACTGTTTTCCCGCTAAAAACTCTTTCCCCAATAATGCCCAAGACGATTGTTTACTCTGACAGTGGTTTGGACAACTGGTAGGGATTTTTCGAAAACGGCGACTATCCAAAAGCTGTCGAGATACTTTTTTTTCTCGAGGACCTTCCGAGAGATTGCTTTGGCATTAGCCTAATGAAACTTCCTGGGCCGCTCGACGCGAGCATAACGGCTGATTTCGCCCACGTGGAAGACGCGGGCGAAGGGAACAAGGGACAATGTGTAACAGTTTCTTCACGGTTGTCTCGTCGAATCAAGGATTAGTCATCTACCATAAGGGGGCGCGAACTTGCGGGGCCACCACGCAATGCCACGTTTCCTCTCTCTGGTTCCCGTTAACCAGCAAAACCGGGCGAAACCGGGCGAAACCGGGGCGAAACCTCGTAAATTCTCATGGGCCACGGACAAATGTCTCGCAGCGAAGCAGCAACGTGTTCGCGATAACGCATTGTACACGCGCGCACAACAAGACAGCTGCATCCCTCTTCCTCCCCTTCCAACCTGTCGGAATTGACACTCTCGTTCCGGCGAGTATAAGCGATCATTTTGACTGCTGCTTGTCGTAGCACCGGACTGACCGCTGACCATCGTGACCTCTGACCCCAGAAAATTAGAGGCACTGTACTCCGAAAAGTGACCACCCGCGGGTAGCCCCATCGGACTCCGAGGAGGCTGCGCACCTTCCACCTTCCGCAGATGCCCCGGCAAAATATCGATCGCAAGATATCGTTCACGAGCTGACAGTGCTCGGATATATCTGACAATCAGTGGTCTTGGACAAGCAAACTGGGTTCACGTGGGGGTAACTCAATTTGTAGTTACAAACGAGGATAATATGATAATACTTCAGAGGCTTGGGTTTGGTTTCGATTCAAGCGGAGGTTCACGTTTTGTTGGTTAGTTGGCTGGTTGGCTGGTTGGTTGGTTGGTTGGTTGGTTGGCTTGGTCGGCCTGGAACCCCCACCTGCGCGCTGTCATTTATTCACGTCTGTCAATACGTCACTGATAGGTACACCGAGAAAGGGAGAGAGAGCGCGCGAGAAAGAGAGACCCTTTGCAAGCACTCGAGCTGCCCTTCCGTGCCCGTTCCCCATCGCCTTAAATCTCGAGCGTCCCTCAAGCGTGATACCTTCGGATTTCTCATCCCCGTTATATCGTCAATTCTGTCAAGATTCCCAAGCATTCCATGTTTTTAAATGAACTTTGATTTATAGTCGGTTTATGAATAACTATCGCCGTGAATAGGCCAACTCCTATGGTAATATCGAGCGATTTTTCCTCCGGGATCATAACTAGACGTGAAAATTAAATTCTAAGAGGCATTGGGAGCTGACTAAGTTATATGATTTACTGGCTTTCGCCACGCGCATAAAATGGCTCTTACACGATGAAAATATGTTATTGGGTTTTTCACTTTGTTTATTAATTCAGCGCTGCTTTTTAAATATGCAAATCGAGCTGGTACTTCCTATTAGCGGCAACGAGCATAGAAAGACATAAAAGGGAAAGCTGGAAAGCAGTAAGATGCTATCTGTACAATGTTACCGAGTGCCGACACACATTCGGTGCGTCCGTAATTTATTTTCCATACATAGATACCGTTTTATTAGAACACACTCATCGCGATGCTTGTCAAATTGCTAAACGACTAATAACAAGTCCCGGATATTACTTTTCGCTCATCTCTCGCTCGCGTGCTTCCCTCTAGATTTCGCCAGGGCGCCGACGGCCCCGGCCAGGCGTGATTTAAAGCGCATCGTAAATAGATAATAATAAATCGGCATCGTGGGGCCCCCATTTGCTTCGGGACCAATTTGTTAGGATCGTTCGCCCTCGCGACGCGAATACACACTAGAACGCCACACGGTTATTTTTCAAGGACCGAACTCGTCTGATTTATTCTGCCACGAAACGGACAGCCAGCACCCCCGCGCCTCCGCGACCTCGCGACCCCTCGACCCCTCGACCCTGCGACCCTGCGACCCTGCGATCCGCCTCGGGCACGCTCAAATTCTACGATAGTCCATATTCGCGTGGAACAAGTTACAAGTTTGCGGAAGTACGCTTGATTGAGCGGCGATTATCGAAAAGTGAGAGAGAAAAAGAAAGAGAGAGAAAAAAACGACCTCGCCTACCGCGTGCGCGAAAGCTCCACATTCTGCAAGCAGCCTTGATCGTAAAAGGTGTGCACGAGCGCGCGCGCGGCGGTGAAACGGTGCTGGCTAGATTTTCATTAAGCTTTTACCGTTCATAGTGCTGATTGATGTCCATTATTCGGAGAAAAAATTGCGGCTGCGGAGATTGACTCTCCGACACGAAGGATTTGCGCTTTATGACGGCTCTCACGGCCATACTTGGCACCTTCGTTACACATCAGCCGGCGTATCGACATAGGTTTTCCGCGAAATACCGTTGCCCCCTGTGCGAAATGGCGCTCATAAGCGGGATTAGCCTCCCATGTGAAGCTGAAATCTTATCACCATAAACTAATCAGCCGTCAATAGGAAAATTCTCGCGTATCGTCGTAACCAAGTTGCCGTGCAATATTGCGCTTAAATATTTATAACGCTCCTTCGAGCCCTACAGGAAGTAGAACTTCCACCTCGATCGACGTACGAGCTTCTAATTTGCTTTGCGCCTACGGCAGCAAACCAGACTCCTCGTTGATTCCGATTTTTTCTCTTTGGTCTCCGACTGGGAAGAATCGAATAAAAGCGCGCGTATGGATTGCGCGAAGCGATCGAACTGGATCATTAGGATTGGCATTTAGATCCATCTTCCTTGCAACATCTTTTGACAGCGAGCTGTTCTAGAAACGTCAAACAAGCGACTTCGATATCTTCCACTCTTGTGGCGAGTGGGCTCCGTCGAAATTTCACCGGGTCAGGGGTTAATATAAGCTTCAAAAGCTAGCTGTCAGTTTAGGGCTTGTGGTACCGGTATTCGTGGATCATTAGTATCATTAGTCACGTGAATTCCACAGTTAGAATAAGCTGTCGATTATCGCAAATGCTTTGTCATGTGCCAACGCCTCTGTTCCCATTTATTGACGTCCATTAAAAACGCGCGAACGATTAGCGAGAGAAGCGAACGGAAAAAGTCGCTTGGCCTTGACATTTGACGATTGGTGCGAAAAACAGAGCGATAGGAGCGCACGCACGCACGCGTGTAAAGAGTTCATGGTCGTGGCGAGTAAATCGTTAGAAACAATCCGCAAGACGATCTATCAAGCTATGTGGAACTGATCGGCAGCTCAACTATCTATCGATCATGCTGCTCCCCCGAAGACGTCGCCCATGAATCGAATTTGTTCTCGCGAAACCTGGCCAATGTCCACGAATGAACGAAGAGCTACTCGTTATCGCTATTTCTAATTTATCATCCGATTAATGGAATAAATCGACTCTGTCTTACAGATCCGTGAAATGGGGTCACGTGGGTTAAGGGGAAATTTTTTGAGCAATAATTACACGTGACGTTAGTTATCTTCCTAATTAAACTTTTAATTACGACGCGCGCGCGCGCGCGCGTTACCCACATAAGGATCGTTTGAAAAGGGCTGTAAAAGACAATACAGTTACTTCGAAGCACCTCACACCTTCGGCTACCGACGTCGCGAGTTGGGCAAAATCCTGGCCGTAACGGCAGGTGCTGTAATGGGAAGTGCTCGTTACAAATTCTTCTTAATTAACGCGAAGGTAGTGGGGGAGGGGGGGGGGGCTTGAGAAATTAATAAATAGACGCCGTAATACTTATTGACGACGATTTATCGACGATGCGCATAGTTATTCCACGTCCACCGTTATCGAGTACCTTGATAGTACACATATGCCGCAATAGAAAGAAGACACGTTCACCTTTGGAGACGATGCATGTAGACCGATAAATCGCTATCGCGCCGGACCCGAAGCCATCTCGCATGCTCGTTTCATTTTCGTTACACAAAACCCTCGATCATGCTTAACGACAGCGCAATGGCGAAACCACGATTTCGCAGCTGCACTCTTAAACTGCGAAAATATTGGTTTTCCTCGACAGTTCTCCCCCATCTTATCAAAATATGAGAATAACACGCGTCTACCACCTCGGAGAAATAGATCTCGTTGGCCGTTTGTAGATCGCTATCTTCCCATAACTTTTTCTTATTCACGCGGGTGAGGCTACTCTTCAGGTTCGCACTGAACCTACCCTGACGACCACTGACTGCGCACAATTAGGCTTGGGCGCAGAACAAATTCATCTTCGTTGGCTGAGAGAGACTCCAGCCAGTTCGGCAGGATCGATTATCAATCATTCCACCACGTGATCTGTAGAACTATCTTTACAGGGAAAAGTATATTACCTCCACTCCGAGTCCACATCATCCCCCTTGGCAAGATTGTTGAACGAGCTTTCATGAATTCCGACGGACGCTCAGTGCCTATCAAACTTGTTTCGATAAGATGTTCCGCTCACTCGATTTCTATTTCTTTTTTTTTTTTTTTTAAATGATAAAAGTCATTTAAAAACATTAAGATATGTTGAATTATTTATCGCGACGAGTGACACATTTATCACGCATACCGCATATCCTGGTTTTGGTATATTAATTTTGTGAAAACTGATAATGTGAGCAATGTCTTGAAATGAGAATGTGTTTATCTTGTCAGTGCACAGTCTTGAGATGAAAATGCGTTCTTGTTGACCGTATAGCGCAATTCGTGCGAATCATAGAACGCCGCATTGATTAATAGACCTTTTCTCAGAACATAGAAAAGACATCCTTATGTGTATTTAATCTAGGTACTTGTATTAATCGGATAAGACACTGGTGGCTTTATATCCAGGTCTCAGTATGATTTTGTAATCAAGGATTGCATTGACGAATGCAGGAAAAGTGATGGGATCCATTATCTCCACAATTATATTTTATGACTTCACCCGTGTATTAATCGAGAAAATTAGTATCGTCATTATACCTCGAGAAATTCTCGTATATTAAAAAAAAAAAGAAAAAAAAAAGAGAGAGAGAGACAGACAACGTTTCCGCAATTTAATTGATTTTCTGGCAAATCATAACTTATCAAATATCTCGCACACTATCGCGCGTTAATGCGACTGATTCTTTCTAGGAAAATTCATATTTAACTCTAACTCCGTGTATGCTTAAATTGTAAAATAAAACTTTAACCTAGGGTTGACAGAAATTATTCCCATAAATAAGTCTGCGACACTGATATATTAGCTAATTCTTACAATTCATTTACTTCGCATCTTCGAGCGAAGTTTATAGAAATTACACTCAAGGCTTTTCGCGAAGTTATGACAGACTCATGCGCGGGTAATTTAAGGGTTTGACACAATAAGTGGTCTTGGACGATTCTTTTCAGAGGTAATGGGAAATTAAGAAGCTACCGTGCGTTCTATATATTCTTCGGACGGTTGTTACTGGTCTGGTTAGAATGGATTTACGTAAGCGAAGGATGCTCGGATTGGCTAGGTGCCCTCAGGGAAGGAGAGGGAGGAAAGAGTGAGAGGGAGTGAAAAGAGGGACGCGCGGGTCCGAAGAGAGGGCAGCCGCTGGAACCGTCATGCCGATGTCATTGTACCGGGTGATTTATTGCTCGGCTGCTCGCCGCCGCTGGAAAATCGTTTGCATTGCGCAAAATTTAATAAAGCAATCCACGCATCGACATCTCGATTCCTGTAATCTTTCTCAACCGCGCTCGTGGGTTAGCGCGGATCGATGAAAGGAACGGCTCACCTATAATAATTGCGCAAGCAGCTCATCGCGGACACGCGCGAAACTCTCCAGCGCCTCGAACGTCCAACGCGAAAAGAACTCCATAAACTGCCTGGCATCCGCAACTCCGCCTTCGACGCGTGAAAAAAACCTATAATGTGCCCGACTCCGGTAATCTTCGAGTTTACACCTTCGTTGAATTATTACCTCCTCGACAGATGCGGTGGTAGTCGAGTCAGGCCGACTCGACTCGAGTCAACATTTTTCATTTTTCATTTTTCACGAACTTGGATGTTCGTGGACCACCGGACTCACCATAATTATCACGCGTCCATTCCGGAAGTCTCTCGGTTTACTAAACGGCTAAACGGCTCCGAGAGTTCCGGACCACCGTTAGCTGTCAATTATATACGTGTACCAGTACCATTTAGGCGGACCTTGTTCTCCACCGATGCCGAAGCTTCGATAGTTTTGGACCAGTGTCAATTACTTTCGGTCATTACAATGAATTAACTCCAGTGAAACTTGGTTAGTTAACCTACTTACGCAACAATGATCAATCATTAGCGTCAATTCCCAAACGATTCGTCAGCTAGGAAATTAAATTTCGAGTTGATTCTAATTTCGTGCCTATGGTTCTCGTTCTCAGTGATTATCTGTCTAGCTGGAAAAGCAAATTTCTCTTTCCACGTAAGAAATATTAGAGAGTGTTACTCGGATAGATAAAATTAATCACGACTGTATTATAAGAATTGGGTCGTTTATTATTGAGTAACTAATATTACCGACAGGTATAACACACACAGGCTAAATTTTTGATCAGCCAGCCTTGCTTGATGGATTATTATCATTCGCTTTAAAGATCGATGTCTGGACTAATTGCACCGATCAATCACAAGAGCATTAGATGGGTAGAGAAGAGGAAGAGAGAAAGAGAGAGAGAGAGAGAGAGAGAGAAAGGGAGAGAGAAGAAATGGTAGAGGACGAGTAGAAAATAAAAGCGAAAAGGGTCGATAAAGTGGAAACATGTATTAGAAGTAGCGCATCCATTTGATCATTTTGATAAACCACAAAAAACGTCGTATTCTTTATTCAATGGTTCTATGTGGGCACTCTACTCCTTATATCACACGAATGACCAAAGGTTATCTCAATAATTGCCCATGAATCCTTCAAGACTTTTTCCAGTTGCGATAAGTTGCACACTTTCGCATTTTCATAGACTCGTAACAAAAAATATGAGTAGGCAGAGGAAAGTTTATATTTCACGAAGAAAACGAGCGACGTGGTTAAAAATGTTTGGAAAACGATGGAAAAGAATGTGATGCAACTTTGGGCATCGACAGGCCGATCATTGGCGCCACCGATAATCGTTGGGATTAATAAATCCTGTTTTCTATGGCCATCAATCGTTGAACTTTGAGGTGAAGATTGTTAACACGTCCGTGACTGGATGTCGTCGATAGAAATATCACAGTGGCGCGAGAGGCGAATTCTTCAAAGCCTTCCGCGTCTTTTTCTCCACTTCGTCATCTTCACACACGATAACGACGTTGCACGCACGCGGATACGTTTCTGCCTAGCGAAATAATAGTCGACTCGATTTGTATTCAGCTTCAGCTAGCACCGGTGACGTAACACGCAGAAACCAACGACGACAATGACGCCTCCAACGCCGTAACACAAGAGCCGTAGCTCGCGCGTGGATCTCATCGATGCTCGGTCCAATATCCATTTTGCAATTTCGTGGAAAGGAGGAGGAGAAACGAAGAAACGAGAGGAACGACGGAACCTCTCCTGGATGGGTATTGGCGGGCAACGCCTGTAACTTGCGAGCAAACAAATTCAGAGTGTATTCTGGTAACGCGCGAATTCCCTTTCTCGGAGCGATCCAGAATCATTGGCGAGAGGCAGAGATTGAAAAGGTGAGGGGGATGGGGGAGGCTCGAAAAAGGAAGAATCCGAACGGTGGTGGGTAGGAAGGAGCTTCCGCGCTACGCTGCATCCGCGCATCCACCGACTGCTCTGTAATTTGTGCGGCCCTGCCTGGAGGGATCGTCCTCGAGAGACTCGCTATCCTCGCCGCTCCTGCTCCTGCTCCTGCTCCTACTCCTACTTCCCGCGCGCTCGCCCATCGCTCGGAATGATATTACCCATACCCCAGAGGATCCTCGCCAGGATCCAGCAGTATCCGGTAGCTGCTACCAGGCGCCACTGCTCCTAGCGCTATCGCACGTAAACACAAACGAATTCCCGTCCGTTTTTAATCTCCGTGCAACGGCAAAAAACATAATCGCTTTTTTGCCGACGACCAAGCCCGGCATTACCTTCGGGATAGGTCGCTGGGCTCCGTAGGAAATTGGGCGGTGCGGCGTGGCCCGCCTCCCCCGCGGCCAGCCTTGGGGCGCAACCGGTAATGCAAATGCAAATTCGAACATGAGCATTATTGCGTGCGAACACGGCCTCTTATCCCGAGCAAATCTCGTCCGAGGACATCCCAGATCCGATCTCAGATGGAAATGATGGAAGTTTCGTCGGCTCGTCTCACCACCACCACCACCACCACCAACAACGACGACGACGATTTGAATTCGATCGGGATGTTTGCCGAACGCATCGCATTTCGGCGATTCGACCGATGAGACGCTTTAGGCCCTGTCGCTATTAGCTCGTTCCACTTGGATTTAGACGTTCGCACGCGTTTAGGAAGGCACGCGCAAAGTGGGGGTTTTAGCGCAGTGGCTCTGCTCGTAGTTTAACCGCGCGCATAAGTACGGACCTCACCGGGCATTTTCCTCCTCCTTCGCTACACCCACTCGTCTATTTCATGAACGTTTCTTTGCTGCATCGTGCCCCGGTAGCCGGCCTCATCTTCGAGGAAAACAGTATATTTATGCGAATTAAACTCGCAGGGGGAGGAGCATCACGCCCGCCGAGTTTACCGGTTCGCACAATGTAGCACCTACGAGCACTAACCTCCTTCATTTTGCATTCCCCCTTGCAATCCCATTGATTTTTCCGGCGTGTCGAGCGACGCGAGAGAGCCCACGAGTAATTTGCTTTTGTCAGGCATCTTCGAACGGATCTCCATGATCTCCAGCCATAAATTTACCAAGCGACTCGCAGACACTTTTCGATGGAAAAGTTCTCCGAGCGAAAGGATAATGTTCTCCGGCGAATTACCCGTCGATTTAGCGCGGAGGGCCAAAGAGGAAAATGCGAGGGGCGCGCAACCGTTCGGAAATTGCGTGGAACGAGGAAATCGAAGGGTCCGCGACGCCGCTAACGAGGTGTCGTTTTCCATGAAAATACCTCACGAATCGGTTTTTCTTCCTGGATCTTTCGACGTACCGTTAACACCGTGCCACCCACCGCTGCGTGCGGATATGACGCGCGATGGGGTGACGGGCGGGGGTGAGTGGCAGAGGGGTCGAAGAGGTCGCGCCGCTCGCGAAGAAACGGCAAATTTTCACTAGCTCGTTGTTGCCGCATCTTTTACGTAATATGATTTTCAATTGCACACACCCATCACGTATCACGGTGCCTTTCTATTCATATAATCTTGGCCTGGCGGACTCGCGAGCGAGAAGGCAAGAGCGGGCAAGAGCGGGCAAGAGCGGGCAAGCGAACAGGCAGGCAGGCAGGCAGGCAGGCAGGCACTTTTGATTATCGAACCTCGGCTGCACCGACAACCCGAGCGGCATAATACCAACACAGTCCGGGACTCGCTGGGTATGCATTATAATGCATCTACAATGCAGCGGTGCGGTGTACATCAAAGCTGCTACGTGAGCGACTACGAGGCTGAACAACGCTCGATACCCGCGGAACTGTCGATACATTCGCCCGTGCCCGCTGCTCCCTAATGGCCAAACGCGCGATGCGACGCTTCCATTTTCCCCGTTTTCCCCGTTTTTCCAGCTGGGAGCGACAGACTCCCGTCAGACCGTTTGCTGAAACAAAGGGATTCTAAGGAGGTTTACCCTCGATGCTGGTGACCCAATACCCCTCGAGCGTGGAAGCCAGAGAGTGTGCTGGGAAATGTTCGACAGACGCAATCCCGTCGCGCACCTGGAATTCGAAAAGCGACCGCGTGCATTCGCTTTTGCGGTGGCAGTCGGAGGCTCGGGCGAATCGCAGATTCAATCAGAGGTGGCGCCGGGAACGAGGGGGATCCAAGGGGCGAGGAGACGGATGAATAGTCTGGCCGAGAGACAAGAGATGCACCGGCAGTAATGCGTTGGCGTTCGGCCTCATAATACGGTAGCAGAGTGCAAGCACAATAATCATGAACAAAGGAGGAGAGGTGGTCCCCGCGAGAGGGTGGGCGACGGCAGCGGGGAAGCCAGGGCGAAAGGAAAGAAGAACGGGACGTGCTCTCGTGGGAGTGGAGCGAGCGAAATAACAATCCAACGACGGCCTATTCCAGGCGGCGTGTGCTAACTAATGGCATTCAAAATTAGTCCTCGGCCTGGGGAAATTATTGGACTCGATCCTCCGTCGTTCTTATGGTTCTTATGGTTCATGCTCCTGGATTCGCGAGGGACGAAAGTTCTACGGGCAATCTACCGGGACTGCCGGTAGCCACTCCCGCCACTCGCGACCGCAATTGCGGCCTACCGCCCTCAAGCCGATATTAGTTTTCGATCCCTCGACTGCATTTAGCTCCCTTCCGCCCGAACCCCGCCGCGTCCCTCGGTGTCCTCTTCAATCGTTTAACCGATTATTACGGTTCCTCCCTCCCACGCTCTGCATCCATTCGGAACTATTTTCACTATTTCGCGCCAACTTCCTTACGATTCTTTGATCGAACCTCGCGATTGTAAGAGCGAACGCGATCTCCGATGGGAAATGGAATGCGGTTTCAGGAATTCACTAGTAATGGGCCCTCTGTTGGTTTTATATACGTCCCGCTGAGTTTTACGGTGATTTATTAAATTATGCGAGAGTTTGAGAAACGATGGCGAGCGGCAGCGACGAAGAAGGAGGCACGGCACCAGGATTCAAAGTATCACGAGGACGACATTAGTTTTCCTCCTCTCCGTGGTCCCGCCGTTGTCCGTCTTTCTCCGTCGTCGCGGAAGCTTTGCCAGCATCACCGCGAAACGTTTGGCCGGTTATTACGGTTAGCAGCGTGCCACTTACATTTACTCCTGTTTCTAGAATTTCCCGTCAGTTGTTCCGAGCAACTTCCACAGCAGATGCTGTGCTCCAGGCCATTTTCCGCGGCGCTTTCGCGAGAGCGCTGACAAAACGCTCGATCGAAGTTAATGGCTCACTCAACGTTCCTGAACCAGTTATTGAAAGGCTCCCCGGAGCCGCAATGCCGCTCGTTCGTAGAGTTTCACGGTGATTCCAGTTTTGTACGGTTTGTACGCTTTGTACACACGACTCTCGTTTACCGTTGCGCCAAATGCGTTGCGCGAGAGAAATTGTTTCGTTCGCCACTTGACAGCCGTATGTACGTAGCTGAGGTGGTGAGTGTGTTCCGTGTAAACGGCCCGAGCACGCTTCGTGGTTCGGCGCGGCAATAAATTAGTCGTGTCATTCACGCATGCGGCGGGTGTAAATGAGCGCGTGTCGACCGGCTAATTACCTGATGGCACATCAAGCCGTATCAAGTGTCAGGCGCGATGAAACGAGAAGGCGCCTCTGCCGAGGAAAGCGCAACGGGGAATCCGGCCAACCTGACGAAAAGGCCTAACGATTCCACCGCCGCCGCCGCCGCCGTCTGCCTGATTGACTCGTGTTCCTCTATTGGACACTCGCCCCTCGTTCCCACCTTTGCCCGTACTCCTGCACTCCTCTGGTACTCCTGCATTTCTCGCCGGCAGGAGGATAATTAGAAACTAGGCGCGTCCTAACGACGATGTTAATCAACATCTCTGATCCTAACAAACTTGTAAGAAATTCCAGCCGGGGAGATCATTCGTCACGAGGCGCGAGAGTTTCAGAAATTTTCAGCGGATCCCTCCTCCTCGATCCTCTTGGGTTCCTCGAAGGAAAGCTTTTCGGACGGTTTTCAGGCGGTGCTATCGCGATTGGTCGAGAACACAACGCCGAGCAACAACGTTTCTACACACAAATATCGTAAATCTCGTGCGAGAGACTGACAGCGCGCAAAGTTCTTAACTTACAGCATGAACAGTTTGATGCTCGCAAATTACCAGCTTCGATGGCAGAAACGTCGACGCTCTTCAATAGCAGCTGCTGTAATCGACGATTAGTTAAAATGCTTGTGTTCTCGGATAGAAGATACTCGGAACGCTATTATTCCGCTGAACTTTCGTGCAGCAGAGTGCTATCTGCGAGAGCAATGTGAAAAGGAGATAAGTCGTGATTGTATAACATGCAAATCATGTTTTCCACGAGAGGCTGATGCGCCTTAAGAGGCGCGGGCGATTAAAAATCCTCCTGCAATAGGAAAATGCGGAAACGCGCCGATTTTCATTATGAATTATTTTTATTGCGTTATTAGAATCTTAATTGGCGAACGCGGATGCACCGCGTCGTATCGGACGTGGAGAGGGGACAGGGGATAGGGAAGCGTTGTATTTGTGTGTGTGTGTGTGTATGTGTGTCGGATTGTCTGCCTTGAAGCTCCGGAGAAAGTGCGAGCGCTCTTTCTGAATTTACAAAGATACCAACGATATATTGCCTCTGCCTTTATCTCCTTGAGTTGTCGCGCGTAATTAAACTTTTATGTTAATGCACAATGCCAGCCAGCAGCGTTTTCTTGCACTGCTCGCTCGCTCACGGAGGATGCTGCAGGCCTCGTAAAAGCTTAAAGATAGCAATCGGCAAAGTTTTCAATTAGGCTGATGCGATTTCGCGGAACTCCGGTTAATCGCCGTGAATGGAAAACAACTGGCTGCACTTTCAAGTTTTGCGCGCGTGATCGATACTCGATTGTGAGTAATCGATATTTTGAGTCCGAGCCGGAAGAAGAAACTCGTTCTGAACTTCAATAAGCCGAAGTAAATTAATCTGTCAAACGACCACGCTGATATCGCCTAGTCAAAGTTAATAGAGCCGTAATGCAATTGCAAATCCACGCGAACCTGCACGGTAAATTACACAGATGAACCAACATCATAATTGCACGTTCGAATTTTCCTTTCCTCCGACTCGATTTTCTTGAAATCGCCTAGGCATTTCCATTACTAGTTCCTCGCACGCTCATCCAATCGATAAATTTCAAATCATTCCACGATCGCTCGCCGCCTGCGTATCCTACGCTTGTTACATTGCGTAGGACATTGCCGTGCATCAAAAGAAAATGCGAGTTCAATTTACAATTAAATCAATCGAGCGAACGAGTCAGGAATTTTCAGAGAGATAACACACGCGCGAATAAGACTCGTCGCGATCGTGTTCAATGTGGGCCTGGAGCTCCAGTTCACCCACGCTCTTGCGAATTTTGGTGCTTGCACGATCCCCATGGATCCATCGACCTGGTTTTCCAGGTAAGGAGGAGTAACGACAACAAACGTGTCTCGCCTACGCCTCCTGTCCTTGTAAAGTGTCGAAGCACCGCTAGTCCATCTCGTGGATTTAAATGAAGGAACATCGAATTAATGTATCTGGAGCTGGATCAAATTAATCAGAGCAAGCGCCTTTGCTGTTCCTTTTACAGCTACGTCATCGTGGTGGTCCTTGCTTCTCTCCTTCTCTACTCCTCCTCCTCCTCCTCCTACTCTTTTTCTCCTCGATCTATATGGAACAACAGCGATTGAGCTCAATACGATTTAAAGAAGCAGTGAAAATTACTTTAATCGCATAAAACGCAATCATTTTCCAGGTCGATTTTACGAAATTCTCTTAATGAGTTTTTCATTTCTTTTTAAGTGCGTCTATTAAAAGTGAGTTAAGTTCCATTTTGTTAAGACACTTGCCGCTCGGTTGGAAAGCCGTGGAGCTAGAGAGAGAGAACGAGCGAGAAGGATACACCGAAGCATTATAATAGCCATTATGATAGTACTGCGCATACGCGGAATATGGGACTGCCGCGGTGAAAAAGGGGAAAGAAGGAGAATCCGCATATGCGGATAAAACAAGTATAGGCAAAGGTAGATGTATGTGACGATAGATACGATCGCGGAAGAGCAAAGAGACAGCGAGAAACTCGAATGCACGAGCGCGGAGACGTAGAGCCACTAGAGCGCAAAGGGTCCCCATTACTTGTGTCCACAATGTCGAGATATTAACCCGCTTCACCTGAATGCACCGTAATATTTCCTGTGGAACGGCGCTACCAGTTACAGTGAGTGCAAGGGAATAGAAGTGGCGGAGGAGATAGAATGGAGAAAGGGGAGGGGGAGGGGAGGGTGCAAGTTCTCAGCCACGCACAGACACACGCACGCTGGCGCGCACGTACACACTCGGGGAGAGACACACTTGTCCTGGAATGTCCTGGGACAAGTGCCGTCCTCGACTTGATCACCTTCCGCGTTCGGTTCGCGGGATCCCTCGTTCGAGTTAGATACTCCTATAAGCGTTTTTCAGGCCAAGTAAATGAGCCCCCCGTTCTAGCCAATTGCGCGATTCGAATAATTCCAGCCACGTGCAGAGCAGCGAACTCTCCCTCCGCTGCACCGGAGCGTTTAGCTCTTCTCCGTGACAGATTGATTAGCTACACGCTCGAGTCTCTTTGTTTTTCAGGAACTGAGTCGCCGCGTAATGGCGCGCCTAACAAATTATGTACTCTTTATTTATCTTGGTCCGCGTTCCCCGGTTTTTCCTTCAATTAGAAATCCGCGGTTTAATCCCCCCCCCCTCCCCGGAGGGGGGTAAAAATGTCAGGCCCCGGCGCAACCCGTGCTCCGGCCGGGCTTTTCAAACAATCACGCTGATTTATGCAAGTCGAGAGGTTTTATAAGTGATGGATTTAATTTCTCGGAGTAGTTCTCAATAACAAGGTTTGCACGTCCGTGTAATAAGGTCTGCTTTCCCGGGGTTATGGCAACGGCAATATATTTTATTCGTATACCGTGAATAGCAGTAACATCGATCTTACAACACGAAATGTATCGTGTGTCCTATAACGCGGGTGCACATAGTACGACAATGAGTCTACCCACAGCCTACGCGTATACACTTTCGCAACGCCGACGATAATAAGGATAATAACTCGATTTTATTGCCCACCTCTGCCCTTCTCTCACTCCTCCTCCCTTTTCTCCTTCCTAGGAAGACATTTTCTGCCGCGACGCGCCTCTTTTCGCTGGGCTCGCGTGTAATGGGGGGGACCACTTTCCGTTCGACATTCCGTTCGTCGAGAGGCAACGAATCTGAAAATGCGATTTCCCCGGCTGGAATTGCCTCGGCGAGGAGAGCAAGGCAGTGAAACGGTGCCTCGCCAGGTCGAGGGGGACGGCTGATCAAATTTGGCATTGTTGTCTCATTAATTATGCAAGCAGAACTTCCTTGTACGAGAGGTTCCGTCTTTCGTACAAGAGTATCGGTTGTGTTCTGGCCGTAACGAACGGTGTAACGCGCGCGAGTCCGACCGGTTGTCAGCGTTTCGGTCCGGGGGGCCAGACGCGAAATAGCTGCTTCGGCACCGGAAGTGTCGTGCGCTCGCGACAAGATCGCAACTCGCGCACAATGTTTTCACGATTCCGTAGGCGTGATTTGAATAATTTCTAGACGGAGAGCGAGCGGTGCAAAAACAAAGCGCCAAAGCGTCGAGCGTTTTACCTGGCGAGTGCGATTTTTCCGGTCTGGTGCATCTTCGGACGACCTGACTACCGTCTCTCTCGAGATTCGCTCAAGATCCGGAGGTATCGCGCGAGAAAGACGGCCCGGTCTGCCGATTCCCCGTAGGTGTGATTTGAATGCGCTCGCTGAAAGCTGACTCGCTGGCCAACGCTAAAAAAAGCGAGCGCGCGAAACGTGATACACTTAACAATACTCGGTTCCCTATTAATCTCATACAGTCGAGAACAATGATTTCTCCTCAAAGGTTACAACGCACAACCTCGATATTTCTTTGATAAATTATTATGTCCCACGCGCGCCAATACTGCAAATACAGCGATAAACGAAGAGGGGAAAACACGGAAAAATAGCTTTCCTTCCAGCTGCCAAGTCTACGCGATAAATGTGGGAATTCTTTATTTCTATAAATGCCCCCCTATACCAACAGATTTATTTACTGCACTCGGCAGATTTTAAGCTTTCATTGTTCTCACTGTACGATCATCGTGCAATCGATGCAAGACTCTTTTCCCGTGACGCGTATCTCTCCATGGCTCTTGAAATCATTTGCTCCTACTGTAAAGGGGGAACAAATGGATCGATCGCAAAAGTGAATGGGAGGAGGGTGGGTGGACGCGATGGTGTTGGTAGCAGTGGTGGTGGTGGTGGTGGACATTTTCTCACGTCGAATTCGAATGGTGAGACCAGAGCAGACCAGATCGACGAACGGATCTATTCGTCTCTGCCTCCTTCCTGTTCCTTCGCTGCCATCGAGCTTGATCCGAAAGTCGAGTCAATCGATAATTCTCCACGATTTACATGGATCGTCCGTTATCGCGGATCTACCTTGTAATTTAATACCTCGCGATCGCCACGGCAATTGCCGGCATCACCGGCATTATCACCCGCTTAATCCATACTGGAAACGGCCAAGCGAGAATTGCCGCAATCCTTGACCAAGCGAGATTACATCGCGCGAGGCACATCGCACGCGCTGCCAACTTGTCGGCAATTTGCGATTGCGAAATCGACGTTCGCGGTGCCGATTAGGAAGAGATTTGTGCGACGGACCCATTTGTGCGTGTGTTCCTTTTGTGCGAGCGCAATTAAACGCGCTCCTACTAACCTGAAAGCCAGGAACTTTTATTTACTTGGAAATCAGCGAGGAGCGAGCGAGCATACGGTCGTGCTGTACTTTCACTTGAAATTCTTCGAGCGACCGACCAGTCGGCAACGACGAGTACGACGACGCCGACGACGTCGGTTCCATCTCGGGAGGGTTAGACCTCGGGAAAACTGTAATTTCACGAAAATCACGGGGGATTGATTAGGTTCGAGTGAAACTGAGAGGGGCGAAGGGTAGCGAGGAGCACGGCAGATCCTCGGATACTCGGTGGCGAGTGCCCGGGGGCTTCCGCTGGCGCCAAGCCGGTGTTTCCTGACCTGTCATTACCATACGCACTCATCCGTTGCACGCGCGATCTCGCGTGCGTGCGTGAGCACGTGCACGTTCCACGCGTGGGAGTCGAGACGACGTCAAAGTGTCTCGCGCGATCTCTTACGAGTGGCACAAATGCCACGTGACACCCAGCGCACAATTGACATTCATAACCGTTTAATGAATAGCTTAAATGCCGGCAATTTATCTTTCAGCTCGCTCGATTAATAAGAGACGGACACTCGTTTAAACTAATTAACACGTCGGAGAGCCCGAGAATTCGCTAAAAGCGCCAATTTCTCCTCTGGTGAACGAGATTCGACGAAACTACTAATTATCCTCGATTCGTCGAGAGATAGATATCCGAGCGTAGCCCTTGGATCCTCTCCAGGACTCGGCGGCGGCGGCGAGGACTGCAGATTAATTTGCGAGCGGCGAGTCTCCGCTCCGGGAAATCTGGTTCAGAGCAGGATTACGTAAAAGAAGATCACGACAGGTGTACGAGGTAACATTTGCCACGGCATAAAATTGCCAATGTTGACACGGATTAAAGACCGCGCTCGCGCGCGCATTGGATGCCTCGATCGTGTTGAAGATCGATAAAGTGCCGAAGCCGATAATAAATTCTCGAGGCTTTGAGCAGCCAGCGCTCGCTCCTGTCAAGAGACAGCGCGCGCGCCTTGCGCAATCGACGAGCATCATCCTCGATGTCACAGTCGCGTGCAAAAGTGTGCGTGCGCGTGCACCGATGTGTCCCCGTGTCCGAGGTGGCGCACACCGACACTTATCACTATCGCGCTCTAGACGTCTGGCAGAATAACAACCATGACGACAATGGGACGTCTCTATTATTATAGTCTTTATGATGCGCGCCGGTACACGCGGACTCTGTCGTCTTCACCGAGAGACCGCGGTGAAAAAAGTCAAGAGAAAAGGGTCTGCATTTCCCTCCTCCGTCGTCTCGCGAGATAATTCGCGCGTCCAGGAGGGCAGTCGCGTCTCGCCCCTTCGGTTTGCTCCAAATTGCAGGCGCGATCGCGATGGTCCGGCACGCCGATCGTAAAGCGATGCACTGCCACTGCTGCACTCGACTCGGCCTTTCACCGCTGATGCACCTGATGCATTAAGCTGCGGTGCACTGCGGCGCTGGTCAAGCTGGCGACCCCGGTCACGCGCGCGGATCCCGTTCGACGTCGATGATTTTCCCGCGACAACCTTCGGGCCGCGGGGGATGGGAGAGCGCGTGAAATTAATATACTCGGGGCTCCGTTCTTCAAATGGTGCGGGACTAAGCGGTCTTAATGCCTGCGTTAAGTGCGAGCTTTGTTCCGTAAAAACAATTTGACTCATGAGCGCGTCGGAGCGTGGAGTGGCGTGACATTGCAGAGTGCGTTCGTGGCCTTAATCGCGGCGAGGAGGCACGGCACGAATTATGCCGAGGCGTTAAAATTCACAGCCTCTTCCCACGAGGGTTCGCCGATCATTTGGGCCGCCGATCGTGCGCCGAGAGATCTGTATCGCGTGATACGCTCGGCATGCGTGAACTCTCCGCGCGCGGGTAATCAGCGCAATATTATGGGCCACAGCCAGCCAACACACAAGAGCCGCCGCCGTCGCTGCTGCTGCTGCTGCTGCTGCTGCTTTTGCTGCAACTCTCTCTCTCTCTCTCTCTCTCAAGGCCAACGAAGCCTTGAGAATTCATCGGGACTCTGCCGATTTTGCGAAGAAACTCTGCCGGCGTGTAATCGAGATGACGATATCGCATGCGCGCGCTGCCTCTTCGCGACTAATGCATTTCGTTCGCCACTTCGTCCTAATGCGTCCATACATATTCGTGCTATTCGACGTAAAACAAGCATTCCACCGCCGCTAATTCGGTACAGATCTGGCGTGTTCCGTTCAGGAATTAGCGAAACACGCGGCGGGAAGCACTTCGATGCAGCATTTTCCGGTGGAAAAAGAGCGCCTCTATCCGAAGCCAGCGAGGATTTATACTGTTGGAGCGATGATTCACGTTAATCCATCTATACGCCCCCGTGCTGAAAAAGTGGGACAATAGACCGACAATTACACCGACGGTGATCCTCGCTCGGTCGATGCAACAATTTAGAAAATGGCACATCATTGGATTTTTGCCGGTCGATCCCCGCGAGTGGTGCTCGCGAGATTCACCGGAGGACTCCCTTCCCTTCCCCTTCGCCTTCGCTTCGGGAGCAACGAAGACGCGTAAAGGTCAAACGAGCTCGGCGCAAAGGCCTCCGCAGCGTTCCATATTACCGTCGCCGTTGCCATTTCTGGCAAATAGGTTTGCCCGGTACCACCACCTCCTCTCCGGCAGCGACTCGCGGCGATCCTCTGGATCTACGCAAGATCGAGATCGAAGAGATCTATTACCGCGGGGATCCCTTGGATCCTTCCGCACGCAAATGTCGATGATTCCGCTGCTCCCCGTTTCTTGTCACTGCTCTCTCTCTCCACGTCTCGACTCGGAGTTTCTTGCTCCTCGACCTTCCCGCTCGCTCGCTCCTTTATTCGCGTCAACTCTCGTCTATCTTCGCTTATCTCGCTCTCCATCTCCGCCGGATCCAGCGAATTACGCAAGAGCGCGCGCCGACCCGGCCACTCAACCGTTTGCAGCGATTCAACAACGGCAGAATGTCAATAAAACCACCGGCAACCATCCGCCGCCTTGCATCTCGTTTCTCTGGATCGATTTTAACCCCGAGTTCACGCCACCCCCTCGAACTCGCGGATAATCGAAATCATTATGGAACGGCTCGCGCGATTACATGTTTATTAAATACGGCGATTTTGTTCATTAAGTTCCGGGCCTGCTGGGATTCCTGGAATAATCCAAAATCGATGCACGCGCTGGCACGTCGAGGGGTTAAAGTTATTACGGAATGCTCGGATACTCCCGTTAGTTAAATTTACACATCGCTGATCACAGGCATTATCCGTAAGTATAACCGTATTATAAGCACTATACCTATTATTATGGTTTCGTAAGAATCGAGTTAAGCCCGAGCGCGGTTAATCGATCATTAAGCGCGATCTTTCCGTCAGGCTAATTATTATCAACCGCATTATCCCGCATATTAATTAAGCGGAATGTGTCCGCGCCCGGGGGGAATGAGCCTCGGGTCCAGATCTCGCACCTGGCGCGCCATGAGAAAATCGACATGTGGTAATTAATTTCGATCGCATCGCGTTATCATTATCACCGTGGGTCATCCCGTGTCAGGCGGTGCCAAAAGGCTGAAGGGGCTGAAAAGGCTGAAAAGGCTGAAAAGGCTGAAAAGGCGCGGGAAATGGGTTCCGGGGGCCGAAGCGTAGATTGGCTTTTACAATGTATGGGAGGATAATGTGCATTATTATGGCGGCCGTTTCACCTCCGGGAGATCAGAGGAGCAGCCGTCTATCCCGTTAGAGCCGTTACAGATATTTGCTCCGGAATACGAGAGTCATCGCCATTCGCGTACACGCCCAGGCGCGGGCGTAAGTTGAGAAACGAAACGATTGTTCTTGGACTCATGAGAAAATGAATGACCGCTCGAGTATCTTCCCTCCACCTCCTCTCCTCTCCTCTCCCTTTCTTTTCGAATCCGCAGCTTTCTCCGCGGGCTGTTGCATGGGATAATTGAGAATGTCCGTACGTTCGCAGACCGATGATGCATACATTAGCAGATGTACTTAATTAAATTAAACATCGAGCTATGTAGCCGCCTCGGAATCCGGCCGCAAATTGATTCCAGCACAAAGAATCAATTGTTCGGAGGAACTCTCGCGCCTAGGTGGTTCGAGTCTTGCGGGCACGAAAGGTGGGGCACAACACACGGAGAAGAGAAGAGAAGAGAGCCGTCCGTCGTTACAGTTCGAACGATTCTCGTTTCTCGCTTCTCGCTTCTCCCTCGTCGCTCCTCGCTCCTCCAGGTGTACGTAGAAAAATCGCATCACGATCGGTGCTTGGTATGCGATCGGACGCGGCCAACTCAGGCAAATGTCAGGTCGTGACTTTCATGCGGTCTACCACCTGCCACGGGATCGGTAAGTGCGTCGTTATTAATGGCGCCCCGATCCGATCGCATCCGGAATAGGCGTAGGTCTTTGCAGCGCGGCGCTTCGAGCACTAACGCAGGTGGCACCTCGTCAGCGGCAATTTGCAGCTTTTAACAGATTTTGCCGAGGCCACTGTGCGCGCGTCTCCGTCCCTGCTGGCGCTGACGATAATGCTGCCACTGCTCTCCGAGGATCTCTCCGGAATTATTTACGAGGCGATGTTAATTAGAATTTTTTTAGTCTGGCGAATGCTCGCGAGCAGAGTCGCAACGACGATGCCGGTCGTGCGCGCGCGCGATAAACGACTCCTCCGACTTACATCGAGAAATCGTGTCGACTCCCACGTACGCTGACCTGTCGTACACGCGGGATTACGCGGTTCTCCGAAGTAAAAGCGGTAGGTGTAGTACGTGCGATCGATTTCCCAGTTCCTAATATTCAAACCGATCGAATGCAATCTGATTAGCGCGATCGATGCAAAGAAGATCGCTGAAACGAGATTTTTCCGTGCGCTAAATCCCGCGCGGCTCACGACGAGGCGCTCTCCGAAAAAGGAGACTGTGGAATCGAGAACACCGCGGAATCTTCGGCCTGCGGCCAAATTCGTCGCTCGTAAAGTCTCGCGTATCCCAGCGTGCAAAGAGCAGACGCGAGAGACGCGTGTGAGTCGCGTCCGTGAGTGTGGGGTCGGTCGAGTGTCTGCGTGCACTCGAACCAGCCGGATGGCCCGGCATATGCGCGCCGGCGTGATATATCGATGACACGAACGTGGGTGTACCAGAAAGTCGACCTCGAGGGAGATTAAAACGGCCTCGGCGAGATGCGCTAAGAGCGCGACTGGATCCCTGACCGGAGCGATCCGCGGGCGATCTTAAATCGTTTAGCGAGACGACGTGTCCGTTATGCGCTAAACGATTTGCTGCTCGCGCGTCCGGCCGGCATTTCGCCTCGTCCCGCCAACGGAAATACGATACTCGCGCTCGGAAAGCATTTTAGTGCCCATTCCCCCGCACCATATTTCATGGGAAATCACAAGAGCAACTTTCCCGGATTGACAGTAATTATTCCATCGGCCGAGTGCTCCGTCCCATTGCTTTTCCGGAATCTCCTCTTTCGCCTAATAAAGATTAGCGCGATTCTCCTATTAATCGAGCGACAAGAGCGATCCCTATCCGAATCGGTTCAGGGAAGGGGGATGGTGAGCGGTGACGGTGACGGTGATAGCGACGGCGATGGCGACGCTTATCGAGCGCCCGACGTCGTAACCTTTCCATAACTATCGAGTCTGTTGCCGTAGATCAACGGTAACGCCGCGGCGACCAATTTACCGGGCGACCTCTCGGCCGACCTCTTCCACGAGGCCTCGCGAGTAATGCACGTACTCGCGGATACACATTCGTCCAGCGATAATCCTTGCGCATCGGCCAAAATGATCGGTAGACCGTGCTGACGTAATCCCCGCGCGACTCCTCGCGCGCCAGTGCTCGAGAGCCTCTCCGAGTCTGCAATGATTTAGCGATCCGCCGATACGGCTGCGTTTCCTCAAATTTACAAGCCCCCGCTTTAATTACGAGCCTCCACCGGCGATTTCTCAGCGCAGCGCTAATCGCGCTCAAAGCTACTGCCAAAGTCCGACGCGCGCGCGCGTCCTCTCGCTCGTCCTCCTCTCGCCATATTTTTAACGTCCGAACGACGCTTTCTATTTTCACTTGGAGCGAAAATGAAGATCGGCGAGATTAAGTTCGAGTTTATCGAAAGAAATTTATTCCAAGCGGTAGCCATATTGCGTTTGACTCTGCGCGTACTCCTCGTGGGAGGAGGAGGAGGAGGAGGAGGCGTAGGACATATGTTAATTGCGCATGGACCGAAACCGCGCGCGGTCAACACAATGAGAGAGACAATCAACGAGAGATTCAGCAGTGTCACGATTTTGCCAGGAGAATGTGGGAGAGACCTGGTCCATGTCGGTCGAATAGGCGAGCGCATTAGGTCGGTACATGTCGTTCCATGTCGCCGCTTTTTTTCTCGTCCGACGAGAAAATCTCTGCTCCCAAGACCGATCGAGATGTATGTACACATCGGGTTTTACGATTGCCCTCATACATTAATGTAAACGCTAACTGGCCGCGCTTCCAGCGCCGGTGACTGCGACGGCAGCAAGAGGAGCCGGAGGAGGAGGAGGAGGAGGGGGAGGAGTCGTCGGTGCTGCAAATAGGATTCGCCATAGATACTTAAGGAAGACTGAGGAACATCCGCGAGAAACTGAGACGAACCGCAAAAGTGGAATGCCAACGCGCTAAAGTCCACTTTCAGTTGGCGAACCCCTAAATCTCGCCAGAGAGAATTTCCCGGCGGAAGGTCGCCGGGAAAATGTGGAACGTATAGCGTAAAAGTCTACTCACGTTCCGTGGATTCCAACGCGATTTATCGGCGCGAGTGTGGGTTGAGAGGTTGCCGATGTCCCCGCGACAGGTACAGGTTTCACGTAGCAGCATTCAGCTCTTCCGTCGTGGAGTATTTAATATTTTTCCAGGCCAATTTCTCCCTCTCTCTCTCTCTCTCTCTCTCTCTCTCTCTCTCTCTGAGATCGCCGCTTTTTTTCCTACAACAGGGAAAAACAGTTTCTAGCAGCTAGCGATGAGATGTACAATTTCAGGAACCGAGAGAAAACTGCAACACCATAAGGCAACGTAATACACGACGAAGACTTAACGTATCGTCGGTTATTTATGAGCGCCCTCGTTGAACTTTCACCACATTTCCAAAGTGGTGCATCGGCGTTTACAATAAGTCGAAAAAAGTGCTGCACGTCCGCGCTCGCGCTCGCGCGAGCACACGCAACGCTAGCCTGTGGAACGTCTGTGGCGGAGAGACTGAAACCGAGCAGAATCGTCGACAAGGTCCCCTCTGACCCGACGACGATGGCAAACGATCGGCGCGCAAGAAACGGGCCCTGATTTATGGTCCGGTCGAGGGCCCGCGTCTCTTCGTAGAGGCAAACGCTGCGATCATGTACACGCGCATAAGGCAAAATCTTCTTCCGGAACGGAGAAAAGCTCCCCGCGAGAGCTTGAAATCCCATCCTCGCTACCACGATCCCGCTCAGATACAGCTTCCGATTTCCCCGTAAACAAACGATCTTATGCAAAACCTCCGCGCGGATCGAAGAAAACATTGGGGAACAGCGCGCGCATCTAATTTGAATAACACACGGATAACGGGGCAGGACCAATAAAGCTCTGCTGCCGCCGCTGCTGCTGCTGCTGCTGGTAGCCCACGGTTCTCCACCTTCCCTCCACCCTTCAACGACATCGCTCGTGGTCCGCGGGACCAGTTCCGGGACGGAAGTCCCAACCGCGATGGATGTTTGGAATTTTTTCACGCGATCATCGATTAATTGCCATGACTTCCTGTGATTCTCGTGTTTTTCCGATCGGCGCTCCACCCCCTCTCCTACTCTCGATTGCAACTCCCTCGTTCAATTTTCTTCTTCGCTAAAAAACGCGGGCGTGTAAAAAAAGAAAAAAAAAAAAAAAAAAACAATCGGTAAGAATTTCACGCTTTTCACGCAACGGTGAAACGGAGGAGGTTGAGAACCGTCGTGTGATCTACTCGCAGCGGAGCTACGAGAGGTCGCTTTCAAGAGAGGGACTCTATGATTCCGCGAGCACAACCGGTTGTCTCCTCTTTTTTTCAATGTGCACTCTCGCCCCGTATACGTGCACGTGGGCTCGGGTCGTGCACTCGTGTGTTTGTGCGGTCCAACAGAGTCACACGCACAATGGAAGACGAATACTCGTTACTTACCGCGAGCTGCGGTAGCTGCGGGCCCGATGCGTCTTGCTCGATTCTCGAGACACTGGGCGAGGAAGAGGGACAGGGAGAGTGAGGGGGAGGACACCGACGAGGATCGAGAGAGAAAAAGACTTTCCAGTCTCTAATCATTCTTACGATTTTCCCTGTTTCATAAACAATCCGATTTGCGTCGCGATTCCTTTCGTGAAATTCCTATGGACGCGATAAATTTTTTCAGGATTTCTGTTCCTCGCCGTTCAAGGACGCGCGTTCCTCAGACTCGCTCCCTCTTCCATCGACGAGCGGCCCGCGTAGAATGCCGCCGATCAAGGATATTTCAGAGGTTTTCCGATTTTTCCAGGCGTCGCTCGGTAGTCCCTACGGGATGCCGAAGGTACTGACCCTTGACTGGAAGTCGCGAGTCGAGAACTGGTGGAGAGACGCAGTGGGCTTAGTTACGACAGGTCGTAAGAAGACAAGCGTGTCTAATAGGTCGCGATAACGCTCGATGATATCCTTCGAAGCATATCGCCTTCGGTGTGGTCCGCGTAAGACGCACGATTAAAAGCCTACGTGCCTCCAACCCTTACCTCCGGAGCTCTTCCTCGATACTCCAGCTCCCTCCCTCCCCACCTGCTAGTACCGTCTCCGCATTTATAGTAGCCAGTCGCATAAACGGAGCGGATTAACGAGCGAATTCAGCGCAGCCGTAAATTTCCTTTATGCCTTCTTAAGAAGATGTCAAAATTCGCCTTTAATGCCCCCACGGAAGTCGTCGAGTGGCCCCAAAGACCCGAATGGATTCTCTTAAATTGAACAATTAAGCTGGGCGATAGCTGCCCACACCCGGCGCGTCGCTATCTTCTTCGCCCATCGGAGCGCCCGAGCGCGAAAGCCACGTGTTGCGCGACACAGAAATCTGAAAATTTGACGAGAGGAACAGCTTTATAAACGACCCGATCGTAACTTACAGCCCGAAGTGCCAAGTTTACGTACTTCCAGTCGAATCGCTCCTGTGAAAATTCATTTGTCGCTCGGCGATAATTTAGCGGCGGTCATTATCGTTAAATGTGGAAGGCTGGCTTAAGTTATGAAAGCGACTATCGCCGTTGGGGAGGCATTAAAACGCACGGTTTAATCGTCGCCCGCTTGCCGATCAATTGCCGAGATTATTCGGAATGGTATCGTGGCACCCGCGATTTTGCATCGGGACCTGAAACGCTCGGAGATGCTATCGAACACCCGGGACTCCTTCGGCAAACACGGATCCTCCCCTCGCCCTCGCCCTCGCCCAATGAAAAACGATTCTTTCCACGAGGAATTCGCTTTAAGGATCGCTAACCATCCATAAAAGATTCGATATTCTTATGCACTTACGCACTTTCTCCGTAGTGAAAGCACGAAAAATATTCCTCGGAGATGCCGCGCGTTGCATTAGACAGTCTTTATTTATCTTCAGCTTCGGCTCCGGCTCCGGCTCCGGCTTCGGCTTTGACTTCTATTCCGATCCACTTTCATCCTGAGACCGATGGAAATTCGACTCATCTCCATCGGAGGAGGAGAATTTCGAGTGGACGAACGTTACCACTCGTGAAAGCGGAATAATCCGCTGTATCGGACCGGAAGCGAAAGGGTGCCTCTCGAGACAGTGGGGTAGGGTAGGGAAGACTTTCTTCAAAGCTGGTGAATTTCCTTGGGATTTTCCGTCGCTGCCGTTTTTCAAGTTCTCACTTCCATCTTCGGTCAGCATTGTGTGCGCTGCGCGGACTTTCACCGTTGGCCCCGAGAGAAGAAGCGCCTCGGCGCGCGTAGGTTCCGCTCGAAGAATTGCAGGAGCGCGTGCACACTCGCGAGCTCTCGGAAGGAAGAATCGAGCGTGTCACCTGACATTTCATTTGCAGCGGTGGCAGCGGCGGCAGCGCGCGCGCCGTGCAATCCAGCTGCAATTATCATCGTGCTGGCGTTACGCCACGCGATATATTCGCACGCGCCACGCCCAGAACACGCTGGAACGTTAACCCGCATCGCGTGCCACCTATGGGAAAAGCCACTTTTTCATCCAATTTCTGCGCAACCTGCTTTTCCACGTAAGAGCCCGGCGCACACGTCTCATTTTTACGTGTCTCTATGCTTCTTCTCCCTGCATCCACCCCTAACCCCCGGCTGCTCATTCAACTTTTTCAACCGGGATTGCACATCGCGGTTCGCATAAACCAATGGAACGAGTATCCACCAGCGATGAATTTTAATGAGCCTCCAATGCGTCCAAGCATGAGTGGACGACTCGAAAAAATTGCGTTAATTGTATCGCGCGCGATCGTGAAAAATCAATGGCCATCAATTAGGCCTCGTAATTAATTACTCGCTGATTTCAGATTACCTTCGCCGTGGCTGCGCGGAGTAACTTTTTCACTCGCTTCTTTATCGTTTCATCATCGTCGTCGTCGTCGTCGTCGTCGTCGTCGTCGTTGTCATCATCATAGCAATTCCGATGGTATTGAAAATTCAGAACGTCTTTACGACTCAGCCTGATTTGAATCGCAGCTCTTTTAAATATGGTCGGAGTAAATTAATATGCCGATTACATCGAAATTCCGACCTTTTACAAGTATCTCTCCTCACTGTTATTAATGGCTGTGTCTTCAACCTTCGTTCAAGATCCAATAACCTTTAAATTAATTCGTATCGATATTTCACCGATTCCCGGGTCTCTCTGCTCGTCCTCGAAATGGTCTCCGAGAGTTGCTAAAATTCTCCCCCTTCCCGACTCGGAAGGGAAATGCCAAGTACCAGAAGAGAGTAGGACCAGTAGATTCTCACCCATGAGAAAGCATCGTAGAAAACTAGGGGAGCGAAGATTCTCGACCTATGCGTAAAAGGGGTAAAATTGGACAAAATGAAAGAAAAAAGATCGGGGTCGCGAGCTTCCTCGGCCGAGGTAGACCTTGTATAATCGTGAATCCAAACATACTGCTTTTGAAATCGGATCCGCCAGATATTTCTCGACCTGGTACCCGGGCTATGGCCGAGGACGAGCCCATCGTCTCAGTTACAATTTGTGTTCGCACTTAAAAGAAACATTACCTGTTGGGTTCACTCGGGGATAGCCTGAACTCCTCGTGTGTGGTCCTATGCGATGTCCTCGACCGTATCTTCACCCGTTTCTTACCAATTCGATTGGGCTCCTTTCAAGACTCCTCCTCCTCCCCCCACACCCTTCTTTGCCTCGATAGGATTCATCCTGCCAAAAAAGTTGCAATTGCAAAAAGGTCCGGATTACATCTATAAACGACAGTGCCCAACTATTTGGAACACCCTCGATCAAAAACCCTATAGCCCTGCATGCGTATACCTTCTACGTGAAAAGACGAGACCACTCGTTAAAATCAATTAACGACATATTGCAAATTTCATTCATGGACAGCGAGCAATGTGCCAGGTTTTCTCAATAAAGTTTCATTGCCACTCGAATCGCGGACGACTCGAATTCCCTACTCCCGATTAAAGTTAACCCATCTCGCCTCCGTATTCTTCATTTCCACCGCGTCGACTCTTCGCAATTAGTTTATACGAAACTATAAAAATTTTTTAACCGTCCGTTACGGTTGTTTTCTGATCTTCCTCCGAGGAGATAACGAATTCAAAGTACCACGTATGGCTCGGCGAAATAAATTAGCGTCGTTTTTAATTTACGAGCGACGATACGCACGTGTGTTTTCGGTGATATTCAGTTCATGGCAATGCTGTAATAAAGCACGAGATAGTATCTCAGGAACTCTAAAATTCGCTGATTCGGGCGAGATCGTCATTGATTCAGCGAATGATGTCACTGCCGTGAAATAAGTTTCGGTGCCGCGATAAGCGGTATTGGTAGGAGTCCCGGAACGATCGTTTCTCCATCCTCCTTTTTTACCTGCAACACACCTGTCCCTCCTTTTCCTCTTTCTCCGAAACGATTGGGCAAACCTTATCGGACCTGCTCTAATTACGCAAGCACGTATCTTCGGTTACTTCCACGAAGTCGAGGGATCTCCGAACGGCCCTCTATTGGAAAATATTGTTTCTCCGAACGGCCGGATAACTAATGGCGCTTCCTTAATCGGACCTTTCTATTTGAATAATTTTGTAATTCTACGCTCGATTGCACCGTTGACGCAGTGGCTCTCAAATTTCTCCGGAATCAGGCCAGGGGTACAACCTTCGAACTTTTAGTGTCTTCGGATCCTCCCGTCCGAAGGAATCCACGGCTCCCGGTAGGTTCATAAATCGTCAGGGAACGATATAATCGGATGAATTTTTCTGACTATTTACATTAATGGTTCGATTCCAAATTCTTCGAGTCTCTTATATCGAGTTCTGGATTAAAGGCTTAACGATCGCGGACTACTTTGGAGAAAAATTTATAACCAAATTTCTTTCCCTCTCTCTCTCTCTCCCTCTGTAATATCGTCGCGTCGATTAGGAGAAACTAATGCTAAATTCAGTGTCGCTTTGAGAAGCATCGATTCTCTCTTAACGATCTAGAAAGAAAGTAGCCAAAAAGACGACAAGTTCGAGTCGTGTTTTCTTTGGGATCGTAAAAGACAACACTCGAAATCAAACTTCTTGATTTCCATCGAGTTTCGTCATATCGCATTATAATTCAGACTTATTTTCTTGATAATTGTTCTCTCGTCGTCTTCCGCAAATATCTCTTCGATTTCACTTTTTCCGTAGGAACCGTAATTGGTTCCTACGAGAGTATCGCCGCCATTGACAATAAATTAGCCATTAGTGTTTCTAACGCCCATCGCTTCGTATCATGATTTATCGTAATTTACCGCAATGAAGAAACACGTGGAACACTTTAGGAGAGCTGAGAGATCGTGAGACGGAAAACCAGAAACGAGAGACACACAGGAGTTTCGAAATCGAATTATTTATTCCCGGCGCGGTGCGATATTGGGACGGTCGCTCGTAAAATCCAAAGCTCTGATGGATCTTAAAGTCCTCGGGTCTCGAGAGCACGGACTGCTTCGGATAAGGCTGAAATTGATGAGGGAATAACGGCGCTAAATCGCGACCGAATCGCATATAATTAGGTTGCGTTACCACGTATAGTGGACCGATATACTCGTGGCATCGCAATATATTCACCAACACCGCCAGCTTTTGGTCGTGTGCGTGCGCGAGTTTACCCATGTAGGGTCCCGCAGCACAAAGTAGAGATTAATAGCGAAATTATACCATTAAGTAAATTTTATACGTATCCGCCAGAATGAAAACCCACCCGCTCATTTGCATGCCACGTGGGAATCTGTCAGCCGGATTATCAGCGATTTATATGCCGCCGTTAAAAAATTTCGGCCTCGCTCACTTTTTCACTCCGCGAGTGATTCTCCTCCTCTCACGCATTGAGAACCCTTGCTTACATAACTCGATGTGCAGTACCGCTTTCGTCGCACTTCTAACCGCGAGTCCTCTTATCAGTGAGACTCTGACGACACTCGGCAAAGTCATTTTCGATTTCACTTCTCTAAACTGTTCCACGCCCCTCGCTGATCCATCTCTGTCCTCCATCACCATCGTCGTCGTGGTCGCTGCGCGTTCATTCGCCAGAGACTTTCGACACGACCCCTTGGAGTACGAATACTTATCGAGAGAGTTATTAGCCAATTTATATTCCGTCGTTAAAAAGTTGCCTCTACTCATCTTCGTGGTTCGCGCAAGTGCCACCTTTTTATCGCTGTCGAGCAAAGAATGCTGCGATGTTCCACCTAATGTTGTTCGGCTGTAAACTGCTACGCTTAAAAATCCAAAATTTTATTGGAAAAATCATTTTGATCGCTCACCACGGTAGCATCCGATCGAGGTTCCTTTTGACTTTTGCCAATACAAAGAGAAGGAGGAGGAGGAGGAGGAGGCGAAGGAGTATAGGTAGCTTGAAACTCTAGCCAGCCAAAGTATGCAGCCGTCTAATTATCCTAATTACTCATATAATCCCGGTGATATAGTGCTTTAACGATTTCAACGCGCGTCGTTTTCAGCGGCAGTTAGAGTCCCTTTACCACTATCTTCTTTTCGAATCGGACGATCGACCCACGCGTTTCATGCGAACTCGGAAGGGACGTTAACCGTCCGCGTTGTTCCCGCTCGTACTTACTACGTGGCCGGCTAAACGCGCGTCCAATTACCGACGGGACCGGCGTGTAATACGAGCTTTAACGTCCGGACGCTGCAGCTTATTAGCCACGAGATAAAGAAAGAGATGGAACGAGGAGGATCCGAGTGAGAGGGAAAAACCGAGCGACGACTCTGAGCGCAAACGCGCGGATGCGGTTCCAGAGATCCGGAGACACCTTCCCCGGGGAGTGGACGTGCGAAATGGAGGAAAGTCGAAGAGGCGAGTGCGCGAACAAATAACAACGAGTAAACCTAGTTGGGTACACTTGCGCGCGAGAGAAATGTATCATTATGAATTTGAAGTTACGGAGGGGTTGGCCGGTGGATGCTACCGAGGAAGACTGAGGCAAATTGAAAGAGCAGAAGAAACGTGCAAATGAGACCTTTCGTCTGCGTGTACGTATGTGTTCGTGCGTGTACGCTTCCTGGTAGGAGAGAAGGAAGATAGAAGTGGACGCGAGCATAAATCTGAAACGGGCAAGAAGGGTAGGGCACAAGAGCCGTAGAAAAGCAAATGGAAAAACAGGGGGATTTAAAAGTGAAAGATTGTCGGCGTTGTGGATTGTGGATGTACGACGTAGGTAGAGAGGAAAACGCGGCAAAAGATAGCAGAGGGTTCCGGTAAAAAAGGATCGCGGGTTGTTCGTCGAGTAACTACGAAGCAACGTGGCTTCGACAGATCTATGGGGCCGCTACTAGTTTTTCTGAGAGCGGCGGTCTCGATCTGACGCGATCTACGCTCTTTCCGTCTAGATCCGATCAACTTCCCGAGAGCGCAGGATCCTTTATCCGCCTAACTACCCCGCTGCGCTCCTTGCTCCTTTACTCGTTTGCCCGTTTATCGACTAATAAATTGCGACACACGTGCGCAGAATTACTCACCCACCACCACCGAGAACCCTCGCGGGATAAAAGTTCTTTTTCGCAAAAAGTCGGATTTCTGGAAAATGAGAAATTCCCTTTCCTTCCTTTCTCCTCCTGTCACTTTCTATCTCGCATCCGTGAGCGAAAATCAATTCAATCATTGGGATCATTGGGGTTTATTAGCAACTTCCTAGGCGGACTCGTGATAAGTTGCTTAGAGATAGTTAGATCGATCCCGGCGATGCATCGATATCGATGACGTTGCTATACATCACCGAGACTCGTTCATTTATCAAAGCTGCTGTGATAATGCTATGCAGTTCGCAGATGGCTAATTTGAAAACTTGAACGATCGATCGAGCGATCGATCGATCGATCGATCGATCGCTCGGTCAGCCGGAATTGTTTTTACGTGGTATTTATTGCATCAGCATTACTCGACGAGAATGAATTCTCCACGGCAGAGAGTACAGATATTTATTATTTATTCTATAGTATATCATTATCTCACCATTATTAATTCATGGTCAATTTGCATATACAGCTACTGTCTTTAATTCGATGATTCCTCGATAATCGGTTTCTCCCTCCGTCTCTCTCTCTCACTCTCTGATAAATTTCTTTATCGAAACACTATTTTTCATGTGGAAATTAATTGAATCGGAAAGAGGGTAGGAGGGAATTTGGAATTTCGCGTGGAATCCACGCGCTGGAGAGACAAAAAAGAGAGACGATGGAATTATCTCTCGATTCCTGCAGCGGGTACTGCGGAAGACCTTAATAACGCTCGCACACCCGCGCAAGGTGCAATTGGTTCTCGCGGCGAGTGATGCACGGCGTATGGGGAATGTCGATTGGCTAAATATTACATCGCCTCTCAGATTCGTATCGTGGCCACACGCCTCGGATCTCCTTCGAGCGCCTATCCGAACCGATTTATAAGAGCAGTCCGAGCATCGTCGAGCATCGCGCCGCCGGTGCACCAACACGCGTGCCTCTGCGCTAATTCACCCTCACCGATACGAACATTTGCCAAGCGGCTCTGATTTATCGGCGCGTGCTTCTTCCTCTTAGCCTCCGAGGTGTAAACTCGATAGAACAGTTTCAGTCCGGATCATCTCCCTCCCGGCAATCATCCCTGCGACGACGCGCGATACTCTGGAGCATCGCGAAATTCTATCGTACTCGATGGCTGAAAATCGCTATTATTTGTGTCAATCGATGCTTCTCATTTCCATTTCCCACTCTCTCGGTCACTGATTTATTTAATCGTCCGATAAATAATAGAGGGTAGACGGGGGTAGAGTGCTGCTTAGATCATAGCAATTTCGCTATGAGCACATCCGGTACTCCCTCGGCTCATTCCTCTCTGGGATACTCGGATACTCGGCCGCCATTCGCCAGGCATTTCTGATTTACCGGCACTCGGTTTTGCCTCCTTGGCTTCGACGAGGTGCAAACGCGATAACGCACGGGCTAGCAATCATTTTCTATGCTGGAGGATTCCCCGGCGATTAATTTCGCGCTGTTTTATTCACTCCCCTTGTTGTTTATCAGCAGCCCGTTATTCGCGGCTCTCACATTTTCTCTCCCGCCTGCTCTCAGCGGCTCGAACCCTGGGATAGCCCAGGATAAAACTTTGTATCTTTATCCATCTTTATCTTCGCACGGCCAGATTAGGATTTTCCAGAGAAGAAGTCGGAGAAGAAATTTGCCTGAACCCTGAAACGCAGCTTTTACCGCGCTGCTGCTCTACTGATGGATGAAAAACGGAAGTTCGCTTTTGCTCATTGGACGAAGAACCGAATAAGCGTCCGCGACGAGGTTCCGATTTGCATCTGCCGTGCTTGTTAGTCTCTGAAGAGCGATTTTCTCGCGGCTATGAAAAATCGATTTAATCTCCGCTAGGGTGCTTGCTTGCTTTGCTGGATCGCCATCTGCCAGCTAAGTTACGACACCGTGCCGGACTCGAGTAATATACTGGGCGACGTGGAAAAAGGGAGCTCTCGCGCTATGCGATCCGATCCGTGACTTCCTCTCCATCCCTCTTTCCCCAAAATCATTTTATCTTTTGTCAGGGCTCGCGATCCTCTCGAGGCCGATCGAGAATGATCGGAGTACGTCGTTCGATCTGGCTGGGTCCTATGTGGACACGGAGCTATTAATATCACTTATTTATAAATTGTATAAGAATCCAATGACGGTATATCCGCCATCAGATGCATTCGCTAAATTTCACATTCAATCTAGCCTGTCTCGAATTTTAAGCAGAAGCGCAGCAGCGAGCTGGTCCGAGTGTGCATATTACGATTGCAGCGGAGATGAATCGTGTTCTCACAAGACGCGTAGAGGGATTATATAACCTTTGATCTTCCTTACAACGGTTCATCCATTGTACAGGTTCTTTCTTCGAGCTTGCCGTGGATCTAAATTATTGCCTAGATCTTACTTAAAGAGCGTAGATTATTATTTATCATCGTGATTTACACAAATGACCGAACATTTCGTGCCACCAGATGTTTGCCTTTAATAGTTGCGCGTCGCGAATTATATGCGCGTAAATACAATCATTCCCAAAGTAATACGATTGTTCGGATCAATAATGAAAGTCGTAGCCACTTATTGGACGGTCGAGCCAAGAGCGCTTTCATTCGATTGGAAAGCAAATAAGATTTTTCACTGAAAGGATCGTAAAATAAAATGCGGGCTTGGATAATGCAGAAATCATACTGGTGGAGTATTGATCATCCTGTTAGATATGGACAACTATACCACGCCTTGGAAATAAATTTATTTCCTATATACATCCCATCGGGTACGCAACGCGCAATAAACCTTATCTGAATCAAAGCCATGGGAGTCACATCTAGTCACTTCCGGTTACGTGAGTCATGCCCCTTTTTCAAGATCAGCTTTTCTCACGACCCACTTGAGAATTTGCGTAGCTTCGCCATTCGATCTGCGAAAATGTCTCGCGAGTGGACTCTGTGCTCGTGGAAACTCGCAAATCGATTGCCAAGTACTTTTTATCGGTGGATGCTTCAAGGTTTACGATGTAAGAAAGTGGCGAGAGGGAAGGGGTTGGGGAGAGAGACAGAGAGAAAACGTCAAGAAGGAATCTTGAAATTGACTTGGCGAAGATTGGAAGCGAAGGCGGAAGCGATGGTGGTGGTGGTGGTGGTGGTGGTGGTGGTGGGTGATGGATCTGGTGAGAGCAATATTTACGGCGGATCGAGTAGTGGCTCGGGGACGCAACCTGTCCTCTCGCTGTCGTCGCGCTCGACCTGCCGGCATCGCTCCGGAGAGCAGCAACGTGCGAACAGGTCGCGCCGGCGTCCCGCAGATTACAAATGTGGCGTTGACCCCGCTCGTTTCGAGGTCGCGTGAGCGCTCCAAATTATATGGAGCGAATCCACGGATAGCCGAGAGCGGACGTGATGGCCCGATCGAGGTTAGGTCATCAGCCGCTTCCCAATAGCTCGTCGACGTACACTTCTTCAACGAGGCCTCGTTACTCGCAGATCTACACCCACACACGCAGAGTTTGCAACACGCGAGCCAGCGAACCGCACCAGCCTCCCTCCGCTATCAGCTCGAGCTGGACGATAACCGCGGGAGATACGCGAAGATGATGATGATGATGATGATGATGATGATGATGATGATGATGATGATGATGATGATGATGAGAGGTGTCCGCGGTCGAGGGTTTCCACATCCAGATCACGCGGTTCCGATCAGCCTACAGGTGCCGAGGCTCCCGATAAGGCCCTTTCCTCCCTTCCCCCTTCGCGTAAAGATTTTCTCTCCCGAGATCAATGACCGACACTTCATTTTTCCCGTCATCTCTTCAAACCGAATTTTTCCCTTTGCCGAATTCGCTGATTCAACGTTACGTATCAATCGCGAGGTACGCTATAGTCGCTCCCTCTCTCTCTCTCTCTCTCTCTCTGGTTCTTTGGTTCTCACACGTTTCACAAGTTTCTCTGGTCTCGAGTGAATACTTAACACACATGCGCATGCACGAGTACAAAGGTGCTTTTTCTTGGCGAGACTGGAAGATCAAGGAGGATTCCTGACTAGCGTGAGTAAAGATGCCTGCGGCCTTTTCGAGATACGCGAGCTGGCGGAGCGACATGCGGTGATCGCGGACTACGAGGGCTACGAGGGCTGCGGGGGAATCCTCGACTCGACTCTCCTCCGAGAGATATCAGAAAGGATTCCTCGACGACGACTCACCCGCTGCGCCAACGATGACAAAACTCTCCCAGTCCACGAGATGCCAAATCTTCATTGGAATTCTCCGCCGAGGGGAAAAGAGTCTTCCACCACCATCCCTCGCGAGAAGCGCACCTATATGTATTTTTTTTTTTTTTTTTTTTTTCAAAAAGCACACTGTCAAAACTCAGCTGGAAATTCTTCCTAACGAGATTGATTTACGAAACGCATGATTCGAGATCGAATCCGGTGTGCTCGTAACGCGAGATTAAGCTACTAAATTCTTTGTGATTCATTGAGAGATGGAGAGAGAGAGAGAGAGAGGAAGAGCGAGATGACATCGGGTGGTAAGTTTTCGTCAGAGTACGAGAAGACATCTGCGAGGTTAAATTTGCTCGAGCGTAGAAACGAATGCGCGAGACAACATAGATATCTCTAGGAAATTCCTGTCCTGAGAAGGGGAGACTAGAGAAGGAAGAAAGGGAGAGAGAGAGAGATAGGGGTCCCACACTCTATACGTATAGTCGGCGAAGGACATATTTCGAAGTCACCTATTTATTCATTTTATCCTTAAGAGCGGCGTGGATTGGAATCAGCGAGGACAAGAAAAAGCGGGAAGAAGGAGGCAGATAGCGGGAGCAAAGATTAAATTCTCCCTGCGAAGGGCGACGCGAGGCTAAGTTATGCATCTCGGTCAGGCCCTCCTCCTCTTCGGGGACTTATCTCCGGGGCATCTTGGCCTTCTCATAGCCGCTCGGGCTCTTCGTGGCCGCAAGCACGAGGGAATGCCGTGGCTGGCTCGTTCGCATCCGTAAATCACGGATTAAATAAAATAGCCTAGCAGCGAGAGTCAAATGAGACGTCAGCGCTGGGCCACCACCACCACCACCCCCTCACCGAATTGCTCCGCTCTTTCGATCTTTTTCAGTTCCTCAACGTCTTCCCTCTCTCCCTCTGCTTCCCTACTCCAAGTTCCCCGTCTCTAATGTCTCCACCTCTTTCACGAGCTCGCTTCTTTCCCAACTTTTTTATTCGCTCGCCGCGCACACACCATCTTTTCACGTATTACCGCCCGACACGGGAGAACTCGGCTGGAATGCAGATTTGACCAAAGGAGAATGCTTCCCCGAAGACAGCGGCGAATTAAGGTTAAGTGGGAATTGCTCGAGCGACCAGAGACCTTATTAAAATGCCATTGCGCTTTTTCACTTCCACCGATAATTTATACCTTCCAAGTTCCCAGCACCCTCTTTCTCTCTCACACCCCCTCTTTTTCCCCCTGCTCCGCTCCGCGTTCTATACTGGATCGCGGAGAGTCCCTAGCTTATTGCCAACCGCGCCAAGATAGCTCTAGCCCAAATAAGTGACAGTCTAATGGTCTACGGAAGGTACTTCCTGTTCGGCTTGGCATTCAGCGATGGCGTGCGAGTTGCGGACCGCCCGAGGGGGCAGTTCGAGTGCATGTTCCGTGCAGCGGCTTCTGGGTATCGCGCCGACATCCACTCGACGGCGCCGCGGGATCGGCCGAGGGTAATTGGAGCGATCGGCACTTGTTTTCGCACGGCGGGATCACGAGCGAGAGAACTCGACCTCTCGCTCTGCCGCTCATTACGCGCCCTCAACCCCTTCCCCCCTTCCTACATTGGACCAACATGCTGCTAGCCACTCTATTACCAGATCCGTGTCTGCGAACTCTTACGTAGAGCCTCCTCATGCCTACGAGATCCATGAGATCCTCCCGCAGCCAATAAGCGGAGGCACGCATATAAATCTTTAGCTTCTTCTTCCACGGATGCTTCGAAACCGCTGGAAAAGGCTGGAAACCGCTCGAAATGCTTCGAAGCGATCGGACATACCGCGCAGAAATCAGCTCGCTCACGCTTGCGGGGAAAAGATGAAATTTTTTAAGAGTCCGCGATTCGGATCGGACCGGACCGTATGGAGAGACGCGAAACTCAGCTGAAAATTCGCGTGCGCGTTAATTAACGCGCTATCCCCGGTCTCTCTTATCTGCGTTGTTCTATAACATAGACGAGTGTTTATGAGCGGCTATCAGCGCGGCGAACGTTAACGCGCGGTATCAGGAGTGCTAATAAATCATTTTACGAGAGAACCGAGTACCGAGAGCCGAGACCCCAGCGCGACGAGCAGCATTCGTAGAAATAAGAGCCTTTAACAAATATACGATTCCAGCGTGAGCGAAATAAATAACTCGATCCATTTATCTGATGCCGTGGGTTGCCGGGGTATTAAGTTTATAATTAACATCTAAATCACTTCTCTCTCTTTCTCCCGATCGTTTTGCTTGCTCTGCCAACAACACCTCCATTGTTGCTCGAAATGATCGGCGGGATATGATCGGTATATCCTGGGTATGGTAGCCTGCTGTTTGCTCCTAGAACAATCGACCAGTCCTGAACAGGCGAGTTCAGTTGATTTCTAGCGTTCGCACGGGACACCGCCATTTTCTCGCAGGGCTCATAAAGATGTTGCGGTGAATGGATGCGCGCAGCCACCTATACGCGAATCGGTCTCGCCGGACCAATCTGCTGGATAGAGAGGTTTCGCGATATCGAGCGTTCGTATGTAGTGCGAGGCGCTGGCGAGTAAGCGAAAAAGACGTCCCGACGAGGAACGAGGGGAGTTACGAGGACACCGGATCGTAAAGATGAGGAGGCCGCCTTCTCCTTCGTTCCGCAGTTCTCCTGGTTCCCCTGGTTCCCCTGGTTCCCGACCAGGCAACCAACCATCCAATTGACTCCTGTATATAGTATACCGCGGAGGAGGCATGATTCAGACCAGCAGACTACCACCTTCGCTACTACCATATCTTCTTCGAATCGTGATACTCGTGACCCGCGAGTCATCTATCTCTTTCTCCCCTGTGCTCTTCTCGTCCCTCTCTCTTCTTGCCCTCCGCTCCCTTTTCCTCCTTTTCTCTCCGCTTATGAGTTTCTTCGTCCTATCCCTCGAACCCTTGTGGTGGTATCGACGCGCTCCGAGAGCTTCCGATCCGAGAGCTCCCCACGTCAACCCCCTCTGTTCTCTCATTCGCAAGAAGATTCGCGGACCCATTGGAATTCGTTGAACGTCTGGTCCCATTTTTTTTTTCAGCGGAAGGACATCGCGCTTCGTGATCATTTTTCTCATTATCTCGATCCTTGGTTTAAAATTGTATTACACGTTTATTCGAGGAGTACCGCAATGAAACGAGTAGGATGCTTCATGCTAATTGTCTTGTTAACGACATTTTTTATTACGATCGCAGAACCCAAGGCATCTTCAAGGGACGCTGAATCAACCGGTTCGGCTTAATTCTTTAATGGCCTGCGGCTTAATTAAAGCTGATTAAGCGAGGCCGAGAGTGGTCGAGTTATGATTGTGGATCTCTTTACGGCTATTTACATCGTGTTCTGTAATCGAGGGTAAACGCACACGACTGTGTCGCGATTCGTAATGTGGCGCAACCCGAAACGGTCCTTGTCCGCAGCTTTTCACGCCGAAGCAAGATGGACGGCACATGACACAAATATCGCAAATACCAAGGATCTTGCAGGAATCTCAATTTTATCAGAGGGAGGGAGGGAGGGAGTCAATGAGTTTCCGAAGGGGTAGAGACGGCCAACACCAGCCACAGAGCCAAATGTTCATAACTTTAAGGGATCGCACTAATGAGGATTGGTATGCGCGCGTGTAGCAGCGAACAAACGCATACCGACACACACGCGAATGTACCGAATGGAGAGAAGCGACGGCGGCAGCGGTCGTTAAGTAAAATTTGGTCGTTAATTAGGAAAACGAGATCGCGCTAATTGTGCAAGTAATATCGTTGGTCAGGCAGGTGCGCGCGCGCGCGGTGAAGATAGCGGCGCATAAAGTCCAAGTAGTTCACCTCGTACTTGGCTCCAAAGTGTTTTCAGGCCATCGCTACGGTTACGCAAGGGTACCCCGCGAGCTACTACGAATCCTTTGCACATTTGTATACGCGATAATCACACGATCCAGCGGCTCGAGATTAAGCTCACGCACATCGGAGTAGCGGAGCACGAGCGAGAAGCCTCCTCTCTCGCTCATGCGGACCCTTCGTTTTTTTTCCCCGCCATCACGAATCACGTATGTCGCCACACACGTGTAGCGATTCGTTGCGGTTCGCTCGAATGAAGATGGTAATTAGAGCGAGTTTCTTTTCGGAGAGGTTTCGGTAAGCAGGATATATCGAGCTGCTCGCCTCATTTACCATATCGTATAACTTGAATTTCTCACTTGGCCCGCCGAAAGAGGAATAATACAAATTTGTTGAAGTCGTCGTTGTCGGAGTCGGAGCCTGAGCCGGAGCCGGAGCCTCCGGGGTGACCACGGAAATGCATTCTCCGTCGAGGTAGAATGAATTTCGACGTGAGTTATTTTCAATTCGAGAAAGTCAAGTAACTCACCCCACGCACACATTTACGGGTTGTACGTACGCGAGGCGAGCAAGCGACGATGCAGGTGGTGATGGTAGCATCTTCTCTTTGTTTATTTGCTTTTTTCCCGCTCGAGAGAGGTTCCTCGAACCTTTCTCCGTCGAACGACCCGGGTGACCTCTTTCTGCCATCTTTTTCTCTCGAGAGAAATGGAAGCTCGCGTGTGCCACACGTGCTCTGCCTCCCACCCCCTCCCCCTTCCATCCCTCTTCGACGACGATAATTAGGCCGAGAAGACATCGGGAAACAAACTCTCGCGGTATAGAAGAAGCGCGTGCTCTTTCGCAATCGGCGAATCCTCGGCTAGCGTTTACGACTGCCGTTCGTCCTTTTGGCTGAAAATCCGTGCGTAGAATGAAACTGGAACGAAACGAGGAAAGTTCGGGTATTGCTCCGTGGGGTATTTCTGCGATCGGAGCGACAGAGCCGAGAGACAGACGACACGCAAAAACATAGTCACGGAGTCAGAAGTCACACACCATAAATGGTCTGTACGGTATCTTCCGTGCTTTCGTGGAACGAGACGTATCTCTCTCTCTCTCTCGCTCACTCTCTTTCGGCCTCTCTCCTCGCTCGGAGATTTACACGGAATCTTGTCCACCCTCTACACACGCCTCATTAATATTTATCGAGAACTTTCATTTTTTCCGGAGACAGCCGCGCGATCCGCGTGTATCGTTACGTCGTTGAGACTTTTTAATTCGCCTCTCGGAGATGTTGCTCGATGCTCCTCTCCTGAATCCTCCTGACTGGCGAGGCAGACGGATGTGGTTCGTTGGATGGAAATTCGTCATCCACTCGTATAATTACAGGCAGTATATATCTCGGCTCAACGAGATGGCTATCGAATCTGAGCGAAACACGTCCTTGCAGAGGCTTGCACGACGCAACGAGCCTTCGTAAAGATGAGGAGGAGAGAAAAAAGAAGAAGGCTTACGACACCTTGATGCGTTTCGCAAAGAAGATTCGCAGAAGGAGTGTATCACGTTACGAAATTCGCCAAAGTCTTGATCACCGCTGGTGGCGATGGCGATGGTGGTGGTGGTGGTGGCGAATGCCAGGGGGTTTTGGCGAATTTTCTAGAGGACCGATCTTGAGGTGCGCGTGCACTTGTGGTTGACCTCGCTCTCACGGATCGAGCGGGGCCTCCATGCACGCGCGTCCGGTCGTCAAGACGAAATCGGAGACTGTCCCCTTACTCCCATAGTTTACGGCCCGTAAATTACGTCCGTAATCCACGAAGACTTCGAGAGCGGCTCGTAAAGCGGCACAATTAAGAGTCTCGAACTTGGAAGATAACGCCGATTCAAAGTGTTCCAGGTGGCGCTCCAATCGGGAAAAGAATCCAGAATGACCGAGCAACAGAATGCATCCAGTATCACGGTACAAAGGCGTGAGAATTTATGAAAACTTTTACGTATTTACGTAAATCAGTGCGTAAATTAAATAATTTTTTATTACCTGCCCTCGGCGGGTAATGAGTAACATTTTCATCGAAACTTTCAGGATTCCTCTTCCTTCGCGAATTACCACCACGACGATACACCGCTACCAATATCGCTACCACTACCATCACCGGTGTCCCGTGAAATTAATACCACCTGACAAATAATTAATTTTTAAGACGTGCAAAATAAGAAAGCTCGCTCGAAAGTAATTTTTTATGTGGGCTGCGCGCGAGTAGGCTTCCGGAATGAATCCGTCCTGACGAATAATGAATTTGCGATCTCCGCAAAATGATGCCCGATCGTATAAAACGCATACGCGAGATAAATACTTGAATCGAGATAAAATCACCGGCCGATCAATTTCCCTCGACTGATATTACTCGCGAGGCGGAAATCCGATTATCGATGCGTTGCTTTATCAACAAACAAACAGCTCGTACGTATTATAAACGATTAATAATTATTATTATAATCACCCACGAAGAGTTGTTCCGCGAGGAGGATCCGCTATGAATGAGACAGGACCGCAGGACGAGGGAGATTCGAATCTAACGGGATATATGCGCCGGGAGATAATAACGCCAGCCCGATAATATCGATATTATTATGGAGTCTGGTGGGTGATGCTCGGCTCGGGGTATGCGAGGTTGTTATGCGATGAAGCTGATAGGTGATGAAGTATCCGTGATACGAGGGAAAGCACGCGTGAAGCCACGTGTTGCGCGTGGTCCTACGAGCGCAAATTATCAGAGCCGCTGATAATTAAGTTTTCGTAAAATGCGCCAAGTCCCTCATTAAGTACTGGATGAAAATCAATGTGCGAGTCTCGCTAGAGGGATTAATAATCGTACTCTTAAGCCGCGCTAGCCCTCCCCCCCCCATCCCTCCCGGAAAGATAATGATCGGTGTTTGGAACAAGCGAGAGACCCATTGATCAATGCGTGATATTTAATGAAACAATTAAAATCCATTAAGCAACTCGGATTCGATAATGATATTAGAGTTCGATGCAACAACATCGCGGGGCTGGAGCCGCGGGGATTCGCTTCCAGCGGTAATTGGTTCCGTTGGAGAAAATTCATTAGCGACCACCACTCCACGGACTCTCGGTGGACCACAGGGTACACACACACAGGGTGATGAGTAAATAATCGGTACGGAATGTTTCGCCGTGATACATTAATCAAGCGACATTCCGGGGGCATCCAGCGCGCACACTACCGGCTAAGATCTCTGAGAAAGTGGAGCTTGTCGTATAAGTCACCATTCATTGGTCGTTCCACATTGGCTCTCTCCCGCGACATTTAATGTCATCTCTTTCGCGCATTTGTTCCTCCTATCAATGGAAGCGACGCTCATCTCCACGCCGACACCGACACCGCCGGCACCAGCAGAGCTTTCGACTCTCACGTTTATTAAGCCGAGACATCGTCGTGCCACTTTTCACTTTCAAAAACTTGAACCAGTTGCACGGGACAATAAGTCAGTTCAATATCGTCTATAGGGTCCTTGCTGCTTGATCCACGTTAAAACTTGAATCGAACTGAACTGGTTTCCCCGGGCAACAAATGAACATTTCGCCGCCACTTTTCTTCGCTTTAATCCTTAGAACGCGAGAACCTTTCAATAAAATCCCGATCCGCTTTCTTAAGAAAGTACACGCGGGAACGTTATCTTCTCCCTAAATACCATTATGCAATTCCCGCGTGTTACTTTGTCTCGAGAGAATGGTCAACTTATAGTCGAGTTAACCAATGGACCACACTCGTTCATTATCGCTAAATTATTCTTGGTCGTGCGTAATTTCATTCGAACGTGAGCGCGCGTGATCTCACCGGTTTATCGAAACATCTCTGGGACTATACTCTCACGGTAAGGCAGTTCTACGCGATCTCGGCAGTGATCTGATTTTTTAATTTTCTACTTCGCGATCGATTCTCTACTCCAACGCACGCCACGCTTCAATGAAGTCATTCCCTTATCCAACTATCATACGAGCGGTTCTCACAGTTCCTTCACCGTTCTACCACACCGTTCTTTCGATCGGATAATTCTCTCGGATTTCTTTCTCAAAACTCCAGTGTGGTATCTCGTGCCTACACGATCGTTCGCCGCGATATTCCGTTTCACCACGATTTTATCCTCAGAAACATCGAAATTAATTTACCAACGCGTTACTTTTTAATCTCACGTGACACGTAAATCATTTCCCGAGCGACTTATCAATTTGCGAGAAAATTGCTCATTTTATAAGTTATCGCGAGCTATTTTCAGCGCAAGTGGCTTACCATTTGTGGCAGCTATCGGAATGACGAATGGAAAGGCAGCCTGCATCGAGACACAAAGCCATAAAGATAGCTAGATAGAAATTTATTGATCGTTCAGCTCCGTTCGCGATCGATCGACTTCGGGATCGATTTCCAACAGGCATTGATCGCTTGGCGTGAATCGATCACGATCGTTTACGTGGATCTCACCGATCTTCCTCGATCGCACGTCCCTTCAAGACCTAACGATCTCGTCGCGTTAAGAACTCGCTGTTTTGACTCACTCGTGCTAAAAACTTCATTCGCTAAATTTTCAATCACGTTGAATGAAATTGAAGAAGAAACAAAAAAAAATTGGAATCTCGTAACCAAATTGAACGCATCGACTTTCGCATTGTACATCATGAGATGGTATTCTTATAAACTTATGTAATTCTCTGCCGATAGGTGGACGTAACAAGGGACAGAGATTCGGAAATTAATTCTTTCGAGCACCATGCAAGACGATGAGTTAGTTTCGGTTCGTTCTGCGTATATCCTTGCGAATTGCATAATCAATGAAAAACGTCATTTCTCTTCTCGTTATCGTAACCGTAAGAGTTTATGCGAATGATAGAGCGTTGTGTAGTTCTCGCGTTAATCACGCTAGAACGAAAGGGAATTAATAAGTTTAAGAGGATGGGAAAACCATCATCTTCGATTCATCATAAAGAGAGCAGACAGCGGCACAACGATGCATGCTAATTCAAGGATCGAGGCGAACGATAATTGCAATCTTTATTAATCTGGTTTGTAGAATCTCATTGGTTTCGGTGGAGGGGGTAGCGCTGTAATAATTATAATAAATTGCAATTTAATTACTTCATCGTGCCGACGAATTACACTCGGCAGGTTCTCTTCGACCGCGGAGCAAACGACTCATTAAGACTCTCTTCGAGTTCCCCGAGCAGCGCCACTCGTACCTTGCCACGAGCGGTATAATTTTCGCTTCCGGCTAACTGCTCGCAAAAGAGCTGTTGGAACAATCTGCCAGTCTTGATTAAGCTAAACACAATCATATTTTTCTCACGTCTCGTTAAATGCGCGCTAATATAGATACATTGTCATATTACGTAAGAGCGTGATTAATTCGTAGCTCTATCGCGTGTATGGGGAATAAGGAGAAGGAGCAGGAGCAGGAGCAGAAGCAGGAGGTAGACAGGAAGAAGGAGACGCATTGTCCGTTCCACTTGAACTCGGAGAAACCGGAGACAAGAAAAGTGTCCCAAAAGCGAGGCTAGATTGAGACGACTCTCTAGAGCCTCGTATGGTGTTGTTTATGAGGTCGCGCTGCCTGTAACCGCGAACAGAGACGTAGCCTATGGGTAGCCTATGGGTAGCCAATGAGTAGAATTATAGCTCATTAAGACGTAAAGGTACTCGAGAGATTTTATTTTCGCCCGACCTCGGCCGAATGGCTGTGTATGAATTCAGCGATGCTCACCGGTGCAAATCGGCATTCCTCAAACTATTACTATCGTTGTAAATTATGTAAAGGAGCGTCTCGCAGGAGGCCGGTACTTGCTGCTGGCCCCTTTGTTTTTAGCTCGAAGCAAAAAGAGACCTCGCGCATCTCAGGGTTCGGCGGCATTCGAGCAGAATTTGATGCCGGTGAAACACAGGGGAAGGGGGAAGGGTTAAGGGAGGAGTTTAGAGACGGCTCACTCGACCTAGTAAAGGCTTGTTTATGATGCCATATAGTCGTTGATATTTACAATGATGTCCGCCGACCCGCGCCTATAAAATTATTGCACCGAGCGGTGGGAGCGCGACGGCAGCGGCGGCGCCGCGGACTCCCCACTGGCTTTACGCCCGACATACATCTCGCCATTATATTCACCACCACCGTAAATAGCCCTCGAACCCTAAGATTTAATTTTCAAGCAACGTCGGACTCTGCTAAAAACATTAAAAGCCTCTTATTTCTCAACTTGCGTATGTCTCGCTTCACCGTCGTTCTCCAACAAGTTTTGCATCTCCGTGGTTTTCGCTAGGACGCGCCTCCGCCACTGTGAAGTTGGCATTGCCTTCCTAAGCATTTCAAAAAGAATCACGAGTACCCACTGCACTTTAAATAATTCTATGCCATTTGAAAAATAAAACTATCAAACTCTCGTGATCCCTGAAACTTCTCAATTATCAGCTAAAAATTCGAGTGTTTCTGCCATTGGTTTTTGTGCGTCGCTGCGAGAGCGTTAAACGATATCGGGGAGAGAGAGAGAGAGAGAGAGAGACTGGGCACGGGGCACCGAGCGCAAGGCACGGGGCACGAGGCACGAGGCACGAAGAGACTAGGAGAACCCGCTGATTGTAATTCGAGGCAGGTTCGCCGCAAATCCTGTAGAATAAAACAGCTGGAAAAGGACATACAAAAGATCGGTAGAACTCGTGGCTGCCGATCGTGCCTTTGATCGAGCGGTGCTGCATTCGCCACCGTAGCGCGAGTATCGGCAAAAAATCCGCACAAGATTTTCCTGTTTCTAATGGGAAGACTGAAATCGTACTACTCGGAATCGTTGCGAACCGGCGGGGTCCTTTGCGCATTACAAATCTTCCCCTCGACTGGCCTGCCTCGCCTCGAGGCCGCCCTCGCCATCCGGCCAAGCTAATTTTTCTCCCTTAAAAGTTGGAGATTTTCAAGAGTGACGCGCGCGGTGGCGTCCAGTGCTCTACCTCCAAATGAACTCCCACGAATTCCCGGAGTGGATCGGCAAGAAAAGTGAGCAATTATTCCGGGTAATGCCGGTTTGGTCGAATGGCATTTGTCGGTCGGTCAGAAACAAGAGCACGAGCCGGACTGCATACCAAGGAGACCCGGTTACTTAAGGAGAGTGGGACGGCGCGGGAGAAAGAAGTCGATATCGAGAGCGAAGACAAAGATTGCACCGATCGAGATGGAGCATTTTCTCCGGACGCAAAGTCCAAAGGTAAAGATGTAATTTCATGCAAAGGAATCGAGGGCTGGGGGCCCCCGTACTGCTGGAGAGCAGGAAGCCGCTGCGGGCTGATGTACGTACGGTAAGTACCTGCGAGTAGTAGCGGCTTCGTGAGTGCAGTCGGATAGAAAACTGCATCTTCGCGAGCCCGACGACACAGAGCCGCAAGAATGTAATCCGAACTCCCGACATAACGGGGAACGATCCAACCAGATCACGAGTGGCACCGCTTGTGGGAGAACCCGGGAAAAAGTAGCGGAACAATCGAGAGAGCGCTTACTCGCCAAGATGGACATTGATATCTTTTATCACTGCCATGATTATCAATAAACTTCATGGAGTCCTTCATAAAATCATCAAGCAGTTGGCTCTTCTTAATCAGCTCAGGCTAATCAACGAGTGGAACACCATCAAGTGGTTCGTTTGTTTCGATCGGACGATGCTTTCCCATAATGATTGCACACTGTTGCGCGGCAACTTCTCCAAAGTTCAGCAATTTTTAGCGCGGCCATTTTTCCTCGCACAATCATCGCTAGCACCGTCGGCATCTCTAACTGTGCCTGGCCATCTCACGATGATGGATACCCCCCGGATGCTCCGAATCAATTTCCATCGATTTCTTAGCTTTACCGCGCTAAGATCCTTTTGCGAATCGATATTCAATTTGAAAGGATGCTGGAGCTCGCCGAGTAACTTCGCTCTCGAGATCGCTTACGGGGTGTCGCGCTGCGGCGCTCCTGGACACGCTTATTAATTTGCATATGCATTTTTCGGTGTTGGGCACGTCCGGATGGCTCTCACCCGTTGGCCGTATAAGGACGCAGCCCGGGCGCATCAGGTTGCTCGCTACTATTCGTAGCGTACCGGCCACGACGGAATACATCGAAACATACTTTACATCTCGTGATATAATCCTGCTCTTCGACTCTTATAAGGATCCTCCGCCAAGCCAGGAGCCAAAGGTTGCTTTAATCTGCTTTCACTTTCATTGTCACGACAAAAAGAAACTCGCTTTTCACCGTTGTGCCGAGCACTCGGTAGGAGCCACTTGGCTTTTCCTCGCCTAATCGCCGTTATCGAGATCCCATCCCTCCCCCCCCCCCCCCCCCCCGCCTCCTCGGACGACGGACGGCGAGTTACGTGGCGACTTTTAGATAAAGCTCCCGTCCGACGCATAATTCAGGATTTAATTAGGCTCCTTGTGATTCTCTAAGCGATGTATTCAGTCGCTATCGTGACAGAATCGGTCTTTCGCGCGATATCTCTTTCGGGAGAAAGTTCGATTGATCGATGGAGGTGAATGTAATTTTGGAATTATTTGCATAGATTGCCGAGTGACGAACGATTAGCGCGTACCGAGTTGAGTTAAAGACTTACGATCTAGGACGAGGCAATTCCGGGAAAGTGCGAGAGCATTTTCGCGAAAAGCGAGGATGCGACTCTTATCTGTCCCACACCACGCTACGACGCAAATCATCCGCCATTCATGACTGGATTCGTGACGGTGCTCTCGACAGTCACGAAGAGATGCTCGCTCGGCTTGTTCCGGCCGCTCAGGTTGTTCGGCTCGGATGATTATTACGCGCGCGTTGCAAAGTCGTTCCAGCATGCGCGCGAAGACAGCGAAGTCCGCAGAGGAAAGTGCGTTTAAAAGGCGATTGTGGTTGACGCAGGATGCACTGCAAGGATAATTTATTGCTACCATTTAAAGCGCCACATAATAATACAGCGGCACAACTATTTCTTAATATCCCACACCGAGGCGGCTCGGGATCGAGCGATGAGACGAAAGTGCGCCTCTCGAAGCCACGGCGGAGGGGGGCTCGACAATAATTAAGGACCGGCTTTTACGAAAATCGATATCCGCATGAGAACTGCAGGGGAAAGTTATTTGGGAGTCGGTAAATTACAAGAGCGGCCATCTTCGAAGGCTATCAAGAAGAAGCAGAAGCAGAAGCAGAAGAAGAAGAAGAAGAAGGAAGAGGTGGAGGAAGAGAAGTAGTACGTGATACTGTTACGTAACCAGAACTGGAATGAATCCGACAGAAGTTTTCGGCTTTGGTGAAACTAAAAAAGTTCCTTATCTCTCCGAGATCCCTTATCCCCGTGACAACGCGTAAGGTCGACGTAAGGTAACGAGGCAAATTATCAGGTTACTCCGTTCGGACCGACCTACTCTGACAAAGTAGTTGCAACAGCGGTTGGATGAAAATATGCGCGAGCTAATCCCGTTTGCTCGCGGGAGCATTGTACAAGAATTTTTTCCCCTTTCTTTCCACCTACGTGTCCTTCCTGCGAGGAACAGCCACGACTCGGAGTGACGTTTAATGGCAGCAGCAACAGCAACGGCAACAGCAGCGGCAGCGGCATATCTAACATCGACCGAGTTGACTCGATGAGTCATTAACGAAGGTTGGCTCCGCGAATTGCGGCATAGGCTGCTCCGCGATGTGCACACAGTGTATTTGTGTGCGTGGGTATCCATGCGTGGTGCTCGAACGCTGAACACAACGGTGGACCCTATTGATGCCTTTCATTCGGATTTGGCAATAAGCACCACCACCACCACCACCACCAACAGCAAAGACTCTGACGTTGCACTCGGTCGCGAAACTTATCCCACGAGAATAGCTCTCGAGGAAATTAGTACTCGAGTCTATTGTAGTGCTCGAGCGAGCTTGCAAAAAGTTCTCCGCTTCTCGTTGGTTCGAGCTCGCCTTTCGAGAAATTAACTCTCGGGGGAAAAATCGATGCTCTAACGAAGAGAGAAAAATGAGGATCTGGCAATCAATGGGGGAATTTTTAGAAAACGTAGAATATTAGATCGAGATTACTATGTAAGTTGCTTTAACGTGCATTAAGTCTGTGATTGATTTGCAAGCCGCATCCTCCGGCAACTCTCGGTGCTCCCATCACGAGCCGCGGTGCTCTCGTTTGATGGATCGCGATCAGGATCTCGGGCGATCGATGGTATGCTCCGATGAACACCCGATATATGCCGGCCGCCTTCTGCATTTGCATGCTTGATTGTTTCAACGATTTATTCTCGAGTCAAGTGAGTCTGACTGGGGTCTCGTAATGTTTATACTAGCCCTCATCGATACTGGTCCAGTCAAAATGGCGAGCTTCTTATTCTCGGTCCCGTTGCACGATAATTTATTCAAATGGTCCGAGGATAATCGGATGGCTCGCTTAACGTCGATGCGAGCCCCCGATAAACCCAAAAGAAAAACAGGTGGCCGCTGGCTGACTGACTGACTGACTGGCGGGATTCCATTCCGTGAAGCTCTCCGGGTGCGCGCATCGCTGCTTTTTTGACGCCCTCGACTCGTTCAACGACGAATTCCTCATGCAAATTCGCTCGGCGACATCGAACGATTATGCAAATTCCCCGCTGCTGGCACTGCCGTAGCGGGACCGTTTGGTCCCTCTTCCCGTCCTCCTCCGCGGCTACCACCAGTCGATGCTACCAGGTCGGAGCACGTGAGCCATCGCGCGCGAAATTGGTACACTTTGCACTCCCGCCTGTCTCACCACGACACCACTACCTCACGCAGCTACCTCGTACAATTTCTGTGGCCCTCCGCGCGGGTTCCATAATTTTATCTTAAAAAGCTGTCGGACACACTCCACTTACATAACGTATCATATTTTCCATAATATATTGACTACCTCGACTTTCTACCAAAGTTTCATGTCCCGAGGACATTAAAATCAGGACATTACCGTTTGCTCGTCTCAACGACACTCGCTTTTTTATCAAATTAGAAAACCGCGTTGGTCGAACTGTCGTCGCGAGCCCTCTCCCGCCAACCCCTTCATCTTATCCTCTACCCTCTTCCGGATGGATGGCGTCTTTGAGATTAGCTGGATGGTGTTCGCGCGGCGAATGTTCATCGGTTTCTTCGACTGCCCGGATTTTCTCTCCGGCTGATCAATTTTTCTACCGATTGACAAGCAGAAATTTGCCAGGTGCAAATGTTTTTTGGGGGCACGATGCCCCTTACGGAGAGATGACTTTCGCTGTTCCCCGCGGGCTTCGACCGCATCACGCTCCGCGGTGTCTTCTTCTTTTCTGCCACTATACTCTCCCTCCCCTTCCCTCTGCTCGCCGACTCCGCGCTCATTTTTTCATCCAGCGAGTCTTCCGGGTCTCTCCTCGAAACTCGAGGCCGCGACAAATTGGAAATTACCCTCTCACGTACGCTCGCGCGCGCACCGTCGCCTCCATTGAGATTAATTGATTTTTTTCGACGATCGGCCTCTCACCGCTCTGCGTCCACCGGCCATTTTCGGATGAAACGCCCGATCGGGATCGTGAGAACCGTGACGAGACACACGCTCGCGGCTAGACCGCCCTGACAGGAAGATGCTCCCACTCGGGTATTTCCTGTTACTCCGACTCATTTTTCTCCTTTTTCCTTTCTCTCCCGCCTTTTTCATCTCACAACATCGAAAATTGGCAAATATGACAGATCGCGAACTAACGAACACCTGCTCCGTGCGAGGACCCTTCGAGTCACCAGAGACACCAATGAAAATCATACCCGAAGCGCTGCTATGAATTGGATTAGCGATCGGTGGTCGTAAACTCTTTCAAGGTGTTTCACGTTTGGCCGAAAACACTGTCAGGAGCGAAGCCGACGACGACGATAATAACGATAACGATAACGATAACGGGGGAAAAGAGAGAGAGAGAGAGAGAGGCATTCGCATCAGCAGCTGCCGTAATTGGTACGAGGTCCAACTGGTTCCTTCGCGATCTACGAGTCTGACCCGGGTGGGAACGAGAAAATAAATACTTGGAGTAGCAAGGAGCAAATAGGCCTCTTAATTATGCGGCGAAGCATTTAAGCGAGCACCTGTAGAAACCGGTGGTCTTGATAAATAATCGTATTCAGCCTCATGAATTTACTAGTCGTACAAATTATCAATTAAACTGCGGAATTTCTTGAGCAGCGGAGACTTGTCGCGAAATCTCCCTCGATACCATCCAACTGCTGGTCGCGCGTCATCAATTTCGCAAGTTTCACGCGGTTTCTTCGATTCGTCGTCCATCGGAGAAAAAAAGTCTCTCGTAAATAATAGTACCCAGAGCTTATGATTAATGGATCGCTCGACTTTCAGGGAGTTTATAGTCATGCGCGAGTTAGGATGTGAAAAAGGGCGGGTCCTGACAAGGGCCCACTCGTCTGGGAGCAATATATTAGAGCGGCTGGTGCGAAGTACCGCTTCGAAAGAGTTCGAGGTGAGTTTTAACGTCGAACCGCGGCTTGTAACCAGCAAGAGGATGCAGCAGCGTGTAACGGTGCTGGTAGTAGTTGTAGCTTGTAGCATGGAATAGCCGAGCAGAGCGGTGCTCGTAACTCATGGCAGGATTATTAAATTAATACGAGCGCGGACCCACCTCGCACTACGAGTTTGCGCGCGCCAAGAGATAACCATAGGCTTCCCTTGTAATAGTGTCCTAACGACACAGGACGAACATGCGCGGAACGCTCCGAAGGAAAATAGGAAAAAGAAAATGATTGCGCTCGCGCGCGCTCTCCTTCCACCTGAATTTTCATCGGAACAACGAAAGAGAGAGAGAGAGAGAGAAGGAGAGACCACGAGAGACTCGATCGAATTAACAGAGTCTCGATTATGCTGGGTCCCCACATGACGTGTCTTCCGCATAGCGTTGCGGAGAGATAGATAATCGTCGGCTCGTCCACGACCTACGAGAGCTCTTGGCCTCTCTCGCGTGATGCGTTTGTGCTTTGCCACTGCGATCGCGGACCCCGTCGTGTGCCCCGTGTGTCCCGTGGGGTCGGTCAGTGCTGTGCACCTGGCTAGGGCAGCGCATCGCGATCCTTCCCACGCGAACCTGGCGAAACATTAATTGAAACGTCATTCCCTTGGCGACATTTTCACCTGCTGGCGCTCCCCGACTTTGGCCAGTCCGCATACACGATTAGCCGCGAGACCGACTGTGCCCGTGTCGCTTCCTGGTGCACCTTATTAAACTGAGAATTAACATAGCAGGCGATATGCTCCAAAGCGGAGAGTCGGTCCCCGATCGCCGAGAAAGGAGTCGTGCATCGCCAGCGGGAAATTTATCACCATTGAAGCAATTAATGAGATTTTTCTCGACTAGGAGGCAGCATGGTTCACGAGCGTGGTCTTTGCTCCGAGGATCGTGTGGTCACGTCTCCGGTCCGGACCTCGTTTCTCCATACGCCTATCGCCACCGTGCACCCTGCATAACTCGTGTAATTCGCTCGGGCTCGATATCGAGATCACGCAGGACCATCCTAAGGTGCCGTCCCGTGCAACCCTCGAACGTCCTAATTTCGAAAAGTCACGAATATCCGAGGTAGGAGGGGCTCTGCTCGTTCGATCGTCGGGGATGGATAAGGTTTCTCTTGCCTTGCCTTGCGACATTCTTCTGGTTAGAACCCCCTTTGAACCCTCGCTTTTTTCCTTATCAGTCCGCCATTTAACGCCCGAAGCTGCAAAAATTGATTCAGCGGCATGCCGCGTATTTTGCAATGCCACTTTTGCGTTGCGTTCGTGCAGCAGCAGCAGCAGCAGCAGCAACAGCAACAGCAGCAGGAACGGCAACGTAGAATCTCGCGCGATATGGTCTCTCGGTACTGCCGGTCGAGTTTGACGTTAATTGGCTGTAATTACGGGGCGAACCGCTTAATTAGGTGGACCGTCTCGGCAGAGGCGCCAATTCCGAAATTTATCGACGCGAAGACCCGGGTCTGCCGCGGATCGCCGAGATCGGTTCTCCGGAGGGGTGGGAGCGCAGGGCCAAGGGAACAAAAGGAGAACCGAAAAAAAATCTGGAAAGAAGCCCACGAGCGGAAGGTTATCTCGTGGCTGGTGTTACCTCTATCGGATCTCGCGATCTCTCGGACCTCTTAGGCAGCAGCGTGGAGAGCCGCTAGGAGTATTTGCTACCGCCATTTGCAGCGCCTCCGGTGTTAATTAACCGACGCCACCGCCAGGGGGATCTTCCGCAAAAGAAAGCACATAATCTCTCTTTTATTCCACGCGAGTCGTGGCGATCAACGGCGAACATCCTTGGATCGGTTGAAAATCGATCGGAAAGCGAGCGCAGCGCAAATATTCGCGCGAGTCTCGCAAAACTCGCGACGGCGGCAGCAGCAGCAGCATCGCCGCCTCCGCCGCCTCCACCGCAAATTGCCAAGTAAAATTACCGAGGCTCTCCGAGAAAGTTATCGGCCGAAAAGGTTAACGCAAGGTTGGCTCTCAATTAAGGAACGCCGAGCAATAGATCGCTCTCTAAGATACGTTAACGGATACGGAAAGCCGCAGAGACGATCCGCACGATTTTTCTGCAAGGCCGCCGGTTTTTCCACGGGCGCTACTACCGTGCGGCCACTTATCAGCGCACGGCATCGAAGCACGCGCGTGCGAGATGCAAAAAGGAGACAGGATCGAGAGAAAGGGGTGGCAGGGCTGGCATAGCGCGATCTTTGCGTTGGCGCGATGCCTAAGGAGGCGTTGGGAACCCTTGTAGAGAGATAGCCGTATCGAGCTACGCTAATCGCAGCGTGCCGTGTCCACCCATCGGCACCCACTACCGACTCACGCTTCCCATGCCTCCCATGCCTCCCGTGCTTCCCATGCCTCCCGTGCCTCGCTGCCAACCGATGGAATTACGTTCAACGCCCTTTATGCAATGCTCCGCCACTCTGAATCAATTAAGATTTTTCTCTGCGGGAGTCGCGGCCATTCCTCGCGATTACCGATCATCGCTTTCTTCCTCTCGCTCGCCATCTCTCCCCCATCTCGTATTCTTCCAACGGGAGGGGAATATTGGCAAACCGACGCCAGTCGACTCATTGACTCACGTTTCTTCGAAGCTTACCCAAGCTCGCTTCGCTATTCTTGAAATAGCTCGTCGGCTGTACCGAGGCGGGGGCGGCAGGTGCGGGCGTAAACCCGCGAGGACTCTGGTACACGCACGTTGCCGCAGTCGCCACCGCCACCGCCACCTTCACCTCCACTTTTCCACTCCCGCAGCCTCCGCACTACCGACCGGCAACAACGGCCATTAATAATGATAGGTTGTGGGTTGTCGTGGAATTGGTTAAGTGACTTTGTAAATCGGAAATGTGCCGTTCGTGTCACTCCTAGATACACGCGCACGCACTTTCTATTCCAGTGCGCGAGGGTGTCGTCGAGTACGTGTCGATAGTCGCGAGTGCTCTCCGAAAACGGGTAAAGTCCGAGGGAATCCGAGCCACCTCGTGTCACGGTCACGGCGATATTGCGGAATAAAATCGTTCGGTTCGAGGCCCGTCATTTTACGCGGCGCATTATGTTCCATAAAACTCAAGTGTAGTCTGCAGAGAGAGAGAGAGAGAGAGAGAGAGAGAGAGAGGATGAGGATCGGGGGAGAGGAAAAGAGTGTTCTCCACCACGAGTGATTTACGATAGGAAGGAGAACTTGCGCCATTTTTGGTTTCATGGATTCCCATCCGCGATGCGGCGTGCGTCTTGCATCTGTAATGCCATTATGGCTCATTTAGTTCCACTCGTTGAACCGAGAGTGCTTAGAGCGGAGAACAAACAAACGCTGGAATGAATTCGCATTAGCGATCGGTTAGGCGGATCGATAAGAGAGATAGAGAGATAGAAAAAGAGAGAGAAAGAGAGAGACAGAGAGAGAGAGTCACCAAGTGCGGTACCAGCGGTACTCCAGCAGCAACCACGTGACATTAGCCGATCTCTTTACTCGGCAGCCACGTCGATCGAAACGAGTGGTGGCTGGCTGACTGGTTGACTGGTTGACTGGTTGACTGGTTGACTGACTGACTGACTGGCTGGTTCTCTCCCCCCACACTGACTGACTATGTCTACGTCTTAACGTTCCGTTTCTCCCGGGAGACTACTCTGCCTCGACCCCGCTAGGGAACTCAAAGATAGATATACCTACGGCTAAATATCACTATGAGGCTTGCTTAATCGAGGGATCGGTTCACACGACTCATCTCGTTGCCGATTCCCCCGAGCTAACTGCTCTAGAAACCATTAGCGTCACGCGATCTGCCTACGCCGTTTCCCGCCCGGCAACCGGAGCAAACCGATCCGAACAAATTCATCCTAAGGGTAGCGCAGAAGGATGGCGAAAGATTTCTCCGGAGCGATTGCGTGTGCCCTCTGCAAACGCGATCCAATATTCCGGGCGATCGATCGCCCATATTGACCAAGCTCCACCACACTGGCCGACCCACTTTCCTCACTTTTATCGCTGCTTGCTCAAGTCTCGAGAAATTAAAACAAATCCGCGCTCGCGTATCCATTCGCCTTTATTTATTTCGAGGCGAGAGCACGCGGAATCGTCCACAATGCTTCCTATAAAGTATCCACGCGATCTGGAACGCGCGCGCCATACTCGATTATCCACCTTTGGAGATAATAATAAATTTCCATAATTCTCTCTAGCGCGCTGCTTTCTCTCTCCCTGCTGAACTACAGTGCTCGCTAATTAGCATTTCGGTTTCTAATTCTTAATTCGACCAAGATCGAATAGGTGGGATCGACTGGGTCGAGTCGAGGCGGAATTATTCCCGTACGAATGATTTCCACGATCCTCCGGCTTGGAGAGAGATCCATGGTCATTCTAGGCCATTTTCTCCGAGCGTGCGATCTATCGGTCAGCGTGAGAGATAATTCCGTGGATGGAGGATGCGCGCGTCATGTAAAACGTCGGAACGTTATTCCCTTTGACGGGTCGTACAAGGAGCGTGCGCTCGCGTGCTCGCGCGCAAACTTGCGTCAAGGGATTTCACGATCGGCGTTGAAAGATCGTTTCAATCGGGGCGAGTCTCTGCTCCTATCTCGTCGGATGACTCAGTCACCACTCGCTCACTCGGCTGAACCTCCTCCTCATCCTCCTCCTCTTCCTGTAGGAAAGGAGAGACAGAGAGAGAGAGAGAGAGAGAGGAGAGGAGATGGAAGGAGAAGTTCTTTCGGAAAAAAAATAACACTTCCCACGTCCCGAAACTCACGTTTCTTCCCGGTTTGGCCGCGGGCGACACCTCGTCGACCGGCCACCGGTCACCGGTCGTCCATTAATCTATTCGAGGCTCAATGGAAACCAGATCCTCGACGGGGTACCTTTTACTACTCGCGGTACCATTAAGCCCTGTTCTGCTCCACATAGATAAAGTGCCGCAACTCCACCACCAAGTCTGACTATTCTCCTTACGAGTGTCATTAGAAAGATTCGATCATTATAATTATAGCCCCACGAGATGTTGCCAGTAATATAAAGTTTTTCCCCACGGAGCTGGCCGCCGCGAGTAGGCTAATAAACGTTGGATTAGAAAAGGTTGCTGCGAACGAGCAAAAAAGGAACGGTTCGCCGCTTTTCTGTTCTCTCGCGATCGTTAGGATAATTTATTAAAGGAATCATGGTGAACGGTCAAGGACCTCGCGCTCCTCAGGCTCCTCAGGGCCGTGAAAGTTCCTTAAGAGCCTAGACCCGAGTGAAGTGCATCATGAGAAACTGGCGCGAATGCTCGTTGCTCGTTGCTCGCTACTCGCTGGAGAATGCGCTGGTAGCTACCGATCGTCACTATCGATAGTGGCCTATCGGATCGATGACTACCGTAATGCCGCGCGAGCCACCTTCTTCCTTTAAAAGCCACGCGGCGATAATAGAGTGCTAAGCTCTAGCTGGAACTAGCCGCTCTGTTGACTCTCTTCTTCTTTCACCCTCTTCCCCTCTCTCTCTCTCTTCACGGTAGCTCAAGATCCACCGGTAGATTAAGGCCCGGCCGATCCAATTCGATCGATAATCGGTAATGGCTTTCACGCTACCCGTTCAGACCGAGCGACACTTCAACCATCGAATCTACTTAATGTCAAACATTCGACAGGCTACATGATAGATGACGAATAGCAAACGCCCGGTCGACCGGCCACTCTCATCTTTCGCTACCGATCTCGATCTCCTTTGCTCTCGCCCCTTCCTCGGGAAGACTCGTCCTTTTCTCGCTATCTGAATTAATGAGAGGAAAGAAGATAAACCGTGTAATGCTTATTTCAACATACGAGTTCTACCTTCATTTGCATGACTATTACGCTTGTGTGTGTATGCACGTATGCACGTACGTGGCTAAGCATACATGTATTATTTACAGCCGCGGCAAACGCTGGATTATATTTACCGATATTTATTCGTGTTCCCCCGTGTTAATAATCGATGATTTACATCTAGTCGTACCGGCGTTCTTTGATTTATACCGTAGGGATGCTGTTTCTATTGAAACGAGCGCATTGATTAATGTTGTTTCACACTGTTACTTGAAAAATGGAGCTGACCGGTTGCAATATCGCGAGCCTTTCCATTAAGATCGCTCGATCGATCTCACGATCTTGCCGGGCGATTGTCCAGACACGATCGACCTTGGTTGGAGGCAGGTAAAGCGCGACGCGGCGAGTCCAAGGAGTTTGGAATCCCGTAATCCGCGGCATCTTCGACTTCGGAAAGCCCGAGCGTGGAGACCGCAAGGTGTTATCACTGGATCTTTAGCCGCGATCCATACGCTAACAAACCTCGAGAGTGAAAAACGAAGACATCGAGGCCGGTCGCATCGTTAAACCGTTAAATACCTGCGCGTCCCATGCCTGCCCTACGGTGTCATCGATCTCAATTGCCGATCTAGAAATACCTAGAAACGCGAATGCACGCACGCACGCATGCACCACATTCGACGCTTCAGTGGCAGGAAGTGACACAGCAGCGCTCTCCATAACGATTGCTATACCGAACGAGAGGTCAATTATTTAGCCGGACTTCGTAACGGACCACCCTGAGTTTTGTGCGTAATTTGCGACACCGACAGAGGGGGAGGAAGTAAACGCGGGTGACGTCGAGTGCTCGAGGCGAAAAACAGGAATCGGCGGATCAGAGTGGATCGGTCGGTCGGTACACGTAAAAGGCGGCGGCGGCGGTGGCGGTGGCGGCGGTAGAAGAGGCAGCAGCCAGCCAGCGACTTTCCTCCGTGGACCACAAAAAGCTGCTCCAGTTTGCTGGTGGCCTTAAAGCCCCCAGGAACGTCGACGAACCAGACGCGAACAACGGGCTGCTCGAACTGGATACAAATTCCCGCGAAAAAGGAGACGGCGAGCCGCGGAAATAAATCAACGCGGCGCTTCTACGAGGACTTTCGCGTTGCTCGCCGTACAGCGGAGAACAAAACGAGTCGGCGGCTTCGCGCCAAACAAGGTTTAATTGCAGTCGCATTGACATTCGTACCCCGGCCCTTTGCCTTTGCCTTTGCCTTCGCGCTTTGTCTTTCGTCTCTCCTCCAACTTCGCCGAAGCTCGAGCGGCTCGCCCTCTCCCCTCCCTCCTCGACCCTGTCGACGGCATTCGATTAGTACTCGGAAAACTCTCCCTGCCGATGTGAAGTACTCCCGAAGAATTTCCCCCTTCCTCCACGCCGTCCGCGGAATCGTATCTCGGGATGAAATTGTGCGTGTAATATCGCCAAAGCAGCGAAAAGCTTGCATAACTCCGCGGGTTCCGCAATTGCGTGGACGGAATGGAATTAAAAATTCTTCGTATTTTCCGTTTGCGCCGCGCATATCTGCATATAATGTCGATACGAGACGCATAATTGAAAAGCTAATTTTACGTAACGGCGCGCGTTTCATAATTGTAATTTATTCATTAATATTTTTCGTAACGTTCCCGCTCGTACATTCCGTTTAATTGCTCATTCTTTCTGGCTGCCCCAGCCAGCTGAAATTTTCACAACCACGCTACAAGCTCGAATGATCACCGCTGTTCCTTTTTCCATTCATCCTTGATGTTCGCCAAGGGATTCGCCGGTGGAAATTTCCCTCGACTCTCCCCGTGTACTCGAATCTGCTGGAGAGTCTTCGTCGGCGAAGAACTGGAGCGGCTTTTTGCCGAAGAACCGAAGAAAGTCGAGAGCGCGCGTACCTTTTACGTAGAGCGACGATCCGATCAATTTTCCGATGGTGTGGCACACGGGTTCTTCGCGAGCGTTTAATGTCACCAACGCCGAAGGAGTCGGCGTGTAACTGTCTCGAGAATTGCGACGCGATCTATGGCGGCAGCTGGCCACATGACAGTGACAAATATTACAAAAGCTAATGGTATCCGCGCACGCTCGATGTATACCGAACACTCGATAATTAATTGGTGACTTGTGTATCCTGTTTTTCATCGAGATTAATGCCCGTCGCCTTTCTGACGCGAGAGCTTTCCACCTCGTCGTGGGCAGTGCTCGTCGCGTAAACTACCACTACCACCGACGCCTCCAGCTCTCGGGGGTTGCCAACGCTATCGGTAATTGCAAATTAACCCTTTGGAGATGAAATTGAAATGATTGTTCCGCCGAGAGAGGAAGCAGAGGAGGACTCGCGATAATGTGTTTGTAATGATGCAAGGTACCCGGAGACCGAGTACCTTCTTGCTGTCGTCGTCCTCTCTTTCACTCTCCTCTCCTTTCTTCCTGCTTTCATGGCTTCTTTTTGTCGAGCACTTAACGTCACCTGTGGTCAGATCCTGTGGCGATTATAAAGGCGACGATCCGGCTGACAGTGATAGATATTACGAATTCATGCAAGCCACCTGAAATTGGGTCGGGTCGTGTAGCAGGTTGCGTAGTGCCGGACTTGGCTTAGCCTCCGCAATGGGGGGTCATTTATTATCGGCCTTAGGTTCATCCACTGTTTAGATGGCATCGCTCGTGCTCGCTGACCTCCTCCTTATCTTCCAATCGCGGCGCAACGTGCCATTTTCCCTCGATATCGCCAAGATTTTACGCTTGCCCCACACCCCCACTTATCTCGGGTTGCCCCCGCCTCAGATCCCGCGATTAGCTCTGCGATTAGCCCGAGAAACATCTGTTAGGCGCCTAACCCGTGCTTAATTGCGCCAAGTTGGGACCTCTCGAGCCGAGTGCACCGAAAGGAGCCGTCTAACATTATACGTGGCCCTCCGGACGTTTCGTGATTTATGCCCGATTTTTCCGGCATACCGCGCTTTTACACCCGTTGGAATTAATAAATTAACGAGCCTATGAAGATATTGGTGAGAATGATATTATCGCACCCCGCGGCTAATGACTAATGAACGTCCACAGGCCCGTGGAGTCTCGAGGTACAAATTGCCACGGGTTACCGAGCTATCCCAAGTAGATTTTAATTAGCGTTAATGCAACCCGAGGATCATGCGCTTCGGACGCGCGCGCTCGCATACCGACGCGCAAAATTCCCCCAAATTGGCCTCGCAGCTCCTTTCTCGCCTGGTGTCGCCTCCGAGGAAAAGAACGCGTGGCGTTGCAAAACACCCGAGAGAGTTCAGGTATTCGCGCGAGTCTCGAGATCAACGCGCGCTATTATATGCAGTCTCGATCGTTTCCTACGATCGAACACGAGCAGCGGGCATTCCTTCAGGGGGATTTATGTGCTAATTATACTAATTAATTTATCCGTACACGCGCGTACGCGCGCAACCCGCCGATTTCTGCTTGCGATCAGCTACGCCTGTACTTCGCGTGGCACTCTCGCTTTTAAGATCCTCCGCTCGTCCGCCACCGAATCCAACTCGATCCGCTCTCGAAGAGCGGAGGATCTTCGACGAGCACATTTCCAGCGCTTTTTGCACGCTCTAAAAAGTCTAATTGATTCAAACTCCGAAGAGGACCGTTAAGGACCCGAGGCTACGGAGCTTGAACTTGCTCCGGAGTGGCAGGCTTAGTGGAACGTGGCTATTATTTGAATTAATTCCGGGCATTATTAGATAATAAATTTAATAGAGAGAATGAGCAAGGGAGACCGCCGTAATCTTATTAGCCGTCAACCGAGTACCACGCGGGGCTCTTTATCCTTGCTCATCAACCTCCGCCTCTCCTCCGCTTTCTCCTCGTCCTCGACTGAGCGCTGGCCGGCCTCTTCTCACAGTCGAACCGGTCCATGCCGATTCGTTCTACGCGTCGATGCTGTCCGACGATTTCCGCGTCGTCCTCTCGTACTCGACTCGTGCCAATCGGGAATTATTACTCGCCAATGGCGCCGGAAGAATCACGTTACGTGTCTCGCGCGTCTCCTGATTAAGATTTTCTCACTGAGCAAACGCGCGTTTGTTGCCTTCGTTTTCTCTCTCTCTCTCTCTCTCTCTCTCTCTCACTCTCTCTTTCTCTACTTCTCTCGCGGTCTTCCCCCGGCTCCTTTCTCAAGCTTAGTGGAAGTGGCTCTTCCGAGGAAGCTTTCGAACAATTTGCCTGTCCGAGCAAGGGAATCGCGTGGGCATCCGACTAAACGTCATTGTTCTTGACGTCATTGTTGTTGGGCCCCATTGAAACGGGCGATCATCCTCTCGGTAGATCTTCCACGGCGGACGTGGGCTGCGGAAATTAACTTCCCGCGAGAATTGATTCTACTCCGGCGTAAAGCAAAGGCAAACGATCGAGGATGAAAGTGGTACAGTGACCAACAAAGATACCCTCCCTATCCGAGATGGAACTTGGTGCGATGAAAGTGGAGTAACGCGAAGCATCTGAAAATACTGTTTGGACGATCGATCCACTCGATTATTCATTCATTCGTCTATTCGCGCATCGTTCATTATCATTCCACTTACGCTGTACTCTGTGCCTCGGATGGGGACGGGGTGGCATCATAGTCGGTCACTGTACATGCATGCAGCGAAGCTACTCTACTAGCACGGTGGGCTTCCGCGGTAATTATAGGAGTCACACTTCTTACGGTGATCCCGATCGTTAAAATTAAGGCTCTAATTTTCTCAAGCCGGATCGCCCGGTAAACGTTCCGCACGTCAATAATATTATTTATGCACTGGCTATGTATGATTAAGGCTTTCTTATTAACTACCGCGTGATTGCGCGTCACTGAGCCATATACATTTTTATGACACTCTGCTTGAAGAATTATGGCCCTGAAAAAGTACCGAGCACACGGTAAATTATGGCGCTTCGCGATATTTTCGAGTAGTTACACATTAAAAAGGATAATGGCATCGCCATTAATATATTACCGCTCTTAAGGGGAAATAAAAGTAATTTTGATTTATTCATCAAGCACCGGTTTCTCGAGCAGCCCACTGGTCGAGAGTTTTGTTCGTCGTTGCACTGGATAGACGATGGCAAGTTTGTTCCTCTCGCGCGGTGCTAGCCGCGAAAGAAAGAGGAGGAGGAGGAGGAGGAGGAGGAGGCCTCCAACGCCAAATGTCCAATTATCCACGAAAATAATGAAGGAAAAAATATGTAGGAAAGTGAAAGCCGCTGCATAGCGGTCAGAAGCGACGATGGACGAGGACCGGGAGAGGAGGGGAAGTCCGCCTGCAACTCTTGGACCGAACTGCTCCAGTAATTGGAGACGCGATTTCTTGTGCGCGTTTCAGTCGATCCTCGCGACCCGGGCCCCCGCCGCTCGTTAAAATCAAGGCTCTAATTTTCGGCGACCTGCTTTCCGTGGTACGCATCCCGCTAATTCACTGCCAGCAACCAGCAGTAAACCAGCAGTAAGCCGAGCAGCGAACTAACCACCAGTAGTCTTGCCTTTTCATTTATTTACACTTGACCACCGGTAAACCAATTTAGCGACGTCCGCCATCCTCGCCGATAAAGGAGCCGATTACGCAACGAGACGAGGAGCGAGCAAGTCACCGCTTCTAAATCCGATTAAATTAACGCTGACGCATCGGTACCGCGGGATATTCGTGACCGCTGCTGGATCGTTGGTCGTCATTCGTAATAATTAATGAAGCGAGTCAAATGTAATCAGGAGCGAAGACGAGTCGATAGAATCCTTCCCTCGAGGATTCGTGTGCCTCCGCAGCACTGCTTTTAATCGCAATTACCTCCATTCACGATAGAATAACCGCTCTGATTAGTGTCCGCCATTGTACCGACTTGTTCCACTTCGGTCCAATTGCTTTTTTTGCTCGGCCGCTTCAATGAAAATCTGCCGTTTTGATCCGATTTTTTGCCCAGCCGGATTTTACGAGCTATTAATGATGATTGCCGTCTTCCGGGTCTTGGAGACCGTCGCCTTCTCCCGTGGACGCTCTTTGATAGCTAGCGAGCAGTCATTCGTTACCGGCCATTCTTTCGGTAAAGTGTCGCCTACAAAAGTACATGTGCCGGACTGCATGAATGGGTCATCGACTCTCGTCGTTCACTTTTACTACTCTCTCCGCGTAGTTAATCAGGCGCCGCGCGCATAGCAAACATCACTCGTATTTTTAGTCCTCCGGTTAATGATTCACCGTTCCGTCGAAAGCGGAACTCTCGGTTGCCCGTGCCATCGACTTTCAATCTGATTTCCGTTGATGCGCCAAATCCCCGAGAGTCGAGGCAGGGGATAATGTACGCGCGGTTAACTCAAAGTGACTCCCGACACCGCACGTGTGTGTGCGGTGCGCGTGTTTAGTAGGCCGCTCGAGAAATGTGATTTGCCGATGGCGAAACTCGAGACGAGAGGAAACGACTTTATTGGGTGCAAGGGCCGGCGATGGCTACACGTAAGCGTCGCGTAATGACTTAAACGCGGTCGTAATCACATTGTTTGCCTGTAATTGCGCATTAATAGATGAGAACTGGGTCTCCCGTCGTTGCGGCTCTATCGCGGAATCCCAACCTGCCTCCAGCTTGCGCAATTTTACCGGTCGCGACCAACACGAAATGACGGATGTGCAATTTCACCTCCACTTCCTGTTGACCAGCAGCAGCAGCAGCATCAGCAACAACGAGTGGTAGTCTTATCCGAAAGATACAACGCGATGCAACATCCGCAAATGAGCGGTACAAAAAACGAAGAGGCATCGGCGTGTGATGAAATCACCCGTGGCAGATAGATTATTTCGAATAGCCACGACATAGTTTCGTTTGACGAAATATCAACTTGGACCAATCAGGTTGTGATATTTTGAGGGATCGCGCGCGACCATGCGTGCCTCCGTTAAAATATCCAAGGTGTCTAAAGATCGATTAATATTGGACTAATGTCGACCGAGCATTAGAAATCTTCTCCATCCTCTTCTCTTTTGATTTTCGAAAGAGGAAGTTGCTGGCCTTAGAAGTTGCGGCAACCGATCGTTCATCATCGTGCAACATGGGAAATACACGCCCTGGTCAAATTAAAACCGAAACATTTCCTTATAATTAAGTGATTCGAGGCAGAATGACTGACGTTACGAGAACTATCATTAACCACGTTCTTGGTGCTTGGATGGCTCTGGATGCCGAATAATCTACCGCTTTTCAAACGATGCTCCGAAAAAGAAATCGAGATACGGCGCATTCTCGAAAATTCTATCAGTCCTCCAGGAAGATTTCACGTGGTGATGGATGATACGTAGCCGGGGCATTACGCCTGACGGGCTACCTCGAAAGTCCTCGGTAGCCTGAATTTTTTTTCTAACCCAACTTTAAGCCTAATTTCAGAGCGGCTGCTCTACTCGCTGCTCGCTGCTCTCATCTTGAGCAAATATTTACGCAACGTAATCAGCGCCAAAGAGCTTCTCTATTTTACATGCAACTCGAGTTTGTAATACACGTGGAAAGTGAAAAATATTGCGTGTTACAGTGAAAATTACTGTTGCCAAGATACCAGGAGCGTATAATATTTTTAATGAATAGTTGCATCTCTCGGAGAAACGATTACACGCTGGATATTTATAGTAACTACAGCCGGCAAAATTGCCGATATTCACGCATTACTGATATTCTCTTTGTTCCGGTTTACCACGACCGTTTAAACTAATCGTTCGAAGAATTGGCGTAACATTTTTTCCAACTGCTTCACCATCCGATACACCTGAGAATTTTTTATGGACTTTCAAGAAAATCGGTTGCTCCTCCGCGATGCCGAGACAGCTTCTCCATTTTAAAAAAGCGAAGCCAAGCGACCGGCCAATTGATCCGTGCGCCTCTATTAACACAGCAACGTCCTCCGTAACCAAGGCCGAGTATGTCACAACGGCTACCGCCGGTTGAAATTTGCATAATTTTAAGTTAAGAGTTGGCCGCGCAACAGTACGCCGGTGCTAGTCGATGCAGCAGCGAGACATAACGCAGCGAAGCGACGAAAAACGAGAGGAACCCGTGGAAACCGGGGGACCGAGGGATCCCAGGTGCAAAAGGGATTTTTTACCGGCGCAAAAAGAGCAGAATGAGCTTACCCCGGCGAGTGATCCGGGTTCGCGATATTCCGCCAACATAAACTTGTAACGCAAATACACCATAAAAACTGCCGGAGAAAAACAAATTGACCCTGACACGAGGTACATGCGCGTTCCTTATCGCCTTGAAATCTAAAGTCGCAACGAGACGGATTCCATAGGCGCGAATCGATTAATATATAGCACTGACAGCTGAAATAGCTTGAACCTTGAACCAACAGCAGAGCAAACAACAGAATTTTTGCTCCGGCCGGGGAGTCGTCCGTGGTATACGGGAACCAGAAAAATCGACGTCTTAATCATGTTGGACTCGCGCGCGCGTTCTCTCCCGGTTCTCGTTAAGAGGAGCGAGGGGCAGAGAAGTTTTCCTCGAGCGCGCAGCACAACCTGAAAGGCGGAACTCGGCGTGCGCGCGATAGAAAAGGAAATCTCGGGCTCTCGTGCGCGCGTCAAGGAATAACCGGGGAGATGGACGTGGCTGCTGCCGCTGGGATAATAAAGCGATGTCGTCACTTTGCGATCAGAACTAGTCGAGGTAAAGATATTGCTGGCTGCGTGCGCGGTATCTCGAGCCCCGTAACGGTCACTGGATGCGCCGCCTTCCCTGGACCATTCTAATATCAAGGACTTTGGTGGTTCGCGCTGGAGGAGATAGAGCAGATGCAAGTGACCTATGACCCGGCACGCTGGAACCTGGAGGATATCTGAGTCATGGCGCGCTAGCCGCGTCACTCTACGCGGAACGTTCTACTCCTCTTCTACTCTAGTAATCGCGTAATTAAGCACACACGTTCTTCGATCGCATCCGCCTTCGTCTTCGTCTTCGTCTTCGTCTTCGTCTTCGTCTTCGTCTTCGTCTTCGTCTTCGTCTTCGTCTTCGTCTGCTCCTTCGCCTTCGTCTGCGCCTTCGCCTTCGGCGACCGAAGAATCGGCTCCGCACGATATCGCCGCAAGGACGAACCATTTATTTAGCTTTGCGTCTCACCTATTACCGGCTTATCCGCTGTGTCAGCGATCGCCAAGATTGACGATTGCGTTTCCCCAAATTACCGGGTATACCCCGCAATCTCCCTCTCCCTCTCGCTCGCGATGTCTTAATCTCTTTTCGGCTAATGTGGACCTGCCGTTCGGCTACTTGGACCTGGTTCAAGATTTGCCCTAACATTCCGATAAGAGAGAGAGAGAGAGAGAGAGAGACCCGGGAAGCGCTGTTAAATAATAAGCTCACTCAGGGATGAAATCCGTAGAGGCGATGTTTCATCTCACCCTAACACCCTATTTTTCGTCTTTTTTTAATTTCGAATCATCGAGTCGAGCCCCGCCGGGGAAGACGTTGCGGGGATTCGCGTACGTGATTCTCGCTGATCGCGAATCCCGCGCGAGAATGGTTACGTCGTACGGGACATGATTATTGACCGATCGGAATAATTATTGTAATCTCGGATGGGAATAACGACGAGTCGAGGACAGTATCGACGAGCCCGAAGAGGAAGATGGCAGAGGTGACACGCGCGATGCCACGAAGTTTGTTGCGCGAGTCCCTGGCATCCCCTCATTAAAGTTTTCGCCGACGCGCTCGAGCTGAATCAAAGCTCCTTCGTTCGCTCGGTGCTTTCCAGTCTGGGAAGTCTGGGAGCTCTCGCGACTCGCTAGAAAGTCCTGGCGCAGCTCGTCGTGCATCTGCGCGCTCGAGGAGCGCGAGGGGAGCTCGACGATTTCAATCCAAAACGCAACGAGTGAACGGCGCGACGGTGCATCGGCGAATAATCAAGATTAATTTTAACCTTGGCGCGGTGAAGATCGAAGCACCGATTCCAGAAGATAGAACCAATTAAAGATATCTATTACAGCGCATCCGCGAATGCTTTATTAGAAGAGTGCCGTCGATCCGGCACTCTCCCTCGTGCGCAGCTGCACACGCCGAGAATCACGACCGCGCCAGCGGACCAGAAACGCTTCTTCCGTCCCTCTCGCAGTGTCCTCCCTTCCCTCCGAAAGACGCTAATTTTGCAAGAGAAGAACGGTCCAAAAGAGGCTGAGAGCGGAGCGGGACTCGAAATTTCCATTACTGCGGGTCGTCGCAAAACGCAAAAACGGAGAGCGAATATCGATCGACCAATGGTAAACGGTAAATGAACAGTCCTCCGGGCGACCCTGAGAGATTTCGATGGTATCTCGCTCGATCCTCGATCGCTCGATCGAAGGACATCTCGATTGGCCGAGTTGGAAAACAATGCACCGGCAGGATCGAGACTCTTGCAAATAGTCGGCGACGTAATTATCTGGCGAAATGACGATCTTTCTCATAGGCGAACGGCTCCGGGCTTCGACGCTGCTTCTTCTGATGGGGAACAATAAGAGAGATCGGAACGTGACAGGACGAGGCTCAGACATCCTGCCGGCATTTCCCCGCAGCCGTGCCAGATACGCGAACGAGCGCCTGTCGCCTATGCAAGCGGGTTTAACGTTCTGCGAACACGTGCACACGTTGCAACGCCGATTACATCTTTTGATGCCGGCGAATCACCGTGTGATTACCGGTCAACGGAATCCCGGCCTGACGGACGACGATGCTTAATTGTAGATAATTCTCTCCACCCCCACCCTCACCCCTTCTCTCTCTCTCACTCTCTCTCTCTCTTTCTTTAAGAAAGACGTCCGATTAAAAATAGCGGAATTTCTAAGTGACCAATGAATCTCAATGAAATTTAATGTAAACCCCCGCGCGCGCTCGCGCGCGATTACTAGATTCCAGCCGTCATACCCTAATGAAACTAATCTAAATGCTAAAGTGTTCGTCCGTCTCTCAATCCCTGAACGTTCCTTCTGCTTAATTATCTCTGCGAACAGATGTACTCGCGGAGATTCTCGCGCCTCTGCATAAATGGCACGGTGAACGTGTCGTGTCGAACTATCGCTGTCTCGCGCTTCTCGCGAGAGCCTTATCGTAACCTGCTACAAGTGTCACTGGATTTACAGCGGTATTTGCCGTGGCAATCCTGGGGGCATTAATAACAACGCTAATCTCTTATAACATCGCTAATTATGAAGCGCGAATTTCACAAAACGTCTCGGATTACCGTGCTAGGGATTCTTATTAACGGAGATTAGTGGGATGTTCCCAGTGTTCGCGTTAGACGCGAACCTAACGATTTCTTGCTCGACGCGTATAGGCGCGGACGGGGGCGCGGGCGCGAGCGCGAGCGCGCGCACGCCTATTTGCAAAACTGCACCTTCCCACAAACCGTGCAATAATGCGCGATAAACTTTCGCAATTTTAGAAATCACGATTTCTATAATGACTCGATTAGATTTATAGTTCGACTCGTGTCCAACTGGCCATATTAAATGGGACTGGAGGAGATTTCCATTATTCGCCTTATTATTTACGGAGAATGATTTACGTAGTGATTGGGAAGGTAAGCAGGCAGGCAGGCAGGCGAGCAGGCGAGCGCGCAAAGTACTCGCGAGTCGAGGATTTCAGTGAAAATCTTGACTCCGCTCGAGTCGAGTCGAGTCGAGGCGACGAGGCACTTTATAAGGGGCAGAGCTAGTTAGTTTCTCGAGAAGCAGCGGAAAGTGATGTTGAGGTCTCCATACGTCAAGCTTGTTGGACGCTAGGGAAATCTGGATGCTGGCGGAGTAAGACGAGATCCCCTCGCGCCAGTGTCCTGATGTACCAGGACGGGACCACGTTCGCACAGTTGCCAGCAAAGCGCTTTCGTCTCTCCCTCTCTTTCTCTCTCTATCCATCCATCCATCCATCTCTATTTCGTCAGTGTCACGAGAACTCTCCCATGCAGAGCCACCGCGTAGCTTCCCGCTACTGACCCTTCTCTCTCGTGTGAACGTATGTATGACTTTATGATCCCCGGCATTCAGCGATCTGCCAACGTCATTAACCCGCCTTTTGATTTATCGTGCAAGATTTCGGCCACGTCGATAATTCCAAGCCTAATAACCGCGCGCCATACTTGGAACACCCAGTTCCAGTGTCCGAGGAGCGAGCAGCCTGGAACCCGAGAGGAAATTGAGGGCTTTCACTCGATCCCCGAACCTCGATAAAATATAACTCTTCGTTGGAAGCGCGGCCAAACGTTTAGGAGGAATTAGTCTGATACGTCCCAATTGTAACTCGTGATATTTTATTGTGGAGCGCTCGACCCATAAACTCGTATTTCTATCCCCGACACGTGAGAAAAACTTGGCTAGATTGTTACGTCGATAATCCCGTAGCTAATAACCGAGAAACATAAGAGAGAACGATCCGATCCGTCCAAGTACCGCGCGAATCCAGAGAAATTAAGGGCTTTCACTCTTTTTCTCCGCGTAGGCTTCAAAGTAGTCCCACGACTCGTGAAATAAATAACGACGAGATACGCCGAGTCTCCGAGGTCTCCGGAGCCCTTGGATAAAGGTAACTCGGTCTCTCTACCTTCATTGTTTACCGCGATCGTTTTATATTTTAAAATACGAGCAAGAGAGAGAGAGAGAGAGAGAGAGAGAAGCTCTATTAAAACGTCAATGACGTATCTCGAGTTCTTGCTCTTACCACGAGTAGTCCTTTTTCTTGCAAAAGGAAGTCAATGGTCTATTCTACGGATTATGCGCGCGCGCGAGACTAAAACAGGAATATAACTTACAAGTCGATAATTCCGTAGCTAATAGGCGAGAAATAAAACAACGAGCTAGTCCGATCCGGATAAGCGGCGTGAATCGACAGAAATTAAAGGCGTCTCCACCTATCGCTTGGAGATCCTCTTTAATCCTACACGGAGGAATGACTGAGGAGCGCGAGGAGGATGGGGGAAGTTGAAAATCGAAAGGGCCAAAATCGTTCGGCCATGGTAATTAAGTCATCCGGACTTCTTACTTGCCGCCTTGACGATCTTGCCGAAATGGAACGTCCTGGAAGTTTCGTGGTCGACAAATTTTCGCGCGCTCCGCATTACTCGAAATGATAATACCGCATTAACGAGTCTGGTCATTAAACTCGCGCGCAAGATTGATCTTGGCGGTGATTACGGTCGAATGTCTCTCTTCCCAAAAGCTGCTCCGTTTTACGAATCTTCCTCTCCCTTACTCTTATTAATTACCATTACCCCGCGCAGTTTTGTCCGTCGCTTCGATAACGCGGCTACGAGGCGAGGCGAGGCGAACATCGTTAGAGGACAATCACGCGTCCGCAGTAAATCGGCCATTACGAGCGTTCGGACAATTTTGGATCGCCCTTGGAGACCGAGCACATTACCGAGCCAAAAATGGCGACAATCATCGACATTAGCGCACGGACCGACTGATTTGCCACTTTAAACGCGAGCCACGACTATGATCGAGGTTGGCCCTGTGGCAAACCTCGCGCGCGCACAACTGGCGCTCCTTCGGTTTGCCACTCGACGTGCCCGGTTTATCGATCTTTCCGCGATCTCCTACGCCTCCTCGTCGCGTTCCTGCGATCGTCAAATCAAAGAGTCTCTCCGAGGGGAACGAGCATGCGGATCCTCAGGGTTCGAACGATGCGCGCAGTAGGAGCCGCTGGAACTGGACGAGGCTCCCTCGTCCGGTTTCTCTATCGCGGAGGGTGCGGAAAAAGCGGAACGACTCGACGTCGTATGCAAATGCGAGGACGTAAAATTCAACGCCGCCGCGCGGATCGCGGGCAGCTCTCCCCGCCCCCGCGATGAGATTGCGCGTGGCTGATCGAGGTTCCCGCGGAGGCTGAGGTTCTCGTCGCTATTATCAAGAGTCGCGTCGGGGGCGCGTGCGGAGCGCGGAGGAGGCGACACATGTGTACCGAGAGAGCCGAGAGGGCACCGTGGGTACTCGTCGCGCGACGTATGCAAAGCCAGCGATAAAATCAAATCCCGTGTCTGCGCTACGTGACTGACAGGCCGACTTGTTCAGCGCGGGACGCGCCGGAGATAAAAGCTGGGCCGCATAACAAGGTGCCTGCGAAACTGCGCCGAGCTCACCGCGCGGCTCTTCGCCTCGCGTTTTATCAGTTCGCGGGAATCCGCGACCAACTTTTCCGATGGCGTTCGTTAAAGCGCGGGAAACTCTCGACGATTCCAGTCGTCGTCGTGGTCGTCGTCGACGACGACGACGCTCCAATGCGTATGATAATGGTGGGCTATTTAAAGGGGATCGCCATGCCGGCAAATTACGCGAACGCTCGCTCCTACAAAAATAGCATTGAAAGCGAATCGTCAAGAGTTCAAGAGCGAAGGCCTCGGGGCTTATTCAGCGATGAGAAATAGAGGACTGGAGGGAGACAATAGGTCGAATGTAAATGTGAAAACGTGAGTCCCATAGCGATCGTCTCGTTCGTTCGACGAACGAACGGAAAGTGCTGTTTCGTCGCACGAACGTAAACTTCTTGGCTCGAGAACTTACGAATGCCAAGTACACGCACTTCCTGCCTCTTTTCAGTTGTAATTCAGCGTATCGATTATCGAGGATCACAACTCGAAATTTATACCGACGGCCGCCATGGAATAACAATCGAATCGCGTTGCCTCTAGAGCTTTGTTTGGGTCGCTCGCCCTCTTCCCGCTCCCCGTTCTCCATAGAAGAGGCGCGCGAGAAGAGACTTCCTCCAGAGGAGGGTAGCCACCCCCTTTCTCTCTCTCTCCTAGCGTTGTCCAGTAGTGCGGATGAAAGATCCGGCGAATTCGCATGCGGGATGTTTTCAACGAGAGTTTGGTGAGATAAAAATGGCAGGGGAAGGGGGAGCGGCGGCTCTCAAAGTTGCTGTAGCTCCGGTGTAGCCGGTGTGTAGCGTGTTCGCGAAGCCATTAGAACCCTCGTTACGTGTCATTGCCAGGATATCTCGGCGTGGCCAGAGTGTCCGCGCTCTCGCGGCTTACAATTATGCATCCGGCAAGACAGAACATTAATTTATGGTTGAAATAAGGGTCCGAGCGTGTGCGCGCGCGTGTCGGCGCGTCTGTTTGCCGGGAAGAGCGTGGGCGCCGTGAGTGCCTCGCTTAAAACATTTCTCTGGTTCAACTCGTGCGCCTCCAACGACACGACGCCGTGTTCGTTATTTGTACCCACGTATTTATATATAGCTACGCCCCTGTACTTGCCTTTGTGTTGGTGGACATTCGTACACGTACGCGCGGCAACCTCTTGACCCCCTCGCCACACCTGCCGCGCCCTTTTCTCTTTCTCTTCTTTCTCTCCTTTCTCTCCTTCTCGTCTTCCCGTCTTTTCGTCTTTCCGTCTTCTCCTTCCCTTCTCCCTCCCTCCCTCCGCTTCCACTGGGAGAGTCACTGCGATGCAGGCGATTAATAACCGAGGTGTTTCGAATAAATTAAAGCACTTACTTATCTCGCGCAAGCTGCGGAGCACCGATAGTGGAGTCCACGCAGCCACCTAACATGCCAGACACATTCGTTGAATTCGTTCTCGCCTATTCAGCCGATGTTCCCGCCGAGATCGGTACTCCCGGCTACCTGGGTGGTTCTATACATCAACTTCAAGGGCCGCGAGAGCCCTCCTCTTTCGCGCGCGTAACTACCTTGCCCCCTGCGCATAGCTCTCCCTCACCCTCCCCACCCCTCTCTCTCTCTCTCTCTCGCGTCCCCCTTCTACAGTATGCCGCCTGCCGCCTGCCGTCGTTTCTTCGACAATCCGATGATCTATGCACTCAGATTAAACGGCAGCGTTCTGAACTTACTCGCTGATACGGAGATTCCACCTTTCCACCTGGTCTCCCTCCCCTCGAGATTGATGACTTTGTCCAGCGGACTCTGATAAACGATATTTCTCCCCCGCCCCCGGGACAGGATCGTTATCGGGTGAACGGCGATTTATTCTGGACCCACCCCCTCCTTATCATTATTCTGTTACGTAACACGAGAAAAGGACATCGCAGTCCTGCTCCCGCTGGGGCTCCCGCTCGCGGGTTAACGAGAAGAAAGAGCAAAGATCGGTTATCGAAAAAGCACCAGAAACACCCATAAAGTGTCCGTTGCAAAATCCATGGAGGCAAAGTAGGTTAATCGCATAGTTCTGTTCCCTTGTAGAGAAGCGACACGGGGAGCAGCAACAGCGGCAGCGGCAGCAGCAGCAACAGGTGTTACAGCTGGAAAGCGATCGTTCTCAGTAATCGTTTCTTCCGTTGCGACGCGATTGCCTCACCGAGAGAGTCGACGGGTTCAAGATTCTCCCATAGATCGCGAAGCTCGTTGCGAGCGCATGCACACCAGGAGCCCCATTGGCCGATGGTAATTAACCCATAAAGAGCGCTGGCATAGCTGGCATAGGTGTACCCTGTGCACAGGCCGCTACATCGAGAAAGAGAGACAATGGAGCGAGGCTTTTCGATCGCTAGAGGCGAACGGCAGCTCAGAGACAATCGCGGCAAAACCGACGTCTTATTTCTCCCCGGGCATCCTACCGCCACCGGACTCCCCTCTGGGTCGTGACCCTAGTGCCGAAGAGCGTCGTACATGCAAAACCAGATCGGTAACCGACTCTCCTCCTCTCCCTCCCTATCCTTGCCCATCTCTACCTCGCTTCTCCGTTCTTCCCCTTCAAATTACTGCACGCGAACCCCGAAGAGCTCGAGGGATTCGAATCATTTCTCACCGGAGATCGGAAATATCGGGTGGACGGAGCTATTTATTAGTCGATTCGCCGAACGAGCCAAAGTCTCGCGATTGGTAACGGTGAACGGGACTCGGGCGCGCGATCGGCTTCCGGGATGTCTTACTCACCTCGGACTTTTATAAGGTCGCGGCCCTTGTGAAAGATTGGCAGCGCGGGAGCAGCCCACCGCCAGTCCGGACGAGGTGCCAGCAGCGGTGCTCGACGCCAACGGCAGGTTCGCTGGGGCTTAACCTTGACGATCATTAGAAAGCAAAAGATCTCATCGTCCTAACCGAGTGCGACTCCGCTCGGCATCACGACTCGTCCTCGCTCCTGCAACCTCGCGCCGATCGCTGAAGGATCGCTCCTGCCCGGATTCAGGTCACATTCCTCCGTCCTGCCGTCTACTCCTTGCCACCCTCCCCTGTTCCCTGCTTTAACGTACACATCCAACCAAATTGATTTCCCCTTCTCAAACCTGTCAGCGTAATCTCTCTCTCTCTCTCTCTCTCTCTCTCTCCCTCCGTCCATTCATCGTGCCAGCGCGAGGAATTTGTCTCGGGCTCAGTTGCAGTTCCTACCATCCAAGTCGCTGAAAAATTTCTTTACAGGATTTACCCAAATCGTCCGAGATACGAGAAGATAAAGAGGTTTCGACCGATGGTTCGCACATTAAAGATCGCGATCGAGTCACTCGAAGACTCGGAGACTCGAATGCTTGCGCAAGAAAGGATCTTCCGCCGTACAAGTGACAAGTACAGCAAAGCTTAACCTTGAAGTCGAGTAGAAAGCGAATGATTGCGCCGTCCTAGTCGATCGAATCGTCGTCGTGCCTCGTCCTCGCTCCTGGCCTCTCTCATTTGCGATTTATAGACGAAACGAGTGCACTTATATTCCAACCACGACTCGTCGGCCGCCGCTTGGCGAAACGTCCTCTCGCTCGCTCCCGCAACGACTGGATCAACGACGAATGATTCTTCCCCGACTAATCGGAGATTTCTTATTTTTTCCTTTCTTTCGATGGAATCCTGCTCGAAATACTCGCGCGCGCTATGGGCGTTCAGAGTCAAAGATTTTTACGCGTCTCGCTCGATCTCTCTTCGCGCTCTTTACGGCTGATATTTATCGATAATGGAACTATCGAAGCATTAATATCCTTAAGTTTAGATGCTTCTAAATGTGCTGAGAAATGTATTGAATTTCACGGAACGTATTCGCCGCATAAATGCGGTGCGCGCGAGGTGCTGTAATCAGTACATTTTATCTGGCTGGGCGAATCACTCGCGGAACACCCACATTCGAATGGCGTTTCGAAACTGCTGCCACACGACCGTAGCTACCTTGGCGATTGTCCGCCTTTTTTTCCTGTTCCTTCGCTTCCTCTGTCCTCACGAGGACGACATCCACCGATGGTGGTCCTCGGAACCGCCAGCCCGCCAGCCAAAAATTATCATCTCCGCCAAGCGCGAGACGGAGGGGACCTCCTCTGGAAAGATCCCAGGACGGACAAACGAGGTGATTTAAATGTATCGAGGATTCGCCAAGTGCGTGCTCGCGATCATAATCGCACCTGACGCCTCCACCCCGCATTCCGACCTTGTCGCGATGTTTTCAGATCGCTTTCTTGTCACGGTGCCGACCACCCCACTGTCACCCTCGCCACCACCACCACCACCACCATCATCATCAAATGCCACGTATACGTTTCGTCTCTCAAATCAGATGGATCGCCATACTCTCGTCCTGAACTCGAGACTTCTCCTATGGATGCGCGCGTCTCCGATATCCAACACCCTCCTCTGCACTTAAATCCTCTGTCCATCTTCCCTCGTTTATCGCGAATATTACGCCACTCCGCCATCTTACATTTTATGTAACCTTTTAGCGTCGCCGTTCCTCTCTTTCTTCTCGAGGCCTAGAGTACCTCTCGTGCTCAGCCCCTCTCCCACTCCTATTCCTTATATCGCGCTTCGCGTACTTCCACGCTTCGTAATTTTACATTTAATAAACGTACCAAACAAACATCGAGCTGCGCGTTAAGTGCTGCTGCTTCTTTGCTCACTGATAAGCGGAAAACGCGCGGGGTTGCGCGTCTTTCTGGGGGATCCATCTCTGCTCGATGTTAGATCATCGGATCTATCATTTGGCGATCGATAAGCTAAAAGAAACCGTAAAAAATTTGCTCGCTCAACGCTAGTGATGCTCTCTCGCACTTTTTTCTTATTCGTCTTATCCGCACGATCGAAATCACTGGTGTACGGCGTAAAGCGAACCCACCTGTCGACAGGAACGTTTTTATCTGCCCGGTAAATCGGCTTTTTGATTTAATAAGTTCTGGCCCGGAGTGACGTGTTTCGATTTATGTTGAAGCTTCGCTCTCATTCCCCTCCGCGATCCTCCCCACTTCTCCACGGCTTGGACTCTCTGGACGCTTAAAAACCACCACCACCCACGCGAATCGTTTGCTCGAGCAAGCAGCGACTGCGATGATAATTGCGGCACGAAGAAAAAACTTCAGCAATGCATTCAAGTATTCTTTCCAGGATTTGTGCGCGCGCCGTGATTCGACAATGAAATGGAGATAAGGGAAAACCGTCAGAAGTACTATCTCTCCTCCTATATCAGCGCCGAGTTTTTAATTGCGGAACGAAACACGCGTTTTACCTAATTATCCTTATCTGATGGTTCCTGACTCTTTGCGTAGCTTGCACAACATTTTATTCCGACGAACGATAGGGAATTAGCAAGCGAATAGGAATTCGCCAGGTAAAGGAGCGAATATCAGATTTCGATGAGGTGGTTTCGATGCTTATTAATTACTTGTGCGCGATTCGTCCGATCTATCTGGCCGAGCGCTCGGCCAGTTAGAAGCAGCGCAAATGCGTTATATTACGGCGGCGGCATGTGGTTGGTGCGGCGATGTCCTTATGTCGACAGTTCTTATCGGGCCATCGAATCGGTGCTTGACTTAATAAGACCGGTGCCACGATCATGAATTCGTCGCTTCTTTATACACATTCCGCGCTAACGCAACGTGTATCTCTTATAAAATTCACAAAGTAACAGCCTCGAGAAATTTTCGTCAATTTATTGCCTAATAAATTTCTTCCAAGTTACACTCGTCTTTCGGACCTTCTTAAAAATTTCTCTAAAAGGAAATCTCTCGGTACAGAGAGGGACTGTCGGTAATACGAGAAAGTAGGCGTAAAACCTACATTTATTTATAAAACCAAAGATGAAACTCATTGAACGCACCGGGTCGCGAGTGCTAGTATAATTGAATTAATGGGATGTAAATTTTTATCGCGAGAAGCTGAAATTGTCGGTGCAAAGTATTTGGCAGTAGAGGCCGGTGTAATTTATTTCCTATAGAGACAGCTTTGGGAATTGTATTTGTACCGAATGAGACTAGTCTGAATGAGACAAAGTGGGAGGTTCCCCGCTTTTTCTCACATTAGTCAATCTGGACAGTCGACGACAAGAGGATAATGCATATAGGAAAGAGAACACCTACGTAACCGAGTATGCATACCACTTACTGGAAGATAGTGATTATGCTCACCGCAAACACGTATTGTAAAAAGTAACCATGATGCGAGGGGCCTAATATCTACCACTCATTATTTTTAATTGTAGGATTGTGGCGAAACGTTTCAATTTCCATTCCCGCGGGTTAACGTGTCAATGCGTATAGGTGTAATAAAAAACTAATTGCTTAATTAAAAATTGATTCCTTGGAGCGATTAAAGTGAAATGAAGAGAAATCAATGTTAATTCCGTCAAAATTCGCGTCTTACTCGTGCCAATCGCCGCGAAGGTGTTAGAAGAGGATTCGTCCGATGTTGATCGCAAAACGAAACAAGAGACGAGCTCTAAGCGCAAAAAATTTCTGGAGAAATGAATTTCATCTCGTGCATTTTTCAATGTTGCTGCGGAACAATTGGGGTCGTAGCGAATAACGCGGAGGTAAAGCGTGACCGTAGACGCGCGGGAGAGACAGAAGAACGTAAAACGTACGTCGTAAAACTAAAACGCCGTCTCGAAGGGAACTTACATACTGAACCGGCCCTTCGATGCAGTCGAACGATACTCGAATGGCATTTGAATGAGACGCCGGGAATATCCTACGAGGCCGACGCTGCATTCCACACTCGATATACGGGGTGCTCCAAAATTTTTGCGCTTTCTCAAAAAGCCATTTTATTCGGGTCAATTCGCCTGTAAAATACCCAGTTATAACTTTTATTCTATTTCGAAGAAAATGATTCCGCTTCTTCGAGAATGCTTGTGTTAGTAACTGGGAAGACTACACACGCAAGTAAACTCTAGCGTTATTCATTAATCATTCCCATAGTTTACCACAGCTTGAACTTCCTCAACAGGATTATTTCCTCCTGTGAATCATAAAGAGATTGTAAAAACTCATCGTAATAGCTAAAAAAGCGTGGTTCATGCAAATTAGGAATTTGGTACTCTTTCGAAACAAATACGAAAAAAAAGAGCGTTAGCATACACACACATACACGCGCGCACACTCAGTGATTTAAAATTATAAGACAATGCTTTTAATCGACCCTCGGAGAGATCTCGCATACCATTATGTTGAAATTGCTCGAGAAATGCTGAAAAAATAAATGAGTTTAGTCAAGGCTGAGACTTATAATGATGCACGATACGTGCACTGACCAAGGAAACAATTTTTCGTACACTCTGAGCACACAGTACTTACTATTAATGGATATTAGAAATGCATTCGAAGTTATATACGGAACACTTTAGAGATAGAATATAAAATTAGCAAATAACATGTTTTTGTCCAGCGAACAATCAAATAACAAAAATAGTCTTGTCAGTACCATGACGACAAAGCAAGACGTTTTACACAGGCCATAATTATCTCTTCCTCCTACCAAACTTCTCCTAACTCACGTTGAATCGTAAATTATTAATTCCACGACCGATTTATTCAACTTTGTTCTTCTATTTCCTAGCCTTTCCGTTTCTACTTTATAACTCTTACTAAGTATCTCTCTCTCTCTCTCTCTCTCTCTTTCTTTCTTCGACATCGATACTTGATATCGATAAAATTGAATCATCCGATCATTAACGATGTTCGATGATCAGTTGATGAGTTTTAACGCCACGGATTGTCCGTGAAAAGAAGATTAATTAAGAAAAGGAAAAGAAAGAGCGCGAAAGAGAGTGGAAGAAAGTGTATAATAGGAATGAGGGATAGAGTGAACGATCATGGAGGACTGCGTGACCGCGAGCAAACGCTCCATGGAGTGGTCCCACGGCGCTTCCCGACGTGATTACAGGGTCGGTAATTAATATATTGAGTAGTAATTAATATATTGGCCGGGCTACAAGGGTCAGAAACGTATTATTACAAGAATCGAGACGGGGTAAGGGGCCGCATCTCCTTTGTGGCGACAGATTCGACCGCTTTTGGCCCCACGCATATCTACTTTCACAACTACCCCCCTTAATGTCCCTCCTCCAATTGTATCCTGCTTCCCTTATCGACGCTTGTAATAGCCAATTGCTCGACACTGAAACGATTCGAATGGGTTTGGAGAAGAATCTGAAATCTTAAATTTTGCGTGCTATGTTTCATAAATAAAACATGAAATCTTCGAGATAAGGATATGATATCCGCAGGCCTGTTGTAACTTACGTGAAACCGATGTGAACTCAATCGAAGCCGTTGACGTCCCATTCGAGGCAGAACGTCTCCTACCTTACGCAGACCCGATTCATCATTGATAATTTACCCGATACGAATCCGACATTCAGGTGTAAACGCTGGCAAAGTTATTACGCTGGCCACTGGCAAGATGCGTCTTCCCTCCTACCGGACCTCGCATGGTTGACTGTAATTTATCGATTGACCGCCTCCGATAACATCCAGCTTTTTCGCTCTTAGCCAACCAAACGATATCTTCTCGCTATACAGAGGGAGGGAGGGAGAGAGAGAGAGAGAGAGAGAGATATCGGCATAGCCAGATTGCAGATTACGCTTTTTCGGGTCGGTTCAGGTCCTGGAGCGGGTAATTCGCCGAAATCGATTCGACGCCGGCAAAATTATAATCTCTGCCTCGTATCCAGGATCTTCCAGTTCTCCCGTCTGTAATTTCTCAGCATCCTGGTTAATTTCATCTTAATTCCGCACTTTCATCGAGCTTTTGTTGTGCCAGGAAATTTATCAGGCTTGATCCTGGTTCGAAGTTAGGATCGACACCATTATGAGGTGATTACGACTATATTTTCGTGGTAATTAAAATTTTACGTAAAAGGGATATTGAATGATTTATTGCCGCCAGAAGTTCTCTAATTATGTACGGTGCATTTCATTAAAGCCAAGAGAGGAATTATACTTGGCAGTTTTTGAAAATTTCCCTAATCCATCGAGTGCCCCGTGAGGAAGATCTAAGATCTTTTTATAGCTATAAAAGATGTCTATGCAATATGAAATAAATTACGCCTCTCGTATTTCGTCCGTAAGCTCTCTGCCTAGCTATATTCTAAATAGTCGTGTTTTTAAAACATTTCTTTGAATCCTGAGTGACACGCGATGAACTATGTATTTTGTTTTTTGCAGTCCATCTATACAATTTGCAACTTACATAAATTTAATCGAGCCTATTCAATCAATAACTATATGCAACATTTATCGAGAAAGAGCAAGAGAGAGGGGGTGGGGGGCAGTGCAAAATGAAAAGAGATGTATCAAACACCGTAAGGATAAGAGCATTTTAATGAAAAATAGTCGTAACTCCTTGACCTACGGTTCCACCCGTCAGTGGACTGGAGTAGGCTGATAGAGAGCCGGCAGGTGAAATAACAGCATGGAGGACGTTGTCGTATAGTCTCCGCTGACGAAATCCTAATTTTCTAAGATATCATTAATGCACGTACACGCGATAAGGATGATGCGCAAGACATCGATATAGAAGCACCATTACAAACTTCGCCATTACCACTCATCTTCTTAACAACCCTAATCTTGCGCAATTATAGTTTTACGCTTCCACAAAGTGCCACCCTGATAGAAAAAAAATACTTGAAAACCAGCCGAGTGCACTTCGTGGAAGGTTTTCGCTTGGAAGATAAAAATCCTAGAAAAGGCATCGCTGCCGCAGATATGATCTTGAGTCGATGTTGCAAAATATTGAGGCTAGGCTCGTGTCGAGAGTAAGGGTGATAATTAAAAATCATCCGATTTCTTGAGCAATGCTTGTAATCTGTGCAATCAAAGAGGGATCGCATAATCAATGAGGTTTTCGGGCGCGAGTTCGCAGATACATTGAGTAATCGCGGAAATCGAGACGATCGGAAAGGTCAGGACAGCGACATTTCGTGCCACGCGAGAAGTTCGAGCTGGTTCGCGTGTCAATTGGACCTCGCGCGACCACGACGTGTTAATTCGACTTATAAGAATCCTTCGTCGTTATTTATCGGCCAATACCGCGGACAAGATTTTCGCGATAAAGTCGACTGCGAGTTTTACATCGAACCTATCCATATTCAACCATTCCAGATTTCATCTGCCCGGTGCATTATCTTGAGCGAATCGCCGCTTAATCGCTCTGACATTTGGTCCGCGCGCTTAAATAAATAATCATCATAAGCATAATCGAATCTCGTCGATCGGCAAATATCGCGTGCGTAAGATCAATGCCTCTTGCCGATATTAGCGAGAGTTTCGACAAAAATGTTTTGCAGGTTTTCGGGTAAAAAAAAGAAAAAAAAGCGAAGAGGTGGCGGGGGCGGGGGAAAAAAAAGTAGAACCAGAAGCGATATATTTTTTGGATACCGTTGAAAATGAAGGGGGAGCAATTATCCATATCGAATGGTTCGATCTCGAGCCGCTAGGAATGGCGGCGAACTATTCTGGTGGTGGTGGTGGTGGTTGCGTGGTGAAATGCGAGGAACGAAGGTCCGGAGATGCTGCTCGTGTCGGGAAAGCCCTTTGAGACGGCGGCGGGTCTGGACCGGGACTGGCTTCTCGGTCCAGCGCACGGCATGCTCGCTCGCTGAGTGATATAAAACCCCGGCATACGTGAATAAATACTCCATTGCGGGAGTACCGGGCCCTAAATATTCATGGAGCAGCTCACTCTCGGACGGTACTCCAGCCTTAACCTTGCGGTAAGCAACGTCACGTTTGTTGCTACCGCACCGGGTACCTCACTACCGCTCGCTGGTACTCTCTCCGGTACTCGCTGCTTTTATACCACTCCAAACTACTCGCAGCACGATCACCGTCCGCGTCTTTTGGTATTACGACGTTGCCTTCTTCCTTCCGCGCAAGGATCTTTTTGCTCTTCCACCGCCGCAGTCCATCGCTTAGCTAGCGGCCGGCTAAGAACCTGCTGCACCCACACGGACTTCGTAGATCAACCCGTTTTAGCTGATCTCTCCCTCGGCTTAGAATTCAAACCGATCATTATCCCCGAAACGAGATCGAAGCTGCGATCAAAAGCTCCGGACTTGATGAAATTCTCGATGCGAGTCGCCCCCTTCGCCCGTTCGACTCGCTATTTATTCCATTAAATTGGACGCGCTTAGGCATTTCGCCGGTTGGTACACCCATCTGTCGTGGACTAGAATTTATTTGTGATTTTGATGCGACGGGGGCTCCGGGTAATTATTTTGAGAAATGACGGCTAATAGGGCTGTGCTGACCAAGGGGCCGCGATAACGCCGAGCATTAAAATTCCCGGCTGCGCCTCGGCTCGCGCCAGATATTGCGCGTGTTATTAACGACGTTATTAATCGGGAGATATCGTGCGAGATAGTATCAGGATTTTCCGGACATTCTCGTCGCACAGATGGTTGATGCTGCTAGCTTGTATTCGTCGATGTTCAATCGCCGGACGACAGCCAATCGCGTTCGATTTCGAGGGCATCGCGTGTCGCGTCTTGTCGTGCCGTGTCGTGTCGTGTCGTGTCGTTAATTAATTAATCGTCAACTCGCAGAGTGGCACCGCAATGACGCGGTGCGTCGCGATGTAATTAAGTTTGCCGGTTCGAATTACAGCCGAGTGTTAATCTCCTTCGATACACCGTCCACGGTTCACGCGTAAGGATCTCCGGCGACTTCATCTGCCGTGGACCATCGATCTTTACGAGCAACGCACCACCGGCGTGCAATTATCTTTATCGTCCACGACAACAATCCAGTTTTCCTTATGAGATTAGCCGCAGCCACTCGCTTATCTTCCTCGGATTATTCATTTATAGTCTGGCAGGCCTCTATTCAATGAAAGTAGCTCGCGAGCGCAAACAACATCAATAAACAACTTCCATTATCCACCTTTCGAGATACCAACTTATAAAACAGAGCTCCAAGTACCAGGAATGAGCACTCTCTCTCTCTCTCTCTCTCTTATGGCGAGTGATAAAACGAAAGCTATTAACGAATCCTCCGTGACCCTATGATAAGGGAAATGGTCTCTTGGCACGATCTTGCTCCTCCGAACAGGAAATTTGTCCACGGTCCTTTTGAGAGATGCGAGCTAAAATCCGCTGCGTGATCTACTATTTGGTATCTTAGTTTTTGGAAACCAGTTTCTCGATTTCTGTTAATATCTAGTTTTTTACAACCACGCGCGTCGCGACGAAAACTAATTTAATCGACGGGATTCGGTATCTCGTATGGGAAAAACGGAATGGTGTGTGTCTTAAGAATGAGAAAGCGTGATCGAGCGCAATCATGAGTCTACTTTAAAGGTTAATGCCGAGAAGACAGAAAAATACTAGAATTAATGCGTCGCGTGTGCTACTGCTTGCGTGCCCACTGACCATTCTTGGTGTTCACAGATAAAAAGCTAAATCGTACGTAAGAACTTTGATACAGCAAATTTCGGTCACGTCTGTGTTCCTACCTACTTCCTGATTGGCACCGTTTCTACTTTTGTATTTTGTATTTCCCCTGGCCATTATGAAAGGAAAATTGTTAAAGATAACTCAGTGACGTCGGGAACTCCGTATCTGTCCCCGGCTGTACTATCTGAGCGAGAGATAATCGCAAACACTGATGCACCGTGGTCAATAATGTATCGGTATAATCGCCCAAAGCGTAATTCACCGATCATTACTCTCGAAACGATAGGTTCCGCAAGGTATATAGATTTTCGAGACGCTAATTTCGCGATTGAAAGATTCGCCGATGAGGTAGTGGGGTCAAACGTCCTTCATCGTTCTACTCTAGTACAGTACTAGAAAATAATCCTCGGATTAGGCGGATACCCGTCCATCCAAATCCTTTACTTTCAGCATTTTCTCAAAAGCACATAAAAATTCCCTTAAAATTCTCTTCCCAAGTCCTACCATTTTTTGCCCCAAACATCTCACCTCCCCAAGGTTTCCCTCGTAAATTTGTCTGCATCGAGCAAAAAGGAAATTTCAGAGGATATTCGAGCTATGCTGTTTACCGTTAAGACTCCGCTTGAAGAATTTTGCCGAAACGTATATCCTACGCGTTTCGTCGTGGCCAGAGTGCCGAAGTGGCAGAGTTTCAAGGTAACTCCAAGGTAATCGAGTTATCCTGAAATCCGAAGCTGAGGGGTAGAAGCCGAGGGCAGGAATTGGTTTGGCGAACTATACCCGAGAGACTAGAGACCGGAGACTGGGAGACTAGAGTCGATATCGAAGTTTGACGCTCGTAACTTTAAGTTCGTAATGACTTAGGGTATTGCAGCCGCGGGTGTAATTTACTCGGCTCGTAAGTCGCGCGGCGATGGTGCTGGACTAACAAAGTAAGAGAGCGAGCGGGCCGCTCACAAAGGCAGCGAAGATGGCGCGCGCTATAAAGGAAAAGCTCGTAATTTTGGTGCTAACGACGCCGATGAGAAGGCGACGTCGCGCGTCGGACGTTCATCCCGAAGACAAGGCGCTCGAACGAGACGTATCGCTATGACCTTCCTCCTTGATGCGGAGGCGCCTGCACTGCTTGCAATTACCCACAGTGTATATAAGGCCATTCGCTTCTCGCTATTAGAGTAACTCACTCTCTGCCTCGTATAGAACCCGGCGAGAGAGCCGCACGATGCAAAAATATGCCAGAAGATAAAGCGATCTCGTTCCGAGACTCTTCTTGTAGTAATTGACGTACTTGCTTCCATATTAAGGCGAACAAGACGTTTCGCTTTATCGTCCGCGTAAGTCTATGGGCACCCGTCAATTTAACGAGGACCGAAATGTAATGAACGCCGACTCCCAGCCGACTTCCGCAATGAGGAAGCTACCGGCGTGCGATAAATCTTGCCAGATAATTACTCGTGAAAGTTTCCAAAAATCCCTCTAGTTTTACGATCTCCCGAGGAAAGCACAGGTAGAGGCAACAGCAGCAGCAGCGGAGTCTCTTCTCTTCCGCTGCGTTTTTTTACGAAGCGACGATGGCCTGCTGGCACGAGAGTGGACCGAGCACCTCTTTCACTCTTTCTCTCTGTTTGACAGTTTGGCGAATGATCCTCGGGTCACGGAACTTCTTCTTCTTCTTAACCACGATTGCGCAATCCTTTTCTTAAATGATATGCCTCGAGTAATCTCGACGAGAAACAATGCGACTCGACCTGTCGCGTCAACGGTGACTCTACATCAAACTCGCATTCTCCCTCTCTCTCTCTCTCTCTCCAATTTGTCAACGCGTGGCTCCTTGCTCTGCACTGTCATGCGACACGCAATAATATCGCACAGTCGACCCACTCGAATACATTCTTTGACGGATTCTTTCTTCTCGCCACTTTCACCTTGCTAAAAGTGTCTCAGTGCGGTTTTTGCTCTCGGCCCTATTGTCGCTTCGATGAAACGCCATCGGACACTTTTGTCCCGTCTGATTAATGAATTTAATGAAGCCCATTATCTTAACCTTGGAGGGAGCGTTGAATGGAATCGAGAGAAAGAAGCCGTTGGCGCATTAAACGAACCTGGTGATTCCTCGGCCCATTCTCCGTCTATCCGCGGTGACTCGGTCGCTCGGTCGGAGGAAGGGAAAGGGCTGATATTGCTTCTTATCTAGCGGAGAATCCTTCGATAAGATCGGATTAAGAGCTCGCGCATCCTGAAGCACAATCGAAGGGGCACACACTTTGCCCTTGCGCAAGAGGAACGCCCAGGAACACGAAGACGCATATCCGCACGTAGACGAGTCTGTATGTGCACTTGACTGGTGCATCTCGAGTGCCTCTTATGGGATGCGCCAACGTTGCACCATAATATTATTAGATAAACGGCTCGCTGCTAGATAGTATGTGCTTCTATATGGTTTACATAAGCGGTTGTGACCCTTCGCCTCGTCGAGAACTCACCTCTTCCTCCTCCGTCTCCTTCTCTTTATACCTCTTCTACTTTTTCTTCCTCTTCATCTTCCTCGTCGTCTTCTTCTTCTTCTTCTTCTCTATCATCTACACCTACTTCTTCGAGAATCACGCCTTCGCGTCTCGCCCTTCCAGCCTCTCCACTCCAATCTTGTGTTTGGAATATTTTTTTCTTGAAATCTTCTAGAATCTCATGTTTTCTATGGGATATGAAAGTCCTTTCGTAAGAAGGAATTCATTCAGTCGTGTCTATTAGATCGAAAGTAGTTCGTGCCTCTAAAGAGATTCCTCCAGATATCTTTTTAGTCCTCTATGAGCCGCGGTAGTTCCAAGAGGTCGTAGCCAGCCGATAATAAGTACGTGCGTGAAAGTAGTGGTCCGTCCATGCACAAGTGCCTTAGGAAGGTTCAAGTCTGGCGAGCGACAAGTGTTCGAGCGCTCTTATCCTCCTCCTCCTTCTCCTCCCCTTTATCCTCAACCTCTCGGCTCGGTCACTCTTGCTCTCCTCTCTCTTCCTCGTCGTTCATCTCCGCGGGGTTAATGGGGTTGCAGGAAAATTGCTTCGCGCCTAGCGACGGCTAGAAACCGCACTCGGAGACCAACCTGGAAACGAGACTCAATCTGCGAGCGGAGAACCGCGGCACTGGATGACGATCGACGAGAAATGGCAGTGCCACGAGGACCAAGTGAGACAAACGAGAATCGTGCGGTTCCAGCGTAAGTTTGCGGTCCCCCGCAATGCAGCTACCGCCTTGGCCAACAACATGTCTGTCCTGAAGCAAGGCTTTGTCATCTGACAGAAGCGATAAAGACAAACGACTTCCCCCGGCTTCGTTCGAGAGGCATAAGAAACTGTGTAAAAATGCCTGTGGATCCACGCTTCCGATCGTTCAGAATCGAAGGGACAATTAATTAAGGCTGACCCCCTATGATGTGTAGCATCGGATGCCCGTGATACGAGCCAGTTCGCACGGGTACAGCGTTTCTGGATGATGAAGTTGCGGATTCGATTTCCGCGAGATAGCAAAGTTACACGAGCAAATGCAGCCCGAGAAGACTGGTAATAAGTGATTCCTCGGGCACGCGTGTAAGTATGCGTAGATCGGCCGGCGATATCCAAGAAGAGGATCACAGATGCTGAGGAACATGAGGAATGTCCTCGCAGGTTACAGGATTGCCCGGACCTACCGCAATAATTACTGGCGGCCACTCAGCTCGCATTACCCTCTCTCGCGACTTGACTTGCCTTGCCTTGCCTTACCTTGCCGTTCTCCGCTCCCGGAGGTCCCGTTCTCGCTTCCACAGAGATCGAAATCCCCTGGACGATTCCCTTATTAAATAAAGGCGTTACAGCCACCATGCGTAAATGATTAAAACGTCTTTCGGCGGGAAAGTAAGGTACGCGCGTAATTAGTTACGGGTATTTAATGACGCTGCTACGAAAAATCCTGGGAGATATACGGTTGCTGCTGGAAACTTATATTCCCAGCATCCATGCATCTACGCGCATCTCGTTTGTCTCTCCCTCGATTACCGGAACTTCCCTCGCAGCCCCGTCTCTCCACCAATTGTGGAGTTGTCGAAAAATGGCTCCACGATCCTTTGGCCGTTCGTCCCTCCATCTTTCCCTTCTTCGAAAACGTACGGCGCCGCGCATAAGAGATGCCAGAATTGACTAAAGTTGTGCATACGTGTGTATATGGAGAGCGTAATGGTTGCCGTCGAGGAGGAGGAGGAGGAGGAGGAAGAAGAAGTAGAAGAAGAAGCACACAGCATGCTGCTCTGCACGAAGTACCAACGGGGGAATTGGATAATTGCGAACGTTTGAAGCCGGGCCACGCGCGAACCCTGCATGGTCCTGGGAATCTCGGGACTTTTGCTTTTTCGAGATACGCGAGCCCCGAGGCTGCTCCGCTTTTAGCCTTCGGCACGACTTGCTTGTTTTCCACGAGAAATTTTCGATTCCGCATTGTTCACCTCTCCGTGGAAAAATACGTTTACCCGTGTATGGGTATGTGTGTGTGTGTGTGTGTGTGTGTGTGTGTATGATCTCGTATGTTTCTCAAAAACACGATATCCCCATTGGAATTTGCGGATTAAGTCGATAGAGCGTTCTTGCGCTCCATTTTCCATAACGCTCGAGTAGATTTTCGCAAAAAACCTGCGCGTGATGCGAATGCCCGGTAGTTCCAGCGCGGTATATCGGGCGAAATGGAAAAACTCACTTTGGCATTATGATGAAAGTGCGACTAGGACTGGAACGAAAACTTGGCCTCGACGACGAGATAGTCTCGAGATTTCCGTGGGAGAAAACGTGATCGAAAAGCTAATATCGGGCAAACGTCAACGGCAAACGCGAAGAAACTGGCCGCCGGTTTCTTTAATAAACCGATCGCTGTATCGATTAGCACCGACTCGGAACGATCGATCGCGCATTTCATCAAATTTGTCAGCATGCGCGAATCGAAATTGCTAGTTCTGTCCGCTAAATTGACGAAAGAAGAAGCAGAAGCAGAAGAAACAGGAGAAGCCTATAGAGTGACGGAAAAAATTCAAATTGCTTTTTGTCGGCTTCGCGGAGACTCCTAGGGAAAATAATAGTCGTTCTACGCCAGAAAACCGGTTGATTCACGGAAGCTCGTGGCACTGAGCAAACTCGTCTCATCCACGATCAATTAGTGTTCCTAAAAACGTCATAATCATATTTCAAGCCGGTCGTTTTGTTAGGGCCGAACGAGCGTTTAGGAAGCACGGCAAACATCAGGACAGATTTATCTCCGGGCGATTAATATGAAGTAGATTTTGGACTTTTTAAGATTCTCCACCGAAGGCGTGTGTGATCGGCCGATGATAAATCAATGACAATGCCGCGCAATAACGGTGACAAGGGTGTCCAGGTCATTTTTAATACAAAGATTAGCATAAAAATCAAATAGTCCCGAGCAAGCTTCGGCAATATTGATCGCTAACCGCTCCCAAAAGTGTTATTAAACTTGGTAGACGCGACCGTTATTTTTACCAAGATTAAGGACTATAATAGGATTAGCTTTTTTCCCCCCGGCAAAACTGGTCTTTATTTATTATAATACTCTTGCGCAAATGATGGATGATTATTATATGTCTCTATCAACCAATTAGTACCTTGGCGATGTCTCCTAGATTTTTTCGAGTGTCAGCGGGAAAGGCCAGCAGCTTTAACATCAATTCTCTTTCCTACAATACACTGGCGGAATATGGAATGTGAACCTGATTATTCCGGGGATTTAAATATAGAATCCCCGGGATTCTTCGCTAAATGTGGAGGATGATTAGTGCGAATGATTACGTGGAGTCATGTTAAATATGAAGATTGCACCGCGCATTCTTAAGCAGATTTCCCTGTCGGATCTCCTCCGAGGCATCTCTTCGCAGAAAAATTCAATATGGCCGACATGCGTCGGCATGCGCGTTCAAGCCGATCGGCAATTTACGATCGTCGAAGGGCGCTAAAAGCAACTAGCCAGCTAAGCGTGAGCCAACGCGACTTCCCCGGCACTTGTGACTCGCACGCACACTCGACGGAACATTCTGTACACATGGCATAGGTATGTGAATGTGTGTGTGTGTATGTATGTGTGCATAGAAGCGAGGAGTAAACTGTGTACCGTGGACGGGGAGGTGTACACACAGGTGTGCTCTCCCGGACGAGAAGCGCTGAGAGAACCGATCGGCACGGCCCAATTACTTCAAATTGAGTTATAACCGGATCAAATTGCCGATAATTGGCGATTGCATAGCTTAATCGGATACCACCCCACCCCATCTCGCTCAACGGCCGCACCCCTCCCCTTCCTAGCCAGCCAGTCAGCCAGCTAGCTAGCCTAGCTAGCCATCCTGGATGAAGTTATTCCGCAAACCTCCGGAGAAAAAGACCGAGGAGGTCGATGAAAATCTTCTGGTGCAACGGAGACGGGAGTGGACGAGGAGGCCGAGGGGAGGGCAGCGAGCGGAAATAAAAAGCGAGAAAATTAGCTTTATTATATCTTTAGAGATAGAGACGTAGGTCGTTGTTGCTTCGTTGAATAAAGAGGTGGATGGGAGAAGGTGAGCTGGAGAGAGCAGGATGGAGGTCCCTGAAGATGACGAGGACAGTGAGCGCTGTCCTCCCCCTCTTCCTCCGACAATACAAATTGCTGATTATGCGCCCGGCTTTTACGTGCCTTCTAATTGGGCCGCCTCGGCTCTTGGGAAAGATCGACCGATCGCACGATCGGCCCTCGTTAACCCCTAACGCTCATACCTCGGCGCTCATACACGTTCAGCGTTGTTTCTTCGTAGTTTGCGTATGCCGTCGTCGTCGTCGTCGTCGTCGTCGTCTCGGCTGAAAACTCGAAAGGTCCTGGCCAACCTCATTGGAGGCTTTATTGCGTTAGTCGAATGATATTTTGATTACGCAAAATCCCTCGCGGGTGATCAGTCGCCATTAATCGCTGATTTTCCCAATAGGACAAGAGCCAGGATGAGATCGCTGCTCTCCTCCCGTTGCTCGACGCCGAGATTCCCTCGTCCTTCGTGGAATCTCTCGCGAGAAGTGAGATTTCACCTATCGATTTCAAGTGGAACCAGTTCGGCCTGCGAGTTCCGCGGGTTCCGCGGGATCGACGGAATAAAATGCAGCGCGCAAGGATGAATACGCCATGAGGTCCGTCCGTTCTTATTCGTAGCGCGTAGAACGTAAGTAAAAGCGAACAGTGGGTCCCGTGTACGAGCGGAGAACGTACGGTGTATCCCAAGAGAGCTGTTGACATCCTGGCGCTGCATTTATGCTCGCTTTTTACCGGGGCGCACCGTTTCTCCGCTAGAAAGAGATCTTAACCCGAACGTGCAACGACGTCTTCCGTCATGAGCCGCTTGAGCCGCGAGAGAAAGGGAAAGAGAAAAAAGAGAAGGATGGGCTACGTCGCCAAGAACCTACGTCATGCGCACGAAATTTAATACCTTCCGCAGCTACCACGCGCCCGGAATGCCCCAGAGAGAGAGAGAGAGGGAGAGAGAAAGAACCTCCCGGAACCGCGGAAAGGGAACCGAAAACACCACACCCCACCACGCTCCCCCGGAGGAATCGTTTCCATCGTCATCGCTTTCCCAGAGGCAAAAGAATAGCGCTCTCTCATCTCCTACATTATATTATTTATATTTGTCGGCAGCAGCAAAAATTGATGCATCGAGCACCGCGAGCACCGAGCGCAGGAATCCTATTTGGCGGAATATGCCAGGAAATTTTTCCTTGGTCGATCCTCGATAAAATCTCCGCGCGACGTGACATTCACGAGAAACGAGTCGCGGCCCGATTCTCATTCGAGCGATAAAAAGCGTTCGTGTTTCTCGGGGATACGGTCAGATCCTAAACGGTAACCCCGGGGCTCCCTCCATCGATATTTTACTCGGTGCAACGCAGTCGACTCTGGGAGAAGTCGCGAACGCGTACCCGCGTCCTCCTCTGGTCGCGGTTGGCTGACAGCAGCATTGCCTAACTCATACATAGAGTCATGACGAGCCTAAGCGATTGCTTATTGCTCGGTTAGTGTAACCAGTCGCGGCGGACTGACGCATTGCCTCGGGTCTCACCCGTTTGTTATCCGCAGGAACCTCCTCGTCTCGTCGTCGTGCGCGCGTATCCGCTCCCTCCGCATGTTCCATCAGATACGCACTCGATCCATGTACGCGCGCAACCTTTCCACCATTGCTCTCTCTCTTTCTCACCCTGCGAGAATCTCCCGACGATCTTCGATTCTCGACAAATCGAGTCTCTCTCGAACATTTTTCAGCGAGTTCGACGAGACTCCGTGCCACGACGATGGTGAACTTACACGGAAAACGCGTCCACGTTCGTTAGAGGGTGAATCATTCATTGAATTTCCCAACTCCCGCTGGACTGGAAAACTCTGACTCGTTCTTCGCTCTCGCGCGATTCCACGAGACAAAGCGACGATTGTTAAGAGCGGAAGGAATTATGTATTCCAGCCGGAGAACAGCTCGTGATCTACAATGATTTAGGTCCCAGTCATCGATGCTGTTCCTTCTCGCTTGATGAACGACACGTGTCGTTCGCATAGCGATTGAAACTTCGGTACTACCATAGGAAACAATGATGATGCTTCGAGTCTCGAGAGAACATGCGATCTGGCAAGGTCAAACGCGTGGGCAAGTATCCGTAACTCGATGATTTTGCAATGCGAATGCTTCTTGCCACGATTGATTAATGGTATCTGCACCAGCGTTGCGTCTACGTTCGTAGCCGCGTGCCAGCCGTAGCTTCAAGGTCGTGCTATCGCAAAGAGAACGCTATTAGAGCAGATTAGGACGGCTTTCGAACCCAGAGCGGTTCGACAGCCATTTCCTTTGTCATTCGTTAAATTAGAGCCAATGAAATCGAAGAGTAACGAGGTAATCGTGACACGGGGGTGTCTCGACGATTTTCTTCAAGGTTGCTCTTTCAATGCAAATAGAGCAATCAGCGAACTCTTTCGCTTACCTCTTCCACTTACATGCTGCGGCTACTCTCCAGGTCTCAGCGAGGATCTCGTCGTGGATAAATCTAATTAAATGTAATCAAATGTGAGTAAATAAATAATGGAAAGTGTATGATACGGATTAAAAATTAACATTTATTTCAATACGGATACTGGCCACTGATCTTTCCATCAATTAATTACTATTATTTACAGTAAGGGATAATAACAACGATTTTATTTCGTAACCCATCGAAAGTAGCAGGCACTAAACCAAAATGTTAAAAAGTATTTCAATTAAAGATCAAACATTACTCTTTCGATGAAAATTCTTGTCTACTGGTCATAATTTTCTCAATTTATACGAAGGAAACACTTTTGTTTAGTGCAGTCTCTCGTTCGATTGGTCGATCGGTAATTATAAAAATATTAGCATTTGAGTACTGCGAAACAAAAATGAGAATAACCAAAGTCCGTATAAATATGTATATATACATATTCATATGTACATGTAATATCAAAATGTTGCCCGTTTAATGGACAATAAACGGCAAAACATCTCTCTCTCTCTCTTTTTTTTTCATGAAAAATACACTCAAATTCCATCGTTTGTGCGTATATATGTACAAATTGCTTATAGTCGACGATGAAAAAATATAATATGCATAAAATATTTATATACACGTACAAAATATATACACAAACATGTATGTAATATATGCATTTATGTATATATATCCATACTTGTCTAACTACTAATGAATAAATTAATATATTTCACGAATTAATGTAATAAGACAAAAAATTATATACAAAAATGAACACATGTTAAGCTTACTTCAACTGGCCATGCGTAGTCTTTTTTCAAATTTATTGAAAAACTTGTTAGAAAGTAAAAATTGACGATCGAGAGGGGTCATCAATAATCGAGTATTGTTCCACGATGATCTCCACAGGCACCATGTTTTTACTGCACTTTATCAAAGTAGTGGAAAGTACTTGAAAAGTATGAATGAGGATGAATGGGGTTGCACCGTGGTTTAAATCTTGATAACTGCAACCTGTTAAATGCGATATTGAGGACGCAAAAGTGAGTGATAACCGACTGAGAAATGAATTGCTTGATATTGTTGACGTTTAACTTAATTTACACTATTGGCTCACAAGGAGAGAGGGAGTTCCGCTGGCCTTTTCACTCCTAAGGTTAAATCCAATGGTTTGCTTTTTGTGGGTAATTCTTCTTTCCTACGGCTAGAGGAATCGTGTTCACTCGCGACCGATCTATTTTCGTCATCTTCCTCCTCTTCCTCCGTCGAATGACTCGGTCTGGGAGAAGTTCTACTCGATCTGATGCTCAGATCGATAGGTTCCTCTTGCTCGATGGCCAATCCGCCAGGACTAGGACTCACTAGTAGAAGATCGCCACCTCTGGGCGATGTCTGAGACATCGCTGGTGTCACTAGGCCAGGGGGTGGATACATGAGTCCAAGACCTTGGTGAGAATGATAACCAGTGGTGAAGGTGACGGTGGCGTTGATCTTTCTAGGAGGGAATTCTCGTTCGGACAGTGTCGGTGATGTTGCACTTTTATTGAAGTAACTAAGAGCCGAGTTACTCCTGGAACTTGCCTCGTGGAGGCCATCGGCACCTTCGCCGGAAGAAGTTCCGCTATCACTTGGAGAATCGGTAGATCTCTTGTAGGTTGGTAAGTACGGTCTAAAAACTTCGGGACTGGATGGTACGACCACCAACTCTTTTTGAGCATAGTTAACAGGATAAGCGGGCGATCTCAGTGATTTGTGCTTATTATTCCCGAAAGAAGTAGGCGTAGATTCTCGCGGAGGAGTTTTAGGTGACTGTTGGTTCGTTGAGATTCTCTCGCGTTCCTTTTGCCATGCAAGCAATCTTAACTGATTTTGAAGAGCCACATCATCCGGATGAGGCGACTTGGTCACTCTATCGTGTTCTTGCTTCAGCATCGTCACGGTAAGCAGATGCGATTGCATCGCTAATTCTTCTTGGCTAATTGATGAGGATTCCTTGGCATCCTTTCCGAATGGACTAACTGTCTGTGCGTTTGATTGAGGTAGAAATCCGGAAAGAAAATTAGGTCCAAAAGGAGGGCCAACTATAGGGTGTAATGGTAAATTCGGACTACCATTGGTTTGTTCCTGCAATAGGCAGTGAATCTTAAACCAATTGGAACGTCGTCCATAGCGGGAGCCAGACTTGGACATTCCCACCATCAGACATTTACGTAGCCGACAGGCCTTGCAAGCAGTCCGGTTTTTCTTGTTGATCACGCAAACTCCACCGTTTTTGCATTCTGTGATGCTGCCCAAGTTGTTGTACGTGCGTCCAAAGAAAGACTGAAACAGAGAGAAGGAGAGACGATTGTAGACAATTGTAGACACAATGCGCTAACTTTGAGATTTCGAGTACGACCGCCAATCGGAGCCGGTGGGATTTCGCTCGAGTGAAATGGAATCGACAAGAGCCTCGGAATATTAGCGAAGCGCCTGTGTAAGCCGAAGGGTCGAGTGCAAGGCACGCGCGATTCTACCGGATTAAACGTCAGGATTTAATGTTACGCGCGTCACAAGAATTAGCATGCCTGTGCCTAGAGAAGGGAAGAAAAGAGAGAAGAGGAGAGGAGAGAAGAGGAGGCGCAAGCGATGCAAGTAAAAAGTGGTAGAGAGAGAGAGAATAAGGGAAGAGAAAAGAAAAGAATATATATATATGTAGAAGAAGAGAAGAGAAGAGAAGAGAGAATACGTGTAGATACGTGGCGTGGTCGCTCGTAAAGTTAAACGCCTGTCGGCCGACGATAAAACTACCTCGAAGCCCCGCTGCCTCTCGAGGCATATGAGCCCGCTCGCACGGTCATCGAGCACTAATTTACGACACGGCTTTTCAGTCTTTCGCCGTTCGCGCCCTTCGAGATTTCGAGGGATTCCTCGCGTGCGACCTCTTCGTGTCTCCTCGTGCTATACTTTCCATAATATTCCCCTTTATCTCCTCACCTCCTCCTCTTATTTTCTTTTCCTCGCGACTCTCGCCTTTTCCGCCGACTGAAAATGTCAATGAAAGCATCGACGCGACGATTTAATGCCAATTGCCAATCTATTTCGGTTCGACGATCATTTCTCCAAGAGACGACGTTTACGGCGAGTCTGATTCGCGGCGCGTATCTTATCGGACCGAACGACCGTCCGTGGACTCCGAATTCCACCTGCCGATCGACGTGGGCGGGCTCCTCCGCTAACGGTCCGATATCCTAAAAGCTCTCGTATAGCGGTACAAATTCGAGCCAGGACTGGCCAATCGACGCTTCTACGCGGGGTCCCGTCCACCTGCTCGATGGGCGACCTACATTTTTCGAGTTTTACGCTATTTGATTCGTCATACGAGTCACCCAGGTAGATTAATGATATCGACTAATGCGAATTTACATTAGCCGCACCGCCAAGCATGAAGATAAAATTCAGACTAAACGCGCTATAAATTAACCCGAGGAAATATCTGCTGCTATCTGTCAATAGGATTTAATTCGATAGGTGGCTTGAGCGCGGTAAAAGCGTGAACGCAAACGTGAGAAGGAGGAGGAGGAGGCGGAGGAGGTGGAAGGGACACGGAGAACGGGGGGATTGGGGCAAACGCGTAATGATCACGAAACGCATTTGGTGTGACGTGCAACAGTGTGCCGTTGCAATCTCCCAGTGGCAATCTCAGATCACGAGGACGAATGGGCTAGAGAAACGGCTCCCGTACGCCAGATGATCCCTGGCCGTCACTAAGACTGTGTGAAAGAGGTTATGAAGCCACTGCCACTGGCTACTGTCGCTTCCGCCTACAAAGCGGCCATTACTCGTCAAGGGACAAAATTGATCTCGCGTGTTCCGCGATCGCAACGATTGTTCGGTTCAGCCCGAGGTCGTAAACGTATTAGTTACGGACTGGAGGATTCTCCGCAGACTCTAATGAGTCTCTTTCTCTTTTCTCCGCCGTTGTTGTTCCTACGCGAGCGCGAGCGATACCTCGCGAGCGCGAAGAGACGCTTGAAAGAGCCGTGGCGAGGCGAGGTGAGGCGAGGTGAAGCGAGGCGAGGTGAAATGCACCCCACATTGCGGTGTTACGAGGGCAGTCATTAGTTGACCTAAACGGTGCGATTAGTAGAGTCCTTATTCGCCGAGTAGCGGCTAATCGAGGGGGGCACGCCTCTCTCTTTCTCGTGGCAGATCCTAAATTATCCGCTCGGGGAAAAAGCGCCAGCGTCCTTAAAGAGCCGTGGATGATTTTGTCTTTTGTGGAGCGATTGCGTAGACGCAACTGCCGAGACACGCTCGCTCAGCTGGGGACAGGTTCGTGTAGCTCTGGACACCGGCAGGAGGGGCGCAACGGGATTCGCGGGGATTGCGTAAGAGAACGCGTGTGTGTCTCTTGCCAGTTTTTGCAGTTCCTCGTCCGGCCGAATGGATCAGGGAATCTCGACGGGTCGGCCGACCAGTGGTAGCCGCAGCAGCAGCAGCAACAGCAACAGCAGCAGCAACGACAGCACTTCAGCGCCATTTAGGGGCGCGTGCTACAAATCCGTATAGAACCACTGGTATATTATCTGAAACTCGGTGGTTCGAAATCTTAGCCGAACTCTCGATAATTCCCGATGATCGTGCCCCGTCTCGAAGAAAAAGTGGGAAATTTCAGCAATAAACTTTTTAGCCCGCCGCGTCCCGTAATCTTCGAGAGATCGAGGAATGCGAACAATATCTGTGCAGCAACAGCTGGAATGCTATCGGTATGACGCTCGGTAAGTCGATCATTCGCGCTACGACAATTTCTTCGGAAAAAAGGCGCGCACGACAGTTTCTCGCACGTGAGCGGAATTCGCTGTGCTCGAGAGCACGAGCGTTTTCTAATACGGACCTGCAATAAATTGCTACCGGTGATTATGCGCGTGTTTACAAATGCTCGCGCGAGGTATTCGGTGTCCTCCGCATCCCGTGAGAAGACAGGGAGGAGAGCCACTCGGAGGAACATTGAAAACCCGATGGATTATCATCCCGAATTAGCATGCTGGCCGGTTTCCGCAAACGAGAAGATCCGGTACCGATCTAATTGCAGAGGCAAACATTTCATTTGAACGCGCAACCACGTAACGCTGGGATTCAGCCGGAAAACATTGTCCGAGGCTGAATCCATTTTCACTCGTGAGATTCCGATGAGGTAATAAGTGGGTGCACGTATGTGTATATAGACCAGCGCACGGCGCTGATTTGCAACTGCTTCTTCGCGATCGTTGCATAAAAACGATAGGATCTTTGAAAAACATCGTTTTAACCTTTACACCCGCAAATCCTATCGCTCATCGGGGTATCGAATCCTATACTACCTTGAGCTGTTTCTTTAATGAAATCTAATGGAGAAAGAGAGAGAGAGGAATGCAGAGAGAAAGAGAGACATCTGCTTGTAACATCTGACGATGATAATGCCAAGTAATGATGTGGGCAAATAACTCGAGGAAAAAATGGCGTTAAATATTATTAAGGATTAGCATGGTTGTCGAAGTCTGACGTGAATCTGCGATAAAAATGGGAAATCGAGATGGCGGAGGTTTCCAAGGGAACCGCGGCCGTTCGCATTTGAGTAATCGGTGGTTCAAGTTGCGTCGTCACGGTCCAGCAACGTAATCGCGCGTGAGACACACTCGTACACACTCTCGTTCGACCGGCAGCTGTGTCCCGCGATCGGCTACTTTTCCGGCCCTCCCTCCCTCCTACCGCTGCCGTTGTAACCCCCACGCTCCGCCGCGCCACCTGTGCCGTGAGACAATCTTCTTCTTCTTCTCCTTTTTCTTCCTCTTTATCTACTTCTTATTCCACCCACGCTTCTCTCTACTATTCATCTATATCGGCTCTCGCTAATTTTCAATTTCCTCGACCACTCCTTTCCGAAGACTCTCCCACATGAAATTAGCAACCTCCTTCTCCCCGTGCCCCTCCGGTCTCACGCGGGTCAGGGATTAAAAATCAGAAACGAAATCGACTGGAAAAACCTACATCGCGCAACTATCGAAGCTTTTGAAACGCGGAATATTCTCCGGAGCTACCAGCGAAATGTATTATTGAGTTTAATTCTCGTCCTCCTTCCAGCTGTGCGTGATTCGTCACAGCACTACCTTCCACGCATTAAAGTCTCTGGGAATACGGAAAGAAGATGACTATACTTCTCTCTCTGGAGAGGAGGCTAAAGCGGGGCCAGCCACTCGTCGCTCGGCGTGACGCGCGCCTATCAGCAATCTATATTAGGGACGTGGGAATGTGAAATGAGCCGTCCAGCTGCGGCCGCGAATGCGTGGGCGTGCAATTTGACTCGCGGAGGCGCCCGGGACCCGCGGGAAAAACCATCTCTCTCCCTCTCTCTCTGTCTCTGGGGAACTCCGGAACTCGAGCGGCGCTATTCCACTCGAGGGGGTATCTCGCAGAAAACTTCTTCTCCGCGCAGGCTATTCCGCGGTCGTTTCATTACCCGACACTTTTCCATTACCATCGCACGAATCATTGATTCTCAAGTTAACGCAACGACCCGTCGTTTCCGCGTTTCGCCCGGGAATTTCAGCATTTAATTGCGCCGATTAAGTCGAACCAGATAATATCGGTTCGGCGCGGCCAGATGCCGCTAGGGATTTATATTTCGTGAAGAATTCCGCTCGGGCATCTGCGCGCGCGCTGCCCCCGGGGAGATTTCAAGCCTGGCGTGCTTGAAATTTCTCACGTGACCGCGGGGCTCGACGGATTTGACCGCAGCTGAAAAGAAGAAGGGACCGAGAGAAGAAAACCCGGAAGAGGTCTCTTGGGAGTATTTCCCCCGTGACACCAGCAGCATCCGCCGGTAAAGCGAACCGAGCGTGTAAAACGGTAAATCGCCTGCTGAGGATTTCGCGCGTTTCGTTCGTTCCGCATTTTCAGGGAATTCCGCTAGCAGCGAGGCGGAGGAGGAGAAGAAGGTTCGAGTGGTCGAGCGGATGAACGAATTTTCCGGACACCCGGTACACGCGTCGTTCTAGCTTTTCCGTGAGGTTTCCAGAGACGCGCTCGTTAACAGCTTCCAATAATACGAGTGCGCTCTCTCGCTCGCTCGTTATTAGCACATGAATAGTTGTGCGAGGTGGTGGGGGTGGTGGGGGCGGCGGTATCGACGGTTTCTACGCGAGTGTGACCCTGATTCCCAGAGCGGCGCGGGGTTCACCGACGGCGACTCCACCGCGAATTCGCGGAATCCGCGTGACGCGTCGTCCTTCTTCCAATTAATCCGCTCGACCGCTTCCTTCCTCCGCTTTCCCAGTGGCGATGACGCGATCCACGATGCGCGCGATCCGGATTCCAGAAGTCGCGACTCGCGCGCGGGGGATTACAAATTGTCGCGCATTGCCCGAGAACGTGGAAAAGTGAGCGAAAACCGAGCGAGTTCCGCAATGCCTCGTTAAACCCAATGATTTCGCGCTCGAGTATGAATCACTTTAATAGGCTAAACTCATAATATCGCTACTCCGCGCGAATACCCGATGAAAGTGGCTGCTGCTGCTGCTACTCCTGCTGCCGTGTGAAGCACGCGGCAAATTTAAGATCGTTCGTGATTAAGGGATTGGCCAATCCGAGCAAAACTTATTGGCTTGGATTTCGCGGGAATCGGCGAAACGCCGGAGATTTGATTGGGGGCCCTGCAATATTTAGCGGGAATTGCGCAAGGAGCCGGGAGAGCACGTGGAATGTTTCCTCGGGAGCTGCTGGCAATGATCCAGGAGAGCAATTGGAACGCGAGTACTGAAAATGCGAACTGTGACGAACAATTGGACGGATGGATGGACTGTGACTGTCTGTGACCCCTTCTCACACAAATCCTCTCTCTCTCGTCGATGATAGTCGAGGGGGCCTTGGGTCCCGTGCGCGTCGCGCATGCCGAGTACCCCCGGACCGTTTCGGAGCACTCTCGTTTTCGTTTCAAGCGATTTCCAATCGACGTCACGCGTTCACGTAATTGTCGTAACAGGTGAAACAACTCCGCGGCGCGAGGAATGCCAAGATTTTTTCCGTCGGCGATTCGCGCGCTGCCTCTTAACGAACGAATCGCTAGAAATTCCTTCCTGATCGGGTCACGGGCTCTACCACCGAATTATTAGCGTCCCGTTTTGTCAGCGAGTTGCCAGGACCGCGCGGCACTGCGCCGCGGAATATCTCCACGTCGTACGGTATATCGGCCGATTGAATTGCAGATCGGCACACGGCGACAGTTCCTAACTGTAGGAACAATAACGACGGCCGCCGCGTTATTGTATGCTGATTTTGCATCGCGGTTTTGAAAGTCAGTTTCGCCGGTGTCATATATGCCCCGCAATAAAACCTGCCGAAGCGGCCACGTTTCCTGGCGACACCGGAGTTGCCTCGATTTTGATTTACATCCTCGAGAAAGCGAGTCGCGCGTCGCGTCGGACTAGGAAGATGAGAGAGACTAACGGTCCGCTGATAAAACCGGGGAAAAATCGGGGAGAGACGGGCCGGACGCGCGCCTCCACTCGACGTCCACGGGAGAGACTCGCGCGCTTTGCTCGCTACTCGGATGGAAGGATAGAAGCTCGTACATTACCATTTTTTCCGACGGACCGATATGGACGCGAGGAATTTGTCCGCGCGAGCTATTTGCTTGCATTAGTTCGATCGATCTCGGCGAAAGAAGCTGGAAAAGTCGACGCACCGCTCCTGCTACTCTCCACTCCCTTCCTCCACCGTCCTCTCTCTTCTCCTCTCCTCTCCTCTCCTCTCCTCTCTTCCAGGATCGGGAGGATAAGAGAGCGTGGATTGATGCATGGGAACGGCTGCCGTTTCGCGTTTAAGAACGAGCTGCAGCAACCAACTCGTAATACGTACGAGCTATTCAATGCGACCCCCTCTCCCCCTCCCCCATTGGCAAGTCGCGGCTTCTAAGGCCGTTAAGGCCAAGCCAACTGCACGGAGATGCATACGAGACTTTGCGCTCTCGGAAAAAGCATTCCTCCAGCGACGTTAGAAAACTCTGTGCGAGAATTACGTATTCCTCTCGAAAGGAAAATCAAGTGAAAAAAAGAGAGAAGCGCTCGTTCGATGATGATGATGATGATGATGGAAAATGATATGGGAGGGGGGCGCTCCTCTCTGGACTTTGGCGGAGCAAAGCGGAAGATGGATCGCGGCAAATCGTTTCGCGAGTCGGTGCCACGATAAATTCTCAAGTTCAAACGGACCTCCGCCGTTGCTGCTGCTGCCGCTGCTGCTGCGACACTGAACAAACGATTGTCGCTATTGAATCGCTAGCGACTCTTGCGCAACTCGCTCGTAATCTACGATCGGTCGTCCGGCCCGCGTTGCCGATTTTATCGCGGCGCGCAACAGAATATGCGTATAACGCGATTCAAAGTGCTGCTAGAACATTTGATCCAAGTGGCACCGCGAGTCGAGGGATCGAGATCGAGATCGAGATCGGGCGGAAGAACGGGAAGAGCGAGAACTGGACCGATTTTGATAACGATCGATTTCGACGAAATCGCGTCTAATTTTTCGCAGTCCCTCTCCCCCGCGAGAGCTCCAACGCTCGATCGACTTCCACGCGAGACTACGGATTGGAATTCTAATTGACTTCGGCAGGAGCGACGGCCTCCGAAAGAGCGCGGAAATCCTATGGAAACAATATTGGCCGATCGGCCACGATGCAAACTGTTCGGCGCATATCGAAGCTTGCACAATAGGGATCTTAAAGCGCATAATTTAAGACATTCCAGATTTAATCACTTAGGAACGGTACCCGGCGGGCATAAGAAGTTTTGCGTCTCAAATTCTTCCCCGCGCAATGCACCTCTGGCACGCAGACTGCAAATATCCCTCGTGGCGTTACGTGGTGCGGAGAGTAAAGCGTAGCGCGTAGACCAGCATATTTCTGAACTAGTATCCGTAAACATTCCTGCTTCCGCGGGCCCCGGGAGTTCTTGGCACACCGCTATCGGGGTACAGGGGACGGCAAGTGGAACGTGCTGCCGCGTGAAATATGCGTCAACCGGCGAAACCTGGAATTCCCGACTGACGTGATTTACCGATCCAAGCCAGATTCGGCGAGGCCCACCTCGGCCTCGCTTGGCTCGACTTTTCCCTTCCACCCCCCGAACATCGAACATTCCGCGCTCGAAGCTTTACGTCACTTAACCACCCCGCGAACTTTCGTGGGTATCGCCAGGAATTCTGCAGAGGCGCTTCGATCTGAACTCGATTGCGTTGATCAACGTGCACGCGCGCACTGGCGACCGATTACGCAGCGCGCGATCATTCTGAATAGATCCGGGGCGCGTTCGAGACGCGAGGTCGACGTCGCACGGAAAATTGCGCAGGACAGCGTGACTCGCATGACTCCCTGAATGCTAAGCAGCGTCAGCATTGCCGACCCAAGGGCGCAGCGATTCTACCTCTCTTCTGTCAGAAATACTACCACGCTACTACCCGAAACCATTCTCGATCTTATCGCCGGTTTCCTGCCGTCGTCGCAAACTTTCCTACTTTTCACGCACACTTTAATTCCATGCTTTTTTTAACACGCTAATGACTGTCTTTCATATCTGCTCCTCCTCCTCCTCCCCCTCCCCTCTTCTAGTACACCCGATTCTTCTCACCTCGCGAATGTATCGTCAAATTAATTGTCCTTCTTCGTTGAATCTTCTCCGTCTCCTCGCACGAAACTCCCATGGTAGACAGTTTTCTCTGAGAATCGCTAATTCGCATTTTACAAGAGGGCTGTGTCATTTTTCAAGCGTTCTCCACGAGGAACCAGCACCGTCATCGGATACGGTGGGTCCCTATCGGTCGATCGGTCCACCGCTCGAATTTATTAGCTCATAAACCGGCAGTAAAATGGCGGCGTCGCGACGATTCGGCCCGTAGAGGCTAGCAGGTCGCTCATAAATCGTTTCCTTAGGGGAATGGGCGTGATGTGGTTCGCGGTTTCCTCTCCGATTTTTCTCTCGACACACTCGAGAGATAGCTGCTGCTTCCGAAGGAATCGCGACATACCTGACGCCGAGGGCACCAAATTCGTCGACGATTTGTCGAAACGCGATCGATCTACGTGACCACCATACGAGCAGCCGCGGGCGAAAGTGGTTCGCGCCTTAAAAGTCCCGTAATTATCCACGGCCGTTACCTCCCGACTAATCGCTCCAATCTATCGGGAAACTCGTACTCGATCCCAACACGATTGTTTTCCGTGTATTGGGCGAAATGGATGTCTCTCCACTCGTGTATATCGCGTAATAGAGTTATCAGAAGACACGATCTCTCCTCGAGCCTCTGCGACGGCAAAATGTCCACGGGCGGGGAGGAGTGTGCGCATTTCCAAATTTCGGCGAATTTCAGCCGAGAGAGGAGATAAAAATCAGTAGACCGCGTGCGAATCGTTGAGAGACACGACGAAATTAAAGGTTATAGCTGAATCGGCTCAGTTATCTATTTTAATTTGCATGTAGATCGATCATTAGCACCCGCTTTCCCGGTTGTATCGCTGGTACAAGTTGTACGGATGTAGCGTGCGGGTCCCTATCGCAAAATCTGCTCGTAAGCGCCGGGGTATTTAAATGGTCGGCAATTAGGCGATGTAATAGAGGCAGTTAAAAAGCGCGCGCTGCGACTCGGTAACCTATCCTCCTCGCTTTCCGATGGCGAAGAAAGAAATGGCTTGTGCGAATAAAATAGGATGGAGGGAAAGGAGGTGGTGGCGTTGGCTCCCACCTCCAGGAAAGAACGGGGAAGTCGAGAGAACGCGCAGGTGGTTCGAAAAAAAGGGAATTTCTCAAGGTGCACCCACTCCACGAGCCTATCCAGCACGATCCGATGTTAATTTATGAGCTAATTGTGCCAAGCTACCGGCGTGGAATTGTATCCATTAGAGAGTTTACGGCGTTCTTACGGGGAGAATATGTGCCTGTGGCCGGGACACGCCAGGGCATGATGACGCCGTCGACGCCATCTTTCCCGGAAAGTCGATTCTAATGGGTCTAGATTCAATTTCTGATCACATAACCCATAAACGTGACCAGGTTATTTTACGCGAAATGGTAGCAGTCGCCATTTAAAGCCGAAGCGCGCTCCAACGCGGAACATAAAAGCGCGCCAGCACCAGCCGCCGCCATCGGGTTCGTGGCCAGCTCTTCAATATTTACCCCCCGTGCGCGCTCGCGCGGGAAAAGCTGTGAGAAAAGCGGAAAGTCTGGATCCTCCATGCTTGAATCCAATTGGAGCGTGGAGAGGCGAGTGGCTGATGCGCGCCGTTCACGAAGAGACAAATACTCGAACGGCAGCAGCATCCGTGTGTGCCGTTGGCGGCAAGTCGATACATTCTGGCGCGAAGTGGACAAGCCACTTGAGCATAGGTGGAGAAAGAGGCAAAAAGAACCGGTCGTCTAATCTGTCGATCGTGACGAGAACCGTTGATCGCGCGTCGCGAAACCGATACCTTCGCATACCCAATTCTAATTTTTATAGGGCAAAAACCTTCCGCTGCTCTCTCCTTTGGCGAATTGAGCGATAACAAATAAATTTAGTAGCGGAGTCGAGTGGAACCGGTGCAAAACCAAGTCCTGCGGCTTTGCGATGAGAAAATTAACGAGTGCTGTCAGCAGATATTCATCATCGCCATCGTCACTACCATCATCATCATCATCATCATCATTATCATTGACTGTGTTTTATGGATATTCTGGAGATACCAGTTTTGTTCCACTTGCCAGGTTTCGCGCGTAATCGAGCGACCGGTAGCGGTTTCAGCGACGATAATGTCTGCCAAGCACTTTATCGATTACGCCGAGAAAAGCTTGCCGTCGACTTGTTCCACGAACTACTAGTTTCGTTCCGCTTGCTCTCTCTTTCTCTCTCTCCATCTGCACCGGAAGAACAGCGTCCAAAGACTAAGTGCCTTTTGCGATACTTTGCCCGGAAGTGGGGCAAATTTCAGATCTTCGGCCAAGTCGAGCAGTCGCGCTCTTCGTTATCTAATCGGACGGTCGGTCGGTAGGTCGACTACTATGCGTTTTCGTGAGGAAACGGCATAAAACTTTAAGGGGAAACTCTTTCGTTTATCGCTCCTTGTTTAGTGGGGAGAAACGAGATAATTCGCATTCAGGGGAGAGAAGCATTCGCGACTTTCTTTTCAATTAATAAACCTCGGTGTTCAATGTATTATCGCGTTAAACAGTCGCCTTATCCTTATCTTCGTGTAGCCTGTCACGATAATGCCGGAGGTTTTTCATTTGCCGCGTACCGCAGCCACTTGCCACCATAAACAATCGAATCCAACTAAAGTAACACGCACGACGGAACAGTTTTCTCTGGGTTAAGTGCCTTTCTCGGTCTGCCAACCGGAAACACGCCGGATTCCGGATCGAGGACGAGCTGTCGTCATCGGGATCTCGTCAGCTCGTCAGCTCGTCAGCTCGCATAACCGCGCGGTACGTCGGCGCGGCGTTAATACAAGTGTGGAAAGTACCCCGAGTTATTTTGGTGCCGAGACCAGGTGCCTCGGCAACCCGTTCGGATCGGTGCCTCGAGCCCAATATTGTCATCCGATGAATAACCGGGAACCACTCGACTGGTCTGAATCACCCAGCTTTTTCGACGCCAGAAAGCGGACGAATACGCTATATATAGGCGGGAAAAGGAGAACAGTTCCAAAAATTTTCATGCCGAATAATCCGTAGCCATTCAGTCAGCGAAGACAATGGGCCAGAACAGTGAGATTTGCATTATAAATGGCTGACACGTCTGCGACCTGAATTTTCGGGCCTTGCAAATTGTTGCAGCAGCGCAGAAGAACCATAACGAAGGCAGCGACGACGACGATGAAGAAGAAGAAGAAGAAGAGAAGCCCCGGCAGAAAAAGGGGAAAGGACGATAAAGGCAAGGGTGAGGGGGAGGAGGAGGGGTGCGGGCGGACGCGTAAATATTCATACTCGACTCGTCCGAGTTCTTCTCTGGCCTTGCCACGCTGCTTTCGTTTATTTCAGAGACGAACTTGGAATTCGAACGTCGCCACCAATTGTGCCCCGTTGCCGAAACAGGGACGCATTCAGGGCCCATTTACACCGGGCCTCCGCGACGCGAATTCAAAAGACCCACTGACGACACTCCTACAATTCGCAGTGTAGAAATTATTCGGATATCAATTGGCCTCCATCCAGGAAATCACGGGACCAAAGGAAAAAGCTGAAGATGAATTATACAGATAGGCACTTGTCATTGACCATAAGAGAATAGAGCTTTTTAGAGATTCAAAGCAAGAAAGAGAGCGCGCACGAGAGAGAGAGAGAGAGAGAGAGAGAGAGAGATGAAACGGCGACAGGCAATTTTATCTTTTAGATTGGCAAAGATTCGACGCAACAGCATAGTTTTAATATCCGATCAAGAAGAAGCATTAACCGGGAATAGCCATGGTCCGCTTCTGCCGAGATACGAGGTAGGATCATATTTTCGGACTTTCGTACATTTGGAGAACAGGAGTCGCTGCTCCGGAGACCAAAAATGGAAGAAGTCGGAGGAAAGATTCGGAGCAACTCGGAGTAGGAATGGAAAGGGTAGGGGCTTTCTTCTGGATGTTGGGGAATCCAAGACAGTCGTTAGTATGCTAATGAGTGTCCCTCGTTCTTTCGTTCGTTCGTTCGTTCGTTCGCTCGTTCGCTCGCTCGCTTGCTCGCTACCTCCCTCCTTCGTTCGTTCGCCGGTACCATGTGCGACCACTAAATTATTTCAAATATTTCCGAGTGCCGCATCCCTGCTAGACCCTAGAGAGGAGCCACCCATACCGACCTCTGCGTATTTACATACAGGAATGGCCATATACGCGCGAGAGACTCTATACACGAGACCGAGTCCCCCGATTCGAATGCTTTTAATTCTTGTCGTTCGACTTTCGTCCTCCACTCGATCTCTTGATATTGCAGCTCGATGGCGCCGTTATATGTCTCACGATAACATCGGGCCCCGTGAGACCGACGCAGCCAGACCGCGATGCAAGCTAATACACGAGTCCCTTGATACATATACCATTCATAATAATATCCATTTGTCCAGTAAATTTCAAGAGGAACGAACGATACTCGATCTCGCCGACCGTACTCCGCTCTTCGTCGGTACTTCCTGTATATCGTGCGAGATTTATGGCAGATGACACGCACGCGCAACAACGGTACAAAGATGAAATTTTCAAAAGAGCACAACGCACACACTCGCGCTGCCTAGGCAGAGGATTCTCGAGGGGAACACTGGAGAACGTTATCTTCTGGCTTCGGAGGAGAGCACCATATCTTCAATTTACCCAAGACGCGTTATCTGGCATGTCAGTCCGAGGGAAATCGGTGCCGGTTCTACGATGGACAAACGTAGTTCGTTGTTGCCTTAATGAGGTCCAATTACTATCGGATGGGTCACTTAGTATGCGGTATTCCAGCGCGTACCACATTAGTAAAACGAGAGAGGATCAAGGGTCAACACCCTTTGAGGGCTATGCTAACAAGACTGGAAGACAGAGGCCGATCGCTCGTCGTCCAATCGCAGATCCGTGCACGTGCGTTTCTTCGGGTTCTTCCTGTGCTATCGTCGCGTGGAGCACAATACTGCGAGTTCCTCGCGTGGCTCTCGGGATCTTTCGCGATTTTTCCAGTTTTTCGCGCCAAAGACCCTCGTCGCCTTAATCTGAGCTTCGGCCGGAGAAATCGAAGCATCTCGGACGAGAAAACCGCCACGAAGGCAAAGAACTTCGGTCGTCGCGCGGACGTCAACGGAGAAATGACAGACGCGATTCAGAATTCAGATCGCATCGACCGATAGGACGGAACATCCGATCGAACGTGGCGCGCAGCTTAGGGACTCGTTACAGGATAGTCCGTACGAGAGAGTGTACGACGATGATCTCGGATAATCGATAATGGTTTCTCGTTTTCTTTTCATTAACCGCAATCCTCGAGCAAAAACGCACGACTAGCTACTATCGATTAAAAGTTTCCTCTTACCTTACAACCTTCACAGGTGAACGCGCCAAAATGAAAACCAGCCGCAGGTTCGCCACAGACTTTACACTGCTGATTCATCTGAAATTATAAATTATAGATTGATACCGATTCATTGATGGGATTGTGTGCTAGGAGGATAGTTAGGACGTCACTGGCAACTTTCACATATTCGATTATTCCAAGTGTCGTCGGTGCGCGTTCGAAGGGGTCGTCGCTTAACATTGGTAAAGTTAATTTTAATCAAATCCCGCGTAAGGAGCGATTGCGACGAACAGTGGTAAACCGGTCTTGGAAAGTCGAAAATGCCCGATGGATCACTCGCTGCGTTTTATTAGCATTAACTGGAATCATAAAAGGCTCTTATCTCCTAGCTGGCTCGTAAAAGAGAAAAAGCTCCATTTTCGAGATCAGATTGCTACCAGTGATATATCATGTGATATTCACACATTTAACGACTGTTCCGAGATAGAGATCGGTTCTTGAAAAGTTGCGCCCTGAGTTCCGTATTAACCGACGAACCCTTTCCCATGAATCACGAGCAGATGTCGCCCGCAGTCGAAGGTACTGGAAGAATAGTGGAAGAGAGCCCTATACCCAATACACCTACTACACGATGCGTTTTCCCGGTCCCGGTCGGGCGGGATTTCCTTCGCGGGCGCTTCGCGTCGAAGATGGGAAAGGCCCTCCTCGCCTAATGACCTCTCCTCTCGGAGGGCTCGGATCAGGCGCCCAGAAGACCATTACGATTTTTCATCCGAATCTAAGTCCTCCGTGGCTTAACGATCGAAACGAAACTCGTTCCTTAGCGCGGTGTCCCATAAATCAGCGCTATCTCGACCAACGGTACCATCTGCCGTAGGTCAGAGAGGCACTTTTCGAGTAAACTGGAATAAAATTAGACCACCGGAGATCTGATAGGACAAGTTTACGGGGTACCAAATTCGTGGCATCTGCCCGGATGTACACCGAGAACCTTCGTAAGGAGTTGGCCCGGTCATTTCCACTTCTCACACAGTTCCGCTTCTCCTCTCTAAGCAACGCTCTAAGCTCTTCCACGCGATTCAAGGTCAGATAAGTGAAGAAAAATGGACGACTTCCTCCGCGAGTTCAGTTCGTCGAGTCGAAGTCAAGTCGGAGGGAGCGCAATTCAATTAGGGCAAATGGCAATGGTTCCTCTTTCTCTCTCTCTCTAAACGCGCGCCGCTCGAAACAAACAAACGGTGAAACGACGACGACGTTCTCGGGGAGTCCTAGGAAACGATTGGTCGCGAATGTTAACGAGCACGTTCAGGTCCGATCGGACACAATCAGGCCACATTAATTAAAGGGACTTGCGCCTAAGGAGCAATTACATTTAATTACGCTGCTACCACCCCGGACTCCTTCGGGGTCCTTCCTTCCTCGATGAAAAGCATAACTGCGACCAAGAATGCATTCTGCTCGACATAGCGAAGTCTCGAGCTCTCGGGCTACGTTAGCTTTTTGCGGCAGGCGGGCATTTTAACGAGAATTCAGAGTGACGGTAATTAGAGCTCCGATACGACACGAGCACGACTCCTCCTAGCAGAAGCCTGTGCCTCTTTGTAATTGCGACTCGGCGCTTGCGCGATACTTCTCGTGTTACCGTCCCAACCTGAAGAAGAACGACGCGTAAACTGCCGCTGGCGGACCATTGAGACCAAGAGGCTCCTCTCCTCAGGTTCGTTAGGGTTCTCAAGTTTTTTCACGAGCCAGTTGTTTGACGCTCGCTCGCTCACCCATTTCACTGATCGAGTCAATCGCTCGCTCCTCTTCCTTTCCCTCGATTCTTTCTCTGCATTCGCACCCCCTCCTCCCTATCCCCGCCATTACCAATCCAGCGAAACTCGAATAGATTTCAGAAGTAATAATCTAGCCTTCGCAACGCGACCTCCTTCATTAGACTCGACGTGCCTCGTTCGTCCGTTCGAACGAATTTAGATTTATTCAAATCTGGGATTAGAGGAAATCAGAGTGTGTGTGTGCGAGATTCGATAGAGCAGTAGCGAGGTCTTCCACTTGTAATATCTGCATAATAAGCAGGCTTCCGTAACCTCGTTTTTAGATTAAGAACTCCGTGGTCTGGATGGTGAACTATATGTTGAGTCGAGGAGCAGGGGGGACGCGTGCAAATACGCGTAGTTCGTACCCCAGTTTTCACGAGCAAAGTCAATATTTGTCAGACACTTACTTGTTAATGAAGTCGATCGACTTTGGCGTACCTGCTCCAAATATCACCTTATTCTTCCGCCGCTCTCTAACCCTTGTGCGTTTTCATCGCGCGAGGGGACCATGTCGAGTGGACCCTTTCGTCCTTGCCTTGTCGCCAAGTTTTGCACAGTCTCAGCGTTATGCGTGCAGTGTGCAACGTTATGGGACATGTGTGTGTGAGTATGGGCATGCCAAAGTTTACGCGCCATTAAATTCGAGTCCGTGCGACGTTTATCCCTTTATAAGTTTTTTCATCCCCGCGCCTGTTCGCCCTTTGTCGTCGAACCCTCGCGACAACCAACCCTTTCTTCTTCCTTGACTTCTTCCAGCTAGCACCCAAAACTAGAAGGGCGATTGAAAAATGGTCGATGCCCCGAAAGGGTTACCGGAGCAGGGAGAACGGAAAATTAAGACGGTGCCCGTTGCTTTCCTCCAACACTCAGCCGGGATCATAATACGGAGAAATAGATCATTTTCGAAGCCGGTTATTCATTACGTCAGATTTTATAGACTCAAGGTCTTCCATTGCGGAGAATTCGAGAAATACTACCTGGAGGAATACGGCTCCGATACGTATAAAATACGTGACCTATAAAAACGTCTAATCCCCTATCAGTCGGATCGGATCTAGATCCTAAGATATTAATTAGAAGAGTGAATTAATTATCGTGAGGGTATCTACGTGCCGATCTCTGAGGCTACGTCTGAACTTGGCTGAAGGTTTTCTTGGGAGCTAGACCGAAAAAGAGAAAAAAGTCGATTTAGGCAGAGAGCAGCCACAGCGCGCAGGGAGAGATAGATGTAAAAAAGTAAAAACCGGGAAGAGGGCACTAGGGCATCCTTCAGCCTTGAAACGTTGCTCCAAGGATACGAGTAATTACATAACAGATTGCTTGTCCACATCCGAGATAGGATCTCGATCGAAAAATCGGCATGAAATTTGCAACGAGATTCGTGCCACTTCCTATTGCCGAAAAGTGCTTCCTCCTTGAAAGCGCGATTCGGCCGAAAAAGATTCGCTAAGCAGCGTTAAACGCGGTTCCCCCCGTAGATCATTGCAATGATCCGAGGCTGCGGATACCGAGCTGGTAGGACGCGAGTTATGTGTACGCGATATAATTAATTGGCGATGTATTAATTCACAAATTTATTACCAAGTTAAGAATGAGCGCTTGATTACCGGCTCGCTACGTGATATACGAGCAAACATTTTTCTCGGTAAGTTAATGAGTTAATGAATCCACTCGAAAGAAGAAGTCGATATATCACCCGGACTTGGAAGTACGCATGGGAATCCTTCGCGCCGAACTACACGCAGCACCGTGGCGCGCGATACAGCCCCGCCGCACTTATACATATGTATGCCCCAGCGATATACAAACAGACATACGTTTACACCGGCCACATTACATTTGTTACACGACTGCCGGATAAACATCTCGACTTTTCACGTAACGCCGAAAGATCGATTACACCCGGAGGATTTCGAGAGCCGGCGCTTCGGCGAAGCTGACGGAAGAGGCCCATTCCGAGGTCCTCAGCACCACAGCAACCAATGGTCGCACGAGCCAACGCGTTACTGTTTGCTCTTCGTTATTTCTGGGGACCAATCCGCGAAAGAGGGTGCTGCCGTGTCCTTTCGGCTCAAAGGGAGGACGAAAAGTAGATCAATCGAGGGCCAAACGAGGGCTATTGAACTTTACCCTGAGATACTTTTCCTCGAGAGGTTCAAGGATCTCGGGAAGCCGTCGATAGTTAGTTTGACCGATCGTGAAACGTGGTAGATCATGCCAGTCTCATTGAGTACAGGTGGCATTCCACGTTCCAGGACTTAGGACCCTTTGTGAGGCGGCTCGACCGCCGGAATCAATGGGAACAAGAGCGCATTGCGAGTCACCGCGGGCCGTCCAGTTGGAGACTTTTGACCCAGAAAACTGAAGAAAAGTCCGCATAGAAAGGACATGCGTGTGTGTGTGCGCGTGTGTACGGGAGAAGGAGAGGGAGATACGGAATCCTAGGGACCGCTTGCGCAATTTGTATCGGCGGAGATGCGTTTTTAACGATCGGTTTGATGGATGGTGCAGGCTCTCACGTCGATATCGAGTCCTTGAAAAATGATCCTGCGGATCGAGGCTCGAATACAGAAATAATGGAATCGGAGTGTGTGAGTGTCGAGAATAGGATGCACTAGCACGAATAGACGGGTCCATATTCAGACCTTTTCAACGGAGGGGGAAGGCTCAACAGCTCCTTTTCGGTTAATATGTTTTCGCGACTCACAATACTCTCGGTCGGGAGTCAAAGACAATTAATAACCTTCCGCGTGATCATTTATCGCGACAGTTTAGGCCCGAGAGGTACCGGGCGCTCTGCTTCCTTCGACCTGCAAAACACGTTCGAGCTACCTACCATCGCACACGGCTCCTGCTACACATCTCCGCCAGACTCTTTCCATCCAGATTCAACTTTTCATTCTTCAACTTCTCCATCCGTGACCGATACGATTTTTAACAGTATTCTCCGATTCTTGACAGCCACTTGAACTTTTATGCGATCTAGTCTCTCCCCTCCCCTATTCAAGAGGATCGAAAAATTATGCAAGGGTCAACCGCGTAGCTCACGCTGGCCCATTCGCATGATCCTTCCTCTCCACGCTCCTCCTTTCTTTTTATACGCGACTTTTTATCGTTATTGTTTCTCCTTTCTTAGAGAGGACACGACTCCTCGTCGAGGAGACTAGGAGACTAGAGCGTTCCGACTTTAGTGGAACGGATAACGCTCCTCCGGCAGTGGTGAAGCTTTACGCAAAGTCTTTTGTGGCGATTCGTCTCGGACGTAGCGACTGGTTCGCGTTAGTAGAGTCGACGATTCGACTTGCACCACATACGTCGCCGTCGATTCGTTCAGCACTCTCAGCGCGCTGCAAAAGAATACGCGAGAACGGATTCAGCTGCAATACAGTTCTGGTCGAGTTATTAAAATAACAAATGCCGGCAAGTCGCTGAAAGAAAGCAAAACTATGAAAGTCGCTTAGCGGAATTCTGATGTTTCGTTGAAAAAAAAGAAAAAGAAAAAAAAAAAAAAGGATCGAGGACGTTTTGAGTTGCAACAGATCTCTTTCCGACAGAGGATCTTTTTGTGGAAAGACCTCGCGCGAATTTGCCACGCTCCCGCATAATGAGATCGAACACGTTCAGAATTCGCTAACCATGCGTTTGTGTGCGTACACGCTCGTGTCTATAGTTAACTGTGTCACGCACGATACCTACGCGAGAATGTGTGAATATTTCAATTCTTAGAAAAAATTCCCTATTTTTTTCTATTGAATTGTCACGAGGTTCTACCGCAGAAAAAATGAAACGGTCCTCCTAATATCAAGAACACTTGAGTCTCTGCGAAAGAAAAACAAGGGGGGGGGGAGTGAAACTGAAAAAGACCACAGAGATCACTAATGAGCTTCGCTTAATCCAAACCCTGGAGCTAAACTGTAAAGCAACAGGTATACGGGCGACTTATGGGCAGACTAGGAAAATTATGAAAGGTACTTAGGATCCTACAAGTTCTTCAGACGTTTCTTGTTTTCCGCTAAAGTTGTAATTAATACATCATTATTATATTCACACTTATATGCAGTGATAATCTCTCGAGATGATTATGCGCGTGTGTATCTTTTACGGAACCTCTCAAGTACGTCTAGATAAATGAAACAGGGAAGATTAAGTTGACGTGACCGAAGTAAGAATTGTTGGATCTCAACCGGCATTCTCGACAACGTCGAGGAATAATACTACACGTATTTGTCACGACTCGAATGATTTTCTCCGAATGGGCTGCAGTTGGCAAGACCAGCAGCACAGCTCTTACGACAAAAAGGCGTTAAGTCGGATCACGACCCCTTGATGACGTTAGAACTCGCAAAAGGGGTTAATATGCAAATGCAAATTCAACACGCACGGAATCATACCCGATTCCGAGTTGATCCGCGTTAACGAATAATCCCATTTATTAATAAGATTAGTAAAATCTTAATGAAAATCAATCGGTAGATCGAGAGATTTGAGATTTACAAGACCAGGGGTACATTTCCATACAGGATTGGGCACACGTGCGTGCCTGCTTGAGTGAATGCGTGAAGAGGAAGAGTTGACTGACGAGTGGAGGGGGCAGAGAAGAAAGAGAGTAAAAAGAAAGAAAGACGAGCACGACTTTTCTGGACCTCCCTGAACGCACGGAGCTCAGTCTCTACAAGTGAGGCAATAACCGTATGAAAGGGTAACAATAGTACCCGACACACCGCAACCGGCATAAAAAACGGGGTGCGGCAGAGGGGGGCAATAAATATATTTTGACATGGGAGAACCTCGCGCCAAGCACCTATGCATAATAATTGTAACGCTCGTCGTCTTGGTCGTTCTCTCCCTTGCCCCCCTTATCGCCCTCTTCGTTTTCTCGTATACAGGAGCATGAAGCACACATGCACAAAACGTATCCACAAATAAACAAACACTAATATACTCTCTCTCTCTCTCTCTCTTTCTCTCTCCATTTTCTCTGTATTTCATTCATTCACTCACTCTGCACCATTTCCATTTTCACTCACACCGAAAAAAGGCCTGAAGACTTTTCAACTCGAAAAGTGCCCACAGACCTTTTGTACGCATAGAATTACGGTAGTGTCTACCGGTAGGCAAATATTATAGCAACAGGCGGTCGTCAAGGGTGACGATAATGTTTTCATTTGCGATTACCCTCTCACTAACCGCACACGTGAGATCATAAAGGGCTCCGAGTTGTCAGGAAAAAAAACCTGGTGTAATAAAGCTCGGAAGAAAACCACTTCGGCAATAACTCGAGCTGTCTTGAGACAACGGAAATGAATTTTAATCAACAGCTGACATCGAAAAAGAGAAGCGAAAATGAAGAACTCTATACTCAATTCGCTTGTAAAGACCGCCAGAGAATTCCTTTTCGGTAAATAAAACATTGGTTCGTAATGTAGGAACGGCGGAGACTTCGATGCCACGAGGGAGATGGCAATGGTTAGGAGACTTGAACGCTAGTGAAGAGAGTTTCGCGAGAGTATAGGCGTTGTTCAATCGCTAAAATTAAAAAAAAAATAGAAATGACCTGAAATCCGAAAAAAATGAAAACTCCATTCTTACACTCACCTTGTATAAGTTGAATATCCAAGAAACCAGAAAATTATCTTCTACACTGACAAGATATATATATGTAACTTAATGATTTATTGTTTTATCGCGCGAATGATAACATGAGCGCTGATGTCCATGAATGATTCTTTAAATAATTTAATGTTAAACTGATCACAATTTTAGGCACACGTGACGTTCCGATAAAAATCCTTTGGATATTTCCCAATTGTTGAACTTGCTACACTTGTTGAATATGAACCAGGTATTTAAATGTTGCACGTGGTTCGGCATAAATCAGAGTGACCTTGCAAATGAAGGAGTTGACTTCACAGACAAATTGTCAAAGGAATCCCGTCGCTGCTAAAACTTGAGTCGCTTCGTCGATTTCAAGTGGTCAACTGGACCGAATTCGATTTGATGATATAAATCCGAACTCTGTCCTCTTTGCTCCCCTTATGGTCCTTCCCCCCCCAAATGCCCGCCGCCTCCCTCCTCTTTAATGATTAAGAACTTTGATACGTCTTTGTCGTACCTACTACGAAAGTGGGTACGACCGCGCCGATGGACGGGAGAATACTGGCACTCTCGATTGCAGGTATCCGCTCAACTACAACGGTAAGAAGTCCCGTCTTGGCTCGGAAACTTTGAAAACCTGGCAGGGGCAGGAAATCCAGCCCATAAAGAGACGCCCCGCGCTCTTGTCCAATCAGCTGACGTGCCGCTTTTACATGCATCCAATGAAACTCCTTTGAAGTAAGGCCCCTCCTATGAGGCCCCCAACCGCGGTGCTAACTACGGGCCCCTCGTGCTTAACTTTCCTATTTTCTTTTCTTCCTACATGGGGGCACAATACTCTCGTTGATCTTTCAGTTTAACCCTTTGTTATCTACTGTATTTTATTATGATTGCAATAATCGAAGGATCATCCCTGTGCGAACTTCTAGAACAAAAATTAATAGAACTGTCTAATCGAAAGGTACCGAAAGGACATGAAATATAATAAAATGATGGGAGCAAAGTACTTACACAGAGAGCAATAAAAAGTAGGGAGCTCTTGATACATTTCATATGTTTCATAAGTTGTCCTACTTTGAGTAAATTTTTAAGTCGCGCAGTTGATCATAATGACAGGTATTATGTTGCGATGTCACGTTTTATGATATATGGCTGGTATCGCTATATGGGTGGAATTCCGAGGAACTGGGCTACATCCTCATTTTTTCCCCTGGCATATATGGTTTAGACAAAAAAAGTTCTCACTGTCGTATTTAGGAGCCTCTCACTCTCTAACGACACGGACGTCCTTGCGAAAGCCCCGCGGCGGTTAAAAGACACATCTAAGAACACTAGCCGAGATAATGTATACGCTGCTGGGTTCGATAATGGTCACTAGGATCAGCTATAACGTATATCTTCCTCTCCCTCCTCCCCCGCCTCTTCTTCCTCTCGGACCTAATTGCTTTTTCTAACCTCTGACTTAGCACCTTGTTTTCCTTCTCTGAAATGTTACATTTATCCCAACTACCGTCAATCAATCTAATTTAAATGCTTCACCGAAGAAACTTGACTTAACTTTCACCAGATTATCCTCCGACTTTATTATCCTCTGAAATATATACCCACGCACGAAAAGAGGTATAAGCAATAATTTAATTAATAAACAATTTAGATAAATTTAACGTTAATTATCGTGGATGCTAGTATGCTCATGGTGAAATAAAGGAAATATTAAGCGCGTAATAGATTCCCCGGAATTTCTTCTATGAAGAAACGGTAGGCAGGAAAAATAACTTTGATGAAAACCATTCGTTTGATGACTTACATAATTAACAAATTGCTCTTACCGTAACAGGAAGAGGTAAATCTGATCTAACTGCGTCACTAATTTGGCTTCTCGCTTAATATGTTGGAATTTTTTGCGAATGTCCTCGAGGCTATTAGAAGACACACCGAGGAACGTGGTTGGCAGGATAATAAATGATGGACAATAAAAATTCATTTCAGCTGAAAAAACGATTACGTCCAACGGGTGATTCGTATCGGACCATGGTGTCGACCCATCGCGATACCCCCAAATGGATCACACACTCGTCATGGAGGAGCCAAGTGAAAATCTTGTGCACCAACAAGATGATTCCCATTGAAATGAATCATCGCAACGATGACCGTGGAGGGTTAAATTCGACGATCGGTATTTCGAAACGAATTTCTCCCATTTTTCAGCAGAGGAGGGAAGAGGAAGATTGAGGGAAAATGGAGGGAGGGAAGAAGAGACACAGCGAGGAGGGACGCTATGGGTCTTAGAAGCTGTTGGACCCAATAAAATGTCGAAAGGCGCTCGAAGACGAAGGACCGCGGGGTGGAGACGCGTCGGCTCGGGGGCAGAACGGCGCCATAAATTAAGGAAGATGTCCACCCGTAGAAATTAAACGATAGAAACTGGTTCCAAGCGTAAAACGCTTCTGCTCCAGCTCCCTCTTGGACACCCCACTCTTGTGGTTCTCCGCAGGCAGCTTTTTGTGATTCTTCGTTTCTCCTTCTCCTCCGCTACTTCTTCTTCTGCTTTTGCTTCTGCTTCTTCTTCTTCTTCTTCTTCTGCTGCCTCTTCCACCTTGTCTCACCTCCCCGTTTAACGATCGATTTCATTTCACCGAGATAATGCCGAAACGAGCGGCCACAAATCTGAGAAGCTCCGTGCTCGCCTTACCTGTATTTTTTATGGGAGCGATATCTTCCCCGGGGTTCCTCCCCCTTCCTCTTCCACTTAAACACGTATCTTCGGCTCTGCGGAACAGCATTTGCCATTTGCCACGACTTGATCGTCGTTGCGTCATTCTCATTGGCCCAATGACACCTAGCGCGCATCCGAATTATCTGACATTGCGCGATCGTCTCGTTGACCCGCGATTAAAAAATCGTTACGCTCGATCGTTAAATGTAAGAGTCGCCTGGATTTCGCGATGTCGTAATCGCTTTTATTCGACAGCCTTTTTTTTTACTGGCGACATTAAAAGCGAGTGATTCCCGACTCGAGATACGTTGACCGAGATCGTAGCTTCGATTTATCCGGAGCCACGAGGCGACAATGAGAGACAGAGAGAGAGAGAGAGAGAGAGAGAGACAGAGAGAGAGAGACAGAGATAAGAGGACATCAGTGTGCGGATATTCGCGAAAAGCGAAGAAAAAGAAAAGAGATGGCAGCGCTCGGCGAAAGTGCCTAATAACGATCCGATCGTTCCGAAATCTCCCGTAGCAATATATCACGCGCGCGCCATCAGTTTTCGAATAAGAAAAAAGCCATGAACGAATTTCCCGTTGCAGCGCGCGCAAGCAACGCGATATTATTTATAGGAACTCACTGGATGGGAATGACGCGCTTCGTGAAAGGAGTTGGTGTAAATCCAGGCAGTGTATGGCAACACGAGAGGCGCGCCGGTATCTTTGGATTGGTGATCAATTGGCCGTGGATAATCCGGATGTATCTGCTTGCTGGCCGTGTCCGCCGGTCGTTCCGTTTGTCAGGAGTCTCGTCCCAGTATGCTTGCTCGGTCATGCAGAAGCCCTCTCGAGGAGGCAGATGGGCCTAATATGGACTGGATTCTGCCCCCGAAGATGAACTCATTCTTTCGTAACGAAGGTGTCTGCTCGTCGACTCGGAAAGAGAAGGAGATTTATCTGCGTCGAGCACGAGCACAGGCAAGGAGGCGAGAAACCCGCGGTTGTACAGCCCCTCCACCCCATGGGGTTGCCCGTAGCATGCCCATCCCACGAGCGCGCCAGACTCCGCGACCTGGACCACTGCGAGTATAGCGAGAATAGCGAGAATAGGGATTTCCCGATACTCCTGTGCACTTGGAAGTTGCCGCGGTCCCGCGCTGCTCGAATCCTCGAGAGCGGGCGGGAAAACACGCGTGCGGGCTGGGAACCGTAGGTCGGGTTCGGCGCAGCTGCTGCGAATTCTCAAGACCGCGCGGCCAATAATCGTAGATCAAGCTTATTTTCTATTTAGCATTATACGCCGGTTATTAATAACTTGTAGCCAGTCGCCATAAGTGCTGTAAGCGCCTCGAGAAGAATCCTGCCGGCGCGAAATAAGATACACCGTTTGTTATGCCCCGTTGCTGGCGAAACGGCGTTAAACGTCGCGTTTTCGCACTCGGCGCGTTCACCGTTACGATATTACGTTCATCAATGTCGCAGCTGCTACGCGCCAACGGGCCGCTGGAAAATGTAGCGCGCGCCAGTTTCGATCGAAACGGGAAGTTTGTCGAGGCGGCGATGAAAGGACGAGAAAAAGAAGAAAAAAGAAAAAAGAAAAAAAGGACAAAGACCGAGGAATTCGCGGGCGAGGAGCCCCTTGCTTGGACACATTAATCCGAGACGCCGCGGAATGTCGCGCGATTATGCGCTTACGCTCTCGGCATCGTCGTCGTCGGCGGCGTCGCAGCGTCGTCGCGCGAGTAATCGATGGCCGCGCTCAACTTATTAAATATGCGCGAATCTCGCGAACCGCGGGAACACGCTCCGGCAGAAGGTCAAAGGGACACAGGCGTGGAGCCGAGGCATCGCTCGCTCGGCGAAAACTCCCGGGAATCTCACGGGTCGCGTATCGAGCGCGCTGGAAATGGCCCCGTCCGCGAGGAAAAATGGCGGCACGAGCGAGCGGGACCGCGGAAATTTGCTTGCGCGCGAGTCCGGTTCCCAGGGATAAAAGAGGATACGCCGCGAGCGCCAAACGCGACGTCCCCGTCCACTCCATCTCCTCGCCGAGGCATCCGTGCCGTGTACCATGGAGCGGGTGTCCTTTTTTTCACCGCGATCAAAGCAAACTAACGCTACGAGTTTCCAGAGAATCGCCCCCTGCGGTCTCTGCTACCGACTCCCCGATAACAGTGAGAAATCGCAGGTCGCCTCGCGGTCCCGATTTTTCCAGACCGATCAGCCGGCGAGCAGAAGAAGCGTTTAAGCATTTTCTTCGGAAACGGTGGATCGACACAACCTTGGAACTCCAGCCTTACCTTTGGGAAAGCACCGATGCGACGAAACCAAAGAGAGAAGCAAACAGGTCCGCAAAGCGGCTCTCAAGTGCGACTCTGGCTTCCCGGATGGAGGAGGGTGATGGAAGATGCGCGTTTTCTCCAAGAGCAACTCTCTAAAGAGAAAAATGATCGTCGTCGAGGAGGAACGTGGATGCTGACAAAAGGGCGCAGAATTCGGCAAAGACGCGTAGGTTTTCGGTAGTGTTTCCGGTCACCTCGGATGTGCTCGATCGTGGCCAAGGTTTGTGGGCAAACATCCCCTGGTCAAAGCACGACGTGAACTCGAGAGGCGAGGGTGGTGGGGAGGGGGAGGATGGGACCTTCCAACCAGAGTCAGGGGTCTGCCGGCGAACAACGTTTTCCGCGTGTCTTCCATGAAGAGGACCCTACCTCGGACTGCTCCTCTCTCTACCGGCTCGAATCCTGTTAAGTCCTCGCAAAGCAACTTTCCTCGAACTCTTTAATCCTGACAATCCTGGAGGATCGCTAGTATTCGGTAAAGGATACTTTGGCTTACCGACAGCAAATCTCGGAATACCAAAACTCAAAACTACCAGCACGGTCGCCAGATTCGTCGGTTTCTCGCGAAATTTCCAATCGACCGCATCGACCCTGCCGGCTTCAGCTTCCAATGGAGGATCTCCCGACATACTCGACGTTCACAATTGAAGAAACGGTACTGCGTTTTGAAATTATCTCCCGGAGACTCGGCGCGATACCGAGGAGGATCGTTGTCAATTCCCGTGACGCGGAAAACCTGCTGGATCACGACCGTTGAATTTCGGTCAGCCGATACTCTCCGATCGCGAGGAAAAATTCTCACAGTGAACCGGAAACGAGCGAAGCGTATATAAAACAGGAATGAAAGGAAGCAAACGAGTAAAACGAATGAAAGGAATGAAACGAGACTGGCGAGATATTGGCCAAGTCACTCTCCGGTGCAATGTTTGATTTGCAAAAAAGGGATAGGCAAGTCGATGGGTAGAGGATGCGGAGGCATCGCGGGCTCCCGGGATGACGAATCAACAATGATCATCGTCGGTCTGCCGCCAATACGAGTTCCATCGATCCTGCGACACACTCGAGTGTCGCCGGTGATAAAGTACCCGGAGGAGCCTAACTAGACTTCGACATCTGCCTGATTTGTCATGGGACGCTATTCCGGTCGATATTTCAGCAACCCTGAACGCCGACCAGGCCTGAAAATCGACTCTGTGAATAATTGCTGAATACTACTAATGAGAGTCTAGTGCGAGTCTACTGCGAGTCTAGTTTGACTGACGCCGCGACTTTCCGCTACTTTCGACCGCGTCAAATCGCTCGACGCTTGAGGACTTCCGTTTACAAGAGCCTCTTTAGTCTCGATTGTTCCCGCGCGAATTTATCAATGATCTCTCGAGAGCCGTAACGAATACCAGGATTTTCGTAGTAGGGTCCCCGTTAGTCGGACGCAGGAGACGGGACGCGAGGCCAACGCTGCTTATTATTAAATCACGCGCGAAATACTAGGCGCCGTCCTCGCGAACGGAAAATATTCGCCTCTGTCAGTTTTAGCTTTTTATCGCGCGGCCTAGGAAAAATCTCTGCTATTCGATAAGTCACCGGGGAATTGTGAGTCGCTCGACGGGGGCCACTGCCGATAAAAACGACCGCTTCGGAGATAGACACGCGTGTTGTGCTTCCGTTAATGGAATTCTTCAGATTGATCGCTGAGATTTTCCCATGGAATCCTGCAAAACTCGATCCTCGGGACGCGGCACGAGTCGTGGAACTTGGCGAGATCCGTCGCTACTACCAGCCAGCCAGCCAGCCAGCAAGCAAGCCAGCAAACCAACCAGCCAACCAGCCAGGGACCCTATCTGAAATTTAATATCGACCCTCGCGGTTTTCGCGATAAATCGCGGCTGCCCACCGCCTACCGCCCACTCGCGCGCCCAGCATATTTAATTACAGAAAATCGGCTCGGGCTTTTAACGGCCGGGCCTTCCTGCGTGCTCATAAACTTTCCGCAAAGGACAAAGGGTTCCCTCTCCCTCCCTTACGGGAGGGGATCGTTTACCGGCGGTCCCGTCCAAGAATCGACCGGTAAGAGTAGTAGAGAAATTTTTGGTCGATAGTTGCGAGCAACTCGCGTTCGGACCTCCATCATGGCGGCCATGAAAATTTACTGACAGATCTAACGATCCGTCTCGTCTCTCGGTTGATGAGAACCCCCTCGATCCAAACGCGCTTAATGGATGACAACTATAAACTGCCACGAAGAGTACATATACACTGAACCGCAGAGCGAATATCGTTCCGCACGATTAAGCCGGGGACCTCCTCCTGATCTCTCATCTCGAGAGAGAGAGAGAGAGAGAGGGAGAGACCAATGTAGAGAATGATAGGGAGAGAGAACTTCGATCATAATCCCTCGCACCATTGTTTCTTCCAGATGCTTAAGGAATTTAACGGTAAGCTTATCTGTCTGCCGCGAGGTTCGCAAGATTCCCCGAAATCAACGTCAATTATCGAAATCGACTTTGCGAAATCAAGGGAAATCAAAGGTTTTCCTCGTGGATCGTAGCTTTGTTCAAAATCGGATTTTCTCAGCCCGGGGGGGAGTTTGGAGCGATTGTTGTTGCGATCCCCTCGAGTTAACAGACTGCTCAGCCGGTACTTGTGCCGCGCGCGCGATACGCGGAGGACTCCCTTTATCCCGCGGGACAAAACCACAGGAGCCACAAATCTAACCGCACGAAAGCGCGGCGTTGAACCGGCGACATGCACTTCGATAAATCTGCTGGCCGACCCGCTAACGCGCTGAATGAATGGCGTCACGGGCCAGCGAGCAGTCTGAATGCGGACACAGAGAGCTCGTTGACACGCCAGTCAAAATATTGGGGGAGTGCCGTTCCAGCCACCGGTGTGTGTGTTCCCTTTTTTAGTCAATGTCGTTGTTGCATTATCGCCGCGACGCCACCTTTCACGATGGCAAACTTGTAGGAATCACCTGGAATCGATGCTAGAACATTTCCCAATATTTCCCAGTATCTCCAAGATGACAATGCCTCGAAATCGATCGAGTGGAACGCTGCTCACAAGGGATAAATTTCAAAATCCAAAAATTTTCACTTCTATTTTTCCTGAAAAGTGCAAGAAGGAAAAGAAATCCTGAAGAAAGTTGAGAAAACGGTATTACTCTCTAGAGACTTGATAGAATTCAATGTTACTGTTAAATTTGCATTATTAATCAATGCGTGTAATGACCAGCGCATTATTTAAACCCTTTTGTCCTAAAATTTTGTGCATAATTTAAGGATTCAAGTTTCTTTCTCTTGTTTTTCCAAGAATCTGAAGAAAACTTTGTTTACCCTACTTTATAGAACAAACATTACTTTTCACTGCAGTAGGAGTCAAAAGGAGTCCGTCCCTGAGAAAGGGTTAAATTTCGAGCGACCGATATCTCTCTCGTTGCTCGAAGAAAATGAGTTGCCAGGTAGTATTGGAATGAAGCAAATTGGGTCTTGTGGCTCGACTGCAATGTCCGATGACACTGCTGCTGCTGGCCAATCCCATTTCTGGTGAAAATGCAACGACGCGATGGCTTGCGGTGAGCTGTGTCGCGACGCGGCCTAACCGCAGGCATTCGTAAAATCGGTATGCAAAGTTCGTGCAGCTTGACTAGGAAAAAGGCTTCCACACTCGTAAATTGAAAGTACGCGGGTAGGTGAGCGGGGGTGGAAGGGGCGGAAGGGGGCTCCCCGTGAAAGTTTTCCTCTCCCGTGGAGAATTTTTATAGGCAACTTGAAGAATACGCGCGCAGCCATCTATTAAAAGCGTTTAGACGAGAATCTCAGAATGCCGCCGACACGCTTGGAAGAGTTAAAACGAGACTTTGTCATTTATGTACTCGACTTTGGCTCGTGTACGAGCGTGCCAATTTTCCAAAGCGATTGCGATATCGAGTATAACACGGTTCTCTACTCGACTCCCCGGTTTGTCGAGATCTCCTTCCAGTTGGCAATCGTGCAATTACGATATCCCAAATGCCCGTTCCTATCGTGTCGACTAAAACGTTTCCTCTTTAGACCCGCGTTTATAGTGGTTCCATAACAATCACGGATATCGATATCTTGTAAACTCTTCGTTCGGCTGGAACTCTTATCAAGGGCCCTCCGCCCCTGGGAACCTTCCATGAATATTCCATTTGCCAATTTCGCGCGCGCGTAAAGGTTAATCGCTCCCCAATATCAATTTGAGGGACTTCCAATTAAATAAATAGCGCGATAAAGTAGGTCTCGATTCCTCCCCTGGGAGGAGGGAGGCTCCCGATGGCCCCATTCGATTATCATATTTATCTACCGCGGTTGGCCGCCGTTCCCGATTCATCGGCTACAAGCTATGCATAAGCGCGGACAAGTTGGCGCTAATTGCAAGTAAATCGTGTGGACGGCCGTCCGTGTTCTGGACGTGTTTTGCTTTGCCAGCGTCCAATTAGCCGGGAGACCGAGAAGACCGAGAAGGCTGAGCTGCCCAGAAAGTCCAATGAGTCCTTAAAGGGACTGGATCAAGGTAGAAGCGAAGAGAGGAGAGGAGAGGAAAGTAGAGAAGAGTAGAGCAGAGAATATGAAGGAGGAGAGGAAAGGAAAGAGTTGAGTTGAAAGAGTTGAAAGAGTCTGTGTCCCAGTGGAGCAGCCCAACAACCGTGTCCTGCCATCCGCGCATTGCCAATTTTACGGTGGACTCTCGAGGACCTTTGACAGTCGTGAACTTTCCCTCTAATCCTTGTCCGTCCCGTTACCCCGCCCACTGGCAGCCCCTTTCAAGGCATTGTGCCGCGGATGGATCCCATTTAAATTGGGATTAGTACTGTCGTGCTGCTTTTTCACTCGAGTGCTCGGCCAACTCAACAGTCGTCCGTGCTACGGAACACACCGATTGGAAGGGACCAGACGAATCGCAAGGTATAACAAGTTGCACCGATCTCTTCTTGCTGTTTTGTCATTTTGCGATATTTCGTTCGGGATTACGGGGCGAGAAGGGATCTTTCGCATCGTCTACGGGGATCAGCAGATTTCGTCATGGTCAATCCACGTATTAACCAGTACCGAACCAGTGGTCCGGTTAACCAGATTGCTGGTTAAAGGCCAACATTTAAAATTTCCGCAACGATACGCGGAGGTTCGTGTCGAGTACGCGAGAGCGTTTATCTTAATTTCACCGTCCTCTTACTTGAAATCATCTAAAAATGATTGTTTCGAATTCCTACCATGATTGTTATATAATTGGCATTTTAGTGCTAACATCGGTCAATAAAGATGTACGTAAAATAAAACGGTGGAGCACAGCAGGTCGGTTCTCCGACTAAGCTGGGTCACAGTTTGACAATACCCCGCTTTGACAGAGATATATTACGCGAATAGTAAAATTTCCCCTATTCTCTCGCTTAACGAAGTGGTTCGCACTTCACAAATCAGCTTGCATCATAAATTTTCTAGCATTAAACCAGCTTCCTCCTTTCTTTTTCTGGCTGCGTGCAACAAAGGACCAGAAGTTCTAAAGTGTCAAAGTACTTCTAAGGATGAGCTTTGTTATTGATAACCTCACAGGCAACTATAACCAATATTTTACAATTGAATATGCTTAAATATAAGATATGAACTATCCTGCAAATATTGCTATGCCGAACGCAGATCTACATAGAAACGAGTTTAGGGCGGGATAACCAGTATCCGGTAGGGACCATTCGTTTGTCCTTAGAAAAAGGCACTAGTACTAGTACCATCGAGCAAAAGCACCTGTCCTCGAGTTAAAGCGCAGTTAATCCTGTTATCAGATTTGAAGTTCAGTAAATATAAGACAATATTCCCTAGGTACCGTCGTGCTTATATAGAATAATGACACGGAGTTGCATATGGACGAAGACAAACTGTGAAAGTATTCAAGCTTGTCCAAGGGTTGTTTTTCGGTTCGCCCAAGCGATACACAGAGCATCACGCCACGTCGTAAATTTTCTAGCATTAGTAGTCCTTTTTCTGGCTACCGCAAAAGATGCATCTGTAACGATGCGCACGCCTTAAAATTTCCCTATGGTTTGGCTTCTTCTACCCGCACCATAGTCTCCACCGACGCTGAAGAACAAACGCATATTTCAGTACCTGAATGTTTTAACGCAGAAAACTTGCAGTCTCCAAGCCCTATTTTCCTATTGCCTTTTTTCAAATGAAAGGGTAACATGGTCATAGACTTCATAGACATTTTGTCTCTCAGTCACGGATTAAAGCATTGTGTTTAACAAAAGGATTATCCTCGTACTCTCAAATTCACAGAAAAATCATTTGTCTTCCTGTTAAATAATTAGGCAATTTCTTAAGAGGCCTATATTACACGAATATAGCGGAATCAATTTCATACACTATCCTTCGCTATTGATTAATTTATGCAAGAATCTTGGTATATCTTGATAAAGGAACAATTAAAATGTCACTTTTCTTCGTGCAAGAATTAAGCTTGTTTCATTACAAAGCAGTTTTGAAATCAGTCAAAATGGATATTAATCATGGAGTTAAAAGAAACTCACGCCTTGTAACCCTTTACTTTGGTTTATTTTATTCAAGGGACAGAGTTGTCAAAAACCCCACAAGTTTGTAGCTGTAGGTTAATTTATGTGTTCCAGTTGAACCGACAATTTCTAACAAAGTAAACAATAGCATTCACTTCTTAACCCTTTCCATTTCTTCATGTTTCCTCCGAGGCAAAACATCTCAAATTCAAGTAGTCGTTGAAAATCAACATTTGGGTCACGAAAGCGTTTAGAGCACGTGAAAATTTCACTGCGCCAATTTTACTTTTTTCTCGAGCGTTTAATCGATGCTGAAACAGCGATGCATAAACAAATCGCAATTCATTGATCGATAACGAGAGCACCGAAATGAGAAAGGTGCGGAAAAGAAAAGTATGAAAGATTTCTCGGAGAAAACTTCAGAATGCCGCACTCGTTTATTCGATACAGATCCATCAAGCTGGAATGCGAGCGAAGACTAGAAGGAGAGCTTCGGGGATAGGAGAGCAAAGAAAATGTCTTTTTTCCAGGGATTTTTAGGCGATAAGTAGCATTTCATATGGCGGTGTCCCACGTCATCCCATCCGTCCAAGGTAGATGGATGGTTGGATGACCTGTGGTACTCATCGGGTCCTTTTGCACGTTTCCGCAAACCCCAAAAAAGGCTTCAGCGCTCTTTAGAGATTTTCCAGTTGCATATTAGCAGGGAATATCCAGCCCCGCCACGTGTTGACTCTTCGGATCTTGCTACGTCGAAGATGGATGGCGCCTGATCGACAATCGATTAAGATCGATAAGCGCAACGAGCAGCATTTCACCTCCGGCGTTTACCTCGCGTGGACCCCGACGACTTACGATGAAAGCATCCCGGATACAAGCCGTTAATCCTAAGCTGCATTGAATATCGGCGCAATCATTGCCGTTACTCGTGGAAGTGGAGGACTAGAAAAATGGGATGGTCGTTAATGGGAAAGGCCCGTCTGCTTGGGACCAATTAAGGATTATCAGCACATTACGGAGAAAGAGAGGAGGGTTCGACAATAAACTATGTCATATGGCGAGGTAGCGGATAGATGTGTAGCAGTTGGCCCAAACCCAAGCATTCCGGAGAGCGATAAGTATCTGGTCCGGGTCCTGACGATCAAGTAGATCACCGGATCAAGCTTAATGACCGCGCGTCGCTTAATGACCAATCTGGATCACGAGTACGAACTATCAACTCTCTCTCTCTCTATATACCATGAGACTGTTCGCACCTTATCGTAAAGACAGAGAGAGAGAGAGAGAGAGAGAGAGAGAGAGAGAGAGAGAAAGAGAGAGAGAGAGAGAGAGAGACGCTGGGGATGCTGAGAAGCGGAGGACGCTCGTTCGCATATCGTTCCAGGATCTCAAGTATTTCCGCCTCGTGGCCCCGCTGCAGTCCACGGCAAGACAGCGATGCCTTGTGTGCTTTACTGCCGTCACGTATTTCCGTGGCAAGGAAACCAAACCGATCGTGGTCGTGCACCACCGGACATGCGTTCGATTCAAAGAGATCAAAGCGAGATCTCATTGATGCCACGAAGGAGTTTTCTCCCCCCGAGGTGGGAGTGTTCTCCAAAAGCATCACGTTTCTCGCGTTTATCCCATCGCGGCTAAAGGAGGAAACCGGGAGAGAAAGGACCAACTCCTTTCAGGAGGAATTTCGCACAATTCAATTGTGCACGGGCCCATCCTTGGAGGAGAGGCTCGACTGGAAGAAATGACACGAAAGGGAAGTAAATCCATCCTATCGTTGAATCTTAAACGTTTTTCTTTAAACGCTCACGAGAGAGAGAGGCAAGCGGTAGCTGTGGCGTCGGTGGTGCGAACCTCGGGAGGCGGGAAAGGGAAGTTTGCTTTACGAGCACCACGTGTTCGCGGGACCCAGGGGATAGGGTTGGCAATAATATGGAGGAAGAAGCACGACGCCACTAGCGAGACGGTAGGCTAGTTAAGATAGCGATCCGACAAAAGGTGGAACAACGTTGGAACAGGAGGAAGAGACAGCGCAGCGATGAATCAGAGCAAATGGCGAAAACGTGAACGATTAGTGTCAATTCGCGTTAACACGCACTCGCGAATTACGCGAACGCGAACGAGGCTGCGAGGCTCTCAAGGACAGAGAATCTCCTCTTCTCCCGCGTGCGTGTGTGTGGTCGGTGGAGCGGATTCTTCGTCGAGTCGCCACGAAGAATCGCCGTCGCGCGCATAAGCGGCTTCCGGTTGAGTGGCGGCCACCGGCATCGTTGCCGACTTCGTGCCAGTAGCTGGCAGAGAGATTAGACACGAGCGATTGGAATCTATCCGTAAACGAGAGTCGTCGGCGGGTCTCGAAAAAATCTGCAAAGTGCAATGGCGTCCTTCCCTAGAAAAGGAAGGTGCGAGCTTACGTGGGAAAAGCAGTCCGTCTCTCCGTGGAAGCCACGGAAAGGGCGCGGCGGGAGAAAAAACGCGGGCACGGCACGCGGTGGCACTCGAGAAGGGCCGCAGAGTCGAAAGGACAATCGCTCGTCAAGCGGCCGTCAAAACATCCCCGTGAGGATCCGTGGCGAATGAAATTCTTCTCCCAGTGATGCTCGGCCACGGGAAGAGAGATCGTGTGTGCGTGTTTTCTCGCTGGCTCTCGACGGTAGCGCGGCGGTTCGTTCGTTGCTGGCAGCGGTGCATCCTTCGCTGTGTTTGCGTACGTGTGTGACCGCAAACAAACTGGCGGCAGCGATAGGGGGCGCCAATGGGCCATTCACGCTCGGACAGATTGTCATTTGTCAAGTCTTTCACGGTTTCTAATGACACGCACTGCTTTTGGACGCCTTCCTTCCTTGCGCTCCTCTCCTTGCGCCGGGGGGCACCTGGCGGCTGACTCGCTCCATTATTCCGACTCGGGCCAACGTCATCCATTCCCTCCTCTGCGCTCCTCCACCCCTCACCTCTCGCTCACTCCCTAGCTCTTCCAATCCCGGTCTCGTCGCCTTCTTACGGGAAAAACGCGGGCCGACGGTTGAATTCGATTTGTTAGGATTAACGGGAGGAAAGTCCGTGATCGCTCCCGAGCGTGAGTTACCAAAAAGCTTTTCTCTCCTTCGATAGAAAGAAATGAGAAAGAAAAGTGGAAAAAAAAAACGAAGCCAAGGGGAGAGAGAGAGGAGAAGATGCGCTTCCGTTGAGAATCCCCCGTAGGAGAGCGACCGCTGTTTTTCTCATAGGAGTCATTAATGACTTCGACTCGGCTGGCTTTCTTGCCAGTCGCGCGAATATCGCGCCAAACGTAATGATTCCGTAATGGCGATCGGTTCGCGCGGCAAATCGAACTCGCTGGAATTCGAAGCGCATCTCTCGCTCGCGTCATTCCAGATATACAATCCTTCCATATGTGCTCCCTCTCTCCGCACACCCTGCCTCGCCTCCGCTACTCCTATTATTTAGCTGCGCGCTTCCAAGAGCCTCGCGCCGCGGCTTGCTCTCAGCCGGCATGATTTAAACTCATTGGATGCCATATCCGTGCGTTTAAGTCCAACACCAGCAACGCCGTTGCTCTTCCTCCACTTGTCGAGCCAACTGCTGCCCGCCCCGCTCCGCTCCGAGCACACCCACTCGACCTGGTAGCAATTCCTCGTCTGGACCCCGACAATATCACGATTCATTGTCGGACGCTCTCGCGAATCGCCACTCGATTTATCGCGGTGCCCCCACCCACTCTCCAATCTCGACTCCCTCTCCCTTCCTCTTCCTCTTCCTCTTCCTCTTCAGCTTCCTTTCTTTTTCTTCGCGTCCCTCTACTACCATTCTCGTTCTCGATGCCACTTCCGCATCGGGGGATGCCAGAGCGATGCCGACAAAAAACAGGGAAAAAAATGGAGCGACTCCTGGTGGAGCCGGATGAAGAATCGTATAATAAACGACTGTCGTCCATCAGGCAGAGTAGAACAATGGCTGTGTGTTGCTCGGCTGTGGCTAGAGGTCCGTCGCCACCACTACCACCGCCACCGCCGGATCGCCATATCCGCGTGGTTTCCCTTCCAAAGAAGAATACACAACGAAGTCGTCGTCGTCGGCGGCGGCGGCGACGGAGGGGAGGTCTGGAACGACTGTTCTAGCTTCTATTCCATAATGGCTACACGACTGCTATCGCATTGTCTTCCGGCCAAACTTTCCTCTTCGGTTATTTATTAACGGCGCGCGCGAGCGCGAGGTTACCCGGATTCCATGCCCACGCAACGCAACTGAACCCGTGAATTTATCACTCCAGTCGCTACATCGAGGTGTCCTTCGGGGAACGAGAGATTTATCATTGAGAGAGACCCAAGGCACATCTGCCTGTTTCGCATTAAACTGCTCGAGTCTTAGACAAACCTGGCAATGGCGGTAAAGATGGTGCCTTTTGCTCAACAACGTCACTCCAATGAATCTGCAGCGGCTCCCGTTCGATCAAAGTATCATTATCCACCTTTGATTTTTTACACTATACTTTATGCACAGAGATTGTGAGGAGGATCGGTGAGAAAGTGAGAAAAATTGAGGGAGGCAGTAATGACTCTTGTCAAACGGAAGGTGTGGTGGTAAGAGAGAAAATGAGAAAACAGTGGGGTCCAATGAGAGAAAGAGCGGAGAACCAATGAAATCCACCGAGAGTTTTGCTTAACGAGAGAAGGCGAGTAACCGGATCGGAGATTCGCAGGCAGAGCAAACAAGTTGTTCGCTACACTTCGGTAAGATCGGTCGTCCACGTTCGTAAGGATCGCGCGCCGTTTCAACCATAAAATCAGGAGTTATGGTTATTTAAAAACTTATTGGCCCGCCCATGCACTGCGGTTTTGCAACGGGGGAGGGCAAAACGTCCTGACCCAACCAAAATAAATCAACCAATATTAAGACCAGGTCCCTGTCCCTTCCCTTGGACTTTGACCGAGTCTTCCCCTCAAACCCCTGATTAGCCCTTGCCTCCTTTACCTCTCTCTACCTCCCACTACTTCCTCTTTCTTCCATTTTTCTCCTCTCCTTCCCTTCGTTCGCTCCTCCTTCCTTTTCCATCATTTTCATACTCCTATATCCCCTATTTTCCTCGACCTCTTTGATTTTGTCTCATTTTACCCTATAGGCCATCTCCTACGTACCCACCCTTTCTTCCATTTCACCTTTCTTCCGTCATTTTTTAATATCCTTTCATTTTTTTGGTCCAACATATTGCTGCATGCCAGAGGCCTGCCATAAAACTATCCACGTTCTCACACACACGACTCGAATCCAGGAGCAAACCGCTGGCTCGACTCTTTGATAAACGAATATGGCCTCCCCCTCTTTCTTCCCTTTCTAATCGAATAGGTCCACTGGCAAATGCATGTTCTTCGGGTTAAAAAGGACCTCAAAAGGCGATTTAGCGCGCGCAGTTTATGCTTGATTTAATCTCTCTCTCTCTCTCTCCCTCTCTCGAACGGTCAGTCTCGAACTATTTTATACCAATTTAAAACAAATTATGCGAATCGTACTTATAATCTGATAATGTAGCGGCCGGAATTTATCGATCGCAAAAAACGCTTGCCAAAATAAGACGCGTTTCATAAAACTCGCAGCCGTGGCTCGCGCAATAAAATATTTCAAGCTGTTTAACAGTAATCTGCATAAAGGTACGAGTGCTGGGAACTCTCTCGAGATGGTTTATATATACCGGTGAAAATTCTCTCCTTTGGCCGGTACGCGCGTGATTTAGATCTCTCAGAGCCGGGGATTTACGCGCGTGGCCTCCACGCGAAAGTCGAGCAAGTTCAGCGTGAACGAGGAATGCCGTTGAGGATGTGGTCGGGATCGGATCACGCAAGATGGTATGCGGGAATTATTAATGAGTGCATCTCAATCCGGCAATTTTTTCACGTCGCAAAGGGTAATGTGCGAGCCGCGGGGGGTGAGCTGGCTATATTGGCCGATCAATCAAAATGAGCCCAGGCCCAGAACGGCTTGGCCCGCTGGCGCTACGAACCGAGAAGACTTTTTCCCAGCTCCGGTGGAACTCCGTACTCCCTAACGTCCCAATCCTCACCCCCTTTATCCCCGCCGCGCTACCCTTGTCTCAACTGCATTTCCAAAGAAATCCGCTCAACGCGTTTGCATAACCACCACTGAACCGGGGAGGGAGCTTACAAGGGGTGGATGATGGCAAGGAAAAGCAAATGATACGGATAATCGTGGAATTAGAGGGAGGTTTTACGAAGAATATGCGTGTCCCGATGGAGGAAAGGACCTACCTGCGAGATTCGACCACGCCCACGACAGAGTCAAAGGGCCTCGTGTGAAAGTCCTGGCGAAATGGAAGCATTGTGCATCAGTCAAAACGTTTGTCGCTTTGACGCAAAGCGGATGACTTTTATTTCCAGCAGATCCACATTTCTTCTCGTCGACGATTCATTCGGTGCGACGACGAGAAAGCCGTGACGAAGAAATCATGTCAGGTTCTTAGCAGAAATGTGGCCCCGGAAAAAAGACTCTCGTGATATATCTGACGTAAAGTGCATCACGGAGATAATCTACGGTATCTCACAATTTTTACTTTCTAAAGCGACGCTGGAGCCGCTGAAAAAAGCGAGACCCGTGAGAGTACACGGGGGGAGAGACGAGCACGCTCAACCGGAAATAATGGAGCGAGAGAAACCGGAGCCAAGGATGGACCGATGAGTTGGAAAGGGCCGAGTTTCCGTGGAGAGGAGAGGACGACGGGAGTACCCCAGGGTCATCATCTCCTACGCGGTGCCACGTGGTCTCGGATAATCAGAGGTTCCGCTATCGCGTACTGGATACGTCTTGGAATCTGACTCCCTCCCTGACTAATTCCCAACACTCTTTCGAGACACTCCGGTCTCTTTCTAATTTCGGTTCCGCCCAATTCACCGGCTCGCAGTCGCTTTCGAGCGGATGTTCCAATTTCCAAAATGGACCCGGCCGTCGATAAACTCGTTTAACGGGTAATTAGGAAGGATATAGTATAGTCGCGGCAAAAGATTGGACGAAATCCAATATCCGGCAGACATAATTGCTGAATATGAATTCAAGCTTTCGAGGCTGAGCAGCCGTGCACGTGCATCGTATTAGCGTATATTCCGTCGATGGATGATTTTTCTTTATGCGTTTAGTTCACACAGGTAGTGGAGAGACAGCCAAGCCAGCTTGTTAAGAAACCACTCCCATATCGAGTGGTCTGCAAAAATCAAAGCTTCGAAGTGCATTGGCTGTGCAGCGCGTCTTGTGCAGCGAAACGTGCTAATTTACAGAGCGAAAGGCTGACAGAGTCCAACATCCGCCAAAGTTAATGAGCTGACTAATAGTTTTAAACCGAGGGATGATTAATTGTGGGAAGCAAGAAACAAAGGTTTGGAAAAGTGCAGAGTTGAAAATGTTGCCGTTCATGCGCCGAATGACTTTCCTCCGATCATTACAATTATTTTGCCTCATGTTCATACGTATTGGCAAAAGAACGAATCGTAGCGAGATAGATCACGAGTGGGTAGAATTACTCGTTTCATTTAAGGGCGCAGGAATACGGGCTGAAATCGATTCCGCGATTCGATTTGTGGTCACGAGGACCCGGAGGACCCATCGCGGTGCAGGCTCCACGATCCATTCAGCGCAACATCTCGGCATAATGATGCCGAACTCATTCCGCGATCGTTTCCTCTGATTGATCTGATTAGTCCTCCGGGCTCATGGAGCAGGTCGACCAGTAAATGATCTTGAGCGATCTCAATCAGCTTCTGAAAAAAATAAAGCACTCGAACATCCCCTCCCTCTTCTCATATTCTTATTCTCCTTTGCATCACCATCGCCATTTGCTTTGGGAGCTCCACTTTCATAGTCAGTAATGAGCGCCTCCCACGTAGACGAGTCATTATTGGCGATCCACGGAGAGTCAGAAAACGAGTCTCGTTATCGAAATCGTAACTGGCATTGATTTTTCGAGATAACAACAGAGACGATCGAAACACGTATCTCCTCGTTCTCGATTATCGAGCTCGACGATTTAACGCGTATCGCAAGATATTGTGAAATCGAAGATTTTCAATGATAAAAGCGGGGTGAAAATGAAGGGTTCTCGCGCAAAAAGTTGATCCCCATTCCGGAGATGAGAGCCACGAGATTTGTTTCTATAAATATATGTTACGAGAGATTTTTCGAAGGTTTTAAATCATGTACAAGGCCAGTTCCGTTGGGGTCGAGAAATTGAAGCGCCCGCAGGTAGTAGCAAAGACGCGCCCGTTCCAATCAAACTATAATGAACGTTCGTAATTTACTCGCAGGAGCTTTGCTACCTCGATACGTTCGAGTTATTCGACGAATAAATTGCGATAATGGAGCCAGCCGTGCACTCTTGGTACCTAATGATTTCCTGATTCTTCGAAATAATTCAAGGAGTAATGCGCCTAGATGTAAATCTCCAGGCTGAACGTTTCTGCTTGTTTTTCTCCGGTTACAGCGCGGTCGGATGAATAGTGGACGACGCCTTGCGCTACTGGCGGGTTAGGGTGAAACGTTTAATCGCCGAGCATTGAATTCTGACCAGCATTTGCTAAATGAGCTGTCCGGCATATTTACGCAAATATCGTGCTGCGCGGCACGAGCCGCTACCGCCACCCCGTAGCTCGAGTCGTTTCTAAGAGTCGATGGCCTCCTTCAGAATTTCAGGAGACAAAGGGCTTCTCCGGCTGCTTGAAATTGGATTTATTCGCAAATGATTGTTCCCTTCCGCGAAGGAATCTTTTTGCACGCACGATATAAATCGTAGGATTTTCCCAACACGCTGCCACATTCTCGGCTCGGTTATTAGCCATGTCCGATAAGAGGAACGTGCTCTCGCATACTGTTTCTTCAAGTGGCATTGTTCTCCCAACAGGTTGCTTGGCTTCCCGCGGTGATTAATCCTTTATCAGAAATCTTGTTCGCGGAAGTAATTCACCGAAAGTGCACCGAGCGAAATTTCACCGAGAGGATCGAGATAAGCTAAGCAATCGCATTAGGAAAAAGATCAATCGACGATGGATGTAACGCGAGTATCAATTTCATTTTAAAGCCGAGCAACAGGCCGGTGTGGTGCTTTATCGAGAGTCCTTTTGGCAAAACTCTCGTCCAATCCATCAGTCTCGCCCCCAGCGCGCCGATACACGCGAATCGCGACAGTTCCTCGAAAGACTAACGCGAAGAATTCGTGTCAGTAGATCGGGATAGAGCGATGCCAAAACGAAAACCCAAAGATCGGCGCTAATTAACCGTAACGGAAAGATACACGAATGACCATCTAGTTACATCGTAGACACGTCGAAAGTCGGCATTTTATGCGGTGAGCACACTTGCACTGACTCGAGAGTAAATGCGTGTATGAGTGTGTTTTAGCTGGAGGCACGCGAAAACTCACGATGCACAATCCGTATTACTTCTAGTTAACGTACGCGCGATCGGTATTCCTAGTACCGTTCCGGAATTCCGTTCCAGTTCGTTTAATGAGGAATGACTTTTTAGCATTCCTTCGTTAAACCCAGCGTGAGAACTACGAAATGTGGCGTCGTGGAACGTAAATTCGATGACTCATCTGTGGTTATCGGGGATTGTTTCGCGAGCCCGAATCTCGAGCATCCTATTTGAAGTTTGCAACAAAGTTCAGATCCGGCCAGTTGAAGAGGCTGCTCTCCGAGGTGAAGGAGTCTGAAGGAGTAAAAGGAGAAGAAAGAAGACAAGGCCCCGTAGTAGACCGCGACAGGTACAAGAAAAACTTAGTTGTCTGTAACCACGACGACAGGCCGTGTACCACGAACTGTTTCTCCAGCATGTGCTGATTATTGCTATACCGGGTGGTCCGGACCGGAATCTGCCATGGTCGACACGACCAGTGCACCCCTGGACGAGGGAATTAACCGGTGATCCCAATGAAATTTCGATTACGTCAAGACCAAGAGTGAATTAATTAAAATCACCAGGAACATTGAGAGGGAAACGGAGGGTGGTGGGCATCGTCCTCTCTCGCGAGGGATATGCAAAAAAGTTTATTACGACGGAAAAGGAACATGGGCAAAAATTGTGTTATTGAGTTTAAGATTTTGGGGCAATTCAATGAGGAACTTGATAACGGTCGTCGTGTGAACGCATCGAGGAGACTGACGAACGCAAGGGTAGTATTAGTAGTAGTAGTAGTATTAGTAGTAGTAGTAGTAGCAGCAGCAACGGCAGCAGGGAAAAAAATAAAGAAATGGAGAGAGAGAGAGAGAGAGAGAGAGACAAAGCGAGGTGCATTTGGTGGATTAAGGATGTAGTGTGTATACCTGGCGGTCTCACGGTGAGCCGGCGCGGTAGGAGTCTAATAAGATGTAACTAAATTATGATTGGATTCATCATTGCCGCAAACAGGATTGGTATGGCCAAGCTGTGGAGCCAGGCTTGGGCGCGCTAACCCAGCTTGGATGGTCAATAATTCATCCAGCAGACGGCGCATTCTATATGATGCGTGATATACCGTGATCTCGAATGAGCGATTGCCAACGGTATAGCGAAACGGAAGACCATCCTGTGATGGGGCAAGTCCCTCATCCTCTCCCTCACCCCCACATGTCCCTCGCTTCAAGCTCTCGCAAGGCCCGCGCGCAAGAACCCGGAGGAGAAGACAGGGAAGAAGAAGAAGAAGAAGGTAGGTTTTATTCCAGCAGTCTGGAACGCAAAGACCCAATTCCTTCCCTATCCTTTATATCCTCCTCCATCTCGGTCTTGCCGTCGCATCAACGTTCCCCCAACCCTCCTGCGCAAACAGACAGAAGAAACTAGTAAAACAGAAAAACAGGGTTATTGCTGTTACCAAGTGCACACGTAGGCTTCTTCTGGATCGCCATTACAGTTAGACACGGCAACGTCTCGTAAATCCACGAGTAACACCGGACAGCTATATAATTCAGTAAAATTTAAATGCCGAGCGCGGTTCTCGCGGGACTGTTAACTTTAAATGACATGCCCTGCTACACTAGCAATATATCTGAGACACGATAATTCTAGCGTTCGGACCTTGGAACAAGCGGCGTTCGGCGAGTAATTAGATTATTAAGTCGTTGCAACAGGCTTCTCTCTAAAGCGTAAATTTGAATCATCCTCGTCAGCATTATCTCGGGGAATGACCGTAATCGAGAACTGACCTACCGCCAGGTACAGTTACGATTTACGAGCTTTGAAACGGCGTCGCGTTTGCTCCTCTCGCCCTAAAAACTCTACGTAACGTCCAAGAAACACTGGCGTTCGGAGAGGAAGGGCGAAAGAGGGGAGGAGAGAGAGAGAGAGAGAGAGAGAGAGAGAGAAGTAGAGCCACCACATTCCATGGATGTCAGATTTCGTTGCACCCCGCACAATCTGAGACTAGGATCGTTCTGGATCGATCCAGGTTGGACTGGACAAAGCGTGTTGCGAGGAGGGGAAGAAAAGGGAAGAGCAGCGTGACTAAGCGCTTATGCAAAACGCGCGTAAACGTCCGTTTTGTTGCTTGAATTAACCCGCCGTGATCTTTTTGGATAGGAGAGAGGGGTGGGGCCTAGCAGGGTTTGCTCAGGCCCGCTCAGGTCTCGCCAGGCCCAATCAGAGCCGAGTCATTCTCTTCCGAGCCAGGTCCCTTCGAACTTGGTCCCAGGAGGGTAAATTTTGCATGTCACGTGGGCAAACGGGCGCACGCTGAATGCCATCGTTAGGCGTTCGTTGTGCAGCGATGAGTCGGTTTCACGCAACGATACGCCCTAAAGACTGACACGAGTGCCCGTTCGCTCCACTTTGCTTCTTGGAAGGGTTTGGACTCGCGCGACTCGGTCCCGGCCCCGGTCCCGATCCCGAACCCGAACTCGATCCTGGTCCGTCCACTAACCCACTAAAACGCGAGGTTCAAAGGTCTCTCCCTCGTCATTCAGTGGTACCCACCCACTCGATAGAGTCCATATATCACCCCGATACTCTTCCAAACTATACCTCAATGTAGAAACCCTAAAGATTTTCAATCCAACAATTCCGATATTCATGCGATTACTTCATCGCGATGCTTCGTAGGGGTTTCAGGGATCAAAGATTTTTTTTACAGGAGAGCTACGACTCGAGAATTTTTCCGAAAAAGACAAAAAACTCATACACGTCTCTAACGGTACTCTGGACACACCTCCCTCGAGCAAGAAACCCTTCTGCGAGTTTTGGGATTTTTACGACTTGACCTACATTTCTCAAAGCGAAACGAACCTTGGGCAGTTCACGTCCCAAAAATCGGTGCACTGTCCATAAAAATGCAAGACTCGTATAAGCGTATCGTCGTAAAGAAGAAAAGCGAAAAGGGGAGAAAGGGAGAAAGGACGCAGAGGGAGGGGGTTTTGGGGTGAGAATGGAAGAAAGTGGGTGCATTGTTGCCAAAAAAGTTTAAAGCACCGTTAGATCTTGGCAGACCCTTGAAATATTTATGTCCTGAGTTGTCCCCAGAACTCCTCGGGAATGGTTAACATTTTTTACGGTCTGTGTTCCCGATAGAATTACGATAATCTGCTGTGGACGAAACTTTGTAAATAGAAGCACGCAGATTCGAGGATCGAGATTTATCGGAAGAATGCGAAGAAAATTAGCGAGCGAAGCAAGAACTCTACGCGAGGAGTGCGAAGATGCCCCTGTGCACACAAGCTGACGAGTGGCCAGTAAAAGCGGGCCCATAAAACGTCGATTACCAAGGGGGAGGAACGGCGTTTTGCAGTTAAGCAAACTTAGCGCGAGTAAAAAGAAAATTTAGAATACCCCTGGTTACCGTGAATGCGCTTTGGTGGCCATTCCGAGCTAACTCGCCATTCAAACACCTTGCCATCTCTACCATTCTTGAACTTTTGGTCTTCGTATAAATTCCCTTCAAAGGCCATTCTTCCCCGCGCGTAACAAATTCCACGGTTGAATATCTTTGTATTAATTAAATACAAGAGTTTGCGTTTGAATCGTCGGGCAGCAGTCATTGAAATGAAAATTTTTCTTTTCGTTGTATCGCGTGCTCCAGGGCTCTTGCCATCTGGGCCGATCTATTTCTGCGTTGGTTTGCCTTCTTTCATGCTCGGTCTTTGCGGACCGTCATAAACCTATTACTAATATCACGAGGAATAATGAACAATGGCCAATGCGAAGTGACCATAATCGGTCCGATTGTTGTAAGGTCCGAGTCTAGTCTCAAGGACCTCAACACGAAATACCTGGAATCACACCTTTCGATTGTGGCATTTCCCAGTGCTATTAAGGCTTAGAGCGTTGCTTGTCCATCACATGCGTGTGCGTTGTACATGGCTGTGTGCGAGAGAGACTTTATTCGACCCTAGTAATTCCGGGTCCAAGTTTCGCCTCGTAGGGTGTTACAAATATGTCTTTTTTGGACAGCTTTTTAATTTTTATTTATCCTAAGACGCTTTTAAAACATTTTTTACATTCTTCTTTATCATAGTCCTTGAAAAAACTGAAATTCCACGAACCGTGCTTAAAAAGCTTTAACCTTGCGCTGTAATTGGTCTTTCTTTTTTCTTGGAGGTAAAACTAAAAAGGTATGTCGGTTCTGCTCCCTTTACTCCGAGCTACGACAATAGAACGTAAAAAAGTAGAAAAACTAAAAAAACAACCAATAAAAAAAGGAAAAGCACTTTTTACTCGAACTTATGACACATGACTCGTAAAAAGCTGTCCGTGCAAATATGAATCAAGAGTAACATAAAAGAGTAAATGGTCTACCGTTGGTCTTGATGCTAGGAGAGTCGAGTGACAGGTCAGGGAAAGTAGAGAGAAAAAAAAAAACAGAAGAAAAAAAAACAAGAGCCGCGAACCTAAGACGAAAGTGTAATAGAGTACAGCTGTCAATTGGACAGTTTTAGGGTCGGATGGCAAATTATGGGCTTCTTCCGGCAGCACGTGCTACCACCTCGGCAGCTTCACCACACCATCGAGCTGCACAAGTCGAGTATCGGATGCAAATTGATTCTACCGTTCCCAGGAAGGGGGATGGACGGAGCTGACCATAGAAAACAGCAGCCAGGTATAGGAATGACGCGAACTTGATCGAATATTGCGATGAGGAACTCGATCGTGGCGCCAAAAACAAAAGAGCAACGAGGCAAGCGAGTCAAGCAAGGTGGTGCGGTGGTTGCCGTGGTGGTGGTGGTGGTGATGCGGTAAAAGAAGAGAAAGAAGGGAGAATGGAAGGGCAGACAGGCGGGCAGGCCAGCAGACGGACAGACATCCCGTGTCTTGGCGCGAATGACGAAGCAGCCAACGTCCTGTCGCTTCTTGATGAGCACGACGAGAGACATCGTCTGTCGATTCGAGATATCGATACATCCGACCTCGACGACCCGAGCTCGCGCGTCGTGTACACGGGGGAGAGCCGCGGGCTCTGATTGCGCGCCACGGAAACGACACAGCTGCGCCACGGGGCACGAATTTGTCGATGCGTATCCCCTTCGTGGTTTTTACCTGACTTTTAGCGGATCATGCTCGCCCCCTATCGTACCAGGATCATTCGAGCTCGGAGCCCCAGCCAAGTGCCACTTGGTCCGCAGGAACATCCCCCATCGAGAATCCCCCCTACGTAGAAGCGAGCGATCCTCCTCGATCATGATCCACTTCGCAAAATGCAAATCGCAAGATTACTCGCGCTCCTAGCGAGCAGCCCAATGCGTCGCATAGAAGAAAGGAGAAAAAAATCTTTTCTTCCGATCCGTCGACACGTTTTATGGTACTGTTAGGAGGAGAGATGCCGTGTAGCCGCTACCCCGATAGTTAGCGAGAGTACTCGGCTGTTATTTTCTCTCGCTTTTTTACGGAGTACCTGGAATTATCCCTAGGAACGGTCGGTCGTACCAGGAGAAAGACAGTCGGAGGAGATCGGTCAAAAAATCACGTCGTAAGCGTGGGTCTACCTTCGTCGAGCGACTTTCGTTTTTATTGACCGATCCGTCGTCGATCCGAACAAAAAAAGGAAAAGGAGAAAAGAAAAAAGTAACCTGGACCGACTAACCGAGGTCGAGTGAGTTTTCTACGTGGGTGTAGTAGCTCGATCTTTTCCTAGGTCCGCTTCTCCCCTGGAACTTGCCACCGGCGCAAGAGCCACCTGCTGAGAAAAGCGGCGGCCCCGGTCGTTCGATGTTGCGTCAGGATGAGGCACAGTTATTTGCATCATCCATCAGCCAAAAAAGAAAGGAGAGGAGATGGAAAGGATCGGAGGGAGGAGGTGGACGTGGAGAGACGCTCGCGCGAGTGGTCGGTTCGAGTCGTTCTCGATTCCCCAAAAAGTATTCGCCCGCATTGTTGAGGTCCTCGGTGATATTTTATTGGGTTTATGACGTCATTAATCTGATCGTCCGACCCGCCTACGGCCTTAATCGTGACGCATCTGTGCCAGTGGACGCTAGCTAGTCTACCTGCCCTGTCATCTTGGGAATTTCGGCCGACTAACGCCCCGCAGATTTCGAACGAGATACTCTCGCCTGGATGCGTAAATTATCGACTTTATGTCTCTCCCTCCCGCGAGCCCTTCCCGCTCAAAGCCTAAATTTATACTCTGGCTGATTTACATTATCAGCCGCTTCACGCTTTACGCTCCAGCGGTCCTCCTTCAATCGGGAACCCGCCCGAGAGCTCCCGCCAGAAATTCGTCCGTTTGCCTCGCGGACCTCTGGCGCATCGAAATCAGCCCGAGTCTCCTCCACGTACCTGACATGTGCACGCGTGCGCGCGCGCGCGCACACACACTCACGCACGGACCCTTGATTACCCGATTCTCGGCTGCGACAAGGGCGTCTCATACATAGTTTCGAGCAAGGGGCAGTAGCGGCAGCAACAGCAGCGCAACCACCACCACCATCACCACCACCATAAACAGCGTGTTTCGTCGCCATTATGCGCGCGTACAAGGAGTCCCTTTATGACCGTAAGCGTAAAAAGAGCGTGCATACAAGAGCTCGCGGTATCGCCCTGAAACCAAATGCCGGGTCGTTTGGCCCGTTTGGCCCGTTTGACCGCTCACAATACGAAATTAAGATAGCGATCGACACCTCGGTATCGATTCCTCCTGACAGGAGCGGGCCAAAATAAATAAACAGTCGATATATCATTATATTAGAGAAACGCGTCGTCGACCAGATCGTCTATCGAGAGACAAACGCGTTTTGAAAAATCGACAGGAAACGGATCGGTATCTATATGCTTGTACGTGTATCAATCCTGCAATCCTTGTTTAATCTCTCGCGTTTTTTTGCCATTGGGAAATTCGAGCCGGAGGAAGTTCCGCCGCTCGTGGACAATGGCCGAGAACGCACTGGTACAATGGGCAGAAATTTTGGCACTTTCCACGGTCTGTCGATCTGTCGAATCGATCGAGCGAACGATCGCGCAATCGAGCGATCTCACCCCAGAGGAATCTATCTCCCACGCTACCGAAGAATGGAACTGTCTCCCGTAATCTCGGGATCCTCGTTGAAAGGCGTTTTCCGCGCGCGACAGATATGATCCGGGACAATATCGGACACCCCCGATGATCGATCGCCACTCTCGTTTCGGGGCCCTGAATCAGCAAATCCTTTGATATCGCGCGTATACAGTGCGTGGCGGCAGCTGTGTTACGACGTACGGCGGCGTCGTCGCCTCCTCGCCCGAAGTGAATCGTCGGAGGAATTTTCGACGCGCGACAATGGAGTTGCCGGGTAATCCAGTGGTAGTGACAGAGGGTCACGAAGCGACGACTGCCACTTTCGTCGCTCCAAATTTCCCTCGGCGGTGAGCTCCCTCGCGGAGGTGGTTGTCGGCGGCGGTGTCGAGGAGCCGCGTGCGTGGGTTGCGTGGGATCGATCGCCGCTCGTAATATCGCAAATCACATTACAATCAAGTTTATCCGTGCGCGGCCTGCGATAACTACAGTCCAGGTCGGCGAGATACATCGACGGTGGTTCCCCCCTGGAGCAGCTCTCGCACAAGCACAGGACGAGAGTTGCGGGTAACGCGAGGTGAGGCTCGGCGTGGCGTGGCGTGGCTTGGCGAGGCGAGGCGAGGCGAGGCGAGGCGAGCAGGCAGCACTTCTCACGGATTCCCCGGTGCTGTGTACGCAGACACAATCGCCCCCGGTACGACCCCGGAACGTACGATTCGTATTGTGCGCGATCGCGGAACGAACGATCGCTACACGATCTCCCGCTGCTAGATCGCCAGATCGCCGATCCGCCGGTACAGCGATCTATTGATCGCGAACAACGCTCCACACACGCGGGCTCCGTTGCATCTCCGTTCCATCGATACGGCTACGTTTCCATCCACGCGGAAGTCGTGTCAAAAACGGACACGATACCCCGTCGTCCCTCTCTAATGCATGGCCAAAGTCCTCCCCTGTCGTTATCTCGTGGCATCTTTGACAAGCGGCCAATCGACGATCGCCGCGAACTGACGTTGAGAAAATGCGACGCGGAAAATGCGAAGCGGAAGTGCATAGCTGCGTGAAACCGCGGAGGAAATTACGAGACTCGTAGCTGAGAAATGAAAGTGGAATAAAGTATATAAGAGAGTCTGAGCGGAAGAGGATCGGATCTCCCTCCTCTCCTCTCCTCTCCTCTCCTCTTTATGGAGGCAGTAAGAGCGCCTTTACGGAGACTATAGAATAGGGTGATAGGGATTTCCATCGATTAACGCGAATCTGTGAAATTCGATCGGCGCCGAGCGAACGGATCGGCTTCTCTCTCCTCCTCGTCTCTCGCTTCGCGTCGTGGCAACGACGCACGAGCCAAAGTTTCAGTTTCCTCGAGAGGTGATTTATCGTGATTGCAAGCTGCATTTTTTGCCGAGCTATGCGCTGAAATTGCCGAGAAAAATGGATGCAATTTTCCTCCATTAACCGTAACGCCTGGGCGTGCAACGTGCGAGTGTATCGGAGATACGATAACCAAACGAAAGCGATCCTCGCGTTATTACACTTGCGCAACCACATCAAACTGCGAGCTGTAATTAAAACTGGACATCGCGAACCGGGGAGTGGCGCGCGCGCGCGTGTTACGACACCGTTCAATCTCGATCGCTCGCAATTTCGTTACCGAGAAATCTTGGAAGCCCGTCGTGGCCTCTTCTCCTCTCCTCTCCTCTCCTCTCCGCTCCTTCTCGGAGCTGAATCTGCATAGGTCTTTGATTGAACACACGCTGGAACACACGGGATCGCGTTGTTTCGCTGTCCGACACGTTCCACTCGGACTTTCCACTCTTTCGAGCGAGTTATTAAGCGAAAAATACGAGCGTCTCGCGGAATTCGGTTTGGCTGGGAAACCCGACGAAATGTTTTGCTCGCTCATTCGCTCCGTTCGCTGGGAAAATCTTTAATCAGATTTATGAATCCGTTCAAGTTATATCGCCTGGCTGGTTGCTGCCAGCAGCATTTCACTTTGTCCGTTTTGCCATTTATCGCTACCGGATGATGTAACGCCACGCCATGCCACGCAACGGCGTTGAAGACTTAATAACAAAGACTGCGAGTGAAAAACAGCCGTTGCCAACGTGGTAATCGGTAAAGCGTTTCGCGAGTTCGGGAAAAATGAAAAAGAGTCGATTCGACGTTGGTAACGCGCGAGGAAGCGGTCGGAGGAGCATCTCCTTGCCATTAGGAAGAAAGATGTCACACGCGATCCTGCAGTTGCGAGAAAGAGAGAGAAGGGCCTCGTTGCGATTTGGCGAGGGACCAAAACGGGAGCGATCGGAGCGAAGGTGTCGACGGTGAAGAAGGAAGGCGAAGAGAAGAGGGAGAAGGCCGCCAGCTAGCATCTTAGGTGGACCTGTTGACTTAGGTGAGCGGATAATACGACGCGGAGAAAGGTCGGACAAAAGGAGGATGCTGAATCGTGTCCGTGGGATTCGAAATAGAATTCTGGTCCTTTTTTCCCTCGCTCTTTTCTTCGCTGACTCTTTCCTCGATGTCTCTCGCTCTCGCTCGAAAGTATGCGCGCCCGTTTTGTTTGCTCCGAATAAACAGAGGGTTCACGAACGAACGAACGAACGAACGCCCACCAGATTCAACTATATCGCGCTCTTTCTAATTGCCGAGGAGCCTTGACGACCATACGCGTTCCTGCACCATTTCACTGGGACGACAATGGCCGCGATTTTACGAAAAGTATCAAAGTGCCCCTCGGCAAACACCTCGGAGGTGTTAGTTTCGACGAAGTCCAGCGGGCGAACAGGAAGGGGGGAAAAGGACGAGGGAAACCTTCTCCTTGAACGCAAGGTGTTCGTGGTGCTCGCTGCTTTTCATCGCATGCGTTGCACCGGCGCGCGATGAATTTTCTCTCGGAACAGCGTGCGTGGCGGACTCGCGCACGTGTTACGAGAGCAACGCCGATGAGAAGGGTAAAAAATGTATCCGAGAAGCGCGGTGATGGGTTTCACGGGGCACGGAAGAAGGTCGGGGACGAAGAGCCGGAGGTTAATGAGTTTGCTACTGCCTGTCACGAATAAAGATACAGGTAGGTAGAGTGTGCTAGCTGCTGAAATGGGTACGTACCTTGCGGGTATTACCTGGTACACGCGGTTTCCTGGATGAATCCCCATTGGTCGGTCCGATCTTAGGCACGAATTGCTCGCTGGAAGGGGGCAAAGAGCAACCGCTCGGCGGCAAGATGGCGCCTGTTCTAAATTCAAAACAAGACGCTGCTTAGCATATACACATCCTGGACTCAGCCGCCGTGGCACGCTATGACATTCGCAATTCAAATCGTACATTTCTATTACCATTTTAATTCAAGGGCACTCGGTCGCGCTCTGGACCAGCAGCGCACGGTGCATCGTCGAGCGTTCCATTCGCACCGTGTTCCTTTATGCAGCTCGATAGCGATTAAACCAGCGCGGAACAGTCGACGCTCTGCTCATATTTCATAATCAACGTGACCCCCGGATGTGCCTCCGCTGATGGAAGTTCCGCCCGATGCTCAGGACCGGGAGTCGAATTGAAATTTGCCGATTTTTCGATCCCCCGATCCTTCGTCATCCTTCCCTCTCCTTTCAGGCTCGATATCGAAAAGTGGGTAATAATCAGCGATAATCGGGGGGTAGCGAACTTGGCGCGGCTTAAGCGGCGCGACGAATCCTCTCAGAACCCTCTCTCTACCCCCCTGCCTTCACCTAATAGAAACTAATAATCGGCCTCGTGTACGTTGCTCGAACGAACGGACGATTTTTTCCGCTACGATGGAATTACCAGCAACGGCAATCGAACGCTCACGGAGGACCCTTCGTCGGGTCTGCAAACGTCGGCGCAGGTCGACACGTTGTATTTCACCGATTACAGGCGCACCTCCCTTCCTTCCCCACACCCCCGAAAAACCTTTTCGAACCTGGGGGCGCTGGGAGTCTCGAGAATTTCCCGAGCAGTAAAGCTATTCCTGCTTTTTTATGCGTTCCGCAACAGCTTGTTCCTGGCCTCTCGCTACCACTCTAATCCCTGCGGAATGGCTTTTTCCACGGGAGAGAAGAAGAGAGAATCGTCGTCATCGAGAGAGCAGATGAATCGTTGACTCGCGCGTACCGTGGACTAACGGTAAGCGATGCAGGCGCGATTCCTCGTAATTCCTCGCGATTGTTCTTCCCTAATGACCTTTGGTTGCTGCTCGGTGTCCGGCGTTCGGCGTTCTGCGTTCTGCGTTCGGCGCTCGACGTCGGAGAAACAAAGCCCCGATAAATAGCGGGAACCGTTCTCACCACCGTCTGCTGGCGAGTTGCCGGTGCGTGTTCCGCGTTGGATGACGAAACGTTTGGACCGAGGGCGAACATCTGGCGAAACCCTTTAGACGCGCCACACGGATTTGTACCGGCGAAAACTGACTCGTTCCCGCGAATTTATGTGCGCCGTCAGATTAAGGGACGCCCCTCCCTCCCTCCCTTTCTCCTCGGGGGCGCCCGGCATTGTGCCACTTCCGTGTACTCGGTTACGCATAACGAGATCCTCAGGATTTCACGGGGCTCGAGTCAGCAGCGCGTCGCTACTTTGTATTAATGACCCGTCGCATTCTGAAAAGTTCACCGGCAGATGGTGAATCTGGCGAAGGCGAGATGCCTGTGAAAAAAGGGAAAAAAAGAAGGCGAGCGCTCCTCGGGAACAAAAGGGTGTCGCCCAAGAATCCTTGGGACGTCCGAAAAAAACCAGTGCCCCATCACTTTGCTTTTCCTCCGCTCTGCCTCATTCACCTGCTACCAGGGACTCATTAGAACCCCATAACCTCGATGTCACGCAACCCCGACCCCTTCCCACGATTTGCTCTGTCCAAGGAGATAGTCCGAGGCGTCTCGCGGTTCCAATTTTCCTTGAATGCGTGAACTACGGAAACTCGGAAGAAGAAGCTTTTTCCCCTTGATTACGGCCATTGAGAACTACGGGAAGAGAGAGAGGTGGTGGTGGTGGTAGAACCCCCGGTCTCCTTCGAAGGGCTGATAGTTGCGATTAATCTTACCGGTCGACCACAATCGTTCGCAATGTGTATCGGGTGCTCATGCGCAGCGGCCCTGCGGCTTTCGAGCCCCTTCTCTTATTAAAGGCATTCAGGTCGGGACGGTAGTCGACCTGACGTCGATTCATAACAAGAAATTAACAAGGCCGTGATGAATGGCTCGCCAAACGACGCAGCGTCATTCAGGCTACTCGATCTTTGCGAACGACACAATAAGTCCAAGCAAAGATAATTAATCGCGATGCGCTAATAGCCAATACTCCAATGTCTAACGTTCCTATCAAGAGGATCCGGATCGACTAGTCAACGAGTCAACCATCAGCACCTCCAGCTTCGTTGCAAGCGCAGACGAAGACACACACACTCTCTCTCTCTCTCTTGCTCTCCCTCAACTAGAATCTCGTTATGTTCGTTATAGAGTTCTAGTGGAAGAAGCAGCCGATGGAGGAAGAGGGGAGAGATCGACGATAAATTCGGCGTGTATTCGGTTGGCCTTTCAGCGGAGCCGATCTCGTATACGGCGCGAGGTGCGGGAGGAAGGGGAGAGGTGCTGGACAGATCTCGAAAAGATGTTCCAGGGATTCAGATAAATCGGTCACGTCACTCGAGCAAAGACTACACTGGAAGAGGGTGGTAATTTATCGACTCGGTCGAGGTGACTGGCTCGATTCGTCTTCGAACCGATGATCGTTTGCAGCCCCGCTCGCTCGGGCGAGTCCAACAGAAGAAGAGAAGAGGGATGAAAAATAGCGCGCGAAGAGTAGAAGCTGCAGGAGAGACGGACAAGGATGGCCAGTGAAAACTGAGAAGTTAAAGGAGGATGAAGAATAGAGATTGGAGAGGAACTGGCATGTGGATGTGGATGTAGACTGAGAGAGAAAGAGAGAGGGTCCTGCTCCGATGTTGCTGTTGCTGCTGCTGTTGCTGCTGAAACAGGACCATTGAAAGGTGTCATTCGAGGCATTCACAAAAACCAAAACATCCATTTTCATGCGGCGAGGACAATGACGACCCCGTTGACCGCTCGATCGACAATGGAGTCAGTGGCCCCCCGCTCAAAAGCGGCTCGCCCGGCCCCACCCCGAGCACTCGAGAACTGACCTCGGGCTCCAGATCGCAGATAAATTTCGCATTTCTATAAGCTCATGGAATCGAGGAGGTGGACGTTTCCAATTCTTCGCGCACAATGCTACCGAGGGCCCTTTCTTCCTCTAATTGTCACGTTAGCCAGCGATAATTCGTGTCACTCGTGCGGACCGCAGATTCCCAAAGATAAATGACGAAGGAACCAAGCAGGGGAAGGAGTCCGCGGAATAAAGTTTGGCGGTGGTTACGACGACGGCGGCACTTTTCGAGATGTGCGATCAAGCGTTCGAACCGTTTCCCTGAACAATCATATGGACTTAGATGAAATATTTCCTCCAGTTTTCTCCGAAAGCAGATGCTCTGGATAAAGGTCTCACCGCCGCCGCTGCCGTCGTCGTCGCCGCCGAAGGATTCTTCATCCTCGAGCGCTTTGTATCAGAGTCCATGGTTTTTGCCGAATCGGCCGTAGGACCCTCTCGGAGAAGAATTCTCTCATGGGTAATGCGCCAAGATAAAGGAGATTGATAAGGCGCGAGTGAAGAGAGGAGGAGGGGGCGGTGCTCGTGGTTATATTCTCGGGACACGAGTCCATTTTCGAGGAGAGCCGTTTATGCACCTTGGCGAGCGCACGCACACAAGCCTCAGCGTTCAACACGATCGGCGAGGAAAATATTATTTCGAGACTGTACCAGGGCCGAGAACGACACGAGCCCCTACGCTCGGCGGAATAATCCGCGGGTGCAGACATGGTCGGTGTTACGATAATATTTTCTCTCGAAATAGAAGCTACTTACGATGCACTCGCCACGACGTGTGTGGTCCCCATGGGAAAAACGAGAGTTCTCCGGTCAGAGGGAGATATAGGAAGAGAGAGAGAGAGAGAGAGAGAGAGAGACCGACTCTCCGCAAAGGACCTTCGAGATCGTTGATATCACCTACCCAGATCGAAATTCACCATCTTTATCCTTAACGCTTTTATCCCTCTATCTTTGCACCGTCCTTTCGCTTGGTATACGTGCGAGCGCGCGCGCACGCCACCTCGAGAAATCCTCAAAGAAACTGGACTAGAGTTCGCTTTATCCTTTTATCATCTCTGAAGTAACCGAAGCAACTCGGATGGGGATGCGCGACCTTCGGCGAACTCGATTCCGCCTTGATTCCCACCTACTTCAATTTATACCTTTTTTAAATCCCCCTTTAATAGAGGCTTATCTCCCGGAGAGTTCCTCCCCGAGGTCTGTAGCGTTAGTCCGTAATAGTCCGTAAATCAGTTGCGATTTCATTGAAAAATTCGGTAAATCAGGATGCCGGTGAGGGCTTTCCTCTTAGCGAAGGATATTCCGCTTTTGAAAGTTCCCCGGGGTAGATGATCGTTGTTGCTTCCGCTCGGCGAGGATATCGCGTAAACGCCTAAACGTCAACTTTAACGCGAAATAGCCAGCTACGTCTACGCCCTAGCCACGTGCACTCGCTAACATACAGAGTAGTGTAATTACCGATGTCTCGCCATTTGTCTATTGCCCCACCCATAAGATTACCAGCCATCCGACCAGCCAACCATACCGTAACTATCTTTAAATTAATTTTCTTATAATTGATTCCGTTTCCCATAAAAATGGATGCGCTGTAATTACAATACTTTTAGACCTCGGTTGATCCTATAAATCAGCATCTTGCGTCGAGGAAAAGCAAAAAGATTATTATTCAACGATAGTTGGAAATCGATTGATGGCAACGCGATAATGAATCGGTAGCAGAAGCAGAGTCATCCGTAGGAAAGAGAAAGAAGGAAGAAGAGGAAGAGAGCGGGGAGAGGAGGCGATGGAGTGTTTTGCTCGAGGTGTTTTGCACGTGGATCCATTAGCGAGCAGTGACATCATCCTTCGTAAAATCGTGGCAAATTCTGCGCGGACCAAGTGTTGACACAGCGTGAAATCGCGAGCCGATTGGCACACGATCGCGACCGAGTGGGGGCGGCGTTCGACGCGTCAATCTCATCGTGAAAATAACTCGCGTGCGAGAGTAAGGCGAACGGGCGCAACAACGTTAATTGAAATTACGTATGTGCAGCAATCGGAGCCGACTGCTGCTGCTGCTGCTGATCTTGAGAAAGCCTACCCTGACCTGTCACGGTACGGGTAACGCCATCTAGCGGGTGGAGGGGAGAGCCAAGGCCGAATCCTTTCACCGGAGATATCATCCTGCGCTAAGGACTTTGCTTGAAATTTCCTGACAAGCCTCGAGCGATTCAACTTCCAGGCGGATTCAGCTTTCCTGCTGGCCACGGACGTGGGAAACTAATTAATCGATGTAAATAAGACCGTGTGGTACATCGGATCGGACCAGTTTCGCGCAATCCACGCGAACCTCTCACGCTCGGATGCTTAATTAATAGAGGCAATTAAAAGGAGAACTCGAACTATCCTGGGAACTATTGAATTCGAGTAAAGTCCCGAGGCTTCTCCTCTTTTCCTGTCCTCTTCTCCTCGCCTCTTGCCGAACGACCAAGTTCCAGAGGTAAAACTCGATTCCTGCGCGCAACCAAATTCCCCCCGTGATAATCGTTTGCCGTTAGCGCGCTGAAAAACGCCGGCGAGAACTTATACGAGTTAATTCGATATTTTCGCATCGAGCATAATATTCCACCCGGCGCTGGATGCACACTTTTTAAAAATTCACTCGCGATGGACGGTGGATAACACAGGAATTTTGCCGCTGTTATCTTCACTTTCATCGTGCGCAGGTATGTCCGAGGAAATTCCACAAATGACTTTTTGTAGCGCGTTAAATGTGTTAATCGGTAAATCAAGGATAAACCGGTACATCGCCGGCCAATAAAATTGCGCGTGCCGCAAGATTTCTATTTTTTCCCCATCGACGCTCACTACAAGATTAGCATTGATTTATCTCTCCAATTTCTGGGATGACCAGAAGGAGCCGCGTGGAGGAGCTTCTCGCTATTCCTGGCAACTTTGTTCTTTTCGAGGATGATTCCGTTAAGGAATATTCATTTGTCGTATCGTTTTGCGCTGGTCGTTTTGCATCGATTAGTCGGGACGTGAGAAGAAACCAGATAGATCGGACTATCATGGCGATCATCGATCGAGTGGGGTCTGGAGGGAAGCGCTAGATATTTATGGCCATTCATCGATGATAGATACAAAGTACCAGATTCCACCTAACAGGGAAGACAAACGCAAGGTCGACTTCGGGACGTCGGCGTGTGTCCGCGCGTGTGTGCGTGTTCGCAACGCCGTACCTGTCGCAATTACTCCCACGTCGCGATACATTGAAATTCTCGTAGGATCGCCCGGAGAAAAGACAAACGCACAAACGGACGGACACACATGCACACGCGTGAGATTTTTCTAGAACGCGCGTGCAACTGCATTACTAATATCTAAAATAGTCCTGGCACGCAGAACTCGTTATCCATGCTCTGCAAAGCAAAGCGATTCTCTTTCCGCGGTTCTTTGTCGTTTCGCATGCAAGGCCGATGCCGCGAAATTACGGAAATTTTTCTACAACGAGACCATTAGAGTTTCGTAGCAACGTGAAAGTCCCGCGCGTAAACGGTACCGATACTCGACTAATTGGTCGATTGCACTGGCATCCTACTGGAATAATCGATCGAGCGGCTTTCTTGAAAACTTTTCGTTTACCGGAAACGAGGGAGATGCCAGGAGATCCGAATGAGAGTGATCGAGAACGATCGAAAGCGATCGCGATTCTCGAATGTCGTCGTCGACCTTTCCAGCGCGCGTCTCTGGAATCTCGAGGGCAAAAAGCAATCGAACGACTAATGACTGTCCATCGTGAATCTTTTTAACAGATTGCCAAAGAAGAGGAGAAGGAGGAGGAAGGAGAGAAAGGGAAAGACCCTAAAGAATTCGATGAATGTGCGATAGGAACTCGATGAAAATGGACTTTCACTTGCATCGTTTTGCAAGATAACCGGACGCCTGATATGGAAAAATGATTTCTCGATCCCTCGAGAACGAATGCGCGAGACGCGATGATTTCCTCCTCGAATTTGGAGAGTACATTTACTTTGCGCGAACGATGCGTCACGGGGAGAGGGGTAGGGGACCGTTGCACGGAGTTTCCTCGCTTTTCTTGCTAGAAACTAATTTGCAGTTTTTGCATTAATCAAATTAAGATAATGCACGTAGGGAGCGGGCGGGAGAGACGTAAGTGGTTCTAAATTAGCTTTTGATCGTTCGTTGATCTAATTAGGAAAGTGGATGGAAGCGAGGGAGTGCGAGAGACGAATTTCCTCATTGCGGAGCGACGAGTAGCCTTAATGCCCCAGGTGGTTACATAAATGCGACAGCTGCAGATAGCCGCAGTTCGCAACAGCCTAAAGCAACAGCCAACAGCTTCAGCTGTGACGAAACCTGCGGCGGCGGTGGCGGCGGCGGCGGCGGAGCGATAGCACATCGCCGCTATAATCTTGTATCACCCGATGATCTTGAACTAACACCTTTCAGGGCATATTCCGCCATTTATTACGGACATGAGGTGTTCCAATAATTGCGCAAGCGTTGCAAGATTGCCTGCATACGTAAGTCAGACCAGTAATCGCTCCTTCTCCCGGACTCATCTCGACGCCCTCCACCCTCGCCCCCGCGTGGCAAATCCTGCAGCAGTCGCTCTCCGTTGCTCGCTTCTTCGCGCGAATCATTCGCGGCGATGGGAAAATTTACCTTGGACGGATATTCGCACGGAGAGGGGCAGTAACAGCCGCCGGACTGATTTCCCACTGATCGGCAGCGAGGCTGCGAGGAAACTATGATACTTTTCTCGAATCGACGACGCTCGAGAACTCGGGAGAGACTGCTTTGGCCGAGAAGAGTTTGTCAAACGAGATTTTTTTCCTACCGGCTCCAAAGGAGTGCGCGCGAGAGCAGCGCAAACTGGAAAACACGACGAGTCTAATTATGGGTGACGCTGGAAGAGTTGCGTCGTCCGCGAAGCCATTCGCTCGTCCATCTTGACGCGCGCATTCCGTCGTTGTGTCTTTTTCAACGCAACGTGCTTTAGTCGCGCTCTTTACGAGCAACGTTTTTCACGCATCATCTCCCGGCCACTCCGACTCCCGTGTAACGAATATAATCTTTTGTTTACGAGACGTCTTTACGGGCACCCGCCGCTTTCGATCCTGATTTATTAGGCGGAAATCCACCGAAAAACCCCGCCAGGATTCACTTTGACATTGATTTATCATTATTTCTTTACTAGTTTTCTAGTCGCTCGCGAGACCGGGACCGGGACCGGGACCCGGGAAGAAGAGCTTCGAGCTTTGCCCACTCCATACCGCCGTTCCGCGGAAATTCGTGGAGGAGCGCCAATCCACCGAGCGCGAAACCTACGAATCCATAGCGAGGTATAATTCAGTCCGTTTGACTCTTGAATGGCTCGGTCCTCTTGTAAAGGCGCAACGGTGCAACGGTGCAACGCAACTCGCGGTGAACTCAATGGGCGGCACACTGTATTCGTAGCGGTGGAAAAAACCCAATTTATCGGGCAGGATTCCGGGCGATATAAACCATCGGCGAAGGTACGCGGTGTGCGTCTACGCAAAAGCATACCGCGGCTAGAGCGAAACAATTGACCTATTCATTAAGCCAGCCGCGGTTAACCCTTCCGGTTTAACGAATGCGATCCACAGGCCAATAATTGTGCGATTGCCGCAGCCCGATGGATGTTCCCGGGAATCGCTACATCTCTCGTGAGTTTCTCTCTCTCTCTCTCTTTACGGGAGCGCGTCTCTCGCAACAATACTCCGGATGGCCTTTGGCATCGCCAACTTTGGCCTGCCTTGCCCCAGGATCCGTGCTAGCCCACGACGAATGCGCGCTATGCCGCGTTTTCCGTAGCCGCGAAAAAAAACGACTCTTGTTCTCCGCTCTCCTGCGGATGTTCGCGAAAGAGCCGCGAAACGGAAACGAACCGCGTTGCGCTCCATTTCCCGGGTGGATTCTCCCCACCATATCCATTCCAGCCCTCGGTTTGCCAATCCGGCAAATATGGCGCGGTACGAAATTCACGAGCGTAACTTTTATCGAACTCGTGGACATTCTCACGTTGTTCTCACGTGGAGGGTATTGTACGTTGGCCATACTGTGTGGGCGCTACTTTACGACAGAAAGCCGAGCAACGCTGGCCGTTTTACGCGAAAACGACTTTTTGCCTCCTCCGCCGTGCGTGCGGTCGTCTCATTCCCTCGTAATAACGAGACCCGATGGATTCTGCGCTTCTTTCGTCTGCGGAAGCCTCGGCGATCGGAGGCCTTTTACTACGGGAACGCGTTGCGCCTTTCGCGTGCGAAAGGCATCAGTCGTTAATTTTCAATTAAGAGTTTCAATATAACCACCCGAGGCTCGCCCGGTGCCTCTCTTCTGCCCTTCTCCTCGGTGCCCTCCTCCGCGGTGCTACCACCGTCACTCTGACAACGGATAAACCGAGAAAACACACTTTGATTTACGATGCTGAATCTAAAACTATTAAAGCTTAATAAAACAAACGAACCTGAGAAATGGTATAAATACGTGGCGTGGCGTGGTAAGCCGGAGTAATGGAGCTCGGGGCAAATTAAGCGTTTAACGGGCACCAAGGCAAATAAATTACGCGGCATAAATTAAAAGAATGAATAAAATCGTTTCGCCAGGGAAAAATCGACAGAGCTCGTGATGTAACGTATCGGAAAGGTCTGCTCGGAGAAGGCGCGCAGGTGATTTTTAAAGAGCGGCTGCTGCGAAGCATCGCGGCGAACGCGAGTTGCAGACAACAAGGATATAAAGCGTCATTGTTGATGCATCACCGCCGGAGCGCCAACACTCGAGGAAAACGGTGTTCGCGCACGGTGATATATTATTTCAAAACATTCCGAGATCTATACGAGGTACTAAGTGTGCGGCCGGCAGGCCGGCCAGCAGCATCCCCAACCCCCAACCTCGCTTGGGGATGCCGTGGACCAACAGATGGCGCGCGAATATAATGGACGAGCCTAACTTACAACGCGTCCCTACAACACGCTGTAGAAATAACTTTATCGCCCAAGATCGAGTAGTTTGCGCTTGAAAACCTGGAGACGTCCCACTGCCACCGGACGAACACTAAACGGGGTTGTGTACGTGGTTTCTTACGCGCCACGTACCACGTATACATACTCGCAGGCGCATCCAGTTGCGGTTTGCACAATGGCTGCTCGGTATCCTATAGAAAATCAACCGGTCGATTCTGTCGAACAATGCTCTTCCATTTGCCGTGTCAAAACTGCGATTTTATCTCAATCAGGGCTATCCGGGATTGCATTGAACGGAGGAACCCGAAGGAACGAACCCGCGACTAGCGCGTAAACAATAACCGAATCTTTGGACGGGATACACCTTAAACAGTCTATCGATAATTTAGTTACAGAGTTTCGATCTGATAAAATTGCTTTTTTCCGCCTAAGCTCTTGTTGCTGCTCATGGTGGAAAGGTGAGCTCTGGATCACAATGGTTATCGTCGTTATTTATTGCCATACAAATTATTTTTTCCCATGTAAGGAGTGAAAGATCGTGGATCGTAACTGACTGGAGCAAAGCGAACGATCGAAGGACTCGCCGATTGCGCAATCACCGTGATCGATCGATTCATAGAATCGATATGCAATATCTCACGGTTATCGTGCACCTCGCGATTAATTCTGCCTCCTGATAATCGAGTAATCCTCGAGATATTATCGCGCTAACATTTTGTTGAAAAGAAAAAAATTAATCGTTATTATAGTTTCAATTATGATCAGGGTTTCGAGTAAGGTAATAATACCTCCAGGTTCCCAACGCTTTTATTTTTAAGAGCGCGCCGATTAAAATTATATAATCACCGAGGGTTAAGAATTAAATAAATCACGTTAAATCACGATTATAAGGCACCGAAGGTGCTCGATGGGAAGGAGAAGAAATAGACCCAACAGCACGCGTATCGACGAATGAATGATCCATTGAAAGCAGCCCCGTAACCACTTACCAATTAATTGGATCCGCCGCTTTTTCCCTATGAAAGATGGCGCCCGTTAATTTGTCGGGATGTCGAACCACTTTTTGTAGCTCGGCGCGACTGGGACTCGAGTTTTGACACATTTTGACACGAAGACCACACAGAGAGCATCCAGTCACGACAGAAAACACGAGTCCCCACTGATACAGGCACGGGAGCTACGAGACGGATCCGGAGATTTTGGGGTTCCCCATAGACGCGCAAGAAGCGGCCGCAGCTCCCGTCTAGAGGATAAGTTATTAGCGAGACGATGGAAAGAAATAGCGCGAATATCAATCACAGTCATGCTCATTCCCGTTTCCCGATGTATTTATTGCTCCAATAGACTTTTTCTGCCGGGTCCTCGGATTGCATCCGCCTCATCAGCTCTGGCGCCAAACGGTAGAAAAATCGAGAATTTGCAAAAGCAAATGATTAGCGCGCGAGAGTGGACGGTAATAAGGAAAACGGAGAGTAAAGGTGGAAAAAGCACCTGGAGGAGAGCGGTTACTCCTTTCATCTCCGTATCCTAATGTATTCCGAAGGGGGCTAATCTCGGCAATGGCAACAGATTGGAATAGCCACGGGAATTGTATGTAGCAACGCGCGGACATATACATGTGGGGAACTGCCGGCGGATTCTCCTGGTGGCCTCACCGGTGATATACGACCAGTAAAAAGTGTCGAGAGAAATCGACCCTCCCGACTCAGCAATGGCTGACTTCGCGATTTCAAATTAGTTTCAAAGTAGCGATGCAGCGAGCGCGCTCGCTCCAACGATCATCCTTCGGGGGGTCCGAGAGAAAAATCGAAAACTCGAGAAATCGACTGATCGAGCAGAACGGAGATGACGAGATGACGAGAGAGGAGCGGTGCTCAACGACCGGAAAATCCTAGCGACTCCATGACTCCATGACAACGAGGCCCGGACGAATGGAAGCTATTTGTCAAGCGCCATTACTTAGGCGGCAGTGGTTTAGCATTTAATGCTAATATCGCGAGACACTTGGCGAGATCCACGGGGCAGAGGGGGAAGTCCATCGGCGGTGCATCGACGCGACGTCGCGCGTGCTGCTTCTTCAGGCTGGAAATGCGACCGGTTCCAGAATAGGAGAGTACCGAGGCGCATCCATAAACGGACACTGGCCACTCGAGGAACTAGCGACGTTGGAGCGGCAGCTACGAGGTTTCTGCCACGTTACGCAGCGGAGAATGGGGGAGGAGAGCGACGGACCGCAGTTTCCCATGACTCGCCCACGTCGCGAGTCAAGCCACTTTGACCCGCGATACCGAATTAGTCGCAATCTAGTCACCTCTCGCATCCTTCACTCCCTACGGTAACTTGACACCGTCTGCTTCGTTCTCACACCGAAACTACGTCGGGTACCCTGTCGCATTTTCCGCTATCGACGCGCCGATCGATAATGCACGCGCAGCATCTTGGCAACGCTCATTCGCGATACCTCGTAATACATGGCAGGATAATGGATAAACAAACATGGAATTTACCAGAGAGTCGTGACAGTTCTCGTCCCCACCCACGGAGCTCGAGCGATCCCGCTGGAAACTTTGCCGCGCCCCCTCTCTCGATCATTCTCAATCGAATCGGAAGCTTTGCGATTGACGTGTTTCACCATCGAGTGACCTTGAGAATTAAAGAGAAACTAGAAGAGGGAGTAGGAGTAGAAGGAGGAGGAGGAAGAGGAGGAGGCGGAGGAGAAGAAGAAGAGTAAAGGAAAATCGTGAGTGCGCTGGGAGCAAGATAGAAGAGTGATCCTCTTCTCGGTAATCGTGAAACGGCCGGGGAAGTCGTGATTTCTGCCGTGAAGTCGAGTGTCTTTCCGGAATCTGTCCTTCTCCCTCAGTTTTCTGGCGACCTCGAAGACACCGCGTGCTTGCGCAAGCTCGCTCGCTCGCTCGGCCGCTTGCCCGCTCGCCCACGCGGCCTGCAAGGTGGTCCGCCACTTGAGATCTTCGGGTCTCGGTCCCAGACACTTTTATGCCCCCGACGACGAGCGACGGCGACATCAGCGGGCATCTTCCTCGCGGCGTGGGCGAACCATGGGAACCTGCCGTGCCGTGTTGCGTTGTGTTGTGGTGTCTTCCGTTGTGCTCCGTTGTGTTGCGCCACGGACTTTGCACACACGCACCGTTTATAGCTTCCTCCCGCGCGAGATCTTACCTAAACCTATCTGCCTACTCCATATTTTCCATCCTCCTCTTTTCCATCTCCGTAGGCCAAAGTCAATTCCCCGCACGCTTCCTCGCGCAATTTCCCAGGGACCGGCCGCATCCGTCGCGCAGGTGTCGCGGGCCAAACGCCTTGAATTTCTTTTCAGATCTTTCACGGCCGGTCGGCCGATCTTTTGCACGCCGCGCGATCTGACCGGTCATTATCCGAGCAGAGATTCGAGCTGTTATCAGAGGGTAATCCTAGACGTAGGAATATACGCGGCATACACGCGAGATACGTGGATTTATATACGCGTGCGCGACCCCCTAGAATATTAATGAGCAGCGACGGGAGACAAGCATTAATCTTACCGCGAGATCCGTAATACAGCGTGTCCGTGGCCGGTCCCCGCCACCCAGGCACGCTATCTGAAAGGGAAAATCCAGCAAAGTGCTTGGCCAGATAACCGGGAGATCGGCGATACCGCGATACCGTGATACCGGACGTAGCTTTTCGAGAACACAAGGTGGACGAGGCGAAAACGATTTTCGTACCTCGCGAACGGGTATCAGTCGTGTCGCCGCGTCTCTCCCGCGCCATGACGATAATCACAATGGCAACGGGAATGTCCTCGCGCTTGGCACAGGGGCGCAGGGGCAAAGGGAAAAACAAACCCTTCCAGAAAAAGCCCCGGCTCGGCCATTTATCATCTCCGGGATCTGCTGCTACGAATACGCGACACGAACACCACCGTCCAAATAAATCAACGAGTCAAAATCGAGATTGCTGCGACAGGATTCTCCTCGAGGAGTCTCGAGGAGAGAGTCCGGAAGATTCAAGGGTGAAGCTGCAAAAAGCAGCGACCGATAGCCTCTCGCTCTCCCAAGATCTTCGAATTAATTTCGAGCGACGCGTGGGGATTTCAACGCCGGCGGCAATAAGAAGCGATTTCCTCCTAAGTAATTTATCGGCGCTATTAAAATATGGCCACGTCGTCGTGACGCCGGGGTACGCGCCCGTTATGGTCCAATATAACCATAACAGACCATTTCTATAGGTGCACGAGGCGTCAACCATGATTTACAGTGCTGAAGAAGTTATGACGTGAAGGACCACACTCGAATACACTCGCGACTCGTTCTATTCAATCTATTTCCAGTCTCTCTCCCTCTCCCTCTCCCTCTCCCTTTCTCTTGAATAAACGAGAGGGCTTTTGATGGGGGGACACAATTTTCCCTCATCCTCCATTTTCTTTCCTCCATGCTAGCTTCGATCGAGCATCGACATGACTCGAGCGCAAGGATCAGGATCTTTTTGCCAATCGATCCTCGTCCAGCGTGATGCGCGATTGCAGCTTCGAAAGGGCTCACCACGAGTGAAATACGAACCAATAAAAGAGGCTTTGGCACAGTCTTCTGGCTCTCGTGGCCATTGTTCGAAAGAATAGAGGCAGATGTCTCCGCTTCTCGGACGAATCGTAATGGGAGGCAAAGTATAAGAATGCACAACTCCTTTCAAAGGAAAGCAACGGTAATAACTTCTAACGTCCAATACTCTTATTCCATTGGTGAATAAATAGCCCTAGCAGCAGCAGCAGCAATCCTGTGTTTTAACATCGTTCAGTTTGGCACAGCGGAAACTCTAGTAATGTACTTTTGGCTTGCTCGTAAAGTAATAGCAGCCATTGGCTTTATTGCGTCCCACGGAGTCGAAATGCGGCCGATTTGATGGTTCTTTTAAAAACAGTTGGGATACTGCTCGAGAGAAGACCGATCATGATGGTGATGGTGGTGGTGGTGGTGGTGGTAGCGGTGGGTATGGGGGTATCTCTGCCGTTGGGCATCGGCTACCAATTACCATGTAGCAAGCAGTGGCGGAGAATAACGGCAAATACGCAGATGCGCGTGCGGCTTTTACGTTGTTATGCGGCTATGGGCTCGTGGCCGTAAAATCGCCCTCGGAACGAGGAGAGACGAGGATCTCGCGCGACATCGGTGACATTTCGGTACTTAACGTCAGGATTATTGACGCGAAACCCGACTCTCCTACTCTGGTCGTTGCCGATTTCACTCGGTGCGCCCCGCCAGGTAACGCGTGCCACTTGCAGCTTGCATCCAGCAAGCCATTTCAGTAGTGTCACACAGCCAGGGTGACGAGTTTTCACCTTTAGTATCGATAAAAATGGTGAAAGGCAGCAGCAGCAGCAGCAGCAGCAGCAGCGGCAGCAACAACGGCAGTAACGAAGATGCCGACGATGACGACGACGACATCGAATCGAACACTCCCTAGCAGTGACATCCTGTCGCCCGAGAAAACGCCTTCCCGCTCTCCCTCCTTCGTCAATGTACAAACCTGCCGAAAGATTCTCCCTTTTTCCCCTCTCCTCTTATTCCCACTCTTCACTCGAGGAACGCGAGACGCTTGACACGGATCTTTCAGTTACGACAAGGCACACGAAGGTTTTCTCTGACTGCTCCACACGACTTTCCTCGATTGTTCGCCGCTCCATTCGCCCGGGATTCCAATGGGTTCGCACGCGAGAAGAAAGTCCAGAAAATCTTCCGAGTGAAATTACGAGAGAGAGGAAACAATCGGAGAATTTCGAGAGACTGCGGGGTCACGTTTCCCATTGAGAGTTACTCACCTCCTGCTATCATTAGCTCGAATTTGGAGCTCTCGAGGAACCTGAGGCTCCTCGGCGGCCGACTCGAGTGGATGGCAGCGGGACACGCGGATAAACATTCGTGCGCCAGCGCTATCGAACGCACGAGGAGCCACTGAGAGTACTCGGAGGAGGAGACCTGACGTCTGCAAGTCACTTCGCGACCGAATCGTGAGAAACACAAATAACCTGGGCGGTGGTGCACCGCTGTAGATCCGCGCGTAAATGCTTTGGGTGGGCGGATGGACGGAACAATTCTACCGTGCTCCACATTTCCCACAAGCGATTCGAAGCGCTTGAAAATGGCGACAGCGTCTGTTTGCTTTGCACGATGATTCTCTCGAACCCTATTTAGTAGCGCGTATCCCGCCATGAGAATCGCAAGTTTTTTATCTGCCGAGTTGAACGAGGGGAGAAAAAGGCTCGAGGAGAGTCGGAGAAACAGGTAGGGGAGAATAGAGAGAGAGAGAGAGAGAGAGAGAGAGAGAGAGAGAGAGAGAGAGAGAGAGAGAGAGAGAGAGAGAAAAGGGTATGGGGAGAGAAAGAGCACTGGCGAAGCTGACTTCAGGATATTAACATTATAAATCGTCCAGGCTGGCGACACGCCCGGGGCGGGGCCGATCGTATCGGTCGATACCCACCTCCGGCTCGATATCGATTACACTCCGGTGATTGGCAGGATTCGTAACACGCTACGGGAATCCCGTGGTGCGAGTGCGCGTATCGTCACGAACGGGGAGCAGAAGGACCAGCAGCAGGTATCCTCCTCTCCTCGCAGCTCCTCCGCAAGGACAACCAGCCCCGGAATCGCTCGATCCATTGTTCTCCCTCTGGAACATCGAAACTCTACCTTCTCGCTCTCTCTCTCTCTCTCTCTTCCCACTGTTCCGCTCGATATCGAAATCTATTTATACTCCAGACCGCTCGAGAATCTATGCTGCCGAGCCCGAAAATTCTCTGGCTATCGTCCGATGAAAAATCTTGGAAAAGAACTCGCTGCTGGCGAGACGACGTCGGTACGCGGCTATACGAACTTGCTGATTGCGAATGGTGTCGTGGTCGGGGTCAAGGTCAAGTGGTTTTACAAGCGTCCATACTAATGGTGGGCCGTGCACATCGGAAGACGAGAGAGCCGATCGAGACTGAGGGACATTCGCTCGCACGGCATAAACGGTAAATTAGCATTATGGTCGCATTACCGATGTTGTGACGCTGCCTTACACGAGCGCGGATCGTCGCTACCTCCGAGCTGCGAATGCAGGATCAGCTCTCTCTAACTCTGATTTATACCGCGAGTACCAGCGCGATACTCGCTTCAGCCCTGTCCCGACTGGGATTCGCGTTAGGGAAATTTATGGTATCGCCCCACCGCGGAATTCCCCTTCCTTCGAGAACAACCACTCGCTCCTCTTCGCCCAATGCTCCATTTTGCATGGGAAACACGCACGCGAGTGTTCGCGCGGCTAAAATTCTTTCGTAGATTCATCGAGCGATCGTGACTGCCTGGACGACGCGCGTAGAGACCAACCCACTCGATGGTCTTACCGGTTAGGGCTCTTTTTTCTAACATTTTGCAGCACCACGCCACGCCACGCCACGCCACTTGTTACCGAGATCTTGGCTGCTGCATGGACCGGAGGAACCTCGCAATAAATTAGCCAAGTGCGCTACTGCTTGCTTGTAAGCAGCTAATTCGCTAGATTGAAAATATTACGAGTCTCCGAGGAAATTTATGTGCGACTAGAATTTACGCATATGCCGGCTGATAGATAAGAAGCATCGTTGCCAAACATATTAAACTGTAATCTTAGCTAGTGTCGGAGAAATGAAGAATGATAATACGAGGGGGTCCCGGCTATATTAAATAAACCGTAAATATTCGCACGAGTGTATAAACTGCGAGTTCAGCGATTCCCAAATGGTTGCACCGGAAATGGAAACCGGAATTTTCGGAATTCTCGAGTGTTTTATGAAAAAGAATCGAGGCTCCGTGCAGAAAGGAAAGGTAGAGGGGAGGGGTAGGTGGAAAGTGTTCTCAGCATCGAAGTGGAGGGAGTGGACGGGAAGGAGGAACAAATTGCAGGATCGGATATCCGAACGGAGTAATTAATTAAATACAATAAAGTTAGGTCGACCCTCTCCCTTGTATCTGGCATCGACCACTCCTCCTATTGACCATAGAGCCTCGTAGCCGGCAGTCCCCGATGCCGTTCGCAACTCGCGAATGCCATCGTTAAAGTCCCTCGCTCGTTCGGAGCCGATCGACCTTCGATTCCACGAGATCGTCTATGAAACAAACCCGCGGTGATTTATGCGCGATTTATGTGAACGGGTAACGCACGTGCGTGCGCACGGCCAATAAGAAAAAGTGCAACGCCATGGAATACTACACGGTACACACACACACACACACACACACACACACACACATAGGCTCACTTTTCAGAATCCGCTAATTGAATTTATTCCGACAATAACCCATTACGTCTGATCGCAAACACCCAGTAACTCCGAGACTAACTGCGCAGCTTATTTGTAGCGAGCGGATTTATCCGAAGTCGGATGAATCGCTAGATTTCTATTCGTCCACTTTGCGAGTATAGTTCTAGGCAGTTACGTGATGGACGGAAGGAACGCCGGACAAGGTGGAGAGTGATCGAAGACGAAGACGAAGGCGAAAATGAAAAGGACGATGGTACCAGAGAAAAGTGCCACGCACGAGTCGATCGAGAGGTAACGGGAGACGCGGGGAGGGATCGAACGAAGAATAGAAAGTCCGAGAGGTTCTCTCCGTGGATGTTTTCAGGGAACGATAGCACGAATGGATAATGGATCTTGCACCGATCTTCGAGGCCTGGTTAGCAAGCGTCCTCGATGATTATTCCAGGCGGATTATATGATTCATGCGTGACGGCTGTACTTTCAAAGTTGCGTGTGACTCTAGTCCAGTAAGACACGTCCGAGAACCGTATGTAGCATCCACTTGTTCCATACGTCGTTAATATCTTTATCGCGAAATCTCTCGGACTCGGCCTGTAACGAACTTGACATTTAGCTAAGCTGGAAAATGATCGATCTGATATATTCCATGGAGTATGCGTAAGCGCGAATCGAAGCCTTGCAAAAATAACTAATTCTCCCTGATGGTTCTCTCGAAAAGATCGCCTCGATAGACGATGGTATTTCAATGCGTAAATTAGACCGAGGCACGAGAAACCTCATTTATTCCGAGCGCAGTTCCGAAGAATCGTCCAAATGATTTTATTTTCCCGGCGGACGTTATATCATAGGTTTAGAGCTATAAAACTTTAAATCCGAGCTATAAAAGGTTAAATGTGTTCCAGATACAAATTCCAGGTAGAACCTCAATCCTAAAAGCATAAAAAAGTGTCTAGTACACTTTGGAGGAGCCGTAAATCACGCGCTACATTGTTTCCTCGGAAGATCTCGGAAGGCGAGAGGCATAATCGGCGCGGTTAAATCGCGGCCGAGGGACAGCGATGATTCACGAGAAGCTCCTGAAATGCTCGGCAATCGCGAGCGTCTCGCTGCTAGAGCTCCTCTCTAGCTATTTCAGTCAGACTTTATAGTTGCATAGACGTTGCTGGTAGTCGTCAAGGGATTCTACGAAATCGGTCGGAAAGGAATAAGCGATGCCCACGAAAAGGATCCAACAAACGCGCACCGAACCAGTCGATCCACGGCGACGACGAAGGTTTTGTAGGTGGAAAGAAGAAGGGTCGACCTGGAAAAGTCAAGTCGAGTCGTACACTAGGGGTAAGCATGAGCGAAGGTGTAGCGATCGGTGATTATGATGGATACGCGGTGGATCTAGTTCGACTAGTTTCACCCGACAGTGGCGTGGGGTGGCGTGGCGTGGCAAAAGCCTTTAAAGATCGTCCCAAGATTCTGCGAAAGCCAGTGGAGAGAAAAGGGCCAAGTGCCGGAGAGCCACTTGGTCTATGATGGTTTTATGGTGTTGCGGTGAAAGATACTTTGCAAGGGTGTTCGCAGGCAAAGGGCATCTTGTAAATGTAGCAGATCAAGTTCAGCAGCCTTGGTTCGACTTGCGTCGGCGGATAATTTATGCCGCACCGCCCAGTTCGCCCTAAAAATTATTTATTTGATTGAACGTCGCTTCGGGGAAGGCTATTCTCGGCCTACCAGAATGATCGTTCGCGGGAACTCGTTTTCTTCCGGTGGTGCACAGGTGGCCGTTATGAGATTTTGGCGGTGGCATCGTAACCATAATATTAAACCAATCATAAATAAGACTCGGGGGAAACGCAATCGCTTCTTTCATCTCTCTGGCTCGCTTGTCCTTGGCGGTGGTTTCATTTCGCGAGAAGAATCTCGCCACTATTAATGGAGGGGAAAGTCGCGCGCTCGGACAAACGATGGGGATTCGGGGATCGGATCGATGAACCCTCGAACCCCATGAAACAAAGCAACTCTGCTCGCTGGTAATGATGGTGCTCGAGTGGTCGCACGATGTCTTCTTGGGTAATGTGCGCGCTCGCACGCTGCTCTTACGTTCTCCCCATGGGGAGTGACGCAGCGAAAGTCTAGCCGCGCGATATACCGTAAGCTTCCTCGACCATTTCCACGGGGAGATGCGTGGTGTGGTGCCTCCTTCTATCTTTCTATTACGCTGTGCGTCATACGCGCGCGAGCTTCCCTATAATTATGGAAGGCGCGCGAACCAAACCACCACCACCACCACCACCACCACCGGAATGCGACTGTTCCGACATATCGCGAGGGATGCGAACCTCCCGCCACCCCTCCTCCACGGTGCTTCTTTCGAAGAGCCCGAAATCTCGACGGTACCGAGGCAGATTCAACGAAGGAAGAGGAGTCTCCTCGAATCTCTGTAAAAACTTGAATTTCTTCAATGTCCGTCGTCTCTCTCCAGACAACTTGCACAATCCGTTTGATTGAGCTAGCGCCAGTCTCATAAACAATCATGTGTACGATCAATTAATTAGATTATTTATAGGAATGATTTAGCTCGCAGCACCGGTCTTCCTCGACATTTATGCCATTTGTGCCATTCCTACTTGACGATAAGGGCAAGTAACGAAATGCTCATCCGGATAATAAAGTATTTGCAAATAAGCCAGCAGTGTATGTGTGTGTGTGTGTGTGGGACGCGCGCAGTGGCAAAATGAAATAACATTAAGAATTCTTCAAGAATTCCCATACCACACACGTAGTATTCTAGCGTGACATGGCGCAATTCCTCGAATTCCTTTCACCGAAAATGATGCATCCTTAAGCACAACGGCGTATTAATTTCTGCACGTGCGAGCGAGCGTTTAATTGTGCGAACAAGGATTCGATTATGGAGTCGGGAGCCTCGAACGAGGAAGGGGGAAAACCGCCTGGCTAACGACGAAGGAGAAACCGCAGCACGCTGGAGTGAGACAGGATGAAAAAGCAGGCTGGGGATGAACTCGAAAGATTTCGCTGGCTCCTGCTTGGACTCTAGCGGGTGGTGGTCGTTCGGGGTTTCTCCTCGAGTTCCAAGCGCGAGCGGAATGCGGGAGACTTCGATGCGCGAGAATGCGAGCGCGCCACTGCCTTCGGCATTTATACGAAACCTGCATTCACACGACGTCATTAATCATTTGCAAACGGCCGCCACGACCTCGCTGGCTCTACCCCCTTTTGACTTTTGACTTCGACGACCGGCGTTCACGCTTCCTGCTCGCCATTGAAAAAATCCCTTTGGCAAAGCCTACGCGTGATGTACCACTCCAACACACGGAATATTATAATACTATCACCCGGATGAATCGCGGCTCTGACTCTGGCTCTGGCTCTGGCGATGCCCACATCTATTCGCGCCAGCTTAAAAACTCCATTTTCAACCGCGCGAGAGTAATAATCCTCGGCGAAAATAACTCGGCAAGTCGGCACTCGGCGCAAGAAAACAAAAAAGAAGTGGGATCACGGTTTTGCCCGTGGCCCATCTGATATCGAGCTCCGAGGGTTGAAGAAGAGGGTAAATGAGGTGAGGTAGAGAAAAAAAGGAATCGATTAGAAAGAGCGAGCATGATAAGGAGGGGGATCGAACAGACGAGTCGAGTTAAATAGAGAAGAGGCCGAGTTTACAGAGGAGAACGACTGTGGGTTGCAACTACAAAGTATTCGGTTGGTGGTGGTGGTGATGGTGGTGATGGTGATAGTGATGGTAGTTGGCGATGAGGGGCTGAAGAGGTGCATTGTTTGCTGAGCGCAGCCGATAATTCAGTAATGAACGTAACCGACGCGCGGCCGCATTCAGGTCTATAATTACCGATACCACGTCGGATAGCGAATCCCTTAACTTCGGTCCTGAAGCGCTGCGGACGCGCGAGTATATCCTCTTCTCTTCCTCATCTTCTGCCCTGGCGCGCAACGTTGTCTTAGAATGGGCAGCTCTAAATTAATAAATCAATAGCTCAGGCCTTATCCGATCCGCGAGTGGGTGGAGTTTGTTTGTTTAAGAGCAGGATTTATTAATTTTTTACTGGGTGGTACTATGGCGTCCTGTTCTCGACCCTGGCCGAACCCACCCCTCGCTTCCCATCCCCCTCGATCAGTCTCCAGTCTCCTTTTCTGCGCTTTGCTCGGGAGTTCGGAAAGCCGATACCCTCGACTTTATATAAAATTTTTCGCGATCTTGTCTTCGAAATTGCCCCGCAATTAAGAGTAACCTAATTAACCTCCATTCATTAAAAATCCATCTAGATGACTCGCAAAAGATTAGGGGCTTTATGCGCAAACGAATATTCCGACTAGTGTAACGAGAGAGAAAAAGAGAGAGAACAATCACCGACGCAAAGGGAACATTTGGAAGTGGGGAAAAGGAAATTTAAGTTTACCGCGGGGAAGAACAGTCCTTAATATTTCCTGCTGGAGGAACTCGAATCAGGAAGTGGGATGGACCTTTTACAAATCGCCAAACGAAATGAATGCACCGAGATTCTAACGAGAGCGCAGCTCCAATTTTCGCGTCATGACCCTCGCGGATTCAGACGTCAGCCAATCGGCCGTCAAGCGACGGCGGCGTTACCAGGGGATCGCTGCTCGCTCCTCGGAGATTCAATTCCTGCGGGATCTCACGATGTTTAGCGCGAATCAGGCTTTGGCGGTGCGCGCACGTGGATAAAGAGACCGAATAGAACGAGGAACGAGATCCTCGAGCCGATACCCCTGGAGCGCGCGCGTATTAAGTTCTGCGAGAAGATCGCTCGCTCGCGCCGCAAAGAATCTTATCGTATAGCGAGAGCGGTAGGAGAATCGCGAGAATTCGAGCGGAACGACGGGAATTGCGAGGCGGAGAGCCACCAGTGCCACCGACGTCCCCGGGGAAGAGCATCGGCGGCGGCATCGGCCGCCAGCGATAAAGTAAACGACCCTCGTCTCCTGGGATCCACCATTTCCCAGATCGCGCCCCATTCGTAAGAGTCTCCCGAGCGAAGTGATATTTTTCCCAAAAGATCTCAATCCACAAAGTTCCACAGTAGCAACTGGCTAGAGTTCCGCGGCTGAATGGCAACGATTCCATCCGCTTCCGGAAATGCATTAAAAAGTGAAAGCAGCCTGCGCGCGTTGAAGCATCGGGCGAGCTCTGGTTTCCGCGCGGAAAGGGGGATGATGGGATGGTTGGCGGGAAGAGACGGAGCGCGGATTAACACGTACGTAAGCCCGGGACAGGAATTGAAGCGATCGGCCACCACGGGAGTAATGGCAAGTTCAGCGGAACTCGACTGGCAAGTTGATCCAAGACAGAGGGGCGCCTTTAGCGGTGTCGGCGGTTTTGTCGCTGCTCGCTCGTAATGGCGGCGGCTGGCGAACAAAGTAAATCGGTGCACGCAGCATCAACGGATTGCTGCCTAAGGCAGAAATTAGGCGAGATCGTCGTGTCCGTGTTGTTGTTCCTCGTCTTTTCTGGCTTGATGATAATGACGGCGGCAGGTGCTCGAGAGTCGACGCCACCTTCGCGGCGTAACCGCAGCCACCACCACCAGCAGCAGCAGCAACATACAGCAGCAGCCACTCGCAGCTACTTGAAACAAAATCCGCGGACTCGCGTTTCCCCACCGTGTACGGAGGAGACTGATGGTGCCTCCTTCACGCACGAATTTTCTCATAAATCGCATGAAAATGCAATACGAGAAATCGCAGCGCGAACGGAGCAGAAGAAACTCGCGTTTTTCGCGGTGATCGTCGTCATCCTCAGGGTCACACGCTCATTCGTTGATTCGAACCACCTGCTTGGCTGCTGGCTGGCTATCTCGCGATCTTTCTATTTACCCGCCATACGCGTTGCTCTTGTATATCGATATATAATCACCGGCACCCTTCTCGCCGGGCTTGATTTCTGAATGCAGAAGCCAGCGACGAACCCTACCGCTGCGATGTACGGGCACCTACAGAAGAGAGACACGTAGGTGGGGACCGGTGGAGTGTCCGAGTGTGTCCACGCATTACGCTCGCATGAGTCTCGCGCGTTTAGAATCCTTTCCCGCTTATACGTATACGCGCAATACGCTGGCAGCATCAACAGCAGCACCAGCAGCGAGCTCAGAGTGAACTGTGTACCGGAATCCCAACGCGTTCGTGTGCATGTGCGCTCGCTCGCACACACGCACAGGACGCTTAAGATCTCGAGCCAATCTTAGAGCTTGCATTCAGTGGGTTAGTGCCGTAAATGCCAGTAACTATCCGCCGGCAATGGCCACTCGTGGCTACCACTATAGCTAGGCAGGCAGGTATTCATTCCATTTGCAGTTATGACGAGTACGAGTTCAAAGGCCGTGAGAGTTTGCCGGCTTCGCAGAGTCAGGGCCATCTCCTCGAGTCTGGAGCATCTGCGTGGCAACCGTTCTTAACTTTGCCACATTTCCACTAGTTTCATTGCTATCGGTGCGCTGTGCCGGTGGTACACCCTCTTCCTCTCCTTCTTCCCGTACCCGCGCAGACCCTTTTTCACTATCGAGTACGTCCGATGCACACGCATCGTCGTTCGACTGGATCTCGCGAGATTCCGCCCTTGTTTAAAATTAGTTGGCAAGGGGATCTGTGATTAGCGTGAATTCAACGACTATTTTTAATGCGCTCGGATAACTGGTAGGATTAACATTAAGCTTGGTGTACGAATAATTAATAATGCAAGAATGCCACTATGGTGAAATCAAACTCGCGCATCGAGATGACAGGTTCGATTGGAACCCGATGTTTTGCGCCTTACATACAATTTATCATCCGATCTGTTAGAAGCTTCGTTTTGTATAATCCTACCGTCTTTTCTCTCACCTTCGACTTTCTCGCGGATCCTAACCTCGTAGAACGATTCATCGACGAGTAAACGAACGAGCGGCAGGCACCACCGACGGTAGTCACAATTATAGAGTATGACTGCACAGATTCGTAGGGTAATTTGTTATCATTGAATAAACACATCGGCGAACACGTCGAGGGAAAGACCCAGTAAGGTTCTTTCTCTCCAGAAGAGTGAAAACTCCCACGCGTGCAGAGGAGCTATGGTCCACCAAACTCTTTCCTTTCGAAGAGAGTAGAGTAGAATGGAGGAGAGAGTAAAGAGAAGGTGCGAATGGATAGAAAGAAAAGTCTAGCGATCGTAACCGGAGAATCCGAGAGATGCGCGATATTATTAATTATGTTTTCTTCGATCTATCCAGAGAATGATTGTCGGAAGTAGAAGAAACTACCGAGCGAGCAGCCGGTCGAAGGTTTAATCCGAGGCCGAGGTCTTTGATGGTGCGGTGCGGCAAGGTGAGATGAAGTGGCGGCGGCGGTGGTGGTGATGGTGGTGGTGCAGGGTGGAGGAGTAGTAGGAGGAGGAGGAGGAGGAGGAGGGAGAAGCAAAGTATAGCCGGTCAATAGAGAGATATCTCCTCGTGGGCAAGAGACGGTAACGTCTAAATTAAATGTTTCTGGATCGACGAGCTGCGGATTTAGCGTGTCATGGGCCGCTCTTAATCTGGATTTAACGGCGAGGTCTTTGGCGTGCGGCCACCTTGCGGTGCTGACCGATTCAATAGAGCTTAATTGGCGAATACGGCTATGCGTGCGCATCTTATAGAGAGAGGGCACACACCAAGTGACGAAGCCTCGCTTCGTTCTCGGCGTATACACCTACTACCCCTCCCCCTTTCCATTTGGATCGGACGAGGGCGAGAATCACTTCGTCGACTCACTCGCGCGTTCTGCCTCCTCATCGTATAATGATAATAGTAACCACCACGATAATACGATCTTTTTTACTGACACTCGCGCTATGTGAAAGAACGTGTCCGTACGATGCAGTTCCTTTGTTGCCGCGTGTCTTTTCTATGATTATTCCCAACGCCGTAACGTATTAATAAGTTGGATGATCCGCGCGCGCCGAGGTTCAATTGCCGAGGAATCCTCCGCCCTCTCGCTTCCTCCGCCTCCTCCTCCTCCACCACCTTTTCTGCCCTTCCACCCGAGTGGAATCCACATTTTCAGCTTGCAACCGATGCCACCACCACCAGTGGCTTCGACCACTGGAGCTTTTTCTGCGTTTCGAGAAAGAGAAACGACACGAGGGTTAATTAAATGGAGTATCCTGGACTAGATGCAGAGTCACAAAGGCCCGTCGTAAATTATGATTTTCATGCCGCGGCGGTAATTTCGAAAGCGATATACCAGCCAGAAGAACGCGGCGAGGCAAAACTTATTTGCGCGATGGTACCCCAGCTACTTACTACCGAAGAGGTAAGCAAGAAATTCGTAAGAGGAGAAGCCTCGTCTATTCCCTAGACTTTCGCACGACACGCTTGTTTGTTGGCGCGATCGTAAATCAAGCGGTTCGTACCTTCCTTTCTCTCCTCGCCGGTAACAAGTGTGTGAAAAAAGTATTTGACGTATGGTGGCGCGCTTCGCTGCCGGAATCTGGCCAGTGTAACCCATTCGCGATCAAATTGCCCCCTCGAACCAACCGGAGGAACAACCTCTCGTTCGGTTAGGTAACCAAGTGGGCGTCGAGCCCAAAAAAGGAACACGTACCCCGGAAGCGTGCGCTAAAAGCGACGATAATCGCTCCTCCTCGATTTGCCCCCGATCGACGACGGACCCTCCGAGATCGGGTGACGTTGGCTTTCGAAATATTGTCAAATTTCTGCAAGACCAAAGTGTGCAGCTAACGCGATTGTCAGACCCTGCTATTTCTATTTCCTTGAAAAAAGGAAGAAAAAAGAAGAAGAAGTATACGCGACGGCTCGGAGCAAGAAGAAGAGGCTGCTATTGAAAAAAGCAGCGCTTCTGGCAAATAATTCAGGAAAATAGTAAACGCAGACAGGACAATTTAATGTAAGAGTACCCTAGGGTCCTCGCAGTGTTTTACGGAAGGCGGAAAATGAAGTGGTTTTCTTTCCTGACAAGGACAGCGCGAGTGGCCGAAGGCGGTTGATAGTTGCGGCAGCAGGTTGCTTTTCTCTTTGCAAGAGGGATCGAGCAGTGCATTACCCGTTAGACATGGCCTCTGCGCTGATATATTGACTTGGACAAAAAAGCGAGTGTTCTTCCGCTCCCTGGCACCGCCACCGCCGCAAAGTCGTCCTCGTCTCGCTTTGCCGCTTCCCGCAGAGGAGCTCGGAACCTCCGCGTGCACTCGTCACGATGGAACGGGTAAATCCTCTAACGTCTAATGGACTTTTCTTCGCGGCGAAAAAATCATTATTGCAACGGTTGTTCTACTCTTTTCCATTACGCCAACCAGTTGCTAATACTGTTTAGTCCGTTCTTGCGTGTAACTACGTGATTAAGGCCGGTATTCATAGCTACCTAGCTGAGCGAAGTAAGGCAGTCGCTCTTATTGTTAAATCTAATGAGGGACATCCTTTTATTTCACGATGTGATTGATGCTCGATCTGCTACTCATTTGCGATCTCTCGCTAAATTGAGTTGCTGCAAAGGACTTTTTAATCCCGCATAATTGATCGCTAACAAGACTCGAGAGACTCGTTATTAGAATTTGATAGCGCGCAAACGTTCCTTTCCCACAGAAAGAACAAGTGCTTTTCAATGAACTTGATTTTCAGAGTGGGAGAGTGGGCGGGAGGATGGGAAAGAGCACATGGGGAGAGAGGGGAGAGACATCGTTGATTTTTACGGCGAATCCTTCCGTGAAAATGAGAGAAAAACTGAATTACATTTGGCGATTGGAGCGATCTGCGCGAGATTAAGAGGGAGGGGAGGAAAATGGGAGAAAGAAAGCTAATGAAAGACAGATACATAAGCAAGGGGGAGCAAGAAATATAATCGTACGGCGAGTGTGGCAGCGGTAGACCGCTGGTGCGGGGACGAGGAACCTATTATAGCAGAAGGGAGAGTAAAGGAGTCTGGACAGGTGAGATAATCAACCTGCAGCCATGGCTCGAAGCAACTGGTAATCACTATTCGTATACGGTGTATGTCTTTTAATGTTCCTATGACTCGCGTACACCTCCGTGTCTAGTCTCTCCGAAAGCGCAGCCTCCGCTATAGAGAAAAGCAGAGCTGTCTAGCGCAGCTATGTCCTTTCCACGGCAGCTCGAGTGACAAGCGCCAAGCACGAATTTATCAAACTCCCTTAATCTCCTATTTTCTATTCTCCATGTATCTCGTGCCTCCGAGTCGTCCCAGGCCACAGCGGCCAGCACCCGCACTTGGCAAAAACTCTTGCCGCTAATGACGCGAGAGCGTTGCTCGATTGAACGCGGTGGTCACTACCATCACCACCATCTCACGCCACAACCACCGCAACCACCATCGCATTAGGTTCGCGCGTCGAAACTTTGCGGATAGAGAGACAATGGCAGTTGCCTCAACCTCGGCGATGCGGCGTTGACACCGAAGCCGCCGTTATTGCTACTCCCCTCTCTTCCCTCCCCTATTACGAAGACTCCCTTCTTCTTCCTTGTCTTTTTCTCCATCCTCTTCCCTCGGAGATTTTCTTTTCCCGACACGCCACGCAGACGTCCCAGCTTTCAGGCCCTTTCTGTCTCTCGTGGCTTGAAACGCTGCCGAGGGCCGAGAGGGCCAAGAGCCGAGAGAGCCGAGAGAGCCGAGAACCGAGGAGCGTTCGCAATTCGCAAATGATATACGGCCTAGAGCCGCTTTTCTTCGCGAGGACGGCGTCGCTTTGTCGTTTTTAGCGTTTTTAGCCTTTCTAGCGTTTTTAGCGGTTTTAGCGTTTTTACCTTTTGCCCGACCATTCGCGAGCGCACCCTGCGTGCACCAATATTTTATTGGCCGCGCCGAAGCCAGCATAACAATGGCGTGGCCGTGGCAGCGGGCATTGTGCGAGTGCGGTGGTCCACTCGATGCCTGATTTACCGCTCGTCTAATTTGTAGGCGGCCGCCATTAAACAATCCATAAATGTGCGTGCGTAAAACACTCCCGACGAACTGCAGTCGGCAGGCCGTGGCGTTATAGCGGCCACGACTGGACGGACGGACGGACGGACGGACGGACGAATGGATGGATGGATGGAGAAACGGACTGCGAACGATTTATTCATATTCAAATGCGCGCGAGTTTACGATCGAACGTACCTCGCAGAAACCAATCGAGGATCTTCGGGATCGACGAGGGGACCCAGGGCGCGACACCACGAGGGTCCACCGCGAGGAGCTTTCCCCCTTCCTCGAAACAAAAGCAAGGTGGTTCGCGACGGTGGGCGACGTTCCTGTTTCTTCGAAACTCGAATAACGCGATCGCCAGCGAAGCTTGAACTCGTGACCCCGGTAAGAAGGCGAGACAATAGGCGGCCGGATTTCACAGCGGGTCGGCTCGTTCGCACCTAGCATGTGGAACTGTGCGGTGCGCGTCCATTCGGTGCACCGCGGAATTCTAGCCGGGGGCAAGAGCCGCCAATGGTTTTCCGGCCAGGCAGCAGCCGCTCGCGGACCACGAGCACCCGGCAATTGCCCATAAACACCATTACGGCTTGCGGGGGCAACTTACAGCGCACTTTGCCGGACTTATGACGCGACCCTGCTTGAATTAGATACTCGTTACTGGTATTACGTTTCAAGCACCTTGTGCCTACTAGCATATGCCTACGCGAGCGACGACGCTGCTCGACTTGCCAGCGGGGGGGAGAGGGGTGGGATCCTCTTCAAGGAGGTGACAATGGTTGCGAATCCCCTCGATCCCTCCAGCCCCCACCCCTTTAAGGGTTTGTCGCTAAATCTTTCTTCGCGGGAAATCGATGGCAAGCTGCCACGCGCAGGGACACGGCTCCTAAAATATTCTCAAGGCTCCAGGCAACATCGAGAGAATTTAGCGGCGATCTAACGATCGCCTCTGACCTACGGGCGAAATCCTCGAGGACGCGGCGTTCCCGGCTTCGCCCATACCAACGGAGACTCTCGCGAGGCTTTATGCTTCTGCAAACTATGGAAGCGCGCAAGCCAGCGTAAATTATTTTCGCATTATCATCGTAACTGTAGAAGATTGACGACCGTGTTTGTACACGTGTTTGCGCACAAGCAAAGAAAGCTTTGCATATACAGACTTAATAGACTGGCGGTGCGTGCTGCTGGAGAGCGGTGCCGGGGGGTGGTGGCTGTTCGATCGTCTTAATAAGTCTTTATCGCGCATTCTATTCCCATGAACCATTTGACCAGCTGGAAAGCTTGGAAATCTCTCACAGGAGGATTCCCTCAGCTTTCGGCGGATTCTACCACCTGTAATTGCGCTGCTCGCGAGCGTGCGTGCATGCGCGAGCATCTGCGTGGAGGACATGGAAGAGAAGAGCGCGAGTCCACGATTTTAATACCGTTCTCAATTAATTACAAAAGCGCAGAGCGGACGGGGTCTTCGAAGACGTCGACCTCACGTCCCATCTTGAACATATGAAAATTAGAACGAGGAACCGGTCGCGCCAGGTTAATGGGCCCCCGACAACCGGCAAAAAGTTTCAACCTCCTCGACTCGACTCGACTCGGCGGCTCTCCTTTCCTCCCTCGCTCCCTACCTCAATCATGACACACCGAGATCCCTTCGAGAGTATATAGAATGCACAGAATGCATATAGGAGTCAGTTAGAACCTCGATGTAGCACCGCCGGATGATACGTTCTCGCAGCATTATCCAACGCAACGCTTCATCCAACGCTCGGCGATCCTTGGCACCAAGGAGTGCCCCCGCTACTCCTCTTGCCAGACAATCCCAGCAATCTTCCAGCTCCCCCTTTACCCACACCCCCACGAAGTTCTCATAGCGTTTTAGCGATATATCCTATTGTTCCGTTAGCAGCGAAGAAACGATTTCATTTAACTGCCGCCGAACGATCGCCACGATAATTTTTCCCTCTCGCGATCGGGAATTTAGGAAATTGATCGTGGCGCGAAGCAGAGGGGAGGGAGCGGAGGGTCAGTCGGAGGAAAGCGCCGCTCGCGCACAGGGTCGCGAGGCGAGGCACGAGGTAGGGAGCAAATCGATTTGTCAGCCGATTCTCCCGGTGGGAGTCACGGGCTGTGTTGGGTCGATCGTGAGAATTGAGGCGCGCGGCACGCATTATTTCGAGTTGCAGTCGGCGGGGTCGGCGCGCGAGTCAAGTTCACAGTAAGAATCGAGAGGAACGCGCGCTAGACTGTTGTTGTTGAACGGTTGCCGCTGAACTGTGCCGGCGAGAATCGGCACAAGAAACGCGTGGAAATAGCCCCAAGTAATTTCACACGTTAGAGGCGAAATTGTTCGTCGTGGCCGACCTCCTCCGGTCGACGGTCAAGTGACCGGACTTCGAGGAAGCTCCGCACTGCCCTCCAAGAAGCGGTTTGCTGCCTGCCTGCCTGCTGCTCCTTCGGAGAGAATAACGCGCGCGCGCGCGCTCTGATATTAGAACTCGCTGGCCGCTCGTGAATCTCGCCAGCTCGTGCAGATCTTCCTCCCCCAGTCAGAAACAGTCATTTCTATCTTGATTTCTATCGCGGACTCGGCCGTCGCGCCTTCCTCGAGGCGGATCACCAGATCGTCGGGATAAACGATCGCCGATCTTCGATAGAGCTCTTGAACATCATCCGAGCTCTAATTCTCAGGGATGGATTCTCCCGACAGTCCCTATCGCGCGCGAGACACTTCCGTTTCGATTCACCGGAAGCAAACCGAGCGATTGCGATTTTTCAAGTTGTTGTTTCCCTACACGGGAGGTGGTGGTGGTGGTGGTTCTCTTTTGCTCGAGCGTTTCTTGCGCGCGTTGGTTTCTCCGCTGCCCAGTGCGCTTACACGACTAGACGAGAGAAACGGAGAGAGAAAGAAAGAAAAAGAAAGGAAGAGAGAGAAATTCAAGAGGCTTATGGCTCCTCTCTCCGAGTACCTCGGACCATAGACAAGTCGCGCGGACAACGACGCGTAACGCGACGTAGCTTATTGCCAATGCATTTTAAGTAGTCTACTATACGGGACTGTTGCATTGTGCACCTGCGTGTTGCACCAGGCCACCTTTTTCTTCTTCCCTGTCCCCCTCGCGCCGTTCGATACTTTTGCTCACGCCTATATTGGCGGGCATGCGCGTCCCTCGCACGCTTCTTCGCAATTTCCCCTCGAGCGAGAGCAAAGGACCTTCTTCTTCTTCTTCTTCTTCTTCTCTTCTTCTCTTCTTCTTCTTCGTCTTCTCTTCTTCCTCTCTCTGTAGCGTCTCTCGAAAAAGTTTTCAGTAGCCAATTTTCAGGCGATCTATTCGAAATTTCCGTACACCCCCGCAGCTTCCAGCTACCGGTGTGGCGCGACACAATGGCCTGGAGCCTGAAGTGGCAATCGGCGGTGGGACGACTCGGATGCGCGCACAAGGACGAGGATAGGCAAATGGCACTTCTGATTAAGATATCATATAGACAGGTCTGCTGGGCCCAGCCGCGGAATCTCCGACATTACGGCGGCATTGTATGCTAAGTACTAGGGGAGGGTGGGAGAAGCAGTACCTCGTGATCTCCATTGATAGAGGCAACGTCTTGTCAAAGCCAAACACTGACAAAGCGTCTTTGCATAAGCCCATCCGAAGCATTAATAACGAAAATGAATAGCGCGACTACTGAATGCGGAGGAGGGAGAGTAACCGCGGGGAAATAAATGGCGCTCGTTAAACTTACCAAATATCTGGGCTGCGCCGGGCACCGAGATTTCTCAGAGAGGATAGAGTCTATTCAGGAGTCCGCGGCGAGAAGGAAGGAGAGCTGTCCGGCGTTTCTAGCAGATGTAGTCGATTTGTTCACCTCATTTCGTTCTCATCGTTAGAATCCGTGTAGCTCAGGGTCGTGAGCCCATATGTCTCCAGCATTAAGGCTGGATGGCGTGTACACATATGGCGCACTGTGTGCGGTTCAGACGAATACCTTCCTAGCCACACACGTAGTCTCCGAGGCTACCGGGCAACGTAGGTGAACGCGGTAGATAAGTAGGTAGCAGCCGCTATATGCGCTCGGTAAGTGAGTGCGCGTCGTCGATATGAAGGATGTCGGATGCTCGAAACGGACGCTCCTTCGTGTAAACGCTCCCACTGCGTTGCCACAATGGTCCAGACGAATGGGCCCGCGAGCTTCCGTAACTGCCGCGTAACTCCTCCATTTATACTCGATTAATATTCAGAGCTAAGCTCCAACTTTTTCCAAGCTCCGCATAATTTTCAGCGGAGTTGCGCAAGAGCGAGGAAAGAGAGGCGAGGAGGCGAGAAAGCGATTAAACGGAATTTTCTCACGTAAGGATAAACGCGCGAGCGCGCGCGCGGTTCTTCGCGAGAGCATCGAGTGCTTGTGTAGACACGAGTTTATCAGCTGCCAGTCAATCAAAGGACGGGCCCGGCGCGCGTTACAACACATAATAACTGCTCCTCGAACGATGAAAGGTATCAGAATTTTGCAGTACTCGCGAGGAAGAGCGCCGCTAGAGTTGTTGCTTTTAAATATTGCGAAGAGCATGATTCACCTTCCCCAGGGATACGGAGGAGGTGTTAGCCGGTTGTTGCAACAACGCGCGCCACGAGTGCTATGGTTTATCCGCAATTGAAAGGGGACAGGTTGCACAAGTTTCACCATCGTTTAATTACGACGTGCCTTGTCGAGCGCGACGTGTTCCGCGAGAGACGCGCCGCTGCCGCCACCACCGCGATCAGAATTCAACGCGGTTGAATGTCAGCGCGCGGAGTCAGGAGCGTTCGTTGTACCGCTCGGGGGAGAGAGTCCACGTGTAATCGGCGCTAAACGGAGGACGCGATAAAGTTACATTGTCAGGTATCCGTTTGGCCGCAATTGGCGTTCGCCCGCGCTTCGCCTTCGCCTTCGCTTAATTACGGCGTGCTGGGACGGTGAGCGTCGATCGCGTGACTCGTCCGTGTAAAAGGCGCAAGGACGCTCTCGAAATTCATTAGTTTCTCGAAGAGAGAGAGAGTCTTGTTAAGCGACGCGCGACCTGGTGCGCCACGAAACGTCCGAAAGAAGCCAAGATGGTCGTGGTGGTTTCGGTCAAAGGGTAAAGGTCGGACGCTCTTTCCAATCAGTGACCGCTGATAAATAAAAGCCTTCGCACCTCGGGGCGACCAATCGGAAATCCCGATCGACTCTCGATCGGCTTTCCAGCGGGGAGTCGTGATTTATCTATCAATTAAAATCTATCGACTTTCGTCGAGGCACGCAGCACCGCCTGTGTCTCCGAGGTGCGCTCGAGGAGTATCCGCTCAAAGAGGAAGCCACTCGCCACTCGAATGGCACGCGAGCTTTACGACTGCAGCAGCGACCAGCGCTATAAAATAATCGTAATCTTTGGTAATACGCACTTGCTAGTATGCATCGAGCATCGGCGACCGTTCACCGGCCTCTTCGACGAGGAGGTGGCTGCCGCCGCCACCGCGTCAAAGAAATTTCCTAGAAATCGCGGTCGCGTATTTGCATTGGAACGCTTCCCCGGGGGAGGAAACCCACGGATCCGGGAAATGTCGCACACTGTCCCGAGAGAAGCGACTAATGAAAGCAACGACGCGCCATTAGCGCGCAGAGTCCAATCGGCATTTCCGAAGACGCTAATGACGAGAAGATGGCGAGACTCGGCGCGGGGAAGGTCGCCCCTCTGGGCGAATAAGAGAACAAGGGAACGAGTAGGAGAAAAGGAAGAAGAAGAAGAAGAAGAGGAGAAGGCCGCGTCGCTTCGAACGGAATAATCACGCGTGACCCTTGAGGGATCGAAGTAATCGCGGGTTTACGCAACTTTTTTCCCCGCTCATCGGAGTTAACGCAGGTGCGTAACCCTCGGTAAGCGTGCATATGTCAACTCGAGTTTGCGAGTGAGCGAGTAAGCGGGCAAACGTCAGACGGGAGGAGAAGGTGCGCGATGCGTGCGGCGCTAATCACCGAGATCATTAATAATCGGTAATTGCCTGGATCGATCGGGAAAAATTCCGGCTGATCCCGTCGAGCGTTCGCGTTGAGCCACGACGAGGCCGTCGTAATGGCCGTTGTCGTCCTCGACGAGCGTCGAATCGGCCACTCGATCGCCCAGGGATCGTAACGGTTTAACGAGCCGCTTAATTATTTCCAGACTTAATTGCGTGACGCGACGCGACGCGAGACGCACTCTGCAAATCGTATCGAGACTCTTTGTCCAATTTCATGCTAATAGGAATAATGATGATAATGACGATGATAATAACGATAATCATGGAGGAACGAGATCGATCCCGAAGGTTGGTCCACAAAAGCTTCGAAGGAAGGCAACGCGCGTAGAAACTCGTGACAATCGCGTTATTATCCGCGTATGCGTTTCTCAAGCCGCTGTCGATACCCGGGCAAATTTATGTTCCTCGTGTTTATGCGGTGGTAGCTTCGCGCTCGGCTGGTGATTCCTTTCAGTGGAAAATAGCCTGTTCCCCTCTCTGGTTTTTCCATACGATTGTCAGGTTGCGGGAGGGACCGTTTTGTCGCCACCGCGCGAGGAGACTCGGTCTCGCCGCCAAGAAGAACCGGGAGAATATAGAAAAGTAGAAATGCAGAATGTGCGTGTATCCGTGGATGATTGTAGGAGCGAGTGGTTTAGCCCGATGGACTGGCGAGGCGACAAACCGTAGGCTTTATGCTCGGAACGTAAACGCACCGTAGCCGACTCGTTTCGCGGGCCATTTTGCAGGTTAGATCATTATTCTTGCAGTTACTGTTAGAAAACGGCGGGATTTTTCCACGCGCCGGTACTTTCCTTAATTACTGGCCATTCCGATAGACCAGCCGGTAATGCGAAGGTGAAGCAAACGGATGAAACATTTACGGCTGCCGATTATAATGTAATTGTATTAATGCTATGTCAGAAACGGCATTACATCCTACAGCTTACAATTAGATTCTTGATATACGCAAACATTAAAGTAATACGTTGCCCGTGCCTCGCGTTATCCTTTATGACTCGACGGGCAAATCCATAAAACGGTACGCAACGAAGAAACACACAGGTTTATCCTATTCTCAGTTAACGCCGAAGCAGCGGTGTCAACTGGGAGGCAGAGAGATACGACGAGGTCAAGGAGTAACGGCCGTTTACATTTGCACGGTGCACGTAACGTTCACTGCTAAAAGTGTCCTGCCACGACCCCCCAGGTGCGCGTCGATTTCTGAAAGCCCGCTTAATTTCCCAGAAAGGAATTCCTAGTGCCGGTGTACGATCATCGACTCGTCAACTACAGCCGATGCGTTAGACCCTCCCGGGATATGGGAAGAAGCGTCGGCTGCCCAACCGAGGAAAAATACCCTTCCGTTATCGCCCGGTTAGCCAGGCAAAGGGCAAAGTGCATTATCATCATACTTTACTCACCTTTCAAGCATAAGAGCTTCGGAAAGCGTGTTGCTCCTCGCGAATACAAGCACTGCCACGTGGTGCAGTGAAGTCATGCATCGTGAAAATAGGAAGAATCGAGGAAACGGAGCAATCCGATCAAACGATCGAGAAGATCGAGAAATTTATCATTTTTCAGGTTTCAGAGCAAGCGCAAGCTTTTAAGCACTGGCTAAACTCCTTCTCTCACTCTTTATCTCTCTCTCTCTCTCTCTCTCTCTCTCTCTCTCTCTGGGGAGGATAGAAATTTCTGACCCGCGAGCAGCTTTTTACATTCGCATACACGTATAATCAAAATAATATGGGAAGACTAATGTAATGTCGTTTAATAGGTACTCACAGGAGGAAGATTACGAGAAACTTGAAGAGCAAGAATAATCGGCCTGTTAGAACACTTAACGCGATATTATTTCTCGAGGAAAAAGCGGTATAGAGGTCTCTCGTCTGACGGGATGCCTATTTCTTCGGGTCACTTTTCTAATAGAGCTATACCTCATTATCTCAAAGTGAGCGTATTCTCACGACAAAGATCCTCTCTCTCTCTATCTCTCTCTTTACCCCTTTTTCCCCCCTTACAGCTTCCTCCTGTTCGCAACCGCTGGTACTCCCGTGACTCGATTTTTCTCGAAAAACAAAGACCTTCGGAGTATCCCCCTGAAAAGATCCGGAGGGCGGACAGTGACCGGAGTATAAAAAATACTGTCACTCGTAGTCAGCATCATCCTGCACTTCTCGGAAACACCTTCCCGCGTACAACGGTCATTGTTACCTTAGAGTTCTTTCCGGGAAAAGAAACTCCGCGCGCTCCCGGATTCCGAGCTCGTAGAAATCAGAAGAAACGTACCCCGACCGCGTGCCTCCGATCTGGAACGCACGATAGTAATTCTGCCCGACAAAGATAACGCCCCTCCAGTTACGCAATTCCTCAGGAAAAGAAAAGCCGTTCGCTGCTCGTGTTCGTTTGCTCTCGCTGGTTCACTTACGAGATCTGAATTTTTCATGCGTCAACTATCAGGGATCTACGGTTCGTCACACAGTCGAGGCTTGATGTGCGAGATCGTATTCCCGGTCGGAAATACGCAAGCGTGGAATAAACAAGATCTTCCCGTGGAGAAACCGTGGAGGAGATCCGACGACATTGGGCAAGGGGACATATAACCTATATCAGTGGCGTTGCGATCAAAATGGGAAGTTTACGATGTGGCTGTGCAGGTTCTCGAAGCTTGTAAAAACTTTGATGTTTTAGTAGGTAGGAGGGGTTGGAAGAGAGGAGGGAGGGTGGAATCAAGTTGGCGACGATACAAAGGTGCGAGATGATCGGCAGAATGTAGAGACAGCGGCAGCTGCGTGCCGAGGGTTGGGGAGGGAGCGGTAAGAGCGCGGATATTACGACTTTGCGAAACGTAAGACGTGCTCTCTGGCCGAGAGGAACGTTTAAGGGGGCCCAAGGCACATCGGGATGCCGAGGGCTCTTCGATACATGTAGCAAAGGTCGGGGCAGCACTAAACGCCAGACAATGCCCGTCGGCACCCTTTATACCTTCCACGATCAGGACGGGACTCGAAGCTGCTACGTACGTAGGTACCTACGTACCTGCCTACCTACCTACGTAACTTGTACTTGTGTAAAATTCAACTTTTACCTCAGCGAGAGTCAAACTACCTAACTTCCGCTTTATTTCGAAACGCGCGCGTATAATCTAAAGAAGGAAACAGCGCGGAACCTCCGACTTAACCGAGCTGTTGCTGCTGCTGCTGCTGCTGGGAAACATGGCGATCTCTAAAAATTTCGCCTTCGCCCTTATCGTTGGAGCGCGAGCCACTAATAAGACGGAGAGGAACGGGACTATTAGCGATTTCTACTATAAAGTAGCTCTCGTGCAGCGAGCAAGAGAGCCTAGATCCGATCGAGCAGCGCAGATCTCGATCTCGGCACGAACCAATGAAAACCCCGCCGACCTTTCCGAAATTGTAACGAGATCGCACGAAGCCGCATGGCGAGAGAACTCCGCCCATGCCCTCTCTCTCTCTCTCTCTCTCTTTCTTTCCACCTTTTATCTTAATATAATCCGGATCGGAAATTCACGCGAGCCGAGGCCTTTCAAGTTTGCCGCTTGTGCCAAGTCGGAGCTTATCTGCGAATCGCTAGCGACCTACGATCTCGCGCGTCGCCTATTGGCCGGGCGTTGCATGTCGCTCGCTAGAAAACTCCCATCGCAATCAGGACCAGTTTGGCGCTTGAAAAAATCCCGGGGGTCTTCGCGGAAAGTCGATCTACCGGTAGGATCGATAAAGTAGGCAGCTCCGTTGACGCTCGGAAAAAGTCCCTTTTCGCGCCTGACGCGATTGGTCGCGTGAGAAGATAACCTATCCGTTTGTCGGGCCCGAAGCACGCGATGGACAGTAATTAATCACCGGCTTCGCTACGCGGACATCGATAGCTCGTTTGCACGGAAAGATAAAGCATCGAGAGCATTAATTATTATTAATGGACCAGATAGAGGGGAATCCCTATAAAACGAATATTTCTCTCCTCCTCCTCCTCCTCCTCCTCCTCCTCCTCCTCCTTATTATTTCATTCTTCTCCTTTAGCATTATTATTATTATTGCTATGAGTATTCCGTATCGTCCGTCTCTCCAAAGTCTCGAGCATGCCATTTACGGTCTCTTGTAACGACAGAAGCAACGAGAAACTCGAGCGATTAATTTCATTACGCGCGAGCGAAGCGTTCGAACAATCACCGGGAGGAAGGAAGAATGGCCCCGTGACTTGGCTCGAGCGCGATACGCGGAGCTTGAAAATAAGATTGGCGCGAATTGGAGTGTGCGTCTCGTTTATGCAAATCTCTAAGGGGACCGTTAACGCTCGACTCTAAATCTTTAACGGCCCTGCGCGCTCTCGAGTTCTGCCGGACGGAACATTAACTCATAAGTCGTGAGAGTGAACGCGCCAGACTCTTGGACCGAACAAGAACAAACCCCGTTATTCTCGAGGAAGAAGAATTTATATGGTCGCTCGACTACCGAGTGGGTCAGTCCCGACCAATGGGGGAAGAGTGCCGATTCTCACGATTCGCGGGACCGGGAGAGACGCGTCGGATCGAACCGGCCACACAATGCGGCTAATTGACAAAACGAAGGCGCAATGATTCTTCTGTCAAACGCGTCAATGGAAAAGTGAAAAAATGGCCGATGGGACGGAGGGGGAGGCTTCTGGGCCCGCTAATAACGTTTCAGCGGAGATTCCTTGGGCGATAGCACGCGTCCCGGCAGAGTCCCAACTGGGAAACCGGGGGATCACGGAAGATCCGTGGGGATCGGCGGAATAACACCGCGGTGGGATAGCCTGTTGGAAATTATAGGGTGTTATCGAGGGGCAACGTGCGCGAGGTTATGCGATTCGAGGGAGATAGCGCGGTGGGCCCAATGCGGCCCAAGAACGTTGATGCCACGAACGAGCAAGAGAGAACGCTGGCAACCGGAGTAGGGGCATGCGCGCTTATAAGGTCGATTTTAATGGGGCTTTGGTTACAATTATGAAGCATCGTAATGGGCCCCGGCACTCATTACCTCGCTAAACTGGAACTAATTATTATGTTTCACGGCGCATTGCGAAAATTCCACTTCCGAGCCCCTGAGGAGGATGAAAAGTCTTGGCCGGGGTGACCGGAGGTTCCTCGTGGAAACTTCAAAGCCGGTACACCACCAAAGTTCCCGAATTTTTCCTTCGCATTTTCCGAGGAGGAGAGAGGAGATACTGTTCTCTTCTATTCGAGGATCAAGCAATACGCGTCGAGAATAATAAAGCAAGGCACAGCGAGACAAGGCCAAGAGGGTCTCGGAATACTTCTCCGCTGCTTCTCCACGTGGGGGTCAAATCGCTCGCTGCCAAGGCAGAAAGGGTTCGGAGTGTGCGAACGTATTAACACCTCGAAGGATTTATGATATTGGGTGGGAGTAAGGATTTCAGGGGGAAGGGGTACGGGCTCCCCCGCGGCACAGCGGTGCGTTCACACAGAGATCAGTGGAACAAATGAGCTCAATTTCATATTTTGTAACGCCCGAACTTCTCCCTTTCTTCTTTCCTTCTTCCTTCTCTACTCTTCCCTCCAATTCCGGGGCCCACTCCGACACCCACGCACCACCACCACCATCACCGATCTATTTCACTGCTATATCTCTTCGCTAAATATTCCATGAGCTTAACCGAGCAACATCCTTTCCCCTCGCACTTTCCTCTCCTCCTCAAAGGATTCCAGAAACCTTCCGGCGAGAACAGCCTTCCCGCTTACACGCATCGATATTTTCTTGGCCCCTTTTTATCGCACCTTTGCTGCTGCCCACATGTCTCTTCCTTTCTCTCTCTCTCTCTCTCTCTCTCTGTCTGTCTGTCTCTCGGAGCGTAATAACGTAACAAAGTGAACTCTTCCTGACTTATTCATCGTCCCAGGCCTGACAGAAAGTGCGGGCACACTTCGATCACTGTCGCAACTGAAATTAGCTCACGTGATGAAGCGCCGTCATTTTTCAGCGCATAACTAGTCTTGGTGAGAAAAATTGAAAATAGCCGCGCGCAGCCTCCCGTCTGACGTAGGTGATGCTAGCCAAGAATTATCAGTCGTGAAAAATGAATAGGACATATTCACAAGCAGTTTGATTAATTGGTCTCGCTTCGAATGCCTGTAATTACGACATTGCTCTGAGAGCTCGTGAAAAACTGAGCATCGATAAGCCCTCGTCAGAATTCGATACGCGTAATGTGCGCTCAAACTAAAGAGACGCTTCATAATAGTCGATAATATTAGTCGATTCGATCTATCGGTAAGAGTAAACGCCGTAATAAATTCAAGACGCGCAATTACGCGGAGTCTAATGAGACGTGAAAACTCCCAGTCGGCCTTCCGAGGGTGGTATCGATGAAATGGCGGTCGATTCGCGTTGTCAGAGTGGATAAATTGCTTCCGGAAGTACGTATCCGAGAGAGGAGGTGAGTCTTAACGCGATACTTTCTCCAGGACACTGTTTTTACCAGCAGCTCTAGCACTCGGACGCTCTCCCGGGCGTCACCTTTGCCTTTTTCTTCGGTTCACCTTTGCCAGGAACGCCGTCCCGTGATCTACAGCCTCGGAACACGCACGCAAAGAGAAGCGTCACCCCCGCGGATCCGCTCGCTAACAAATCGTTATAATTTGTTCGGCGACTCCCCGTGTCCGGGGGCGCCGGGAGCTAAGATTCGTGCGAACCCGGAAAATCGTTTCTTTATCATGGGTTACAGGCCGAGCGATAATAGTGGGTCAATCCATCTTGGCGAAATGATCCCGCGTGGGGATTGGATGTGTTGTCAAGCGCGCAGGCCCGAACTAAATGAAGCAATTATCATGGTATCCCGGGGTCGTGGCATAGCAATTCCCATTAATCAAGCCACGCGAGTGAAAACCCCGATCTTATTTGCGCACTGTTAGCAATATCCATTAGGGCGATACGGCGCCTTAAAAAAAGAGAGAGAGAGAGATATTGAGAGATTCGGCCCCGGAAGTCGTGGAGCAGATGGAGTCGGGGAGAGAAGGAGGGCGCGCGAGATGGATGGCGGATAACGGATCGCGAGGGGCGACCGACGATCGAGCAGAGCCGCCTAGAACGAAGACGGATTTGTTGCAGGCGTTGGGACTGGTCAGGGCCCCGAGATCGGAAGGAATCGGCACGAGATATTCCCGAGCGTGTTAACAGCGTCCCGGGATGACCCAATCGAGAGAGGGTACGCGGATCGAGCACGATTCCGTTCCTCGACTCGTGGCCGTTAAAACGTGCTTTCCCGTGCTCGACGTCCATCCCGATGAGTGACACGCGTGAACTCGCTATGTCAATCGGCGACGGCTTATCGCGAGGCATCGTGAGATAGTCAAACAAGCGGAAGGAGAACTGTAACGGGCTGACTCGTGTAGTCGGCGAGGCACTGCCGTGTGAACGCGCGGACCCCGACTGTTTGGTGAAACAGTTTGACGGGGTTACATAATTGCCGAGCAAACGTTGACTGTCTTCGACAGGTCCGAGGACGTTAAAGGAGGGCAAACACCGTCGGGATCCTCGGCATCTCGACATCTCGGGATTTCGCCGCGAACTCGACCTCGCCTCGCTCCGACGCGGGGTTCCGTCAGTTCCATCGGTTCCAGATCGCGGGTACCAGATCGGATCGTTCAATGATTTACCACCACCACGAGGAACTGGGCCCGCGCGTTCGCTAGTCCTGGGAATCCACTTCTTTGCCAAGTCCTTCAGTTCCGGTGACCGAACGAAGGGAACGACTCGTCGGGTGTGGAGAAAGGAGACGGTCCAAATACCGAGAGCAAATTGGCGCAAATCCCACACTATCTCCCCGTCTCGCGTGCGAGACCGCGAAGAGAGTCGGGGAAAGGAATCGACGCGCATTATAACGAGCCGCTTTACGCACGGCGTCTGCCGTGGGTGCGTGCGTGCGTGCGTGCGTGCGTGCGTCGTTATATATTACGTTACGCTTACGCGTATGTAATTGCGAGCATCCTCCACGAAAGCGTTTGATTTATGTCTTCATATGCGAGACGCTAGCGCGTGGGCTGCCGCCAGCGTTCGCCGTCCTCTCTCTCTCTCTCTCCCTCCCTCCCTCCCCCTATCTCTTCTCCCCTCCATCACGCTTCCAGCCCTTGCAGATTCTTTTTTATCCGCGTAAATCTGCGATTCCCGCTTCGATCGGAACTGCGCGCGAAAGTTATCTGCCGTTCCGGCTTAAGCTTGATCGATGCTAGATCGCCTATCTCCGGCGGGTTCGCTCCTCTTATCGGATGGAGCGCGAGTATGTGGAGCCGCGGCCTCTCTTTGTCTCGCGCCCATCGGCACCTATCGAGCTATCAGCTGACTAATTAGAGATTCGACGCGAGAGGGAATCAATGCTTTCTCACGTATCAATGACAGAACAACGCTCGGAGCCGAGCCGGCTTGTGTATCAAGATAAAGTAGAGTTATCCGCTCGTGCAACTAATTAGAGAGTCACAGTCAATTTCCGTAGCAACATTTTAAGCGACTCGCGAACCAAGCGCCCACGCGATCCCTCCGCTGGGGCGGACCCCCCGCGGCCACGGATCGCCCGCCTAATTACCGAACAAGCCCGTGTCCCGAGCGCATGGATTCTGCCAAGCAGACCTCTACGGGGTGTCTACGAAATATCCCTGCTATCCCGCTATCCCGACGCAACGACCCCCCTCCCGCCGAATCGCGATTCTGGACTCTCCGCTATCCCGCTGCGAGACACTTTGGCTTCCGGTGACGCGCATCGGTCGCTCCGACAACTCCCGAGAGTGACTGGGCACGAGGATTTTCGGACGCGCGTTCGCGTTCCTGGACACCCTGTGAATGGCGAACTGCCGAGGTTGCCCCCCTTCCGCGGGTCGGGCGGACGTTGTACGCGCGCACAGACTCAGCCGCGTAATAACGTTGCCGTGAAATAAGACCGGTCGTGCACCCAGCTGCGAAAGTCGCATAAACTCGGCCGATTGGATCCTAAATCGGACGCTCGCTTGTCTCGAGGCGGAATGCAAACACACCCCCTGAATCAGCGCGAGATGCGATCATCGCGAGCCTCCGCACCATGCGTAAATTCTTCTCCCCCCGGGTGCGCGCGGTTTCCCGGAACTTTCAACCACCGGTGCATGCATGCGTGCGCTCGTCGCTGGAAGCCTCGGATAGGAGGGGGGGGGGGAGAATTAATTTCTTAATGCATCCCAGAAAGTTGGCAACGCGTGGCTGGGGTTGGACGTTTCGACGGGGACCGAAAAGGGATGCTGCATGGTTGCCTTGGGAGGAGGATAGAGTCATCTCAATTACGGTGCCACCTTGCGATTTACATCACGACGAGACTTCCTTACCTGAAATGAACTGGCGCCGCAGTGCAAGCGTAACTCTCCTCGTGAGAAGAGACCGATGGAGAGGAGAGGAGAGGTGTCGATCGAGTAGAAACGGAAGTGACGAAATTAACGGACTCACGTCCACGTGGAAGGGGAGTGTCGATCGAACTCGAAGCTGTTGACGAACTGTGGAGTTCTATTCGATGAAACGGAGCTAAATGGATTATTCATGGAGCTGAAGAGCGACCGATCGAAATCTTTCGTTGACGCTCGACACCTTGGGCGAGTGAAATTGAATGTATTCGGAGGAATGGGATTAAGTCCCGTAGCCGCGGACTTTCCACTTGTTCAGGATCCCCGCCTCCTCCCCGAGTGGCACGGCAGGTGGAGGAAGTGGGGGGTATCGGAGGGTCCACGGAGGGCAGAGAGCCGCTGACGGGCCATCAGGTAAGACCCGTGTTTGCTTAACCTCTCACCTCCCACGGGGTCCATACGCTCACGGTATGCCTCCGAGTGGTTTCAAGTGGGTGCCGCTTTCGCGACGTGACGGACAGGTTCACCGTGTCTTCCTCCTCTTCCCTCTCTTCGCCTCTTCTTCCTCATCCACCACCACCACCACCATCACCACCACCACTCGTGATCGCGGTATGAAAGCTTTAGAAACCATCTTCTCCCGTGGCGCCTTTTCACTCTTACCCCTCCTTCCCTTCCTTCCTTCCTTTTTCTTTCTTTCTTTCTTTCTTCCTTCTTCAGACCTGAGAAGAGGGAAGAGAGCAAAGAGGAGAGGGGTTGAACAACAGGAACCACCACCAGCATCCTGCGTGATCTCGATGAATCACGGTTAGCGTTAATAGCTTCGGGGAACTGGCGATCTTGCCCGATAGCGAATGCCCCGCTTCTCGTTAGAGCCGTTTTTCAACGATAACGCCAATCGTTGAAGAACCCGAGTCCAGTCCCAGATAAATCGATGTAGACTCGTACAACAAATGGGAGAATCGACTCTCACAGGATCGGCAGCGAGGCAAGACGAACTCGAACCTAATGCCAAAGTATCTCGCGAGAGAAATCCACGTGGAACCAAGCAACGGAATACAAATATAAACGAGAGCATCGTGATATCGGGCGATTATTCTCCGATAATTAAGCCATAACTCGCAGTACGCATTAATCAATAGGGAATTGATTTGTTAGTTCGTTAAAGGGGTTCCCTCGGTTGGCTAAGCAGACGAGGTCGATTGGTCAAGAGAGAGAGAGAGAGAGAGAGAGAGAGGGAGAATTGAAAGAGGTGTTGAGAAGAGGAAAGAGGAGAGAGAGAGAGAGAGAGAGAAACGAGTCCAAAGAGAGACTGGGACAGGGGAAAGCCGATAGGAGCGCGGAGATGGAAAGCTGAAAGAAAATTACCATTAGCGGAAGAATCGTATCTCCAGGTTCGATGTAATAAACCAATTCTCGTACCGCGGGTGGAAACCGTGGCAGGCGAGCGTCCTCTAATTGGACCGCATTCCAGCTGGGTCCTCTCACTCGCGCGCGTTCGTGTGCGTGCATGCGTGCTTGCGCGCGTGTACGGTTTACCGGAATTTTCATTAGCGCGGGACTTTGTCGTGACGGAAGATCCTGAATAGGCCTGAATGCCTGTGGAGGCTGCACCGAGGTTGCATCGAGGCGGCATCGATATGCGCAAGAGCGGTCGCCCGTAGGTTATACTCGAGAAGAATTCACCACGCTGAGAGAATCCTCGAGCCCGACGCAGCCTTAACGACGACGCGCCGCTTGAATCTCGATCCTGAAATCGCTCGAACGTTATAAACGTCCAGGCTAATTTCTCGCCGACTCGATTTTTATCGCGGTGAGTGCCGACCACGGACTTTTCACCGAGGCGAATGAATCGTCCTCGAGAAATCTCCTTCTGCGACTTCTCCTAGAGCAAACTCGAGTTCCTCGACAGGTTTACCCGAGGGTTCCCTGCTGCTAGGACGCGTGTCCTCGTCGATTCTGCACTCGATCTCTTGCGCATCGATGGAAGTCGATAATGACTTTTCGCGGGGGATTTCCCTCGACTTTTTCCAGGAGACGATCTCGCGCGTTCTCGCGAGAAGGAAAAATCGAGATAGAGAATCGAGAGAGTAGAGTAGAGGCGGGGCAAGGTGAGACGAGACGAGACGAGACGAGACGAGGCGAGGCGAGGCGAGACGAGGCGGGGCGGGGCATAAAGAAGAGCATTATGTTCGGCGGATAATGCAGCCACGTAACTGAACGATCGGAGGATCGAAGGTGATCGGTCGGCGATCGTGTGGCGGCGCAATCGAGACTCGAAAGAGGCCTTTTAAAAGGCTGGAACGTTCGAGCAGGCTAATTGTGTGATATTGTGCACCGACAATGCTCTAATGAAGCATTGTCCATACTCGGACGATGCGATCGGTGTCGTCCGGCGATTTTTGTCTCGACAGAAGCGTCACTCGAGAAACGAAGGTCTGTCCGTATCAACCCCGCTTCGGGTACCAGCGCGAAACCGCGAGAACGGACGGACGGACGGACGAACGGACGGACGAAGGAAGGGAGAAACGAGCATATGAAGAAGGCGATCCCAAATCAACTTCAACTTCCATGAAACACCGAGAAGGGCACGCTCGATATTACTCCGATCTCCCGTACCCTTCGCGGTGATTTTCGAGAGCTACCGATTTCTTTTATGCCTCGCACGTGAGTAAATTATTCATTACCGAGTAGAAGCGAGCAGAAGCGGGCAGAATTCCTTTATTTTACGTGCAACGCACGAAGAAAGTAATGTGGACGATCAGAGGGAGGGTCAGCCAGGCAGGAAGGATGAAATAACTTCCCACAGTAGCGAATACGGAGGAAAAGGCTTCCCTCGGGAAGGGATTCGGAGTGCATCGAGGGGTTTCATTTTCATTAGCTTCGCCGAGTTCTCTTGCACGATCGGACCGCGCTCGAGCGTGGCATCCACCTTCATCATTCTCGGTAAAACTTATAACTCGATTATGCGTCTAGCTAGTAATTTCAATACTATTAAGAGAGACCGAGAGATAGAGAGAGAGAGAGAGAGAGAGGGAGGGAGAGAGAGAACGTCTCTAACGTCTGGTCCAGGGGTAGTCTCCTCCCTCTTCGCCGGCCGACCCCTCTATTCTCATAAAATTCGTCATGACCAACGAATCGACTCCTTCACCCACGTACGATCGAACACGAGTTTAATACGAGGAATATCCCCCGTTACCGCATCTTCGTGTATTTCTTCTGCTTCCTCGCTGTGCAAAATGGAAGGAAGACCCGTATAGTTTGTTGCACCACCTGAGAATCCTCGAACCATCGAATCGCAAACACTACTTGGCCCCTATTGCTCTTTTTTGTCACATTTCGCGCGCGATTAATGGTACGCGCGAGCAATGGAAGGAATTCCTTCTGGAAACGCGTGACACGCATGTGCGAAGAGCTCGAAGGAAGGAAGGAAGGATTCGCGGTGGAGAAGCAAACAACGCCAGGTTTTTCGTGCGCGACTAATAGAAAATCATCGTCCGATGGCGTTCCCAAAGAGATGTTGCAAAGAGTGTACGTGCTCGTGTCCAGCGTCCCGTTGCTCGTGGAGCTCGAGCGCACACTTTAACGGGCATAGATATATCCGGACAAGAAATAAAATCAGCGATACTATCTTCGCTGAATGAACTCTCCCACGCCTATGCCTATTCGCACTCGTAGCCAACCGGCCCAGCGTACGCGTGTGTCGAAGCTGCGCGCTCTACGTGCGGTTTAGTTAGCTGTGTGTAGGGTGTGTGTGTTGCTGCGTGCGTTCACGGGCACGAACGAACATCCAGGGTCCATCGGGGTCCGACCCCCGACCCCGGCACGTATTCGCCACACCCGCACACCGATGCTTAGAGACCGTGAAGAGAGAAAAAGAGAGGGGGAGAGAGAGAGAGAGAGGTGCTTAGGTGGGGTCTCCCAGACCCACCGGTTCTCTTGCACTCTTCTCCTCCTCCTCCTCTTCTTCTTCTTCCACTCCATCTCCTCCTTTCTTCTTTCTCATATTCCACATATTTTTCTTACTTAGCCTAACCCCCTCTTGCTTCTTCCCTTCCTCTTTCCCCCTTTCTCCTAAGTACCTTTCTATGCACCTCCTCTGGTATTCTTCTTTCATTATATTTCTTCTTCCTCTACCGAGCCTTTTCCTTTCTACGCGTTATTGCCCTCCCCTCGTCTCATTCCTTTTCGGTCTCTTCCCTCTCTCCCATCTCGCTTGCCCGCACTCTGAACCGAGCTTCTTCCCTTCCCTCCTTCCGCGGCTCGAGCATATATGTAGAGCCGCGGAATTAATAGCCGACCGCCGTGCAAAAATCACCGTAATGTGATTACGACGCTGTCTTTCGCTCGTTTCGCTCGTTTCGCTCGTTCCTGCTCACTCGACCCACCTTGACTCGACGTCCACCACATACACTTTACCTATTCCATTCCGCTTCGGCTAGCTGTACTCGTTCCTTCCCTTTCTTCCGCTGCTGCCTCTTCTCTCGGCATCTTGACCCCAGCGCGTTCGCGCCACCCAGCTCAGCCAACTTTTGCCTTTTGCATCCGTCGATATCAAGCGTCATCGAGCGAATACGCGACGCGCATACCTACCACGGAAGAGTCCCCCTCCCCCTCCTTCTCCTCCTCTTCGACAATATCCCAGATTATCGCTGAAAATTCAAGTGGACTTTTGCAAGACCTTTTATAGCCTGTACCTGGAGAGATGACGATAACGAAGAAGCCTGATATTTTTCGACGCTTTAGCGTCTCAGAGGTCTCGCACCCCAAAGAGCCCATAGTATTAACGCCATAGATAACGACAGAGTCGCGTGAAATAAGCGCAAGGGAATCGGCGAAACGGTCAGCGGTCAAAGCGCGCTCAGGTTCGTTTACGCGGACCAATCATTGGGCGCACCGGCTACTCCGTAAATTCCTCATTGTATCGCCGGGTCGACAAGTAAGCTCTACCGCCGCCGCGAAACCGGCCGAATTTAAAACGATCGTAAAAGATGGATTTTAAGCGATCGTTACTGCTCCCCCTAAAAGCTCAACTACCGCGAAGCAAGTAAATCTATAAATTCCGGCAAGTATAACGATCCTCGATGCAGGCCCGCTATAAAAATCTGCCTTTAACGTCGACCATGCTCGAGGTGGGCAGGTCTTATGGTCTTTGCTCGTTACACGCCGCTACTCCCTTCCTTCCTCCTCTCCCCTTTCTTCCATTACAGTTTTATATAAATCAGCGAACGCGACTATTTTGTCGAACGCCGTGCGCACGGTAATCCCCCAGAATTTGCGAGAGCATAAATTTCGGCTGGTGAACTTTGATCGTTTCATCTCATCTGGATTTATCGAAATACCTTCGGTCATTGTATCTCAATTTTTCTCCGTTCTTCTATTCCATCGAAAGTTGAACTTTACGAAAGACCCCCTTCTCTTCGCTTCCCTTCCCTTCCCTTCCCTTTCGGAGGCAGTGACCTCGGTGGTTCGGGTCAGACCGTCTATGCAAATGAGGCCAACTTACAGCAATGATTCGAATATCACGGGGAACATGGGCCCGCCAACATTTCTGACAGTAAAATTTTATGAATGGATTCCAAAGAGTCTCGGGATAAGTCCGACTGGCAGTTCGCGTATAATAAATGCGAGAATTGTGGGAATTAATTTGCCAAAGACACCAGCAACGCCGGCGGATGATACATTACGTAAGTCTGAGACTCTGACTGTCCGATTCGCGCGATAATCGCCGTGGTTGGACGCGATTGCCGCGAAGGAACAAGCGCGTTGTTGCAAGATCGTGAGGCATTCGAATTCTCGCGTGATCAGACAGCAAAAATTCACGAGAATAGATATTGAATTTTAAATAGAACTCTCGCCTCTTAGAACCCGCTCTTAGAAAGCAAAGGGTTACCCGACACCAGTTCATTACCTTCGATGAGTATCGCAAAATAGTATACAGGAATGTGATAATAAGAAACAGCATAATGCACGCATGGAGTATGCGCTACCCACTGTGAGCTGTGCAAGAGACATTAAATCATGACACACTCGTCCTTTCTTCGGTCCGTGCGACTCGGCTCAGCTTTTACCTACAAATGAGGCGAGCGGAGTGATAAAAAGCTTTAAGAGGCCCACGAAGGTAATATTGAAAAGCAAACGAGCGCGTTTCCAGCGTCAAAGCGAGCCCAACTAGTACCGAAACATCGCGCGCGCGCGCATTACACCGAGCAGGACAGGCTCGGAGAGGAGACACCGCTACGAGAGGAACCCCAAAGAGAACAAGCGGAGACTCGAGAGTGAGAGAGACACGCGCGCACAGAGACAAGCTCGTTACATCCAGACTGGACAAGGGGAGAAGCCTCGAAATCAAGTGCAACTATAAACGATGATACACAAATATTGCACCGTCCAACCCATTAAAAGGAGAAGCGAAAGAGCGAGAAGCCGGAGCCGGAGCCGGAGCCTCGCTGAGGATAACCCTCGTGCAATTCGGTTCAGGTGCACGCGCGTTCCATTGTAGGCGCGGAAGAAACAAAGAGAGAAAAGACGAAAAGAGGAAAAGGGAGAAGAAAAGAAAAGAAAGGAAAAGAGAGTCGAGTCGGTTGTCACGCGCAGACGCGAGCTCATTATTTGTGAAAAGATCGCAAAGTTCTGTACGTGGGCCTGCGGCCAATCAGACTCGGATAATGCGCGCTTGGGCCCACGGGTTGCATTGAAATCCTTAAAAGGCATTAAATTATCGAGTTTAATGCTACCGCCGCTTTCTATCTCACACTTCTGATGCCTCTACGGACGCCAAGTTCCCGCGGCGTGGATATCTCTGAGCAATTCACGTGAGACTCCCCGAAGCTGAGCTGTGCCTCTACTGCTTGATCCTTCCGGTCCCGAGTCTCGCGAGATGCTCGCCACGATTAAAGCTCTAACTATCCATAAGCGCCAGCCTCTATCTCAAAGTAGCTTCTCGCGCGGTGCTCGTACTCTTCCTCTTCATCTACCTCTCTACCTCTTCCTCGGTCCGGTCCGGTCCTCGAATCAAAGCTTATCGACGAAAGATACGACTATACGCTATGCACCGCCAATCATCACCAACCAAGCCCACACTCGAGTTCTCAGCGAATGATAATCAATAACGGTTGGCAATTAAACAGGCTGGATTATTAAGTGACGCGATAAGGACCCGTTAGGTGGAACGTTACAGCCTCCCCTCATCTTCCGTCGAGAGATTACACCGAGTTTCAAGCGTCACGCTCGTATGGAGTTGACGGTGCGCGTCATGTTGATTCTTCCGTGGAAAAATGACGTCGACTTGGCTCCGGGGTGGTGTGTTCTTTAAACCGACGAGGAAGACTTATCGGCTTAATTGTAATTGTAGCAATTTTAGCCTGGCAGACTCCGATGCGCGTAGCCAAGCGTGGCGTTTACAGCGCTCGCTCGCTCGCTTAAATCTTCTTAATACGCGGCGGTTACTGCAATTTATTAAACTCGTAGTGCGCGAGGCCGCGGAACCACGGGGTGCCGCGAGAGAATTCGTCAACGACAATGATTTTAATTGCCTCCGGGAAGAGCATGGGGCCAGGGGTGCCCAAGGTTCCTGTGCGCTGCGCCCCAATGACAAAAGACCGAGAAATCCTTCCAGGAAGGATACACGATACCAGCGGTACCAGCGATACCAGCGGTACCAGCGGTACCAGCGATACCGGCGATACCAACCCGATTCTACACCCCGCTTCAAAAGCTGGCACGATCGGAGAAGCAAATTCGCTTCGTCGTCGAATCGCGTAAACCAACAAGAGAGAGTCCGCGAACGCGACTGAACAAATACGAGAGGAGAGAAAAATTTTGAAAGAAGCGTACAAGACGCGATTTGCAAGTGCGATTAACATGGTCGTCATCGTGGTTGACCAGTCTCCCAGTCTTGGGGAGTCTCCCGCTGGGAATTTCGCCCCCTCTCGCAGGGGCTCTCGATAAAGTTCGAGTCACAGACAAAATCGCGCGCCACTCGAGGTTTGATAAAGCGCACTAACAGCGCCGTATTAAGAAGATTTAGGTGGGTGAGAGCAGCGGGCGCACTGATATAAATACCAGAATAATAGCGCGGTTATTTCCATGCTCCCCTCTCCCCACCCTCGCCACTAACGTATGGGGTGACGCTGGGACCCCGCCATGGGTGGGCCCCGCGGCCCGTGGCCCGCGCATACACGCCGATCCTGCGTAAAATATCATCGCAAACCGCACCCCGATAAATTTCACAATATTGCCCGTGAAACCGCTCACCGATGGAAATAAGAATGCAAATGGCCGTGCGCCGGCCAGTTCTCCGCGTGCCTCGCGCTACCTCCCAGACTTCCTCTCCGCTGCCCCCCTCCGAAAGGTTGTGCATTAAACTCGCTTATTTGTTCGTCGAAACACTCGAACGTCGTAACCGATGCGTTCGATCGTCTTCCGCGATTACCCCTCCGTCCCACCCCCGCTTACGTAGAAAGCCCAGTGACTATTTGGACGTTTCCCGAGTAGTCGTTTTTTCCTCGGGTTGAATTTCAGGGGATTTCCCATTCTTTCCCGATGGCGAGGCCTGGGGCGAGCGGCAGGATTTCAGCCACATCGGTCACTCGAGCGATCCTGCCGATGACATTCGACAGCGGGGGGTCGCGATGTTTCCCGTCAGTACGTCAGTCATTTCGCTCGTAACGCTCGTAACGCCAAGCGCCGGGGCGAAATACGAGCATCCAGGAATTCGGTCCATGACCATCTTGACTCTCGTCTGCGGAGCGACTCGCCTGGCTCGCCGCAACGCGACGCGACGTTTCGGTCTCACGATCCTCCGATCACTTCCGGCTGGTTCTCTCCAGACTGGTTAGGAACGGTTCTTGACGGAGAAACTACGAAACGCAGTCAATCCTAAGCGAGCTTTGCCCCTGCTGTCTGCCCTTGCCTCCTATTCTCGCTCTTTCTCGCCCCCTCCCCCTCCCCCTCCTGCCCGTCAACGACGGCCAATTTTTACGCGAAACAATTAACCGAGCCAGCCAAACCGCTCAAGGTTCGCGCAAAGAGACGCGCCGCCATAATCGATGGGCCAGTGACGTTGGACAAAGTATAACAAGTTCCTGTGCGTAGGCGAGCGAGTTCTTTCGTTATGGTCGACCTTCGACCCCATTCCAATCGTCATTTTTTATAGAGGCCTACGCAAGGAGAGCACGCGTTTCAGGAACCGAGATTGGGCCCGGTCGAGTGGCAGACACGAAGAGAGAGGGAGAGAGAGAGAGAGTTCCGTGTCTGCCAGATGTCTAAATGTTGACAAGCCTCGGCGAGCAGCTAATAGCCGTTTAATAAGATTACGTCTCCGGGCGGGCGGACTTGACGTGGCCGGAACACGTTCAGCCGCCGCCCGCTTGTGTTCTTACCGTCCGGCTGGTTTTATGGGCTCGTCGTATGTACCTACGTAGGTTATGGGCGAACACGCGACGTCCATGTTGCAATATACACACGAGGGAATCCAACGTCGCTTCGCGCGCGGATCCCACGATTTTTCAGAAACGCCAAGCCACGCTCGGCCTAACTTACTCCATCGATGCCTTGTAATTACGCTCTTTAATGGTTTACGCTTAATCGCGTTATCGACAGCAGAGCTGCTCGCGCGCAAGCACGCTTCGATACTCCCCGGAAAAACGAAGCACCACCGAGTGGTGGCTCAAGGGGGGAGGGAGAGAAACGGGCCTGAGCGATTTATCAAAATTGTTCGATTTAGCGCGGAGCTATCGTAGGATGCTAAACTGGCTAAACGAGGTGAAATTACGTCGGGAGTTCAGCGTTGTCGTCGTCGCAATTGATTTTTCCACTGAGTCCGGCAGTTGAATGCGCGAGCCAGCGCATCTCCGGGCTATGTAATTATCACCCTCCTTCCATACGAGCAGATAAGACCGGATAGAAATGATGGATTTCGTAAGATTGCCGGTGAAATGAAGTAATGGATTTCAAAATCCAACGCCTCTTCGCTCAGAGAAAAATAATCAGACAGAGAGAGAGAGAGAGAGAGAGAGAGAGAGGGAGGGAGAGAGGCGCGCGTCCAATGAAATTCATTCGCGGCACACCTTCAGCCTCTTGTTCCACGAAATGGGATATGGGATATGGGATACGGGATACGGGACACGGGATACGGAATAGGGGATTTACGATCGGCAATTTTTCCTGGTGCGTCCGCGCGTTGCCACACGATCGAGCGAGTTTGGGGGAACGGAAGGTGGAGTCGCGATCTGAGATCTCCGGGTGAACGAGCGCTTCCCTATCTGGACCAGAATCTCGATCGAATTGCCTCCGGAGGTTCGCACGCTCCGCGCGTACGGTCGTACCGAGAGGACACGGTGAGAGAGAGAGAGAGAGAGAGAGAGAGAGGTAGCCAACGCGAATGAAAGCAAGAAAGAGGGAAGAATACAGAGATTGAAAGGGAGGGAGAGAGAGAGAGAGAGAGAGAGAGACACTAGCTCGTGTACTCGAACGAGTCCGGCCAACACCTTCTTGCTCTTGTTTGCCACTGACTGCGTGTAATTTCTTAGCAAAGGCGTTAATGAGGGGCTTGGCTTGGGACGGTAGATCACCGCGAGGAAGCCAACGGGGAAGTGCTCGCGGTTCTCGCAAACCCGAGTCCTTGGTTCGCCCCCTTCGCCATCCCCCGAGCGGAAGGTGGTCAGCAACGGAGATGCTGCTGTTCACGAGCCGTGCGCCTCGAGGTAGCGCTACCGTGTACCTGAATTCCGATCTACGCTCAGATATCGAGCTCAAGCTACTTGCCAAGGAAGTATCTAGATGTGCCGGTGTATCCAGGATACTGCTCCTTCCCGTCCGGCTTCCTCCTCCTCCTCTTCTTCCTCCTCCTCCGCCACCGCCTCCGCCTCCGCCTCCACCAACATCGTGGAGAAAACCGAGTGAAGCTGCGCTTTTGCCAAGTCGACCTTAGGGCAACACCCAGGCACCCTGTGCGAGCCACTCCAAATTCACTCGATTAATCTGCTTTACTTTGGTCCGTGTAACGTAATATCTCTCCCTCGGATCGAATCTCTCTCGAGTAAGGTGGCAATTGAAAAAAAGACCCTACACGAAAATCCCCGGAACGTACGATCGTGATCATGTTCCCGCGGCCAAGTTTATCGATACAGTGTCGCGATGGCTGACCTTCCCCTGCTTATTTTACGTCTAATTTATTCCTCCCATCGCTGTTACGAAAGTGCAAACGGGGAATCGTATACTCTGGGCTTTTCTCAGCATCCTCTTTTCTTCGAGGCCCCTAAGGGTGAGCGGCGTTACGCCGATTTATTAATAACCCGGTTTTCATTGGCGTCCGCTGAACAAAAATAACGTTTACTGGCCTGCCTCCTCGGGAACTGGCCTTTGACCCCGACTGGCCGCGTATCGTTCGGGACGGTGCGACCAGTTCTCCGCCGTTTTCTGGACATTCGTTTTCGCCCGATATCTACCTCACAATCCGGCTACTTCGGTTTGGCTTAGCCGCGACCCTATCTCGAAAACCGAAAGACCGCGTGGCACCACCTTGTACGCGGTGCACCACGTGAAAAAAGGGAATGGAATTCGGCCGTAAATCAACCCGAGAAAACGGTCCACCATTCATCCCGAGCAGCAGGAGTGGGGAGCGGGAGCCTCTCTCCTCCCTCTTTTCCTCTTCCCTCTGGACCAACGACCAACACTTGACGCGCGCGAACGATGGAATCTCAAGCACACCAATTGTAAGCAAGAGCTTGAAAAGAACGAGTCGAGAACCCTTGTAAGATTAAGTAAAAAAAAAGAAAGGGGAGAAAAAAAAACAACGACTATATCGGCTCGATTGGTCTGGATGATCGCGAGCAAGAATCCGCGGTAGCCATCTTGTACCACTTCCAAGTTAGGACAGGAGGAAATTTGTTAATTGCCTCGGAGAGAGAGAGAGAGAAGAACGAGGTAAAAGTAACTTTCACGAGGGATTAAATAACCTTGATTGTTGTTTCTTTAAATGCATTTCATGGTAATTGAAAAGTCTTTACGCAAATCAGTTTGTAAAGTCAGTTATTACAATTAATGGAGGTTACGGTTGTGTTTAAGCGCGTGCACGCGTCCACACAAAGTAAGCCAGTGTACACGCAGGAAGATACTTGGGAACCGTAACCGATGCTCGCCGAGGGCCATTTCACTGGATGCTCGTAAAAGATTTAACGTACCGGCCGAATAATTTGAGCGCGCACCGCCTAAGGTAGTCGATCGGGAGGAGGCGCAGAACGCAAATTGTTTATTAAAAGTAATTCATGCAGTGCCGTGCTCGCGCTCGCGCTCACGCTCGCGCACGCGTGAACTTTATGAATCGCGCAGGTTACGCAACTGAAATTAAATACATCGGAGCATCAGAAGTTAATAATTTTCTCCCGCGGCGTTGCGCGATCTTTTTTCTCCTCAAGGCGAGGAGAATGATTTAGGTACGATCCGTGCGCGCGACACGGCAATTCCCAGCCGCGGGAAGAAAGTGAAATTTAGTCGTTAACTATCCGAGGAAAACGCCGAGACGCGTTAATAATTCATCGATGATCCCGCGCACGGAGGGAGAAGAGTGGAGAAATATTCATTTGTCCCCGCGATCACCGTTCCTCGGATTGGACTGACAAATTCCGCCTAACGGGGAACGCGCGTCTTCTCTCTTTCTCTCTCTTTTTCTTTCTCCTTCTTCCATCGTCTCCTTAACGAGCTCCGTCTTCCTCGCCCTCCTCCCCTCCTGCGTCGATATCCGAGAAATACTCGTATTTTCAAGAGAAGCCGCGGATCGATACACGCGTTTACCAGCTAGCAATCGAATCCTCTAATTGACCGGGCAACGGAGTAAAACGCTATTTCAGGATTGCCATTCTCTTCTCTGACGGAATATTCGCGGTTTAATTTACCGCGCGGGGGAGAGAAAAAAGATTGTCCGTGGTCCGAGCAAGGCAGAGCATCGCCAAGCATTTTCCCACGTGACCGTGAGGTAGGTTGATTCCCCGGTAAAGCTTGCTAATCCCCGGCAACCTACGCTCTCCTCGTCGTTTAACCAATGTCGCTCAAGAACCCCGACTGCCCTCAGCAATATTCTATGTAGTAGCGCATAGTTGCGGATCTCCCGAGAAACCAGCAAATGGCCAATCAACATACTTGGAACTTGGGCAGAAACGTTTGAGAGAAAAGTTGCCTTCTTCCCCTCGCTCGATTTCTTCTTTGTCTCTCGCTCTCAAAGATGACGAGGACGAGGACGAGGACGAGGACGAGGACGAAGACGGAGACGAAGATGAAGAAATGGAAGAAGTCGCGCGGGTATTTGGTCGGCCGGCCACTCTTTGCTTCCCGAAGGTGTTATATGTGTATACGGCAATAGGATGATAACAGTAATGACTTCCTGCGTTCGTGATGTACGAGTAATACACGGAGGATTTATGTTCCGTCGGTGTACCCGAGTTCCGTGGTGCCGGGGCGACCGCCGTGTCCAATCAAGCGTAACAAACTCGACCTGGAGAAGAAGGAGGAAAGCCGGGTATCGTGCACCACGAGGTGATCATAATTTTCAGTATTTGGGTTAGAGCGGGTTTCAATGTCTAGGAAGATGCGACCCGCGAAGGAGAAGGAAGATACCTCAAGAGCGAGGCCCGTGCGAACCACCGCGTGCCGATTCCAGCGGGACAAAACTTAAGCTGCCGCGTGCCCACGACGATAGGCATGCCGCTCATAAAGCACATGGCATAAATCAGGAGACTCTCCCTTCTCGTGCTGCTTGCCTGCCTGCTTGCCTGCCTGCCAGCCTTCTTACCTGTGCCTGTTCTTCCTATACTTGTACCTATACTTGTGCCTGCCTGCCTGCGTGCCTGCCTGCCTGCCTGCCTGCTTGCCCTGCCTGCCTGCTTGCCTGCTTGCCTGCCTGCCTGCCTGCCACCTCTTCCATCAGCCTCCTCCTCCTCCTCCTCCTCCTCCTCCTCCTCCTCCCTCCCTTATTCTCTCTTATTTCCTTCCCCGTGATCAGATATAATCCCCACCTACACCTGACGCTAACTTCAATCTCGTGCACCTTACCGGTAATTACGTCAGAACGATTAGCCAGTCAGCGCTCGCTTTCAAAACATTTTTCAAGAGACTCGTTGATTTCAATTCTCCAGCTGGACAGGAATATTCTCTCTCTATCTCTCTTGCTCGCTCGCTCGTTAATTTTCTTGCGCAAACCTCGAGGATCTATATAGTTTTGGCGAGTATGCTCAATTTTAGAATCGTGCGATCGTTGGATCATCGATCAATGGTGTTTTACCACCTGACCCCACGAGGCAACGACGTCATCCGCGAAAGAGTGGACGCGTGACCAGTGGAGAATGAGGCGCGTTACGCGCCATCCACCGTGAAAACGTTGTCTCCATTACTCCCTCTTTCTCCATTTCCCGCTTGTCAACCGTTTCAAGAAAACCGCGATCTTATTCCCCGCAGAAACTGCCGGGCCCCGTGAATAATTCACGTTTTAATCGTACGGCCATGGCAGCTCCATATCGAGCATCAATAACCATCGAATCATTTGTTCCATTCCCATATTGGAAGGTTATTGCCGCTACCTCTTGCCGATATCAATCCAGCGGGATATTCTATTAAGCTTAATCTCGAGCGATAGATCACCGCGGCGTGCGATTATTCACTTGACATCGACCGAAAGATGAATCGAGTGGGAGGAGCAGAGCGCGCGATTCGATCGCGAGCTTCTCGTGACTCGGCCTTAGCGATTTCGCGCGACGGGGAAAGGCGGCAGCAACAGCAACGATATAACGCGGAGACCGAAACTGGGAGGAGTGTGGAGAGAGAGTGCAGAGGAGAGTTCTCTTTTCTCGTGCTGCACAGGGAAACCAACCGAGTTTCCAGGGAAATCAGGGAAATGGATGACGGAAAGTCACTGCTGCTGCGTGTCCAAAGTGGCGTTCGAATGGTAGAGATCGAATTAGACGAAGAAAGAGAGAGAGAGAGAGAGAGAGAGAGAGAGAGAGAGAGAGCGAATGGTATCTCCTCTCTCGGGACATCGAGTTTAGAAGGACGCAGCGAAATCGCGGATGACCTTAAGCGACCCACGCCTCGCGACAATGTTGCATCCGACGCTTTCACCGATCCAGAGCTCCTCGCCGTGACTAAATCCAATCGTAAGTGGGACCTGCCATGCACGCGGAATTCCGGGCACATCCACCCTGCATGATTTATCGTTAAATCCAACAGGCGGAAATATGCCGTCTGCGAGTAACTGGTCTAACGTCGCTTCGATGCTGAGAATCCGTGGAGCGCGTCATTTCCGGCTAGTTACCATCACTGATCAGTCGTCGATTAATTACTCAATTACGCGAGTGTACGACGAACGTCCGCTTTCCTTAAATTTGAGAATCCAAGGATTCGTTGCGGAGAAGCAAATTCGATGAATCGTCGGAGGAATTCTCATAATGCCTCGCGCAAATTAATCTACGAGGATAAATCAGAAGATCTAGTGTATCGAAATAGAGCGAAACTGGAATTTACATGGGAAATTTATGTTAATAAAGTGGCCCACCGAGAGGGCGGGGGAGCAAGAGGAGAGGCATTCTTGTGGCACATTAGCTCGAACCTCGCACAACAGGAATTTCTGTGAAAAATTGAACGAAAGCATTCTATAAATAAGCCGCGGTAAAAATATCGAGTCTAAATGAATGGCGAATGGCGAATGACCATAAGCCCCGGATCTACGCGATTTATAAATAATTCGTCAGGAGATGGGAGAGACGAGGCGAGCGCAAAAGAATAAATGCGAATTCGATATATCGAGAGGAATAAATAGTGTACGCCGAGGCAATGAATGTCAGCTAAAAAAGTAATCTGCAATTTAATGGGGGGACGAGCAATGAAAGCCAGTCGTGGAAGAAGCTGAGGTTAGTTTTGACCATTGCAATTCGCGATGTAGAAGCAGCGATATAACAAGGAGGTGGGGTAGCGGAGGCTGTTGGTGACCCACGGTAGACTTTCACCCGCACTCGAGGCGACCTCACGCATACGAATGAATCGTTCAGCGCGGTCGAAGGTCTCACGGACGACAACGACATCGATGGGGAAGCGCAAGAAGAGGAACTCTCCATGGGGCTATAGACAAGATCGCTCGGCGGGAGGGAGTGGCGAAGGAAGAGCTGGTAGGAGAATAAACCGGCACCTGTACCCCCATAACGTACGACCCTGCGTTCCCTGCCCCTACCCCTGCCCCTGCCTCACACCCCCTCTTTGCCTACTTCTTCACGCATTCGCGCGTCCGTCGCACTCCAGGTTACTTTGCCCCTTAGATTCTCTCTCTCTCTCTCTCTCTCTCTCTCTCTCGATCCTCGCGATCCTCCCTTTTTCCCAACGTTTGGTCTCTAATCGTTTATTTCCCGAAAATAAGAAGAAACTCCGACTAAACTTGGCACGCAAGAGACAGCGAAGGGACCTTGAGCGTGTTCGCTTATGACGAGAATGACTGAGCTAATTGGCGAATGCAGCCTGCGTCTGGGGCTAATGAAATAGAAATAAAATTCTAGTGGCCTTTCAGACTTTATATATATATGGAGCGTAGGCGGCGTTCCTAGCAGGTGCTCATTAGATTATAGGGACGATGTTCGAAATGTTAGCCACCTTTTACTCACTGCTCGAGAGGCTTCCACGCGCGATTGGGATCTCCTTGCTGTTCTCTCCAGTCTGTTCTCTCCTTCCCGCAACCTCCCGACCTGGTTTCCTCGCGATCCCACCCCCACTCATCCCCCTGTGCTCGTCGATGTTACCGATTTTTATCTCTCGCTGAAATCCATACGTTCGTGGATCACCGAGCATCTTCCACAGCTTTAACCGCTCGCGAGTATCACGAACTCTTCCTACCGGATGCGCGGCTACCACTTCCGCTTAATTACGCGAGGAGCTCGATGACTACCGGCCACCACCACCGAATTAATGCGCTCAATTGTTAAGGGGACCAGACGGCTCTGAGCCTCTGCCGCTGCACAAGCTTTGCTCGATTAAACTGAAACAGCTCCGTGTGTGCACATCGATGCACTCGCTTGGAGATGTATGTTCACACCTGTACCGGCCACAGATTTCGAGCAGACGACGCTGCAACTGTCCCGACGAGGAATGCGAGGAACTTTACGGGTACCACACTATCTTTTCTTTCCAGAAAGCAAATTTTATCGCCCGATCTCGGGCGTGTTTATGGTTCTGCGATTCTCGGAATAAAATTAGCTTGAAAATAATTAAAGAGGCAAAAATGCGAATTTCATGCAAATAACTGTAAGCTTTTGTAGTCCATTATCAAATCGTAAAACAAGGAAAGGGAAGAAAACCGGAGGGGTGTGACGTATTTTAAATTACAATTCATCCAATGGTAGTGTAAAAGACGAAAAATGGGAAAGCTTATGTAAATAACGCCATTACGGATAACGATTCTCTGTCATTTGTGTAATTACGAGTATTTCTATAATTACGGCAATTAATTTGGTCTGTCAGTTGAAAGGAAGAGGTGGAAAAGGCTCCATAGGGGGTTCCAAGGTAGGTTCTGGATAGACTCTGGGTATCGCACGCGCACACCGTCGGTTCCAAGGAGTAAAATTTGTCGCTCCATATCTCGTCTGGGAATTTATGAAAGCCGACTTCCCCATAATTTACGCGGCCAAAGGATGCTGCAGTAAATAATGGTGGACAAAGCGGGCACAGGAGGTCCTTGCCGAGGAATCCGTGGCCCTCCGAAGGAATCGGTAACGCGCCACGACTGTTTCTTTACTCCCTTTTATCCTCTTCACCTTGAATTGCCACTTGAGAGTGCAAAAAGATACGGCCTGCGTGACAAAACTGTCTAATTTGTCCCGTTCACGTTGCTGGTACTCTTTCTCGTAATCTAATTTACATGCTAGTCATCTTTACCAAAGAGATAAGACTATAAAACATAGTTTAATTTCAAATCTATCTAAGGCAATATTCACAGACACGGTAGCTACTCGCTTTACGCAAAGAATTAAAGCAGAATAAAATATAAGAAAAGATTGATTCACCGATATTGTCCAGAAGTTGGTTCTTCAGCCTATTCCGTGTTGAAGCTGAAAAAATTATTTTTATTTAATACGTGATAAAACTTTAGCTAAGAAGCTCGTTGCTTTCTGCTTAATGATGTTCAGAATAAAATTAAACAAAAACGACTTACCATCCATGAAGAGCAGTTGAACCTAAGGACTTCTAGTATACGAAACTTCCGATGGTGTGTTTGAAAATTCTTAATTAGCGACACTCTTAACTTAATAAATTAATATCTGACACACAAACACTACATATTAATTCACAGCACTCCCGAGAAACTAAGAGTATATAGAATATAAAACCCGGCCAATCCCCATCCAAAAGCCCAAAATGTATCAAAAACTTCGTCAAAATATTCACGTAAAAAAGCGAAAATGTACAATGCGGAATTTTCTATTAAAATCTTATTTAACATCATAACGTATTATCAAGACTAGTCGTGTATCACAATTAAAGTACAAGCACCTAGGTTGACTAAACAAAGGTGTAAATATTTCACGTTCTACCGAATGTAAACATCTCTTCTATGGATTCTCCTCCAAGTGTCATCGTCCTTATCCTCTACGTTCTAACAGATATAACAGGTACTTAGTCAAACTATATACGTATGCGTAACATTTTTTATTACACATTGCGTATGCGAGCGCGCGTGTATGAATTATGTGTAGTTCTCACCATTTTTGGTTCTCATAAGGTATTATAAAATTTGTACTTTTTTTTACTTTATACTTGAATAAGACCTTTAGACTCACCGGACAGAATATAATTACCGCCTAATTAGGACGATCGTGTACATCGACTAGAGATTGCATCGAACAGCGAGTTAAGCCCGAAGCATGCCGCTATATTTTCTTTCTATCGACAACTTTGGATACACGGTGAAAATGATTAGCGACAAACTAGGGCACTGATCGTATTTGCCGTTAATTACCACTACATGTCGTGATACCGTTCCGGTATTTTATCGTTAGCTGCGGGTCCTCTGCTCTCTCGAAGATACTGATCAACCTATGATGCGCGCACTTTCGTTCAGCTGCGCGTGCAGCTTTTACAATTGCCCGAGGGAATTTCGTAGCCAGACAATGCAAGTTTGGAGATAAGAAAAATCCAAGATAAACTTAAAGACAGGCAGCTCAATTTCAGCCTTAGGATTGCAGAACGTCGCGTTATGGGCACCACGCGGACTTCGTGTACCATTAAGAGACCTAAAATCACAGCGAGGGTACACCGAGGCTGATTTGCATAGCGCTAGGAATAACTTGGCAGCGAAATTATGGGTGTTTCGCAAAAGAACTATATAATTATAATCCAGAGGTGTCTCTGAAATATTGAACGAGCGATCTGACGCGTCAGCGCGGAGAATCTCGTAGTTTAATTCTCGCGGAGGACGCATAAGTGCAGTGGCGAGCCCGCCAATTATGAGTGGGAAACGCAATTATGCGTAAATACACGTATGTAAAAGCTGAGTAGCACGAGCGCCAAGGTCCTGGAAGTTTCTCGGTGACTCGTAAAAGCGGAAGATGAAAAAGAAGGAAACTGTCGCTGTTGCACGAAGAAGAAAAATAAGAAGAAGAGAAGGAGAGGAGAGGTAAGAAAAAAAAATTATTTGCGGAGGAGGTGGGTTGGTAGGAAGAGAAAGAGAGTGAGAGGGGGGTGAATGAGAGATGGAGGGAGGACAAGAAGAGATCCAGTAACGGGGAGCGAAGTCGCTTAATGACGATGTTAATTAATATATTTGAAGCGACTGCGATGGTCTCGACGGATGACCGCTCGACGTATTAGCATAAGCAAACCTGCCGCATTGCCGGCCACTCGAAGTGTTAATTCTGCCTCGCTGGCACTAGCCGCTCCTAGAGAAAAGAAGATCGAGACTCGCGCCGTCGCCTCTCCCAGAGGTCCACGAAAAACTCGTCGCGATCAAATAATAAAATTTATCACGCGCGCTCCGCGCTATGGGTCACAACCGATAAGCATTCAACGCGATCTTGATTGCGTTCATCGCGAGTTCCCTGATACATCGATGGCTAACTCCGTTTGATCGTTAAACCCAGCTAAATATTCCTTGAAAGTCTTTCCAGGAAACGAAACGAAGGAGACTCTCGAAATGTTTCAGTGTAAAGCGGAATAAAAAAAAATGTAGACTTTAGAATGTTTTTAACGGGAGGCGATTACGCAAGGAGAATTATGCGCTAAAGAATTTTCTATGAATACGTATTCCCGCGGTCAGCGCGAGTTAATGCGGGCATAAGCATATTAATTAGCATAAGTAAATCCAGAAAGCCGAGGCACGTAAGCGCGCGAACAGAAGTGTTAATTCTTTGCTACGTGCAATATACCGCCAGTTTCTTGCCAGTGGTGAGAAAAGTCTCGGAGGTGGGCAAGGTTGCTCGTGCGACGGAGGAAAAGAAATAGAAGAGGAAGAGGAAGAGGAGAAGAAGAAGAAGAAGGAGGAGGAGGAGGAAGAAGAGATACTAGAACTAGCAATGGTAGCGGTTGCAGTAGTAAAAAAGAGGAGGAGAAGGAGAAAGAAGAAGAAGAAGAAGAAGCAAAAGAAGAAAAAGAAGGAGTAGAAGGAGAGTATCGGTGTCGTCCTCGAGCGTGAAACAACGCGTGTGTCCTGAGACGTAGGGTCTCTCTCTTAATGCGAGCCAAGTGCTCGGTAAACACAGTCGCATTAGTGCGCACCCGATCCATTAATGAAATCGAAACGAACCGAAGATACCGGAATATGAGCTCCTTTCGCTGAATTGCGTCACATTCTACACGACGATCGTCCTCGCGAACTTCTTTGACTTGTTTCTCCGCGTTACGTAATTCCGCGCACTGACCAAGTTTGGAGAAGAGACGACGACGACGACGACGAGGAACAGTAAAGTTTGCGAAGGGACGAGATGCAAGAACGAATAGAATAGGCTTAGTCGTGACACTCGAATGTCAGAGAGTCGGAGAATTGTAGGAAACGATACTCTTCTTGCTTGAAATTATCACGATAGGAAGAAGGGAAAAGATCCGGACGCCGGATGCATAATGATATGGAAATTGAGCGCGAGCATGAAAATCTCAGGTCTTAATTAGCGAATTAATAGCTTTCGACGGTTTAATTTGTGGCTCGAATTCGGACAGATAGTGCAGCTCACGGATTGCGCCTACCTACACCTGCGTTTCATTGGGTCTGAAAGCGCTAGCGAACGACGTTAATATGTAATAACAGCCAGGGACGATGGTCGGGGGTATCGCGATAAATTACATCTGGAAGGATATGGCTGCGCTTCGTTAGCTATAAATTACCGTCCGGGCCATGAATATTTCGCCGCAAATGTTTTGAAGTCGTTTCGTCGACATTCTTTCCACGCGCCACCCAAGATTTATCGCGGGCGTATCTGACTTTGAAGCAATCAATTGCAATAAATTGCAATAAACCGAATATCCCGAATTTAACGGTCAATTTATCCTGGCCCGGTGCACCTACCCGATATTAAGAGTCGTCGCGTCGAAATCTCCAGCTGTAATCCCTAGACTTCCCTGGCCTGGCTCTATCGACTTTTCCACAAGCACAGATTTACGAGTCGGAGCAGTGAAACTAATAGGCTACAATTTTTTAGGGAGCGCCACAATTAAAGGTAAATACTGGCAAAGGGTAGCCTTTTGCTTAGTTGCAGATCGTTAAGTTTTATTACCAGCAGACTTGGACACGACCGTAGACTGGAAGAGAGAGAAAGAGAGTGCGAGAGGGAGAGAGAGAGGAAGAGAGAAAGACTTTACCGATAAATTGGATAAAGTAGAGCAGGAAACAGAGATCGGCATATTTCGAGCGATCGATCAAGTGGATCTCCTCTCGTGTCTTCGAGAGAACGAGAAAAAGAGAGAGAGTTTGCGCCAGGATAATGCCACTTGCCCGATTTGTACGCCATTAGCGCGAGATCTTAGATCGGTCGACATAATTCTTGGTCGTACGTCGTTACTCTGTGAAAATCGCTCGTAAAGACGGACCACCGGGATCGGAGAGTACACTGCATTCCTTTATTGCGCTATTCTTCGAACAGCCTCTACCTATTAACGATCGGCGACAGCCTATTCCCGAACGAGCTCACTTAAATACATACCGCGAGTACCCCTTATCTCTCTACCCCGTCGTCTCGTTCTCTCCTTTTCTTCAATCACATAAACTCTACTGCTTTACTCGTACGTAGCAAGAATCCCAAAAACTACCGAACCGATTTTCAAAAAACAAAAAGTGCTCTTCCTCGGAAATACTTTTTTCTCAGCTCGAAAGAGGAGAGAACTTTTTCTCTTGTGAAAATCGGTCCAGCAGTTTTTGAGATGCTGGCTTTTTTTAGAGTTGATCGCAATCGACGTTCGCAATCGCAGATTACGCGAGTTCGTGTAAATTATTCATAATGGAAGCAAGCTGCTACCAAGGGACGAAAATTATCGAGGAAGGGTCATGAGTGTGTGCGCGGACGCGTTTGCATTTCTGCATCGGAATTTCTTTCGCGAATCCCCAGTGAATATTTTTGGCGATGCGCTCGGAGGAAAAGGCAGCGCGTGCAATTCGAAAATGAAATCGCGCGTGTAACCGAGAAATTACGCAGCGAAGACATCGCCGAGTTATTCGTAAGCACGTTCGTAAATACCGGGAACGAGGTTTGTACACGAAAATATCGTTATCTACCTTTCCACGCGTAAGCTCTCTCCCTCTCTCTCTCTCTGTCTCTCTCTCTCTCCCTCTCTGGGTAAGTTTTATTGGTCGCGGAAGTTGGGTCGAGTCGAGAACGAGAACTCGCGACAACGAAATCTTTTTCGAGGTGTCAGCTGAGAATAAATACAATAACTCTATTGCACGGCAGCCACTACTTTCCAACCAGAACAGAAAGCGGTCTTTACCACCGAGTGACGTTACTCCCGAGAAATCGGCTGATTTTAATTAACTATTTTTTTTTTACCACCACCTACCATAAACTAAGGGGAGCCATAAGACCAAGGCGGAAACCTCGACAAGAGTTGGCTCCTCATTCGAATCTCGTGTGCTATTTTCAATTATTTTGGACTAAAGTGGCTTCACCAATATTAAGAACTAGTTCTGGAAGGGTGGAAGGAAGAAAAAAAAGAGAGAGAGAGAGAGAGAAGTGTGTTCCGAGAGAAAACATACCCGATGCTTTTTGCTTTTTAAGCTACGAGTATCCGAGAGCGCAAGGTGCATGGTTATTCTCAACAGTGTTTCTACCGTGTGCCATACATAATAAAGGTTAGCCGCAGGATGGTAAATCACAGGACGCCATGCGGGCGTAGTTACATCGTGCGTGTGTGATGGAAGATTAGTCCGGCATTGTGCGAGTAGCGAGGAGGAACGCGATGATTTATCTTCAACGAAAATGCAGGGTGACTCTTCTCGCGATCGCTACCTTCCCGCGATATCGCCAACAACCGCACTGGTTTCCCATCTCCAGAACATCGATATTTCTATTTTCAACCATCTCCCATGAATTTTACGCTTCAACCCTCTTCGCGATAGAAAATCATTCGCCGGAGAAACGTGGTGAATCGTCGAGATGGTCAATTGCTACAATGATGTCAACGACGAAAGGTATGGAGAGGGGCGAAGGGGTGCAATTCGAATTTCACGAATTAAATCAAGTTTCGATTTGGCGAGCTCCCGAAGAACGGGCGAACCGGAGGATACTTGCTCCGGTACCGCTCTGAGGTCCCAGACGAAACCGCACTACTGTAAATGGTAGCAGGCTGCAATCATCATAATTCTTGATGATGGTTGACCTGACTGGTACATGCGTGTACGCGCGCCGAGATAGTTGAGAGTCCCGCGGAGAAAAGTACGGCGTCGAACCGCAAGACCGTTCTGTTCCTTATTGCTGGTCTCTTTCGTCCTCCTCCTCCTTCTGCTCCTCTTCTTTTCTTTTTCCTCTCCTTCAACCTACACTCCGGTGACCGGGCTAGGCAGAAACGATTGAGACCGCAGAATTCTTAAGACCTCCGAGATGACTCGGTCGACCAGAGACGTTCAACCTGATTTCTCCTCGCCCCTGCGCGACTGCTTAAGCGGCATATTTAACTTCTGTATAAGGTTCCGCACTTAGACGGGACTGCTTGATCTATGCAAACAACTGGACTCCGCGACTCGTCCATTAAGCTACTTTCGGATGGGCAGGGAGAACCAGCCGTGTCTTCAAATATCACCACGGCTCGAAGCCCTAATGTTAAAATAATTTTCAACTAATCACCATATCGAGAGGGCCATTTTCGGTAGCCAACACCACCGGCTAACCGACAGCACCCTACTGTCATGCTAATCCCATTCCCATCGAGGTTCCTCTGCCTATGCCATTTACAAACTCTTGTGTCTCGTGGAATAATATTTTCCGGGGACTAACCAACGGGCTGGGGGAGGGGGGGGGGGGAATCACCCGTCAATTATCTGACTCGAATACTATATTTATTAGCATTCCTCGGTGGTAAGAATGCGAGGCTGGGATTCTCCCCCGACTCTCTTGGAGGGAGCAGTAGGACGACGCACTTGCTTCCGCGTGAAAGAAAGGACGCGCTCCTGGACAATTAGCCTTACGAGGGGCCTCGACAATAATGAGGAAGACGCACAATGTGGCGGCGGGGCCCTATCGAGAAATTCAGGTGGTCCCTCGGAGGAGTCGCGCCGTTAAGAGGCAGGCAGAGAAGGAGATTCGGCTACACGACCGAACAATGCAATTTGTAACCGCGAGTTCCCTCCGCTCGAAGTTTTTCTGGCGTGCCACGCGGAAAGAAACTCCCACGAAATACTGGTGACATCGGGCCCGCCAAACGTTACACGAGCCACCGGGGACTACCGACAACGGCAGGCCGCGCGTGTTTTCTCCTTTTCTTCCCTCGTACAGCCGCGTCTGATTTATGCCAGATTCCCGCCACGGGTACAACGGGAGGGGAATTTCGTCGCCTGACCTTGAGGAGCGTCGTCCTCGATGCAGGCCGATTCGCACAATGTACCGCTACTCGAATTTATCGCTTCTCGCGCTCCCTTTAATCCCCGGGTCCATCGAGTCCATCGAGTTCACCACCACCGCCTCTCTTTCCCCTCGTAGTCTCGAATAGACAAATAGATTCCCACCCTTGCCCTCCTCCTCCTCGCGCCTTGTCTCGAATAAATATTCCTCGTCCATCTCGAGAGGAATGTCGCCGAAGGCCCAGGTAACTTCCGGCGACGAGAGTCAGCCCTCGCACGGTGTGCGCCCGCCCGCCTACCGCTCGACCTGATTTCGAGCAGAAAAAAAAAACGAGTCCCGGCATCGATTCAGAAAAGCCGAAGGGTCTCCAGTGTCGAAATAAAGTTGGAGATTTACGAGGCAGGACGAGGGCGATTTAAAGGAAGAAGCCGGTCTTTAATCAGGGCAAAGCGGAGACTTCGTTCGTAGTAGCCGACCAATGGGAGGAAGGCAGCGAGCCGCGAGCCACGAGTCCATGCGTCATTGGATTAAAATTGTAACCAAATTATTCATCCGGTAGGCGTCCTTTGCATTCGCGCACAGTGCATCCACGCGGGCAGAAGTCAAGTGCGCGTAAAGGCGTCGCTTTGCACGGAGCGATACCACCAACTGATATATGGGGACCACACAAAGCGACTAACGGGACTTTAAATCAGAATTAATAGCGCCCTTCGCGAGACATTAGAGACCTTTAGGAACCGAGTTTTCACGCGCTCAAACCCACCTCGTAAATCGACGATAATAAGGAAACAGGCAACGAGGAAGACGGGAAGAAGGATCGACACGTTCCTTTGTCCGGTCGGAGGTACCATTTCTCTACAATTTCTCGCGCGAGAGAAAAGCTTTGATTGATTTTCAATTTCTCCCGGTACAAGTTGTACAAACGACGATCGTTAAGGCACTGCCGGTCGAGAGGCACCCCGGAGTCCCTGACGAGACTAAACTATGTCGGAAGCCCGCTCTCCTCCTCGGAACCAGTGTCCTCGGATGTAAAGATTGGCTCGGTGTATGGAAAAGGGCTCGTCGTCGTCGTCGTCGCGGAATTTTTTGCTTGAGCGTTGAAAGATGGGAGCAAATGACAACGCGTGCTTTGCATAACGAGGACCATCCCCTCCTCCTCGCTTCGTTCTCCCCCCATCAGTGTGCAACGGAAGTAAATAAAGCGGAATCTGCACGTCGCATTGTTTGACTTTCCGAACAATCGCGACGAGTCTGCCAGGGCAGTCCAGGTTGATCTGCCAGAACCCTTTGCGAGTTCTCCTTTGAGAAGGGGGGAGGGATTCGCACGCTCTCCCTCGTGTCCCTTGCAAATCACGGGCAAGTACCAGCGCTAAACCGGCGATTCTGCGGCCGATGACGTCAGGGAGCTCGAAGGTTTTCCACGCTTCCTCCGAGGCTGAGAAAAACGTGTGCGTGGTCACGTTCGACGGCAGGTGGCAAGAAAGACCGGGCGCACCTGGCCACGATTCGACTTATCGCATAATATCGATGATAGCGTTTGCGGTATTCGAGAAAGTCGCCTCCTGGTGAACCGCGCGGGTTACAAAACTGAAAATCCGTCAGCATTGCCCGCGAAGCGCATTACTCCTAGAAGAAAGGAATATCGGAATTCCCGCGAAATCCCGAAGAGCATAAATTTTCCAAAGTCGAAGCGAGAGAGGTTCCTTGGATTTTAATAATTTCTCCTCGCCGAAGCTTCCTGTGATCTCGCCGACTCTGCTTGCATCGATCCATCCGAGCGGTGACATCGCAAGGCTACTCGGTGACGTTGATCGCGGGCCTCCCCCGCGTTCCTACGCGACGCAACGTCAGTGACGCTGTCTCAGCGATATCTCCGGACGGCTATAAGCACAATGCCCGGCCAACCGACATGACCGGGGAAACTCTGGCATAATCGGCAGCACGTAATGCACCGTTATGTCCTTCCTTTACTGTGCAAGGAGTCCCCTATTTACGTGATTTATTCGCCGGAGCTCCCTCAAGCACGGCCAGCAATTAAATGTAACAAGCGACTATACCTAAATGCACTGGCAACGAACTATGAAATGCTAATAAGTCGAGAGAATATAAATCTAGCAAATGAGCGAGAGATGCTTCGTTGTTGAGACAGGACGAGTTGGCAACGGGTTCAGCGAGAAGAGAAAAAGAGAAAGAGAGAAAGCAGCGAAGTAGGGTTGAGGGAGGGAGGCAGCAGCAGCAGCAGCAGCAGCAGCAGGATCTTTGTCCCGGTATTCGCGTCCCTTGGAACAATTAGCCCCCCTGGGAACTGGCGAGTGTGGCAGCGATTTGTCGCGAAAGATTTATAGCATCGTGCATTGTCGTGATTCTCTACCTCGAGTGCCCTCCCTCCCTGGCACCCTCCCATCCCTCGCGGCCCAGCGCCGTGGACGTAGCTCACGCACCGCACGCAGAGGCACACTATCTACTCCGGAGCGCGCCATTCGTATGCCTCTTTCACTTTGACGGCTGGAAACGTCGGATCTCCGGGAAGATCGCTAGATGCCCTGACAAAAGCCGCCGCTGCCACCGCCTGAGCATCGCGCGGAACACCGGGATGCTTGGGGACGACGGTGGTGCTCCTCCACTTCCGGGATGACGAACCAACCGGAAGAAGGGAACGTCGCCGCAGTAAGTTTCAAGCACCGGCTACCGAATGAAAGGACGCGTAAAATTGTCAGAGAACGTCGAGGTCCTTGTTGCATTCCCATTTATCAGAGAACGAGAGAGATAGAGATAGGGGAGGGGGGAGGCAAGCGCGAGACTCTGCGAATCCCGAGGGAACTTGGCCGGTTGTTAATACGAATCTAATCTGCCTCGCATACCGCAACACCCACACTCGCTACAGGAAGAGGTGTCTTCCCCGCGCTACATTACCCGTATTTATACCGCACTTAATACTATATTGCCGATAGGTCTTTATCTACGCCCCCCGTGAACGGAGCGAGACGGAGAGAGGACGTTCGAACGTTCGAACGCTCGACCGCTCGGCGGACGGGGAAAAATTTCGCCAGTCCGATTTATACCGCGTGGAGCGCGAGGAGCACGTACGTGGCGAATTCTGCCGCGATCTCCGGTTACAGAGATGCGCGCGAAGATACGCTGGTGCGGAAACAAGTGTAAAGACCGCCGTAAAACGTGGTAATTATGCGATAGCGCGGACCCCACGACACTGTATTTTATATCGCCGGCCGCTTATCAACTTCCTACTCGCTAATGGGAATAAGCTTTAATATGCCACGCGAGAGCGCCCATTAATCCGAGAAACAATGAGGGGGAGGGAGAGGCTCTCGCGAGGCGAGTCCCGATTCCTTCCCCTTCAGCCCAGCCGCCCAGGGATGATCGCACCACCACCAGCGGCGGTCAAACTCTTCGCCGAATTACCGTAGCCAATTGCCGGAATCTCGCGATCGCTCGCTTCTTCCCAGGATCATCCCGGTGGACTGAGATTCCCATCGTGGAATATGACGGCGAGCGCCGAACTCTTCCGGTGTCGGCCACTCCGGAGAAATGAAGTAGGTTTGACAGTCCCGCAAGGTACGGAGGAAGAAGGCGTAGGATGTGAAAAAATTTGGAGGTTCGGGGAGTAAAAAGTTGAGTTACGTACATGCGCGTGCAGCTGGACAGAGGGAGAGCGGGCAGGCGAAGAGGTGCTCGCGCTAGTCGGGGAAGGCAATCGCGAGAAAGCAGGAAGGTCGAGGAGTCGAGAAACCCGCGGTCGAGACCCCGCAGGAATGCAACGGCGGCTCGAATTAATAGATCGAGGGACCCGGGCGAATTTATCCGCTTCGCGGCGGCGAGTTTGAAAGCGCGCGGAACTCCTTTGCATCTCGATCTCGCGGCAAGTTCACCAACCACCACCGAACCTACGTACCTACACCGCCACTACCGCCAGTCAATCTCCCTCATCCTCCCGCCCCCCCCCCTTCGTTCCTTCTCTCTTTCGTTCTGCCTCCTTCTTTCGCTCTTCTTGCTCCCTTTCCTCTCTTCTTGTTTTCCGACAGATAACAAACCGCCAACGCAAGTCACCGCACTTGAAATGAAGTCTTGCCAGCTTCCTTCTCCTCTTCCCCTTCACTCCTGGCGTTCTCGCAAAAGAATTCCCGCTCCAAAAAGTTCGGGCGTGTAAGCGTCCGATTCGCGAACCAGTTCGACCCTAATCGGTTGCTTTTCGAGTTCCATGCGGGAGGAGGGAAAGGGGGGTAGGTTCGGCATGATAAATTTTCAGGCCGATTCGACTGGAGAAGAATCCGCGCGCGCTCGCGGCGACAATGCGGGACAAGTCCCACGCGAGGCAATTGCGATCCCACGGCACAATCCCCGAAAGCGCAGCAGCCCGGCCATAGCGGAACCCCGAGGAACAGGCTCCGAGGTTTGTCCCTTCCGCCTGGCCCCCCAACCCGCGGTGCATATCTCGCTATTGCGCGCGTGCGATAAATGAGAGAAGCGCCGAGCGTTGACAGAGCGCATAACGGCGAATTGCGTTAAGATAAGGGAGTCTGCCGTTAAGTATTGAAATCCGGTGACACGCTCTCCCTATACCCGGAAGGACTTTTTACGCAATTAAGCCACAATTTAGTTTGCCCCCTGCCTCAGATGTCTTGGCGATTACGCGAGTACCGGCGGACGCACTTGCATCGCACAATCGCCGCCGAGGGATCTCGCGGTCATTGTTCCGCGGTGGGGATCGCGTCAATTTAAGTCACCGGATGAAAATCCCTCGAGTTCCCCATTAAGATCGAAGATTCGGCGGGGGGCCTCCGTCGCGAGAGCGAAGAGACGAAGCTTGCGGGGAAAGGGGGAGGGGTCTCCGTTACGATTTGATCGAGCGGTTCGGTAGACTCGCCGCGCAACGACGTCTTTACCTGCCTAAGCTGCAACGGCTGAAAAATGCAGCTCGCCCGGTGAGCGATGTCTACACGTGGCGTTGTCGCGCCCTGACATATCGCCCAGATAAAACTACGAGCGGCCGGCGACGGAACTCTCCCCCACACGCGGCAGCGCATCGATGGCTAATGTCCCCGCGCCGGATCAACCGGACCGAGATACGGAAAATGAACCCCCGACCTTGTCACCTCGCCGATTTATCCGTGTGGCATCCCCTATCTTCGTTTCGAATCTTTGCATCCCGTCGGTCGATAACTCCACGTGGCTACGAAATCACCGCCGAGGATACGCGCGCAATCGCGCCCGCGAATCCTCCCTCTCCCATAAGTTCTGGAGAAAAGCCTCGTCGTCGGGAAACCTTTGGAAAACGAACGGAGGGCCGATCTCGGCCGCTGGCTCGCTGGTTGCCGGTCAATAGATTTCCGCCACGATCCCGTTTGAAACACTAGACGGGTCGGCCACGTAACATTGAGTAATGCGGTGTGGAGTGGCAGTAATGAGGGCCATTAATAAGCAATGAAAATGTCCCTGCGCGGGGCCCGTGTTATTCGAGTGCGTGGGGAGTGTGAAACGCGCGATAGCCCCGGCGAGATAGTGAGCTAATATTAATAGCGGCACTTGATTGTTCTACGATTGCTACTCTCGTCTCTCCCTCCGTCGGTCCCTGGCCGACTCCTCGGAATCGAGGAAACACGTTTTAGGGCCCCGCAGTAAATTAACAACGGCGATCTCCCCGCGCGCTGCAATCTACGGAAAGTTGGAGCGACCATGGGACACGGGAATTACCATTAGCTTGATTACGATATATGTACGCGCCTTCTTTTCACCCTCCCGATACCGGACGCGCCTTCATTTTTTACCCAGCACCCCTTCTCGCAGACACGCCGCCGCGATAAAACTTGTGCTCCGAGCTGCTCTATCGGGGAAAGCGGCTGCACTCCCGGAGAAATTCGAGAGACACGGCCCGGTGGTGTCGGTGTAACGCTATTATTAAATTAGCCGCATTTATTCACGGCTGTAATTTTATTAGCGACCAAACTGTAATTTCATTTTAGCCGCGAGAAAGAGGCGAGGCTGCGCAAAAAGTATAATACGAGTGTGATTTCAAGTTCCGTCACGGCCCGCCCGTACGTACTTACAATTAGGCGATCGCGCTCATACGTCGAGACAGCTGTATAATTAACAAGTGCGCGTGCATGCGTGCGTGCGTGCGTACGTACATGACGTTTCGAGAGATTCGGCCGTTTCTGCTGCACGCGTGCGTACACGAACATCCGCGAGAGACAGGGGAAAATTCTCTTCGCACCTTGGGAATCGTTCGTATCGATCCTCGTGCACCCGGTAACGAGATCGAGAGGTGGAAGGAAAGCTGCCTTTTTAATTAGAATTCAGCCTAGAGCTTACAACAGCGTGTACCGACGCTGCTTCATCGTAATGATCGCGCTTAATAAATTGGCCGCGTGAGAAGACAGAAAGAAGTGAGAAACCGCTTGATTGCTCGCTCGCTCGCTGCAGCATCTCCGGCTAAACGATCGTGATCGCCGTGGCGGGGATTCAGAATTAAATTTCGGTCCGCGAGGACGAGCACGTCGTTCGAGGCGTACTTACAATTAGAAAATGGCGCTCACGCGCGCCAGAAGACAGCCGTATAATTAACAAGTGAAGTTAAGGAAGAGGGGGTGAGAGAAAGAGAGAGGGAGGGAATGGGTAAGGCTGGGTGTATTTGGATGATGCTACGTGGCTACCTCGAAGGGAAAAACGAGAGGTCTGTGCAACTTCTTAGTCTTCTTCTCTTTCCTCCTCCTTTTCTTTCTCCTTCTCTTCCTCTTCTACTCTTCTTTACAGCAACGCATTCTAACCACCTCATACAAATAACGCGAGAAAGAGGGCGGCGGTGAAGTCGAGGGATTTGGCACGACTCGATCTCGCCTCTAAATTTGTAATTGCAGCCTCCGTGACGTGGCGACCCGATAAAAAGCGGCCCTGTAATGCCCGGCGATACGAGGTCACGAACCGTGCTAAAGTGAATACTCACTCGCCTAACCTCAGGCTTGTGGGAGAATGCGAGGAGAGTTCTCTCCCGTATTCTTGAGGTGCGCGCTCGCTCGCTTCCTCCTTGCGAAACGCACCAATTTCTCAATGAATTCGAAAAGGTATCGAAAAATCTCACCATAAACCATTTGCTCCTGACAAGATTTTCCCTCGTTTGGTCCAGAGGCTCTCCTGAAACGCGAGTACCGTCGATCGATGATTTAGCGCGCGCCGACTCCGGTGGATCATTGATCATACGCCGCGACCAGCTCTTATGGTTTATAGGGTGGAGGTTAAAAGCTGGATCGCGCGCCAAACTATCTCGACTGTGTGAGCTTAATCGCGACCATTACTGTTATTATAATCCATTAGTGTTAATAGGGCGATAAAGCTAGACTCGCGGAGGCGATTATGAATAATTTCCAGCAATACGCGCATTAGGCGTAATTGTTGTAACGGATAGCTTTCAACTCGCTAGTAGCGCTCAAGCAACCTGCGAAGAAGCCGTCGGGATAAGAGAGAGAGGCCAACGAAAACTTGCGAACCGGAATAAAACGGCCAACAGCCTTCTATATGTACTTTTCTCGGGAAGTAAAGGATGGGATATGCGTTCTCCTTATTACTATTATTATGAAATGCGTGAATATATGTGTATATACATTAAATACATATATAGAATAAGCAGTTTCTCAGCCTCTATTTAAAGAACAGCCGAGCGAGAGAGAGAGAGAGAGAGAGAGAGAAAGAGCACCGTGAGCAAAGTGGGAAAGATAATGTTTAGCCGTAAAACCCTCTCTGAGGGATCAATCCAAAGGTGCAAAGAAACTTTTTTTTTTCAATGGAATTAGGAAAACACGCGTTAACGCCTGATTTAACATTTGCCGATCATCGATAAATCAAGAGTCAGAGCTGCAGTCTGCGATCTTCGGTACAAGCGCATAATCGATAACGATCATTTATTACTGTTATTACAATCCATAACCATAATTAATTGTCGTTAGAATTAGACCTTAGAACGAGCAGTTACTGATGAACAGTGAATATTTCTATGATAGAATCGCCAGTGTAATAATACATTTAATATATGGTTGTAAAATTATAGTGAAAGTGAAAACAGCGCATGTACAGAATTTCGCTTGGATCATACTCGCGCAGAATCGGTTACTTCACTCTGGAGAGTATCTAGAATTTTATAAATATCAATATATTGTTTCTCTCTGTCTCTCTCCCTCTCTTCCTCTTACCTGGCTCGCTATGAATCGAAAGAGAATTACAAAACAAATATCAAGAGTACAATTTTATACATAATGGAGGATAATGGGAAAGAAAATATGGAGGTGAAAAATATTAGAATTATATAAAGATCTCGAGAGAACGACGAGGATAATAGCTCACTGTACTCGGCGGCTGAGTAGTCGTGACTAAGAGCAATTAACGTCAGCAGTTCTCGTGCGATAAGGTGATACGGCGCGATATTCCAAAGAGACTCGCGCTAATAAAGGCAGAGCACCGTGCAAAAGCACGCGCGTCTCTCCGAGAATTCATTTCTCCAGTTTATCACCAATTCTACTTTTCTCTTCCGGGGGATGAAAGCTCGCAACCGCGATTTCAATGCGCACACATTCCCGAAGGATTTTTTCGAGATAAGAGAATGCCCCACGTAAAAAAGAAGCAAAGTGCTCGATGTAAAGGTCTATTTAATTTTCCAGGTCAACAATCCAGATTCCGTAATAGGCAGGTGAGGGAGAAAGAGCCGCCCACGCATTTCTGAAAGGGGAGAGTAGAAGGTAAGTCGAAAAAGCATATACCCATAGTAGACTATATATAATAGGGGCACAGGTCCCGAGGGATAAGGGGGCACGTGTGCGAATGCGCGCGAGTGCAACACCGGCTGGGAGGGGTCGAGCCGTCAGGTTCGCACGTTCTGCAGCGGGGAGCCCCCGTCAAAGTCGGCAACGAGCGGAGGGGGCGGAGAGCCGATTTCAATAAGCGGCCCGGCGAGCTGCTTTTATTTATTTTCCAAGGAAGAGCGAGAGGAAGAGTCTTACCGCCTCCACCGGGGCTGCACACGGGACCCCGTAGGACGCGTTATGTGCCAGACACCTTAGCATTATTGCATCCTCCGCATATTAGACGCACCCGAGCGCTCTTCGATCACGTGCCCTCTCAAGCCTCTGAAAACACACTCGACCGGATGTTACAGCCTCCGTCAAAATCATTCTCTCCGCCGCAAACTTCTAATTAAAAAAGAAAAGGCTAGAAGAAATTCGCTTCCAAGTTTCTTCGACGAGAGGTCAAGATTTCCATCTCCCGTTGATCGGTATCGTTTCGATTTCTTTAATTCCATCGATCGAATATCCCAGGACAGAGTTATTCGAGGTGAGCTCTCAATTGGGAGACTTCTCTCTCGCGGGCCATGTAAAATATATTCAATTCCTATGATATAATACTCTCATCGGATCGACGTTCCGTGTCGGCGGGGCACGTGTACTACCGTTTCGCAAACAGGCATTGTTGCTTGAGATCGTAGGATTCCCGAGCGGTGTAGGTAGCTCGATGATCGGATAAAGCATAACGAGACGATAAATATTTCTCCCGAGAAAACGGGCTCGGGCGTAATAAAAGGTTTCCATCGCAGCCGGTATTAGCATTCCTCTGGTTCTCGTGCACTTTTCTGCGCGAGTTTCGAATCGCGGGAGAGTCACACTCGTGAGACACGATTCGCGGCAGCGGCAGCGGTAGCAGCACCGAGAAAAGCTCACGGCACTCGAGTGTCTGAACTGGATCCTTTCCGACTAAAGGTTAAGTGTTCGAACGTTCCTGCAGAGATCCCGCTGGACGAAAGGCCACGACCCAATTGGAATTTTCCACGCGCTTTTACTCGATTTTCTTTCTTCCTCCTGCTTTCTTTCGATTTTTCTCGTCCCTCTTTGTCCGGACGCAGTCGTGAGGTGAGAAACTCCTCCCGTAGCCCGCACCCCGGGTAATCGACGAGGATTCCTAGAAGCGATCCACTTAGATCGGATCGCACAGGCGTGAGTGCCGATTCAATTTTCGATCGGCGCACGACCTGCTGAACGCCATTTCAGATCGATATCGCCCCTCTCCTCTCTAGTCACCGCTCTTCTCTCTCCGTAGACACGAACATGAACGGACGCACCTCCGTGCCCCCGGCGAAATAATGACACGGGAGATTACGGTGTGCTTCGGAGCGCTTGTCAATTTGCACGAGATGTCCGCAAACTCTCGCAGCCAGGGACCCACGGGGGTTCCAGCGATTCTTTCATTTTCATTTATTCACTTAGCCAAGCGGTGTATGGTACCGATGACTCTCCGTGACTCAGCTCGGAAACGCGCTAATTAAAGCCTTTAGGTACACCGGCGTCATTTTCCAGAAAGCACATCGATCCTCTAATTGGATAATTTCACAATGGTTGCGTGAAAAGGTCTCCGAGGCAGCGAGGAGCTATCCCGCGCGATCTGCATTCGAGAAAAATCAGCGAGAGCCCAGAGACGAGACGACTCGTCTCCCATTAATCAAAGGGGCAAAAGCAGCGTTGATTTATTAATTATTAATCCTCCGCGTAACGAGCGTCTCTCCCGTACTACGTTAATTACTACTGGAGCAACGATAAATCCAAAGATCCATTGTGCAGCGCGAGGGGGTCGCGCGCTTATTTACGTGCATATAAGAGCTCGCGATCCTTATCTTAATAGCTTCATATAAAGCCTACGGTATTTTGATATTTAATTTACAACTCGAGCCGTGTAAATATCATCGGACGAGTCGTGGCTTATGTAACCACAAGCGAGATTCTTTATTTCGAAGGCAACGCGCGCGATAAATCATCCAGCCTCTGCCGTTGCGAAAAAAGGGGAGGACGCATTGTCCGAAAACTCGTAATGAGAAAAGGCTTGAGCGACTACTGTCCGCGTTTCTGCGCTGGATGGAAATTCGAATGGACGTTCGCTTCGAGATTTTCATGCGGCGGCTACCACGCGGATGAGATTCTCTCTCTCTCTCTCTCTCTCTCTCGATTTGCGGTAGGAGGGGAATTTTTGTGAAAATTCGCTAAACGCTTGTAGAGTGCAAGGGGTTGAGAGGGTTCGGTCGAAGGTTGTAAGGTTGGAGGTGTCGGACGCTGTAGGGGGCCACGGGCCAGCCGGTGCTACATCATCCACGGGGACAGCGTATCCACTTGTTAGCGAAGCGGCCACAGCCACTGCCTACAAATACGTTTCCACTGTGATAAATGGACTGCAACTCTCGAAATACGAAGGCATTCCAACTCCGGGCGTTGTTTGATTAATGAACTACGGGATTTCTACGGTAAGCCAAGCCGTGCCGATCGAGAGCTCGATTTTCCCCCAGCGCGAGATCCCGGGCGCGCAGAGCCCGCGAATCCGATCCTCCGCTTCCGCTTTACCTCCCAAGGACAAGTCAGTGCCAGCAGCATTCGTCGATCCCTCCATCGAGAGAAAATTTAGCCAGCCGCTGCAATCTCCCGACAACCTAGCGACCCTGGCTGCAAGCGAGAAGCGATTAATTCGATAAGTGATAAGTAGCCTCCTGGAATATTGCCATCGCTCATATTTTCGAAAGTATCGTACGTACCGCGGAGGAGGTGGAGATGCGCGGCGGGGTCCCGCGAGTGAATTTCAAGAAAATCCATTGGGAGAAATCGGAACGGCGGAGGTTCTACGCCGAGGATAAATCACCTAATAGTTGGGGATCTAATTTTCACGCGGCCGCGCCAGAGGTTTCTCCTCCTCGGTGGTTCTCCCATATGCCCCAGGAGCGTAAGCTTGAACCCCTCTCGAACAGTCGACCGAGCGTAACGATAAATCAATAGCGGGGGCCCCGCGGTATCTGCGTTGCGCCTATAATAAATTCATGAATTGTAAAACTGCTGCTCTCGCACAGGACGAACCGTGGCATATTGGATTTATTGGTCGACCTGACCTCACGAAGACGCTGACTCGCCGAGACCCGAACGGCGGACCCCGAGCGCGAGTGATGTATGAACGAGTTAACGGCTCGCTATCGATCACGGGCATTACCAAATAATTTTCAATTATCGCCTATAAATCGAGAAAACACTGGAGCGGACCACTCGCGAAATATCGCGACTGGGCGCGGCTTTCGACTGTCGAAGTTGATGGAAATCCCGGAGAAGAAGCCGCGACCGATCCTCCCTTCTCGCCGAACCCAAGCCGTCGTGGCTCTTCCGCCCCGTGCGGGAAGACTCCGATGGAATTATAAATTATGCTCCGCGGCTGCTCTCAGGGGGCAGGACGGGGAAATAAAATGGCCTGGTATACGCGATTATCGTGTGTAAACACAGAGAGTCACGAGACTCGGACTATCTCGAAATCTACGTACTCCCTCCGAGGTCTCTCCCTCTCTCTCTCTGTCCCTCCTTCGCGGGGAGTAGCACGTGCTCGCGCGAGCATACAAGTATCATTCGCGATTATGCAGCCGGCATTTATCGAAAGCTGTGCAGCACGCACTCGCGCGAATCGTTCCTTAGCCGGCGGCATGGCAAGCAGATTACGCCGGCCAGTTAGAAGTGGTTTACCGATAATTTAAACGCGTTAAATCAGAAAAGCATTTACGAGATCGGCGTGAAATTTATAAATTAGCCAACTGGCAGATTTGTGGCTGGTATTTATACATTTGCACCGGCACGAGGCCCCCGTAGGGGACTCGGAGTGCCCCGCTGGCAAGGAAAACCTCCGCGGACCCGAATGATTTACGTTGGAGCAACGGCACCCCGCGCGGAGCCAGACTCAAACGACGAAAACTCGGATCCTTTCGGATGGCACCCGATGAAAATGGAATTTCTCATAGCCTGAGCTAATTACGTCCCTCCGAATTCAGATCGTATCTGCCGGGCACAAATCACCGCGCGCTCTCCCCCTCTCTGGGAGGGAGGGAGCCTATATTAAATATAGTAAACGCCGGCACTCGTGAAATATAGGGACCGACGGTAATAAAGTACCGTATACCCCGATCTAAGCCACTGATATCCAAACTCACTCGTTTTACGATCCAGCATAAAAAAAAGAACGAGGTACGCGCATCTTTCCTCCCGACGAAGAAAAAAACTTGAGAAATCCCCTTTCAATTATATAGCGGGGAGAAGAGAGAAGAGTGGACAGGGTTTTATTTGGATGCGTCGTTTATCAATGATTTACATTGCCCGGAAGAAATTGCTCCCGCGCGGATCTTGCGACAGTGCGATATATCAACGCTTAACGGTAGCTGCTACATTTGTCAATATGTTTGTAAATGCATCGCGTGCCCGTAACGCGAATGTCCAGTCCCATCTGTCGATCGAGAGGCATCTCGTCCCACGGTCCTGGACCTCAAGAGCAAGAAACTCAGAGAGAGAGAAAAAATTTTGCTCTCCTCTTGATCGTGCCATTATCCAAGTGACGTTTCACCTGGAAAGGCGTCAAGCAACGAAACGGGGCTGGAAAAGTGTCGCTTGTTTGCAAAACTACTCTAACCGTGGCGTGGCGAGTGTACACGCTTGCAAGGAACATCGAGCTCTCCTCATCCAACCCCTCCTCCTTCTATTCTCAGGACTCCTTAACAAAGTTGGCGTTGGTGTCCTCCCGAGTCTCGCGTGCACTTACACACGCTCGCGAACACGCTCGGGGCTCTTGTATGTAGACATAAAATAGCCAATCGGTTGCAGGTAGTAGCGACGCTTTAACATGAGCGTCCTATGCGCAGCTTACGCCTCGAGGACGATGTTGCGAGCCTTCATTATAAGCGGAGGACTCGGCATGGGGTCCTCGCGAAGTCGACACCCATTCCGGATCCGCTGCATCGCATTTGTCCCCGAGGTCACACCGATCCGACAGTGCTTCCAATAAACTCGTAGTTTTTCGCTATTTTGCGAGAGAATAAGGCGCGCGCGCTGCGGTAACCGGAAGTGGACCTCGAGAACTCGCGGGGTCCCCTGGCCATCATCGCTGCAACACTACGAGTGGAACAGGCCAATAGTTTTCGCAACGGCGTGTACCGACGCGAGAATCTGATTCGCGGCCGATTAGACGTTCCCGCGGCACGAGCCATGGGCTACAGGCTTGAGAACAGCTGTCTCGGTTCGGTGAAGCGTTACGAATCGCGAACGTGGAATACAGCAACGTCCAGCGCACACGTGCAGCATCGCGGATACCTATGTGTGTGCATGCTCGTTTGTATGTAGGTCCGGCAGCGTCTGCCTGGATTCTGGCACGGTTCCCATGGCGCTGGACCGTTACGCGATCGAGACTAGCGAAGGGGGATAAATTAGATTGATATTAAGTTAAACTCGGGCGCGATATCGAGGACTCGCCGCCATTTTCCTGCACCGACCGATCAACAAGATGATTGGCACCCTCGAGAGATGCCTGCCTGCTCGCTTGCCTGCCTTCCTGCTGTTTCACTGGAATTCACCGGCAGATTACATCATTTTCCCACGATATCAACGCAAACTGCGTTTTATCTCGCTCGCATTAGCGCGTGCAACCCATCCGCTTCGAGAAAATTTTTCTCCCTTCTTCCTCATTTTCTACCTTACGTTCCTCTCTCTCTCTCTCTATTTCTCTCTCTCTCTTTCGTTGCCTGTCGGGAGAATTCGCGCTGTAAAAGTCCATCCCCTTTGTTGGTGGACACAGTGAACTTAATCTTTAGCGATTTTTTTCTGATTCGTCTGTTTTATGGAATTATAATGAAGGCACGTTATGCGAGCGAAGCTCGTAATTCGAGTCGATAATGGTCGCTAACGGAAAAGCAGGAACGATAAAGAAGGAGTGTCGTTCCAGAAGACGACCCCCGCTGATGGGAGGACGCTGAACGAGATGCAGCGGGGCACCGTTGGAATGGCGATGGTTAATTTTAATTCTGATTTAGCCTCGGTGCTCGGGGGTACGATGATTTTCACGGCGCGATGCTGCCGCTCTAGGGGGTCGCCCGCCCCCGCTATTCCCTGGAGGACGACGGGTCCCCGCCAGTGGATTTACAAGGAACCGCTTATCCGGCACTGATCTCGTCGGGAACGTAGGCTCATTTAAAACAATAAACCGGGACAATTTCATAAATTTCGCCGCGGAAATCTCGCCTGATCTCCGGAGAGTAATTTTAATCAGGAGTGCTGGACGGCGCCACGGGACGTCTCCCGCGTGGAGGAGGAAGCAGCTGGACTACTACCAATACGGCAGCGCCCCAGCCTCAGCCCCAGCAGCAGCAGCAGCAGCAGCCCCCTTTCTTTCTCCTTTCTCCGACTGGACGAAATTTTCTCTCCTTTCCACTAATTTACCACTACTAGTAAAACTTGCGTGTGACAAGTGCACGCGGCCGCTGCCGTTCCTATCAAAAACTAAGTTACGACGAATGGCGCCAGTCTCAGATTCGAGCTAGGACGGCGCCGCGACCAACGAGGCAGCAAGGTTTCATCGGGAAACAAAAAACAATCCATTTCTGATTAGAGAAGAAAAGAGGGAGAGAGAGAGAGTGGGTGAGCTTATCGTCGCGACGATCCCACTGACGTTGGATTATGTTGTTCCCGGCTAAAAATTAGTGAGAATTCCTCTATGGGTAGTCATATTTTTTTCGAGCAAACCAAATCCAAGATTAAGACTGATACTAGTCGCGATTGAGTTTACCGCTGGGATCAAATTTCCCACCTGGGCTCCTGTCCTGGGCCAGGGCACACGGGAGCTCGCTTCTTTCTTGCCGTAGACGAAATTCCGGCTGTTCTCCACTAATTTACCGCTACCTGCCACAGACTGCTGGTGCCGCGTTCTTCCTAAACTGAGTTACGGCACAAGCGCCACCAACTAACCTCCGGAGCTTACATAAATAATTTTGTGGCTCCGCTTCTCGAGGACTGGGCTGCTCGTCTGGTCCAAATTCCCCCGGCGCCCCACACACCCCGTACGCCCGCAGCGCAAATCCAGATGAAATCTCTGAAACGTCGAGGAGCGAGTTGCTTTTATCAAATAACAGACTTGGAGTCGGAATTGGAACGGGAATCATCGGTTTCTCATGCAAGTCTTGAGTGCCCGGTAACGGAACCAGGATTTGTCAATCCTGGATCCTGGGACCATGAACCGATAATGGACCAGGAGCACCCGGGACCAGCTCTGATAAATAATCACGAAACCAATGAAATATACTCGCTGGATTCGATTAAGAGACTTTCACCAGGGTTTCCCACGCGGTGACGTCAGACCGTCACTCTCGATAGGGTCACGCTGCTCGGTGACCGGTTGTCGATTACTCAATGACTTATAGTTACCGTGTTTAAATAGGGAGACGTCTTCGCCATAGCATTAATAGCCGGTGATTTCTCGATCGCTCGCTGCGTAGGCTTGGATCGCGCGTGAAATGTGATCGAACTGCCGACCCAGTGCTTTTGAAAGCGGGACAGTCAGCCGTTAACCGGGTACCCGGTGAACAGAGTTTGCGCCTCTAGCACCGAATTTTCGCCTCTGACTCATCCCCGAGCACAAGACTCTCGACCAGGCTGCAAGCGGACGAGATTAATTGCGGATGATCCTCGAGCGATCTCCGACGTCCCCTGACGGATATCGACAAGTAGCCGGGGGGCACGGGCTGTCGCGCGGAAAACATTCCCAAACTGATCCTCACGGTTGCGTCATTCACCGGGTGTCAGAGGTGAAGAACGGAGCACGTCGCTCGCAGCTAAGATTCGTAGCGAATTCGTCGAAGGGGGAGGAGGAGCATCCTTGCGGAAGGTCGCCCGACGCGAGTGTGGAGGACCCTCCGCGGGCACCGTCCTCGGATCGTGCGGACCACTCGGTGCTCGACCACAGGATTTCCTCGGGATCTGCTTTATGCCGGTGGAGAACTCTCGGGACAACGTTACTCGCGTTATTCACGTTCAACGACGTGCGCAATATTGTAGAAATTGCTGTAACAGCACACCGATCACGTAGTCGCTCAGGGATTCCCTCGACCTCGTGTCCGACGCTGATGATGGTGCGGACGGGTCCGCGCCGTGAATGAACCGGACGATGCGCTGGATTACGAGCGTGGCAAATTGCTGTCAATTTCGGCAATTTTTAGAAACACCTGCGTAAAGCGATGCCCACTTACCGCGGAACACGTACCTCGTGACTGGATGGCGATAATCACCTAATTTGGCCGAACCCACGCACCGGCATCGAGAGCCAGCGCCGGGTCAGGGGTCAAGGGTCACGGCGCGCTGAAATTCAATAAGGATTCAACGCTCGTCCTTTTAACTAACGAATTTCGACCGGTCGTGGTCAAGCGCGCGTCATCGGGCACTTCCTCCGGAAACTTCCGATTTATCCCGGTTTTTTCCTCGAACGGAGAACGCGAGGATCTCGCGCTCTCTTCTCCAGGGGACTTTCGAGAAACGCGTAGGGAAGGGCTGGAGAACTGCGGGTAGTCTCGGCGCGGACGTGTAGGATGAAGTCTTCCTTGCGCGGAAGAGCATTATCATTATGATCGCGGCCCAGGTAGATGCCACCCCGTGATTACCGTATCAGCGAGCGATCGACGGCGACAGGACTCGCCATTATGCGATCGACACCTCGCGAGACACGTTCTCCCCGTAAATCACCGGCTAAACGGAAAAGCCTTCGGCTGCGTTTGCTCCTCGCCCTCCCCTCCCCTCACCTCCCCTTCGCGTTCCCGTCAAGTATCGGGTACCGCAACCTGGCGTGCTCTCTCGGCTACGTGGCTACTTTTTGCGTTGCTCTCCAATTTCTTCGCCGTTCGGCCGGAGCCGGGGATCTAGCGCGGAAGCAGGAGCGAATGACGCAGCCAGGACGTGAATTCCGCAATCGCCGGCTGATCCCAGGTAACTTTTTCCGCGGATTCTTGCAAATCACCGAGGGTAGATCCCGATCGTACGAAGTTGGGGCGTCGCTCGGTCGTTCGGTCGCTCGTCGCCCAGTCGTCCAGTCGCCCAGTCGCCCAGTCGCGAGGATACAGATGTCTCGTTCATTATGACAGGGAACGAGCGAAAGAAAAGCAAGAGAGAAGGATAGAAGCACGCCTGTCCCGCCGGGAAAGGCATGAAATTCTCGCCATTCACGATGTCAGCTATTAACGGACGTACGGCGCTACATCCTTTACAAGTCAGGTGCTGCTTTGTAGAGTGCGCGCGCTCTATGGGTCTCGGCACGCTTTAACCGCATAATCATCCGATGGGCCAGACGTTATAATAACGCCTCGAATTACTCGCTAAGGGCCCCCCGATTCTTACGCGACTTTTCATCTCCACCGGGAGAGCCGCGAAAAACTTTTCACGCGCCATTCCCACGATGACCCAACTTTGCACCAACTCTCCTCCTCCTCTTCCTCCTGCTTCTCTTTAAGCGTATTTTCACTCTGAAATGGAAAAGTACGCGCCTCCGCTATGATTGCGCTAGTTTATCCGGTTCCGTTCGTGGAAAGAAAAACTCTCTGGGCAGGAAGCAAACGCTCGCAGAAGGATTTCTGCTAGGTCACGACCTGACGGCGCGTGAAACGGCGAAACCACTCGTTTCTAACGTGATTTCTAGAAATGAGGAGTAAGGGCGAAAAGCTGATGGAATATTTGATTAGAATAATTAAGAACCGGTACCCCGGCTGACGACTGCGTCTCGTCGTGTAAATAGCCATCGCGCTGGATCTATAAACTATTTTAATGTCGGGAAAGTGTGCGTGTGTGCACGTATGCGTACACGAGCGCGCGAGGGGATAAGTTTCAGGAAATGTCGTAAAATTTCGAATGAGTACGTGCGCGAGGATTTTACGGATTTCTATTTCTGTGATTGTGCCCGCGCCCGGTGCAATAACGCGATATTATACCGCAATTAAGATAATCCAAATCGTATAACATCGGTAAAGTTGCAATTACGCTTGTTCAAGCGGGGAGAGGGCAACAACACTCGCCGTCGTGGACCGACCCACCTTCTTCGGCATTTCCGCTGGACCGCGCCTCTACAATACAATATCCTACATTCATCCAAAGAATCCACGAGCAAATTCAATTATTCTGCAATTAAAGTCTTGCGAATATATTATATATTTCCCGGAGATAACAAATCTTACGCGAATCTTTCTCTGGCAGCAGATCTTGCCGGAAATATTAAATCGAGAGAGGAAAATGTACTTTCTGTTAAATCTGACAGAAAAATCTCACGCGCCGGTGATAGTTATTTATGAAGAAATAAAAGTCTACGTGGTAAGAAAATACCTACACAAGCTGGAGAATCTCTTTTGTACGTACGCGTGGAAATATGAATCTATGAGGGTAACTAACGTTACTTTATCTCTTCCCTAGTATTTTCTCGAAAACTGTGCGCGTTAAATAAATTAATATATGTAATGCTATTTATGTGTGAGTGTGTGTGTATATATATATATATATAAAGGAGAGGCCTTGTATCGGTGACCATCGCTGACTACGAGACGAGTCTTAAGTAGATAAATGGCCCCTAGATTATTTCAGTAATTTGACCTGGTCCGATATTGACGTTATAAGGGGATATACATGTACAAATTGGTATTTTGTAAGATTTCGAATGTAATTTATACGAGGAATAAAAATTCGTGTTAGAGAGAGAGTTCTCATTGTGGAAATGTCTATGAGAGTAATGGGACTAATTTGGGAGCCGTAGGGTCGTGTAGGGCAAGGATGGGGCTGGATTCTTGAATTTGATTGTGAAACGTCGGGGATCGGGGACGATCGAGATAGGCAAAGCGATCGAGAGACGCTGCCTGGCGATTCCGTCCAGCTAAAAGTTCGACGAAACTGGGCGGGTCATAAAAACTACGCAAACGCGCGTAAAGCACAGAATTTATGGAGACGCCTGCGTGGCTCCGTGCGGGAATTAGAAATCGACCTCCATCTCTCGGACCGCGCTGAGGTCGTTATGATAATTTGGTGAAACTGGAATTGGAGTATTCGTAGTTACGCACACAACGGCACCCAAGAAGAGGCAATCTCTATTTTTATATACGAAAACGTTTCTTTGAAAAATGCGCGCGTCTTACAGGCTCGACCTACGCGAAAATTTCAAGAATGTTGAAATTGCTCAAAACGAAACTCATCTCTTTCGACACGAGAGAAGGCGCTAAGTACGTTCAGTCGAAGATTCACCCCCTTCCCTTATTCAGTAATGTCGCTTTTTAAAGAGAACAAATAAGCATTGGGTTGCATCATAACACCCTGAGAGATTATTCTCCCCCGTGGTTGGATATATTTGTATCAATACATAATAACTGTATACCTTGTAAGCTTGCCCATGTAAATTATCATTTAGCAGTTTGAAGTAGAAATGTATACCTTCCGCACAACTGGGCACAAAAAGAAGGGGTGCCCAAAGACTGTATCTTCTTTAAAAGATAGAAATATTTATGATTTCACCGGCGCGAACGGTCTAAGCAGTTTAAACAGATAAAAGAGGGACGGAGTCATAGGTGAGGAGAAAGAAAATAAAGAGAAAGAAGAAGAGTCTCGGCTGGTAATTTGTGGCTTCCAGAACGCCCACGGCGATGACCCTGATGCCGATTAAGCGGAGCGTCGTCTCCACTTTCTAGGTCGTCTCTCCTCGCTAGAATCGTCCGGGATTAGCAGATAACATCATGGCAAAAGATCAAGTTTACGCGGAGGATGTACCATGGCCTTCAGGGATTTTGAAATCCTTTGGAGGTGAATTATAAATACAGATTAGTCGCAGTGTTAGAGAATGAAATAAAAAGAATAAAAAAACAAGAAGGGTGAAAGAGAGTTTGCTTCTTCCTCGTTTAATTGTCAAGTCAAATTGGACAGTTCATCAAGAATGATAATCAAGCAAAATCCTGGGCAATGCGTGATCGTTTCGAAGAAATTATCATTGTGTACTCTTAACCCCTGGTGATTCATTGCTGGAGATAGAAGATCTTTAGTATAAATGAAGCAAATCGGTAAACGAGTGAACTCTTATCGTGTAGTGGGGAATTTGGCCTATCGTCATTAAGATCCATCAAATTCTTCCGGTGTGTAATTATCGGTGACGTATCGACTTCAGGAAAATGTCGAAGCAGCGACTAATGTTGAAGCTGTTGTCGTTTTACCAGTATGCCAGTTTGCCACTTTGCCTCGACGGATAATTACAGCTTGGCTTAACCGATTCGATCCATGCCGATCAAGATTAATCCCTAGAACGCACGGCTTCTTCCTTCGTTAGCGAAGACGCCACTGAGTTACGTCGTTGTTTTCTCGAGACTCATAAATCCCAAAGACGGGAAAAACACTGGCGTGCGCAGGAGCCTCATTAAAACGAAATTACTATGATTTCTAAGGAATAATTATTTTTATAAACACCTCATCGCGTGTCCGGCGACCATGTCTCTTGGGACACTGAAGAAATTTGCTTAATGCCTCCATTTACTTACGGTGAGAACACTCACTTTTTCTGGATAACACTCACTCGCCTTACAAGAATCAAGATGGACGTTAACAGAAGATTTTTTTTCACGTTTCTGTTGCTCGAAAATATTCATTCGTCTCTTAACTGCTGCATAAAATAAATCTGAAGTAGATGAGCACACACTTCAGGAATAACGAACTTTTTCCACCTGCCGTTTTCTATTCTCCCTCCCTCTTTCGAGACAAAAAAAATCAGAGGAATAATTGAAAATCCTTAATAAACTCTCAGAAAAGTTTTCGCAAAATAATCGGCGATCACCAAACAATTTCCGGTGTTCTTAAGCGGGTGTGCTTATGCGAAAGGATTCCCCTAGTCCGAAGGTGAGAGTCGCTCACTACGCGTTGTACCGATTAAGTTAATTTACGACGACACACGACTCTTTCGGATAGAAATCAATTAATATCGTCAAATCCCGACGATTTCGTTAGGTTCGCTCGATTTCTCCGCTACGACGCAACCATGTACAGCTTTGCCTATTAAATTTATCTAGGATTACTCGCACGGACTTCTTCTTCTTCTTCTTCTCTCCAATGTGGTTGTTCCAAACTCTAAAACGGTGGGAAACTACGATAAATAGGCCGGATAAATTTATGGCGTGGATCGCGTAGAATTGTTAAAAGATAATTTCGTTCGATGACGGTGTCACTTTTGAGAAATTCCAGCTCGCCGTGGCATAAGAGGATTAATTACAACATAATAGACGAGGTAAAAGGTGAAGTCAAAGGGACCGGAGGGAACTCCTTTGGCGTAACTCGTTGGTTCAATGACAATTTCCCCAAGTCGATGTGTCGCCGATAATTACTCGCGGGAAGCAGCGGAAGATGCCCGGAGCGATAAGTAAAGCACTTTGCCGATACAATCTGATTTATATTGGACACGACGCCAACTTCGTACACGTACACGGATCTTTAAAGAGACTGACGATCTCTAATACGGGCGTTAATTGATATTTTATTTAAATCGAATCTTATCGAGCGTTCCGTTAGGAAATTACCAAGTCACAAAGCGGTCAATGCCACGCTATTTTTGGCCGATCCATTCCGAATCGAGTATGCTGCTGCTGCTGCTGTTGCTCCTGCTCCTGCTCCTGACTCCTTCTCTATCAGTGGTGCGGTGGTACCTGCGAACATGTTTACGAGCAAGCGGATTCGCGCGTATCACTAGCGAGAACGGTCACCGCCTTTTCTCTTCCCATTTACAAACGGCTGGCGCGCCCGATAGATTCCTCTTTCGCGGTTATCGCTGAATTATGATTCCAGCGGTGGCCTGGCGTTTCTCCGATTTCAGGGAAGCAGTTTATTACAGTGGAGAGCCCGCTCTTGGAAATCCCATGAGGGCGCGGTGAATCCTTCGCTTTCTGCTCTGCTCCGCTTCGTTTCGTTTCGCGGAATCACGGGCGTTTCGCGGTTTCCGCGGAAAGAATCGTACGTCGTAGATCGTACCTGACTCGGCAAAGATAAGCCAGTGAACCACGCGGCGATTTCCAAGAAAATGGTGAAATCATTTGGGCGAATTATATCCGCGATAGTCTCAGTCGCGTCACGAGGATGCGCGAGATTTATCGAGTACGTGATCGAAATGAAATTTTGCCGGCAAAAGTCGGCTGGACTCGAACGGAAGTGGGTTTGAGCGTGTCGCTTCCGGGGTGCGAGAAGCGTATCCCTTCTCTTTCTCTCTTTCTCTTTCCAGCTGACGGTCATAGGGCGTGAGAAGATACGGCAGTGACGTCATCGGAGTCCAACGTGCTGCAAAATAATTGCAGCCCCGTGGCAAGTGCCGTGTCATTAGGGACCGCGATCATAGAATTTTGTGTCGTTCTCGAACGAAATGATCATTAAATCATTATGTTTATCCGTCAACCCCGCGTGGCGGCAGCCTCTTGACCTCGCACGACCTCTCGTCGCCCGTTGCCCCTCCCGCCCTCCGGATCTCGAATCACCTCGCCTCCCCCGATGAGCCAACGAACTCGAGGACGAGAGTCCTCGGTCGGGAGCAAGTCGATCGGTCAATCGGTCGAACGGTCGCGATCGGCAAAACCACGGAGGAAATCACGAGGAAAAGGACGAAAACGATCCCTCGCAAAATCCCCGTGTACTCCCGATCCAGCGGAGATCGTTCCCAGTCCGATGACGCGCACCTTAGCATGCCGCGTGTCTTTTATGACAGCCGGGTGCCATATAAATTTGCTTAATACTCTTCTTCGGTCCTGAAAACTGCCGCGAGTTGGTAATGGAATCTCCATATACGCGGCGCTTTACTGCCTCGAAAATGGCGGCGCGGTCAGTTCCATCGGGACCCCGATCGCTTTGCGTGGCGGGAAAAACTTGATAATTTGTCTATGCTAAAGAGTGCTGGGGCCGTTATCCCCCCGTCTCCACCGCCGCCGCCACCGACCCGGCATTCTTTCCGGCGTTGCACTATCACCACCGAGAAGAAAACTTTGAGCGCTCATCAGCGACTATTAATAGCAGCTTGATTTTATGCAACACTCGGCTTTGCCGACGTCTCCTACCATAACCTAGTAGGCTCGTCCTCGTCGTCCGAGGCTCGGCCGAAAATAAAAAGCGGCAAGCTTGTAGAGTTTGGTCGTAAATTGCGGATAGCGATATTGCGAGCGGACACTTTTGCGACGGATAATCACGTTAGCTTCCAGCGAATGCGTATGAAAACCTTCCTTCGATTCTCGCGCAACCTTTCGAGGGGGGGTCGTCGTTGCAGCCGTCATCGTCGTCGTCGTCGCCGCCGCCGCCGCCGCAAGGTTCCACTCGCTCCTACCTCCCCGATAAATTTTCGCCTAACGCATTCTAGCTAAGTTGACCGTGGACTTTTCTCACCCCGAGAGAGACGTCGCAAGCTCGGGTCAGGGGTCGCTCGCTGGTTCCGTGGACCGACTCGGACAAACGAATAAACGACTGGTTTTCGCAATTAGCATACTAAAAGCCAGCCTAAAAATCCTCGGAGGAACATTAGGATTCTTCTGGCGCTTTATTGCATTTATTATCCGGCTAGAATCTAGCGGATCGGGTAAGCTGCACGCGAGACGGATCTGTCGAGTGGCCAGTGAGGGGGTGGAGGATAGCGAGGGGAAGCGCTCAAGTCCGTTCGCTCGTTTTCTCGCGCGATCCTTTATACGTTGGCCGCGAGATAAAACCCGGTAAAAGTCCCTAGGCGCGTATCGCCGCGTTTCTCCAACGATTGTTATCTGCCGGCGATATATTAAGCGCCATTACGAGTATTTAGAAGGCGGCGCTGCCGTGGCTGGCGTCTCTCGCCTTATCGAGATCGCCAAGTGCGAAACGTGCTGTGCCGTTCCATGCCGTGCCGTGCCGTGCCGTGCCGTGCCGTGCCGTGTCGAGTCGAGTCGAGTCGAGTCGACCACGCAAGGATAAGAGGCGCGCGGATTAGTCTCGTTGCTCGTCGCTATCCAATCGAATGCGAGCGATTACTCGTGAGAAAGACTGGACGAATTACGGAAACTGCTACATCCATGGCCATTCCGATCATATTTGCCATGGCGAACCACGCGAAAGACGCGATTAAGCGATCTACGACTACGGCCTCTCCTTCACTCCCACGAGAAACCATAAATCCTTCGGTAGAATGTGCTTTAAGCGCGGACGCGCTACTATAATTCACATGGCGTCTTTTAACGTTGATTCTCGCTCCCCGCGTTACTCGTCCTTGACAAATTGCTCGCAGCTCGAACGAAGAACCAGGGGCGATCGGTTTCACCCGCTATTTCCAGAAATGCGATTAGGAACAAAGTACGGGTTTTTCACTCGACTGTGGGTGTTGACTTTTGAGATGGTCCTTCCAGGATACTGTGGCGCCAGTTCAGCGAAATTGTCGTTCGAGATTTGGGCGTGACGGAGAACAAGTCACAAATCCTCGCCTGATTAACTAGAACCGGAAACACGGAGTGGCCTCTAAGCTCTTAAAATAGGATTACCATTGTATTTCGGACAAGACGATCCTAAGCGGATTTCCGATTAGGTGCGGAGAACATTTCTAATTAAGCAGCTCTAGGGTGGTTTCTGGAGGAGGCACCCCTTTGTCCCTCTGCCGTTCCCTATTAGCGAGTTTTAATAGAAAATCGTCTCTATTCTGGTTATCGTCCCGGCCTCTGGTCTCTGATCACTGGACCCTCGGTCTAGAACTTGATTTTTCGTCAAAACATCCGACTATCGGAATCCTTCCCGAGTTTATCAATGGAGATTACGAAAACCGGTCCAAGACGGCAACCTACGTGGGATCGAAATTATTTCAAAAGACGTAGCACGTAAAAGAAATCTACGCAGATGTCGGAATTGCCCAAAATGAATGACCTATTTCAATCCTAGAATCCCATCCCCTCTGCGCGTATAAAGGTAAAAAGAAAACAATCTTTTTCGTGTTTTAAGCATTTAGTGCCTACTTCCACAACCGGTTTTGCCTCGCGTTAGAATCTCCAATGGTATCCGATCGATTTCGAAGAGTTCGGATTCCAGTTCTAGGTGAAATTTCATCAAAACTGTGAGCATCGAGACCCGAGGTAACGCGTGGTAGTATTCGTTGCGTAATCTTCTGAATGAATTTCTCGACGAGATTAAATTGTGAAGAATCGATTGGACGAAATTCCTTGACGAGAGACTCTCGGGAGAAAAAGTTGGTCTTGTTCGACGACGAGACCTCCTCGACTCTCAAGCCTTTGAGATCGTGAGAGTACCGCGTGGCGGTGTCGGGGCTAGGCATTAAATCGAAATCGAGTGATGATAATATCGAGCCGAAAATGTCAGTGGAGAGCAAAGCACCGAGAATAATCGCAAAAAAATCCAAGTTAGTCGTTCGATTGAAAGTACCGGGGGGGGGGGGGGGGGTATAGGGACATCGTCGACAAGAGCGGGACTATAAACTGGCTTCGAAGGGGATGAAGATTCGGATCGTCCTCGCAGAAATTACCGGCCCCCTGCGCGCCCGTCCGCCTAGGGATCGGATCGAGCACGTACACACATGCAGACATGCACATACGATCACACGTACAGTCGCGTACACGCAAGCTCACTGGACCTGCAGTAAATACACGTTGGGAGCGGTGTTCGATATATATTTGATAAGATGGTACACGGCCGGTCGAGCGCTGACAAATCGTCGGGAGATCGGCAAACCGATACCTCCAGCCCCGACAACGCGCTGAACACGGGTTAGGTTAGAGCATCCTGCCTAACTTGACGTGTCGCTGCCTCGCGACTCCAAATCTACCAGAAATCCCCTTTGTACTCGTCAACGTTTGTCCAATAGTCGAGTATAAATCGATTTGCTAATCGACCCCCGGCACCCCGTGGCGTCAACCGTGAGATTTTCAACAATTTTCTTAGGTATTTGTTAAAATCCAAGCGAGTCGTGTTAACGATACCGCAAACTAGCGGCAATGATTCAAACCGGCAGAAAGACCGTAATAAACTCGAGGGATCTCACCCCTCCCACGATTTGAGATTTTATCACGCATTACGTTCTCGGGATCATACTCGATAGGTCAGGATAAGAAGGCCGGATGATCTTCTCTCCGGAGCTGCGTGCCAAAGAGCCTCACACCTACGCCAGGCCATCGAGGGTAACAATCCCTCCCCTTCCCTTCCCTTCCCTTCCCCTTACAGATCAGCGTGGGGTTACTCACATAAGATATTCTATTTGAGAGTGTACTCGAAAGCGTGCAAGAGAGGCGCGCGGTAATTAAAATATCGTTCGAGAGCAGCTTCTATTCATTGATTAATTGATTCGATTAATCCGATAGTAGCGAATCGAGCGCCAAATATACGGTTAGTTTTGTATCATCCGCTGCAGCTGGAGGAAGTTGCACGCGTGTCACGAGTTTCTTCTCATTTTGCGAGACTGCTAATATTCGACGAGCCATTACTGCTATGTGCTACAGTGCAGTATCCGATTCGCACACTCGGACCATTAACTAGCCGACTATTGCGCGAGCACGTACTGCTCGCAAAAAGCAATTCTTAATAAACAATAAGAGATTTCACGACGGCGAAACAGTTATATCTCATTACGGTTCTTGCGCTGGTTGGCTCGTGGGCATTCTTCGACGTCTAGGTTGGGTTAGGACGATATCGTCGGGCCAGAGGGAATTCCAAGCTATCCGCGCTGCGGAGGCGGGGAAAAAGGGACTCTCCAAACAGCCATCGATGAAATGGGTCACCGCGATTGAAAGCGGTCGAGGCGGCCTACGATAATTAACGGCTGTGTCCGTTTTACTCGATAATCGCTACCTTCGAGTGGCGACTACCCGTGTCGTCGTCGTCCACCTCCTCCTCCTCCTCCTCATTACATCTGATTACGTCGCATTTCTTTGCTAACTCGTTCTTTTCCTTCGTAATATCTCCAATACCGCTCAGCCATGGATCCGATGTCTAAAAGTGAACTATTCACTCTTTGCACCATTTACCGCTTCTCCTGCTTCATTTTATATATATTAAATCAATTTTAAAGTTGAATTTAAAAAAATGAAATAATAATCCAATCCCGTTAGCCTGGAGAATGTTAGATTTTGGAATTCGCGGAGACCCTCTGACTTCGGAAGTCCCGAGGTCGAGCAGACCCTACTTAGCAGCAGTCGAGTTGAAATTAGGGCTTCGATTGGATTATCAGGGACGGTGGGAGCGACTCCAAGTTCTTGTTTTCCTTTTTTTGACTGAACGAAAATATAGTTTGGAGCTAGAGCGCACCTGATCGCTCGCTATCACTCGGATCACTCAGCATCACTGAAAGAGACGGCTGCGTGGGTTTTAATGTGCCGTCCTGTCAGGTAGACACAAAACGAGCTACGCAGGTTAGAGTGTTTAACGACGACGTATTACTAACTCAAATGTCAATTGGAGAACCGCGAGAAGAGTGAAGTTTCGCGATCCTCCGTCCCGGTGAGACGACAATCGACATGACAACTGCGGGAACAAGGATGACCTAATCGCTGACTTTCCAGTCGACGATCTGAAATTCTTCGGCGACGATCGCTCGATCGATGATCGATCGATCCCCCTCGACAGCTACATGGAATGCAGCTGGTGCTTTCGTGACTCGCGAATGAATCGGGTCACTCCTCCTTCCTGGAGGAAACAAAACGGTCTCGATCGGTGTTACGCAGTGGCGGTGGCGGTGGCGGTGGCGACGACGAACCATTAGAATGGAGAGTTTATACGTTACGAGGTGTCCGATCGCCGGGAAGATGTCGCGGCTCACGGGAATCAAGCTCCCAGATCGCAGAGAAAATTGTGTGGGGTCCTCGAGAGCACTCGAATGGACTTCGATCTCATCTGCTCCAGCCAAGTATCGCATTACCCTTAAAGTGTCTTTATCCAGTCAAATAAAGTTGGCTGTCAGGCGTCGGATTAGCTTACTTATGAGGCACGAGCGAGTCCCAGCAGCGTCTCTTGGGCCCCTAGTGTGGTCCACATAAGAAAGCATAAAAGTCTTGCAGATACCATCGGCCGGCATTCCAGTTTCTTCTTTATCGCTTCAGTCCTATGACCCCCGTGTGAAAGCTCCGCCGCGCCCGTCCAAGTATTTTAATTATTTTCCCTCCTGGCGCCAATATAAGATAAATTCGTCGCCTCGACTCCTAAGTGGAGATGCGCGATACGCGATGCCCGTTGATACTCGAGAAAACAGAGCAGTCGGAGAATATCGAGCCCACGGTTCAGAGCCTAATTGAAAAAGCTCGAAGATCGGCTGGTGCTTAAGTTCTGACGCCCATTGGCTTCTGGAAGTGGTCGAGTGGGGTGGGACGAGGGAAAAGATCGCGATAAAAACGAGTGCTTTTGTAATAGCACGTAACTCGCGAGAAGATTCGACCAAGGGCATTCACTACTGCGCAACCTTGAGGACCTATCGATCAAGCGATTCCGTAGGTGGCTACTTCGTGACATTTACGAGCATGCCAAAATTTATTCGACGAGCGATTTTATCGTTCTCCTCGGTTTTTACGTGTCTCCGATAAATTATACCTTCATACGCATACGCCTACTACTGTCGCGCTCAAGGAGCCACTCGAAACACTGCGCACAATTCAAATGGGCCATAAGAGCAGCGATTATAGACCATTCGAAAACAATTTATCGCGCATTCTCTCCGCGTTGAATTTTTCCTTACGGTAATTGCGCTACTTCTCACCGGTAATGCTACAACGCTGCTCCAAAAATACCCCCGAGTACCGTAAAACCGTAAAAGGCCCCGTGGCGGCCAGCTCGCGAAACTCAAGTTCTCGCCTCGAGATTCCTTCGTTCTGCCTCATCTCATCTGGACTCGCTTCGTCGCTTTTTCCGAAATCCGAGAGAGAAAGAGAGAGAGAGAGAGAGAGAAAGCCGCACCCTTAGCGCTTTGGCGAGATGAGCTTTCGGGGTGTGGAAGGGGCGAGTGCGGTTGCGAATCGTAGAGGCGAGCAATAATTGATACTCGGCGGGAACGCAACCGGCAACGCAGCCACTCGTCGCTCGTGATTAATAAGTCATTCATTAATATAAATGAATCCTCCCGGCACGAATGATTTCATGATGAATCGACTGCATTTACCGGTACGCGAACGCCTGGCGGGTGTGAACGTTGCGTCAATCGTAGACAGCTTCGTACCGCTTAAGCGCTAAGGCTCGCACATTTGCACGTGTAACCATGCACACGAACCTACTTCCGATTTTCACAGTAACGATCCCCGCCGTGATGGAACCTCCAGTCCTACAAATCACGCGCGAGCTTACTTCCGGCGCTAGGAACTCGCTTATCGAGCCGAATCTTTGACTTTAAAAGAATTAACGGTGACTACCCCGAACCTACCCCTCGTATCATCATTCGTCTACCCTGGACCAATTCCCACGCGTCTGTCCGAGCTTCTCTCCTAGAATGCACTGGATCGTCGTAACTTCAAAAATGGGCATTTTCGAAATTCCGCTAAAAGAGGGGGCGTCCGTTTATTCGGCCGAGAGAAGTGTAAACTAGCCCAAGAAGGAGAGGAACGGTATAGGAGAAAGGTTCAAAGAAAGAAAGAGGGGCGAGGTGAGAGGAGAAAGAGAGAGAGAGAGAGAGAGAGAGAGAGAGAGAGAGGCTGAAAACTCGTAGGCAACAGGCTGTATTATGCGCAACCCTGTGAATGCACCTGTCAGTGATCATCATTCAACAGCTTCATTGACCCTAGGATCAATTGGGATGCAGTGATTCTCACACTCGCCTCTTGTTGGCTGAACCGGCGGAAATCAACTATCGGTTCAGCCAGGACCTTTGTGCAAAATGACAACCACTGTTCCGCGGGGCGGGGGTTAATGAGACACGCTGATTGGCTCCGTAGATTCATCGGAACGCTGACGTTGATCAATTTTTATCCAGTCTTATTTGCATACAACTGCTCGTGGATGCCAGTGGCGTAAACGCCGTTCTCCGCGAGCATGTCTGACCGCGATAAAGAATTACTACTGGGATACTCGGGCGCGAACTCTACCGTGGCCGTTTTCCAATCACGCTTCATCATCCCACAACTTTAACAACTTTAATTACCGCCCAGCAGTAGCGGGAACGTTCCTCTCGGTTTGTCGGGCGTACAAATCCGTTTCTCTTGCTCTTTCTCCCCTTTTTTTTTCGCCGACAACTGTGCAGCCGCTGGGAGGAATTTGAGCGAGCAGATCGTTCCGCGAGAAGAGCAAGGCTGGCGAGTTTTGCTGGCGACCTCGATCAATCTCAGCCGGATGAAAGTTTTTGGGGATTCCTGAAAAAAATGGACCTACGCCAATGAGCGAGCAACGCTCGTAAGTTTCTTGACAAGTGTACCAGCGAGGCGTCTTTACCTAGGCTCTTTCTCATTGGCGATTCGCGTTTGCCATTCGTTCATAATATACGACACGGCTAGACTCAAGGTAACTCGCGGCAATCAAAAGAAAAATTTCGCACTCTCGAAGCGAGAGTCAGCCATGACGAATGATCGATGGTTCGCGGTCGTCGTCGCCGTCGTTAAGTTGAACTTTGAGAACTTGTTGATTAGCAGGATCATCGCGTCATCGTCGATGGTCCTGGCCGCGAAACATTCTCAAAAATATTCAATCGACGATTTTTTCCCCGCGGAAGAATTTTTTTGCGCGTAAGAACAAGAGATAATTAGCAGCTGGAGGGTCGTTTTCTATTTTTCTATCGAAATCGATTGCAGTCGATTATCGGGCGACTCGTAATGGCAAATTGCGCGAGCGAAACGAATGAAAAGAGAGAAGCGCATCAGGTGCGGAAGAAGTCATCCGCAGTTGCGCGCGGCCATAAAGCTCGGAGCGTATTATAAAGGCAGCCAAGTACTATAAACCTGTAGCACTCCCGCGCGCGTGGAATTGTAAAATTGTCAGGCGTTCGCGCATGACGGAGGCTAGAAACTCGTCGGGCGACGCCGTAAAGATAAGGCGCGTTTACGGCAATGAAATATCGTCGTCGATGGCTTCCCTACCCCCTCGCATCTTCCTGACCCGCGCAATTAAACGCGAGCCTTACATCCAAGTGGCATCGTCATTGTCTAATCCTCGAGATGCTCGCCTGTTCCCCGCCACCCCGACTTCCGGTCCTCGTGTCCAGTGTCGCCGTTTCATATCCGCGCGGGGTGAAAACGCCCCGATTCTCACGAGCGTCGCGACGAGCCTTCTCGCCGGATTCCCACGGAGGGTCGACGAACCCCCACACTCGATTGCTGTTACACGAATATTAGACTTTTGCGCGGTACTAGCTGTCTCGCCAATTAATAAGGACCGACCCATTCCAGGGAATGTCGTCTCGTCCGCAACCTCGTTAAGAAACCGCTCCTGAATTCAGTTCGACCAGGTTTCCCGTAATCCGAGAAGTTCCCACACAGGGAATCCAGGGATTCCGCAGTTGAGGGTTGTGTCGCGTTGGAAACGCGATACGCCGATAAAACGAAATGCCTGCCGGTTGCAATGGTCAAACCAGGCGCGGTGCGACGCGACGCGACGAGACGCGACCGGATCGGCACCGGCGACGTGCGAGGGAGTCGAAAATAAAGTAAAATAAAATAATCGATCAGGCAACTCGTAAAGTTCCCCAGGACACAAATGAGTCGTTAAAAGAGCGGCGTGGACTCCCGCTGGGATCGCGCGACCCGTCCTCGCCCGTTACGACACTCGCGGCAATTTTGTCAAATTAGAAAATGGATAGATTTTGGCCTTTCCTCTCGGGTTCGACGGGTCCTACCCGCTAAATAAGCTAAATCACCAGATGTGCCTCAAAAGGGCCAGGAGGGAGGAGGGGAGGACGCTCGAAATATCGGCCGCAGCATCTTTTTCGCGTAATGACCAGGTAGAAGGAACCAGGGGAGGAGGGACTTCCTTTTATTTCGAGCCTTGTGCGCTAGCTGTTCCTTTGTCCCTCGGGCTTTGTCTACCCGCGTGATCTCGATCCTTAAGAATCTCCTCGGTCCCGTCGATCGAAAGCGCATCGTCGCCGAGAAAATCCGCCACTTTACTCATGTAGAGGATAATTACAGTGGAAGCTCCTCCATTGTTCCCTCCTTCCCGCCACTTCATTTTTCTCGTTAGAGACAAGTAATTGCGCATTTCTCAAGGTGACGTTTATCGTTTCATTCCAAGTTCTTTTCAAAGGAGCTTGTCCATTTGTCGTTATCGCCGCACAGAACCGGGGGTGGGGTGAAAAATAAAAGGAGTTCGCGGAAAATGACGAAGACGAAGACGAAGACGAAGACGACAACGACGACGGTGGCCGCGTACGTGAACGCATCGCGCTCGGCCATTAGGAGGGTATTTCACGGCACGTCACGTTTTATGCCGGCCACGTGACTCCACGTGACACTGCCAAGTTGAGCCGGTGCGGGGTTGAAGGTCACGCGCGATTCGCATCCGCCGCCATCGCCGATCGATTTCAGTCCGAGTCCACCGAGACTCGGCTTTCAGCCATTTTTCTCACGTGCCTTTTGTCCGACTGGCAATTGCTTTTCCGCTTGCGATTTGCCGAGTGTTAATCAATACGGCTAACGTTTTATTTGTATGGGGAACGCGACCTCCGAGATTCCCATGTTAATTTCATGCCGGACGACCACGTTTCCCCGTCCACCGGGTACTCCACGAGGCTAGTGATACGAGGCTCTCTCGACTAATACGAACCGGCGAGATTCGATTGCGAGAGTCCTCCCCTTGCCTCCCCAACCTCCGTGTCTCCAACGGGAGATGTTTTCGCCTCGACGAAAAACGCGCGCAACCTCGTCCATTACCGTGCAAATGCAATTATCATCGTTCGCCTTCAATATGGCTGCCAGTCCCGCCGCAAGAAGACCAATATATCTATCCGTCCCTCCACCGACGCTAAAAACGGTCGGTTTCAATTAGCCGGGACGACCTAAAAATCTTCGCGAGGCTTGAAAATCCTCGGAATTCTCGCGCGGAATTTCCTCCCCCGAGAAACACAACGAGGCAACGCGGCGTTTGGAGGAAAAGCCGGAGACGCGGTCTCGGTAAAAAGACGGGGAAAAAGGGAGGCAAGAAAGGGCCGTTGCGCGAATGGACGGAGATCGGATCGATAGTGGTGGAAGCCCGTTCCCTGTTCGTTCCCGCTGCAGGTGAAACTCCTTTTGAGGATGCTCGGGCGCTTAATGGTCGCGCAAGGATGCGCGATCCTGCGGGCGCCCGGCAATTGCATTATTAATAGAGATATTACTCCCCTCGGCTGAGCATTACGACATCGCGGCGCAAGGGCTCGGCAGAGGAGGCATTAAGGAACCTTCGAAGGAACGGGAGACGCGAGGAACATGGAGAAGAAAGGGGGAAGCGGCGGCGGCAGCAGCAGCCAAGACGAAGATGAGGAAGACGCGCCGCGCCGCGCCAACCGAACGACGTGGCCCTCTCAGATTGGTCTGGCAGATTGATCGCACCAATCTGTTTCTGCCGGACCACACATGGTGCCCGGGGAAATTTTCAAGGTTTCGGGGCTAATCCGAGCCGCCCCCGCCACCCTTTCCCTTCGTCGAGCTTCGGTCGGAGTTTCGCCGAAAATGAGTGGACGTGACCAGAAATCGGCACTCGGCTTCCCTCGGCTCTCTCCGCCTGGATTCGAATCGCGGCGGGACTTTTTGCCTCGGCGAAACGATGGATTAGAAGTTAATCGCGTGATTGATAAATTTCATTGAAATAAATTGGTCGTTTACGGCGGTGCCCGGCGGCGGTCAGTTACCGATCATTCGTGTACTCCTTTATGCACAATAAACGCGCTTATCCGTGTAAAAAGTTGCATCGCATTTATGCGCGAGAGGCGCGCATTAGTCGCCGAGAATCGAAGGCAATTGCGTCGTTATTGTAAAATAAGACGAACGTGAAATCAATTTTAATTTATTATCGCCGACTCGGTCTTATAATAGCAGACGCGCGGATACACGACACCTGCTCGGCAGAATTTATAGCTCGGAGCGCTTGGAATAAATCTAACGAACGAGAGGAGGAATCGACGTGGTCGTTTTCACCGGTCGCACCCCCGTAACCCTGTCGATCCCCGGCCAATCGAATGTGCGCGCGAGATAATTAAGCACGCGACCCATCCATCCAGCGAGAGAAACCGTAAGGTATCGGCGACGCGGGGGATGGAGGATAGGGAAGAATCGGCAAAGAAATGGATAAAGGATGAAGGGGACGAGACGGAGGAAAAATTGTGAAAATTGTACGCGAGGGAAAGAGGCGAGGAAGAGTCGGAGGGGAAAAGAGGATGGAAGAGGAGAAGAGAGGAGAGGCGAGAAGAGGCGAAGAGATAAACTAGGCGCGGTGGGAGTGCGTCCGGATGGCCTCCATTCTCGTCACTGGCTGCCGAGAGGACTGCACCGACCAATCGGCATACGATAGAACCGGCCTCACCTCCTCTGTCCCCGACTCGAGGATCCCGCATACTTTTAAAAATCGCGCCTCACCTGCCTCGGGGTCGGAGGTCAGCCGGAGGCCCAGCTCGCGCTGACTGTGTACACTCGCGCCGCGCCAAGGCCTACGCGCACACATCCCGCACTCCCAGCACGATCCTCGCCAGGAGAAGAGCGAGCGGAGATGTCTGCGTCCCTGCATCCCCTCCGCGCGCTGTACCCTCGTCGCTACCTCTCGTCCGATCCCCCCGATGAGAGACAGGTGCGCGGGTACACGCGCGCCTTCCTCGTCGGATCGATGCTTTTTCGCTTTTTTCACTCGCCGCATTCCGCGATCCCTCAATTACCGAAATTCCTCACCGCCCTCGGAATCCAGGAGGGAAGAAGCGTCCGCGGCGGTGGCTCCTTCCAGTTAGTCACGCCCGCGTATTTATAAGAGTGACTGGATCTCCAAGTTTTCCGGTGACGGTGACGGTGACGGTGACGGTGACGTTCCGCGCGAGGAAAATTTATTCCACCGTTGATTGAGATATACTTGGCACTCTCGTCGAGCATCCTCTGGAGGAGGCGAGACGGGGTGAGCTGCGCCATGCGACGCGACGCGATGCGACGCGAAGCGAAGCGAAACGACACGAGCGGATAGCTCTCGCTCTCATCTCGGGACACTCGAGCGAGCAATCAAGGATTAAGGACGGAGCGATTATCGCGCAATTGCGCGAGCTCGTAAAACAAAAACGCCGGACTTTAATGAGACTCGAGCCCGCGGCTCCTCGGCGGAATTGAATCTCATTTAGCACTTGGATAAATAATAGGCGAAATCGGTAATGATCGGCCGCCAGGCGGAAAGAGGCGTAAAGAGGAGGAAAGGGGAAACGAGCACCGCCCCCGCGCCGCGACTTTGGAGAGGGGGCACAGAGCGGACACCGTGGCGCGTTGATTTCCTGAATTATTCGTTCCGTGGGGAGAGCGTAATGGCGGATGGAAATTTTCCGTGTCTCGGTTCAGGCGATGACCCGCGGCTTTCGTCTCGGAGGGTTCCGCGAGGATGCCCCCACCGGGGCATTTCGCCATTGCTTTCCTCGCGGCACGCAGAAAGCAGAAAATAGAAAACAGAAAAGAGACGAGACGCGTATCGAGAGGTTACAACAGCGCGACGCCAGCGTCTCGCTTAAATGTCAGCTCGGCAGCGTCTCTTGCTCCATCGGCAATGCGAGCACCGCTGCACCCGCTGCACCCGCTGCTGACTCTTGGTCAATCGCCCTCTGGCGTATTACCTTGTCAGCTGGTATACCGCGCGATCAAATTGTAATGGAGATTGCGCTCCAAATTGGGGGGCCCCCCACGTGTAAATAGAGTATTACGCGTATTAGCACGAAATTGCCCGGATGATAAATTCACTCCGACTCTACCCCGCCCCCCTTTCAACTTCTCTCTCCTGTTGCGTTACTTCATCCCCTTTATCCTAGCGCTGCTGAACTGGAAAAGTCCAGCCTTCGGAAAGAGCTGAAAGGGTTAACTACGCTCTCATACCCTTTTCCGGGTACCTTCGGATAGCCATAATTCAGACTCAACTTTCCAGCTAGCACAGGACTTCCCTTGAAAACTGTAAGAATCCAAAGTGTTTTGAAAATATTCGTTCCTATGGAAAAATGGCCGATGAGTCGGATGGTTTGTTGCCGGGAGTGGAGGAGGAGATTTTATAGTGGAGGGAGAAACAGAGAGGTCCTCTGTGCTCGGGGACCTCGAGGGGGTTGCAGGTCGTTAGCTTCCCACCCGCGGTGATCCTTCGGTGACAGAGAATTCGTGTTTTCTCCTTTTTATCGTTCCTTTTGCATTTTCAATGGTTTCGGTGAATGCGCGCCAAGCCGACCCCCCGCGGTCGCCTAGACTTCTTCGTTGGTTACCTCTTCCACCAGGAGGAGGATTAATAGAAAATACGTGCTTTTAACTGGCGTCGCATTTAAGAAAATCCCAAGGGAGAAATTGCTCGACGAAAGTGCCTTCGAAAGTATCGAATATTTCAGGAGCCGAACAACACGCGCCAACTTCGCAGTTGGCCAACGGAGCAACAAACTCGCACTGACGTTCGCGATTCTCCCGCAAACCAGCAACTTTTCGATCCCCGCGATACTGTTAGGAGAGCCCTCGCTGCAGAAGAAACGCATTCGTCGCGTTGCATCAGGGTCCGCATGATAAATCAGCAGATTAGTCGAATATATGTATGTGGATGGGAGAAACACGCTATTGGCCTCTTCGCCTGATACTTTTCATCGGTAAATAGAAACGTGAGAAAGAGGGAACACGCGGCAGCGGCAGCGGTGTGGGCACCTCAGATTCCGCGTGGATTTTCATCTCGTAGGAAATATTGGCATAGTCAGTCGTAGATTGGTCCTGCCGGGAGAAAGGAACTTTCATCGGTCTTCGATGTCGAGAAGGAGACGATACTTTTCTATTGCCAAATGCTGGAAACTCGACTAATTGCCAGCCGCTAAACGGAGCGAATCCGTCAAGAGCAAAAGAAGACACGACGATTGGATGAAAGAGGTGGAAAGGGGAAAAGGGGGAGCGAGTAAGGGAGAGAAGGTTAACACCTTCTGATAAAATTCCCAAGATATCGGCAGTCAATCAGAGTCGACTGTTTATGACTGCAGCACCTTTTTCTCCTTGTTCCTAGTTCCTTGTCGCGCGCGATGAAAATCCTATTATTCGTGAAATACGGCCCGCGCCTTCCGAGGGTCCCGCTTTCGTGCGTCAATAGTTGACAATGCGGCAATGAATTACAAATAAGTAGCGACGCTCGTTTCACTCACGGGACAAGCGCGCGCGTAAGGAACCTCTTGCTAAAGTAGCGTGCTTCTTTCGCGTTCCACGCGAACAATCGTCGCGAGCGTCTCTTTTTCCTTTCTAATTACGCCACCGTAGGCGTATGAGAGCCACTACTGCTACTTCTGCTTCTGCTATTGCTGCTGCTGCTGCTGCTGCTGCTGTTAAATACACGCGAGACCCTCGGGGAATTTTGCGCAGCGAAAAAAAAGGCACCAAGTCAGAACTCCTCCACTACGATGGATCTTTCAGCCGCCACTTAATGATCGGTCTTATGAGACACTTGAAAAAAAAAGCTCGGCGTTCCGATAGTAACGAAATAATCTGATCGAATGATTGATGGTTTTGTTCATTACGGCGCGTTAAGAAATTGTCGGAGAAATTGTCGGTGGGTCGACCGGCCGGCCGGCCAACCGGCTAGACGTCTCGCGTCTCTGCTAAATATAATCATTTTCATTTAGTTTGTGGTCTAAAAGTACGTTGTGGCCCGAGAGTCCGTGGTCCGTTCGTCGGCGCACCAGGAGTAAACCTCAGGGTGGGGATTTAATTCCACGACGGGTGGAAGGGGAGTATAAGGGGGTGGGAGAGGCGAAGATGGAGGGTCGATTCTACTTCAAATACGAGCCACGCCCATCCACCTCTGGCCTTTTTGTTTCTCGCGCGAGGTACCGCGACCCCTGACCCCACGGTGTAACCCGTACTCTAAGCATTCGCGCACGCACGCACGCCTCGCGCTCACGCGCGCACACGGACGTTCTCCTGGAAACGAGAAGAGCCGTAATTGGAGAATAGCGGATTTCAGAGTATATTATACGCAGCTGGAGGAGGGCTTCGATTTTTTTGTCATCGCAAATGAGTTACGCGGGAATCTCATGGGCCGTTAACGTCGGCATTACCAAGTGCTACGAAGAAAAATGCGGAGAAAAATTATTATTGCCTCATCACGCGGAGGAGAGTTTTCCCCGTCGTGGTCGTCCCATCGTCCATCGTCCATCGCGCTCCGATAAGAAAACCGAGACGCGCACCAAGAGGTAAACTCGCTCGCTCGCTCGCTCGCTCGCTCGGCGAGCGTATTTGCAAACCGGCGCCGTTTACGCTCGGGCTCTGCTTTTCCAAGCGCGCTCCTTAACCTTTCCCTTCGAGTGACTCTGTGTGCTCGACAATGGATTCTCGCAGCGGCAACGGACACCGCGGCGATCGTTTCGTTTCGTTTATATTCAACGAAGCAGGAACGAAAAACCATATAAAGCAACGTTTCACAGTCCTTTCACATTGCGCAATGCCAGGAGGAGTAGGTCGCGCAAAAACGAATGCGAGTGCGGCGATACGCCGCTGCGACCTTTTGATAAAAGTTTTGCGCGCGCGTGCACGCGCGTGTACCGGGAGGATACAACTGCCGAGGATGGCTAATTTCAATAACAGTTTCTTTGCCTAAGAATGATTTATAATCGGCGAGATGGCTTTTTACGAGCGAACTCGCGATAAACGTCGCTCGCTCGGAGAAATCCGCTAAAACGGAATCGCTGCGCGACCCCGAGGGTGACAGGAGGGGTCGGAGGGAGGTGGGTCAAGAGAGGCGGAGGTTCGCTCGCTCAATCGAGAAGATGCGAAAGGACACGCGAGAGTTGGACGAATTACGCGGTGAAGTACTTTAGCGGGCGGACGGTAATGCCGTTCCGGGCCAACTTGACAGTTTACGAGGGGGCACCGAGCGTGGATCAAAGTCCCGGCAGTGACACCGACGGAAGGAAGGTCGTGGACTGTCGGAGGGATGGGATGGAACTTCGCGGAAGCACTCGCTGGAAGAAAGACAAATCGAAGCGAAGTAAGAAACGTTGGCTACGTTTATTACGGGTAAATCGCCGAGCCCTCGGAAGTACGGTCGTTAATCTCGGTGAGTCCGACGTGAACTTGGATGGGGCCACGCCATCCTCACCAGGCACTCCTCTCCCCGTCAGCCGAAGCTGCCTCTCTCCCAGGCAGTCTGTGTCGGCGAAAATTAGCTTATTAAAATAACAATTATGAGGTTTTGCCCGGCCATTGTCCGTCGTGTCAGGGGTTAAACGTCAGTCGCTGTAACTTAAAGTTTGGAGGCAAGGACCGTCGGGAGCGACGTCGTCGACTACTCCGACAAATAGCGAGCACGTGTTCGATTATCGGAGAAGCGCGTGCCCCGCGCGAAAAGCAACATCGTCCTTCGCGCGCTGCTCGATCCTTGTTTGCTCCTGGTTTGCCTGGTAAGGACGGCGACAACGGGCCTATTGTGGGGTCGTCGGCGACTCGCTAAAGAGGAAGGAAGCGAAGGAGCAGAAACGGATGCAGGAAGCTGATCTCGCATGGTGCGTGGGTCTTCGATGAGAAGTGGAGAGTTGGGAGGAGGGGGGGGGGAAGTTTGGGCGTTAAGGAGCGCTTTTGTCGAGACGCTCTTTAAAGCAGGTCGAGAGGTGTTAAGGGGCGCTAAGGAGGGCGTGTCGCCGCCCATTAAAAAACTCCTGAATGCCTCGGCCACTCTAAGTGGCGACACCGGCATTCACGCGTAACCCTCGCTAATTTTCCGCCATAAAGCCACCGCTCGGATCGGAATAAATAAAGGGGGGCCCCTGACAGTGGGCGCCGTTTATACAGCGACTCGAGGTGCAAAGTGGGGTTTGCCATTCCGACGCGCCGCCGTCAATGCAAATTTGCGCGCGCGGTCCTTCCTCCCTGTATAAACGATAATTCATTTCGCGCCCGCTAACGGCCGACCGCTCCATTCCATCCGGTAGCTACTACCTACCGGATACCATTTCACCATTTCAAATGTACTCGACGGATTAACAGTCCTCCTTCTCTCTCTTTCTCGCCCTCTCGCTCTCTCGCTCTCCGACACTCTCCACTTCTTTCCGAAAAGAAGCAGCTGTGAGACGATTCATGCGCATCAAACGGTAACTCGATCAATTTTCCGTCGACGGATGGATCTAAAAAAAATTCACTTGCCACAGATATTTCCGCGCGGTTCCCTCGTGTCCTTCGTCCAGCTTGCTTTTTAATAGGTCGTTCCTTTGGGAAAGTGGCGCTCGCGGGATAACTCGGACTTTAACTGGAGATTCACGATCCTCCGGGAATAAAAGTGCGCACCGGCGCGTCATTCGCATTTAAATCGCGTCGCGTTACCGAATGCGAATACACGATGTGAGCGCGGCGGGGAACAACTGGCTGAGAGTCCAGAGCGAAACCTCGGATTCTTTCCTGAGGGACGTTTAAGTATCGTAAAGAACCCGTAAAGAGCACTGGCGGCCCTCTCTCGCAGTTCTCGCCGCGACTTTCCATATGCCGATCCATAAACCCATCGCAATCGCAGAATGAACAGCGATCTGATCCTCGGCCATGTTGCCACGTCTCCTTCGTGATTCAAACGCACCTCGGTATAAAATCTGCAACAGTTTCCAAGAGAGCGCGAGAGGTCCGTTTCTCTGCGTCGCTTTCTGTACTGTGTCCACTGTTTTTTCGCTCTTTTACTCTTTCGCTTTTGCGCTTTAGCGAAACTTTGGAAAAACGCGCGCTCTCTCTCTCTCTCTCTCTCTCTCTCTCTCTCTCTCTCCGGGGGCAAAGGGTTAGCGGACTCTCCGTTCACTCTCAGTTCAGAGATGATCGTCGTAAAGTAAATTACCGACGCACCGAGTACCGCCGTGGGAGTAAATTACGAGAATAAATAAAGCGCGAGCGGCGGCGGTGGCGGTGGTGGCGGCAGCGGCCATTTTTAACCTCTTTAAGCCTAGACTATGCGAGTGTGGGTGCACCGCGAGGTCTCGAGGAAAAATGGCGGATTTGAGCAGGCATATCTATCCTCGGCGATAAGAACAGTCATGGGAGGCGTCGAGAGATTTAGCTCCGGTCGATTTAAGGTTTGCCGAGGAGGAGCGGGGAGGACGATTCCGCTAGTCATCTAATCCTACAATCAAGGAGCCGCGACTAATCCGCACCCGATACAGCACAGAGGCTCCTTTTTATTCCGCCAGCGTGAAAAAATCTGCTTGAATTGACGAGATCTCTCAATGTTTCCGCCCGCTTACTAATAAGGACCGACAAGTTTCTCTCCGGACATCGCGATGTGAGAGAAATCGAGATGACTAGGCAGAAAGTAAAAAAGAAAATGTCGATAATGCACATAACTAACAATAAGATAAACCGTTGAGTTCGCGCCGTGGACGTGATTCGGTGAAGCCGGTTCCATTGAATCTCCAGGCCGTACAGGGAGAGTGACTGCTGTTGGACAGACCATTCCTTTACAACGACGAAAGGATATTTATGCTAATTATTTTTTCACGAGAGCCGATTCAATATCAAGAGTCGAGTTTACTCTGGAAATGTCGCTGGGAAAGGAAGCTCTCTCTCCCCCCTTCCTCCCTCTCTTTCTTCGGGGAAAGAAACTCGAGTATATTGGAACGGAGTTAGAGGAGGTAAAAGAGGAGGAGGAGGAGGAAGGAGGACGAGAGATAGCGACGGTGGTAGGGGTGGGGAAAGGACGGGAGAGGTTGGAGTCGTCGAGGAAGGTGTCGGCAAACAGGGCCGTTCGACGAGTGGTTCGACTCCGGTGGTCCTGCACGGTAATGCCTTAGTTTCCATGCAAACTGGCCGTACGCCTCCATACCTTACGCATAACCGGATATTAAGATGGGAAGTGGCCGATGGGACTGCGGCTCTTGGCGTCCCCTTTTGCCGGCTCTTCGGCGCTCTCGATCTTCGAATCGGCAGAGTCCGCGCGTCAAAGCCGACCCGACCCAACCCTCTCGACCGCTCCGAAAAGCTATTTTTCCGAGATTACACCGAGAAATGCGTTCGTCTCGCGGACAATGAAAAACGTCAAACGTGCCGGCTCCCGCAATCTTCCGGATGATTACAGACCGCGAAGTACAGAGAGAGAGAGAGGGAGATCCAGGGCACTCCTGTCGAAATGATTTAAATGGAAAACCGAGAAACGAGGTAGTCGCGTTCGACCAGAAGAGGCTCGAGCGGAGGAGAGGGTGGGCGAGGACGCGCGGAGGATTAGATTGAATCGACGGCGGCCGTCGATATCAATTTGCCTCGGCTAGCAAGGTACTAATTTTCGAGCTCGATCCCGATTCCGATTTCGATCCCGATCCCGATCCAGTTTCCAAGTGTTTCCGCATTTCGGCTCTCCGCTCTCCGCTCTCCGGCCAGTTAGTTGGTGCTACGTGCCCGCTCGGGTTAGGTAAGTAATATGCATGGGTCGTGGCGCGGATGACTACGTGGCAGAAACCGAGGGGGGAAACTAGACGTGTAGCACGAATCTCACATCAGAAGCAAACGACGATCGCGTAACAATATGGCGTCATGATTCGCGAGGTACCACCGTTGTTCACGTTGATTGCTATCCTAGTGTTCCCCGGCCCTTCTGCTCTTTCCCCCCCCCCCCCCACTCGATTCGGCACTGGATCATGATTCCCGGTTCGTGTTTCGCCAGATATTTTACCTCGCACTCAGGACGGATCATTCGGACGGCGCACTCTCCCAGTTTCGCTATTGCGGTCTCCGCTCCTCATCGAATTCGCGGCTCGACTTACGAGAATGGGCGTCGTTACCCGATTGTTTGCGAACCTGCTTCGAGCAACCCCACGTTCTCCCCTCTCGAGGTAGAGTTTTGCGCTGTGCCAGAAAAGGCGTTGCGAGTCTTTTCGCGAGAAAAAACTTTGTTTGAATGGCCAATTCCTTTTGCACCGCGAAGACCTGGGTCTAATGTCACTCGATGCGCGATAGTCACGTAGAGCCACGGATGTCTCCTCTTCCCTTTTTTCTCCTTCTGTTTTCTCGAGAACGAAAACTCCGAGAAATTTTCTCGCGTCCTGCGCGCTCGATCTCTTCCCCCGAGAACGCAACACGCCGCGATTCAACGATTGGCAAATCGTTCGATGCTCGCGCGCGATTCCCTTCCTTTCGATCATTCCGCGATCATCTCAGCAACGAGGAAGATGGAGAGTACGCGGAACTCTACTCGTCTCTTTCTTCCTCCTACTCTTCCATTTTTCTCCGCAGAAACAAGATTCTGGCTCCTCGTAAATCAGCCGTCCCACCTATGGAATTGACGTCAAACCGAGAGAAAAAATGGACAAAGAAACCAGCAATGACCGAGATCGGTTAATCATAACGCGACGACTGACGTAGACTGAATTATCAAGCGATTGTCTGGCACGCGGAAGGTCCCTATGATTGAGGGGAGAAGGAGAGAAATACTTCTCGAGGAGAGACAGCTAAAAAACTAATCGCAAGAAAACAGTCGAGGAGAAATCCGCTTTGCGAACGATTCCTGGCGATATAGTAGTAGCCTGCGGTAATTTCGGAAAATATATCACGCACGAGCGGAGCCATTAGCGTTATAATAGAAGAAAAGGGAGGGAGAGACAGGGGAGGATGCCACGAAAAGGTGAATTAAATCGGAGAACCGGTCGGGTTCCCCGGGAGAGGAAATAAAGGGACGGCAGTCTTTATAAATTGTCGACTAGGCAAGTCGATTGGTTTATTGCGATAATCTGTGCTCTATGGACGTATCTATTCGTACCGGCCGGGGAATCACACCGGGATGCGTGCGATCAAACTCCTTGGCCCTTCCTCCTTCTCCTTCTCCTTGCGCATAACTTGCGACAGTTATTAGTCAAGATTAGCCGCGGCACACGGGAGCAGTGGCCCTGGCCTCCTGTATTTTGACAGGGATCATCTTGGAATTAATCGATACCCGTTCCATGCCACTGGGATTACGATTTGTCTGCATTATCCGGCCCTTTGCCACTGAACGGGCGTCGTCCCTTGCGAACCTATCGTCTCTACCTCCGCCATTCCTCTACTTTACTCGCCACCACGTTGACCCTAGGTTGCTGCGCCTCCTCTCCTGCTTTCCGCTATCTTTTTCGCGCCCCTCCCCCACTTTTACCGCCCTTCGCGCGCCGGTACTCCATAATCGTTGACCGCCGCACACTCCTTCGGCGATAACCGGCTTATCAGCCGCACGTTCGCAATTCTTCCTCGTCTCGGCCTTACCGTTTTGTTTACTCGCGCGCTTCTCCTCTTCGACTTTGTCCACGTTCAATTCCTCTCGGCCCGTTTCTCATCGTCGTCCCTCGACACTTCCGAGAATGAAGATTTCCGCGAGCAAGCCCGTCGAGGAACTCGGCGAGTTTCACCGTTACCGTGCAGGCAGGTCGCGCGAGTATTGTGTACACCGTGTGTGGTACGTGCCGCCAGGGTGACCGCACGCACCTGCGTTATGACTTAACGAGCGGACCCAACCCACTTCCTAGTCGAGAGCAAAATTCCCCGCTGCTGAAACTGCCGATTGCCAAGTGAGAAATCTCCTCGACGACCAGCAATTCTCCTCCCCAAAACGAGTGGAGGGAAGAGCGGGGCAGGTCGAGGAATCGGCGGAATCAGCGCGATGGAGCAGGAGGATTCGTTTAAGAGCCTTAAAACGGCGAAACAAACGGCCTTCGCCGAAGTTCGAAATTCGATAATCAGCAAATGGAAGGCGCGAGCATGCACCGTCCGCTAGCAGCTGCGTGCGAAACTCACGAGAGCGTCATAAAAATCCAAGGAAATTTCCTCCGCGTCCCAACGCATCAGAATCCTCCGGCAGACTTGCCTTTCTCGCGTGAGAATTACTGCCCGTTCCACTTGGAAACGGAGGGCAAAAACGAGGAAAAGCTCGAGTCGTGGTGTTCGGTGGTGAGGGCTGGAACGCGCGGAGGTCGATTGAAACGTCTCTCCCCGAGCGGGATCTAATAATTTTTAGCAGACATCACCCTCGGCAAGAACGAGTTATGTCGTTGACTTTATCAAGCTTAGATTATGCGCAATGTTCCGACATGACGTATGTTCCTCGTTAATTCGCATTTGCGACATGCCGCCCCATCGCTCGCAAATCCTTTGTTAATTTTGAGGTCTCACTCTCGGCCCGCTACGAGGGCCCGGTGACTTATTTATCCGCGACTCTTTAGAAGGCGATTAATCTACTCGAGCGCCTTACGAAAATGACGCTCCTCGACTTATTTGAGTCGCATCGAGAATCCTCCGTGACTTTGACGCGACTGGCACAATACGAGGGAACCTTGAGAATTAGTGGAATGCTCGAAACCGTCGGAGAAAAAGAGGAATGCATATCGTGGGGACGTTGAGGAGTCGCCGTTCCCCGAGATCCGGAGTGAGAGGAGCCGTCCGTAACGAGTCGGCACTTGGGGGTCAGCAGCAGCGATCCCCGAGCGATATTCCCGGACGGCAGGCCAGATCCGATATCACCGGAAGGCTGTTGGTTGCCACTCCTGTACGTCATTTGTCTCTAACTCTTTTACGTCCGTATCTCGCGCCACTATCCACCGCGCACCGATCTACCGGGTGATACTTTCACTGCCGTCGATGGGATCCCTCGTAAAGCACGGGGAAGCCCGCGCGACCCTTCCGCACCTCCACCACGCGAAGAATAATCCCCTTGCTCGTCCACTTCCACCATGAGTTTGTCCGCGCGCGCGCGCGCATACTGATAACAAGAAATACTCGAAAGTCCTGAGAAACTGTCGTTTCCTTGAAAATCCTTCGATAGGAAAGAAAATGGGTGATTTCTGAAGAAGTGGGGGAGGGAGACATCCCGTACGGCAGAACCACCAGGTAGCTTCGGACGAGAGTAAAGTTACAGCGCGTAGTCGCGGTCAAGACCACCCACGGGTTGAATCGATCAGCAACTGATACCCCCTTCGGGGGGAGCGAGACTCGCGAGAGGAGAATGAAAACTCGAGAATGAAAGACTCGCAGGTGGATCAAGCGGGCTCGTGTCCGAACCCGGGCACACGTACACGTGGCCAATGACAAAGCTCCGCCACCGCTAGATCGCCGATCGATATTGAAATTTCAAGGCCCTCCTGGTTCGATTCGCATCCGGAGGATACCAGGTGCACATGGAGGCAGCGAACGCTATCCCTCCCGATCGCGTCCCTCAACCTTCGGGTTCCCACCTCCTCCCCGCGAGAGTCCTCGCTATCAAGCCAATAAATAGTTTCGCTGATTAATTCGCCTCGCGCATGAACTTGGAATGTGTGCGGAGAAACGACGTCGCTATCTCCCCCACGGTCGGCAAACAGAGCTCATCTTCCCACGAGGATGCGCGCGCTCGCAGAATAGACGATCGGGGCCCAGTCGGGTCCGTGATTTGTTCGCTATTTGAAAACGCGTCTGAGTCGTAAGTTTCGTCGGCGATAGCATCGACTTCTAAAAGCTTCTCCCGCCCCCGGCAACGAGGCAGCGCCGAGGCTACCCGGAGCGCGATCCTGTTATCGCGCACTTCTCTTCCCCAGCGGCAAAATCCAGGCTGATGATCGAAGCTCGAAACTACGAGAACTTGCCCCATTCGCGCCGCGCGAAAGTCCGCGCGATCCCTGGCGCTATCGACGCGTCGAAAAACGTGTTCGATTGGTATTCAAGCGTCTCCAAACGAGAAGAGCAATTTGTTCCTTTGGATTCTAGAGAAGAATTTGGGTGACCCGGGGGAGAAATAGATGCGAGTCAGGTACGTGGCATGTGGCATCCGCGCGTGGTCCACTCGGGGCTGCCGGCGGCTGCTGGACCCCATGAGGGCCTCGTGGACCTTGGCGATATCGTAAATTCCAGCAATTATCTTTAATTAATAAGTATCCAGTTAGCCGGGTAGGGCGCGCGCGCACGAATTTAATGTCAGCCGCGGGAAATTTAGGTGAGGAGCCTGCGGCCCCAGTCCGCAACGCGTAAAGCCAGCGCTTTATGGCCCCAGTGGCGAAACGAGCGATGCGACTGGCACTTTCATTACCGTCTTTCTAATTACCTGCCATTTAGGAAAACGTATACGCACCGTGTGAGTCTTCTCTCCCTCCCCCGACTCCTCGTCGATCCTGATTCTCGCGCTACGATCGTAATTCCATGAGAAAGAAGCTTTTCGATAAAAATCCACCGGGAATTACGTGGTGGCTCGGCTTAAAAGAGAGTTACTTTGGTATTTTAGCGTAACGTCGGCCAATTAATTAGTCGCCGATACTTTCGAGCTGGTCCGCGCGCTACGGAGGCCGCAGCTCTGCCGTTTCAAACTCGTTCCTCCGGCTCTTCCGGGTAGAGCGGGCAGAGATTTAATTTATCCGACAAACCTGAGACGATCCGAGGAAAGCTCGGTGGCACAATGGGAGCACCGTCGACGGAATGCGCGTGAATCACAATTCTCTCTAATCAAACTCCGGAGCCTGGATGATGACTCTCGAGAAGAGCAGCGCTAACCTTGCCACTTAGCGCGATTAACACTGGGTCGCATTGACAATGGCCTACCAACGAATATTCGTCTGGCTAAAATTCAGAAAATTACCATCAATTTTCGTCTCCTGGAATCCGACGATGATCCACCGTCGCCGATGCTACCGAAGACACTTGCCCCTTCCTCTCTCTCTCTCTCCCTCCTTGTCGGACGCTCTCGGCTGCTTATTGAAATTCAAATGTCAATGTCGAGAGTGCTCACGTGTGTATTAGCGAGAGAGGTGGGACCCTCGGACTACGAGACGCGAGCGAGTGCCTCTCCTGTTCGGATGTCGAAAATCCATCGTTGGATCGCACCCATGTTTGCTCTCGAGTCTTTTCCATTCCCTCCCATCCTCTCCTCCCATACATACAGAGAGAGAGAGAGAGAGAGAGAGAGAGAGAGAGAGAGAGAGAGAGAAAGGACCATTCAGGACAAATCTTACAAATCTTACCCAGTAGGGTCCTCCTTTCTATTTCGAGCGCCACCGAACATCCGGTACTTCGATATCCGTCCAACTACGTTGGTTAGTTGGATGTCGAAAAATATTGCTTCCCTGTAGCGATTGTCCTCTTCTCGTAGGGAGAATGGGACAGGCCGATGTTTTCGGGAAAATGAAAACAGGAAAGCAAAAATGCGCGCACAGGGGACCCGTACGTATGCGAATAAAAGGTCCGGACGTAATATTTCAAGATGGCGCGCTACGTGCTCGGTAGATGGCATGGCTCGATATTATTTAGCGTCTTAGGGTCACACCCACTTAACCCCATCTTGCCGAGTGAACGCGCAAAAAGGGTGCCACAAAGACAGAAAATAAGTTACCTTACTCTGTGCAAAAGGATTACCCTTGTGCGCTGCCTCGGACCTTATGCGCGCGGCCATGGGGAAGGAGCTTTTTTAATGACTGCACTTTAGTATCTTAGATAATCTTTTTGAAAACGAGAAGAACTCCATACATACATAAACATGTGTCGGAGATTGTTGTGTAATCGGGCTACGCTATACTTTATCTAGGAACGAGACTCTGGTTAAGCGGTAGGGTACTATCGCGAGATTACTTTCCTAGAGTAATTGATGTCGATGAGTAATATGTTTACGAGGGACAAGCGAAACTATTCTGTGTTCCACGCGATCTCTCACGACCGTTATATTATTCCACGTCTCATTTTTTTTTACTGTATCTCGCAAGATGGCCGCTGCCCAATCGAGAAAGACCGATGATAATTTTATTCAAAACTGCCGGACAAGCAGCTCCCAATTTTTCGCACCTACGCATTTCTCGTTGGATAAATACGCGTTATGCTCAGTCGAAAGGACTCCATAGTTCACATTAATCGTCGTGCAACCTTCTTCAATCACCGAGATTTTGCTTTCCACGCGTTAGGCGTATGGAAAATCGAAAAAGCAAAAGTAGGTGAGGCGAGTCGTGGCTTAGGACCTAGACGGAAGTGAGCATCGATTGGCTGGGAGGAAAATTTCATAATGCGTTTTTCACGGGCGCAAGAGCGCTGGCATGGTGGACGTTTACGATCGTTTGACCCAGCGGTCACGGTTGAAGCGTTCCATCCTGCCGAGGACGATCCGCAGGACTCGGAGGGCCCGCAGAAAGAAACGTGCTAATTGGATACGCTGTACCCAGGACACTGACCAAAGAATTCCTAATATAACGTACCGCGAATATTTTCAAGTAAAAACCATACAATCCAGCATTTTACTCAGCCATCGTAGACCAAAAACTCAGGACTTGGTTCGTCGCTCTCAAACATACCGAAGAATCGATAAGAGGGAAATCTCTTCTGGATTACTCTTCCTCTCTCCCTTATTGAGATTAGTCCAAAACTTTTTTGCTCATTGCAAAATCAGCCGAGTCCTTGAATGAATTTCAGGAAAGGCGGCATAGGTCGCAGTCCGAGGGCTGCGCGTGATTAAACAAATCGAAGTGTCCGGTGGTTAGTGGAATACTGTCAGTCAGGAGAATTACAGCTATCGCTTGCTGAAATTGGCAAGGCCAAGGTGTCTGGACGACTAGAAAAATCAACAGAGACCCCGAGCATCTTGCGAGGCCCCCATCTGAAGGACCCAAAAACGTTATTCTTTCGTTCTCTGGTATTCCTTTTAACGACATATCGCTTCGGGCTTAGACGCATCGATACAAATGGATCCTGCGTGACATTGGCGCGTTTTGACGGTACCGGAAATCATAACAGGCCGCCGATTTTTTGCACCTATGCCGATCAAGATTGCTCGTGTGCATTAATCACGACTGAGAGTACAGTGACGGGCAGCTGTGGTCAATTTCAAAAAGTGGCACTTATCCCCCCGTCTGGAGATACAACAGTGGAAATTAGCTCTTTCAACAGTTATCGGGGGAATAAATGTCCCGAAGCGATAAATAAATAAATTACATCAAAGACCTGATTTCACAGTCCTTCATTTATTCGAACTCGAATGCTCGAGCAGTTGCGCAATTTTAATCTAAAATCCAAGTTTTTTTTTTCCTCTCCTTCTTCTGCTTCGTCTACTGCTAAAATCGTAACATCTTTATGCCCAGAAAGAGGTTTAACGACTTATTTGGACTAAAAAATTTGTTCCTATCGTAAATAAATATTCGTACAGTTCTCCTAAAATCATCGTGTTGCGTGACATTTTGTCTTTGCTATTATCTCATATGCATATCTCTCTCAGGACAAATTTTATTGCTTTACGACAAGACGGTAACTTTGAACGTCTCAGCAAGAATGTACGCAACGCGCTAAAAAAGCAAACAGCACGAGGAGGCAGACATTATATGGCTCAAGACTAGAATTGAAGAGGACTTGTGTAAAAAAAAAATCGCGAAGAAACACAGACTTGTGACTAACATAGTCGTCCCCTCGTATCGTATACATATCATCTGAAAATATCGACTACCCAAGTTCTTTCAATTTGTTTTCTCAAGGCAAGTTTTTATCGATCTCTCTCTTTCTCTGTTCTGCTTCTTTCTTATTCACCCTCCAGGTCTCTCTATCTTTCTCTCTTTTTCGGTGTTCCGCAATCAATACTGATTCTTTCTAACAAATAGGAGTGTATTAGTCACTACTTTTGAGTGATACATGGAATTCTTGGTATTTACTACACCTTGAGAGTGGCTGATCATTTTTCTCCACAAAAACTGGTTCTAGAAGAAAACAAATTTTTATCAAGAGGTGCCGCGATGATTAACCGATATCACATTAGGAATGGCGACCAGTCTCTTAACTAATGGTAAATTTCACGCGAATCTATAAAACTAGGCATTTTGCATAATTCGTCAAGGCTATCACTCGCTGACGAATTTTAGTCAGCCAGCAGCAACCAGTCATTCTCTTATTTATAAACTGCACCGACCATTCATTAATTTTCATCGAACGAGACAATATCTCGCGAGAGTCTAAATTTGGTTCCTAGGATGTAAAATATAGGAGCAGCTTTATGTAAATCCTTCCTCGCGCAATTAGTTATCCTTGGCACTCCTGTTACATAAGTCAACAAATCTTGATGTACACCTCCGCGCGGATACAGTAAAAATGGCATATATAATTCATAATTCAGCCCAGGTAGAAACACAGAAAGTTTCCAGGTCCGTCGAGGAGGAAATTTCACACGATTGGAATTCTTCCAGCAGATAACATTTGAAACGATACATCGATCACGACGGTCCATCCTTACAACAGTTCTTTCCGTAACAGCCTCTGGACCGTTATCGAAGAAACCATTTGTCAAATTCCAGAGATTAACCGAAATTTCTTGTTCCACGAACACAGATGAAAAAACACCCGAGTTCTCGGAGAATTTGGAGAGTCGCCCGTCTGTTAATTCGAGACAAGAATTGGATTGATTTTAGCGGGACGGTAGCAAAGGGCGTTTGGACGTTAAAGAGATTTCACGGGTGTGCACGCAGGGTTAAAGATTTTTTCTGGGCGAGTGCTGACCCAGGGGACCTGGATCGACAGCAACAGGAAACCGAGTATGAGGTTCGCTGGACGGACATCGAGTGGTCCGTTCTCCTCGGCTTCCCACCTAAGTCAACAGTAAACTCGAAGCATTTTACTTCAGTGTCCTCGGCGCGCGATTGCGCGTGAACACACGCAGGTGCGCACGGGTGGACACGCCACTCTTATCTTGCTCCGGATCCACCAAGGAAGATGAGAAAGTTCAACAAAAATTGTCTTGAAAGCTCGTGGAATACATTATCCAAGGCATTATTAAAGAGCTACGTATAAAAGGTCCCCTTTCGCGTGTCACGAGTATTCACGTCTTCCTTTCATTTTATTCTGCTATGGCCAAGGAAGCCGAGAGGTTCCACAAAAATTTTCTTCGAGGCTGCTGCTGCTGCTGCTGGAATACCATGATCAAAGACACTTTTAAATACCAAGAGCCTCTTTATCCCACAGAAGTAGACACATCTGTTTGAATCACCTACTGGGGAAGGATGGGGACGGGGATGGGATTGAGCGGGGATTGAACTCGTTCCTTTTTTAATTGTAATCAACCTTTGTCCTTCGTACCTTTTTCACGCGTGTCCAACTCTCCCGGAGGGGAGGAGTGGTAGGGGCAGCCTACGTATCCGTGAAAAGGCTTTGAAGCCTACCTACCCACTGCTTGGCAGGGCTTTTATTTCGCAAAAGGAAATGAGAAAAAGAGAAATTCACGCTCATTTGTAGAAACGCAGTATCGCTCTTCGCACATGTGTAAGGATGTGCTCGTAATATGTACGAACTCGTGTTTAAGGATTCTGCCAAGTTCCAGATGGCCGCTTGCTTTCCAAGGATATTGACAGAGAGCTCGCTCCGAGACTTAACGGGGCAAACATTGCACGACTTTACGAACCCGCGCACTTAACAAAGCGGCATAATGCGCTCCACGGAGCAAGTCCATTCCAATGGGGCATTCTTTTCCTCCCACTGTGGCGTCATCCTCCTCCTCCCCCTCTTCCTCCTCCTTCTCCTCCCAAGGTGGTGGTCGCGTGCACTCAGCTTGGCCAAAATCACCTCGCAACACCGAGAATTTTAAGAGTACCTTCAAGCATCTTTCCGGAGTTGGCTTCCTAGACAAAGTATCGATGAAGCTTTCAAGAAAAGCAGCATACGCGCGATACAAAATACACGATAAAGCGTATCGTGCGTATTTATTTGTTCGGCATGGGGTTCGGCATGGTTCGGTGGACGGGGATGGCGAGGGGGAGGTACGAAGTACGAGGTATGATGGATGCGGGAATAGAAAGTAATCGAATGCCGTCTCGAGTTCGAAGCACGTTCCTAGATCATGCGGACGCTTACCGCCGGGATCCAAGATGGCCACAGGAAGGGGTCAGACGTGTAATGAAGGACGATCGAAGCATCTTGCTCGGATACAATATTCTTTATTACTTCATATCTCGTCGAACACTTGATACTAATACACGCAAGATCGCCGTGCATCCAGCAAAGACTGCAGGAAAAAAGGCAGGTTGCAGACAACGATCCTTCCTTGAATTTGATTGATCGATCGATCGATCCATCGATCGGAGAGACATTTCATCGCTGTCGCGTTTCTCCGGAAGTGAGGGCGAGGCGAGATGTCCAAGACCGGAAGGGATGCGTAATTTACTAAATAACATCAACGCATAAATGGTCTGAGTTTGAAAATGAAATTATTGAAATTGAGCTATCCGGTGCACCAGGCACCACCTCCGCCTCCCCCACGGTTATATGCAGCCTGCAGAATTCGCTGGCAAAGTGTCCGATGCTCGATATTAAATACAGGCGCGTTCCGTATAAATAAAGTACGATCTCTTCGTAAATATTACATAAGACACTGGCCTCCTTCGCGAGATTCGACGCGAGAATTGCAGTCGCGGCAAACGAAAACGTATGGGTACTTACATACGCATCTACGTGAGTGTATTAAGTATATGCATATAATAGTAGAAAACATTTATATTAAAGGTTAAACTATCAGACGATTTTTTACTGGCACTCTTTTACCCTCCCCCCTCCCTCACACGCACTCTCTCTCTCTCTCTCTCTCTCTTTCACGCGTACGCGCACGCTTACGCACGCACGCACGCACACAAGCAGGAGTTTAAAGGCACCGCTTAAGGCACAATGTCCGTGTTAACATGTTCTAAGTATGGCCTGTATCGAGCCAATCTTCAGCCGCTCCGTCACCGAACACCTGGCAGGGCTGCGTGGCCAGAAGACTCGGTGCACCAGGAGCTTGAGCAATTTTAATCGATCGCATCGCCAATCGTAAAGTCGTTTATGCCAGTGAATCCCAACGTTGCGCATTCGTCGACTATCTTCTTTTTCTTCTTCTTCGTCTTCTTCTTCCTCTTCGTTTTCTTCTTTTTCTTCCTCTTCTCCTCCTCCTCCTTCTTTCTATTCCGCTCTAGCTTTCTTCATCATCTTCTTCATCTGCCACTCATACTTATCTCATTTATGTCACATTAACGCAATACCCAACCCCAACACTCATCTGCAACATTGCCACGTCGAGCTCCTGCGTCTTTTTCCTCTCTTCTTCTTTTTCTTCTTCATCCTTCACGCGAGATTTATTGTATCGCGACGATTCTTCGTTTCGCTCCCTCGAGCAAGCTTCTTCCTGGCGTCCTTGGGTTTCCTACGAATTATCAGAATTTTTCATCTCCCTCTTTCTTCCTGATTTATACGACTTCTGTATAATCAAGCTTATCACCTCCATCCATAACTCGTGATTCCGCTTGGCTCTCCATTTTCTCCCGTACCAGTTTTGGACGGTTCAATGCAGTCTTAGTCATTTTTTCAGCATCCGCCTCTCGCTTGGCTGTGTGCGACGAACATGATAATTCTCAGACTCTCCTCGTCTCTTCTCTTCTCACCTTGCCGATTTGAAACACAGAAATGTTCAGTTTGAGCAAACTGCTCTGACTAAGTCAGCTTGAATAGTTCACGAGACAAGTCCTAGATAAGTCCATTCCTAGGACCGTCCTCGTCACCTGGTCATGTCTTCCTGGTAAGGTCCAAGGGCGGTCCAGTGTCCTGAAGGGTCTCGTTATCTTCGCTATCCGTCGACCTCTCCTCTTCCGTGCTGGCTGTCTCCATGTTCCGGCCACAATCCATTGGACTGTTCTTCATGCTAAGGTCTATCGGCTCTTGTTGCTCCGGACCCAGAGACCTCAAGAAAGCCAAGCTTTTGTCGTAGGTAGCTTCTACCCTCTCAGGAACCTTGGCATCCCTTTCCCCCTCCCTTTGCGGTATCTTAGGATCCTCCTCGTTCCTCTTCGGCGAAGGCGTTGATCTAGGACTGACACTGTCACTCGACGAACTAGACAAACTGGCTACCATCTGAGGAGTTCCTACTTGGTTAACATCGTACGGTACGATAAACCGTTGCTGGAACGGGAAGAAAGGGCTGTTTAAGAGCTGCATGTGAGTTAGGGCTGGATGGAAGAAAGGGGGTCCTCTCCACATTGGGAACCTCGCGACTTCCGGCCTGAGAAGCTCGTGAGGAGCTCTGACTAGGTCTGCCGATCTGAGAACTGGCTCCTGATTCGGTCTCGGTGGTATATCGGGCGTCCTTGGCTGTCCTACCAGCTCCTGCGGCCTCAAACTACCATCCTCTCTCTTGGCTAGCCTGTCCTGCTGTTGCGGGTGATGATGGTAACTGTTGGCCGTCGTCGTCGCGGTCATTCCGGCTATGCTATTTGCGCTGGTCGTGCTATTGCTGTCGTTATTGTTGTTGCTACTGCTGTTATTGTTGTTATTGTTATTGTTGGTGTTATTATTGTTGTTAGCCACATCGAGCGAGCCAAAAGCCTTCTCGTATGCACTTTTCGGATCCTTGATCAAGCGCGTCTGTGCCTGGTGCGATTGCTCCTGCAGCAGGCAGTGGATCTTGAACCAATTGGACCTTCGACCATACCGGGAGCCGGACTTGGACATTCCCACCATCAGGCACTTTCGCAGACGACACGCCTTGCACGCTGTTCTATTCTTTTTGTTGATCACGCAAACGCCGCCGTTTTTGCACTCGGATATGCTGCCAAGATTGTTGTAGGTCCTCCCGAAAAATGACTGTGGCACATAAAGAGAGCGAAAGCATTTATAGAGAGCTCCGATTGTGGATTCCCTCGGTCAACCCCCGCACAGCGGGGTTGAATATCGAGATTTTGAATGAAACTACCGAGCAAAGTCGGACTTTGAAAAATGCCGGTGCGCAGAAACGCTCGGCGTTTAATCATGGAAAAAATTACCTTGCAACCCTCGCAGGTGAAGGCTCCGAAGTGAAACCCCGCGGCTGGCTCTCCGCAGACTCTGCAGAGCTGATTCATCTGCAAGCATAAGAAAGGACACGTGGATGTAGCGAGAAGCCTCGCACGACCAACAGAATATATTGATAATCGAGCTCAACTCGTTTACAATATCTGCCAATCACGAGGGACTTTTCGCCTTTTGATCCCGAATCGTAAAAATCGTAACAATCGCCATTGCTAAAAAAGGGAAACTCTCGAGACTCTCAAGGCTTTTACTCCTTTTGGATATCATGGCCCAGGAAGTGATATATTTTGATCACTCGACTAGTTTTTCCGAGGAACAGGGAGAGAGATGGGTAGCGAGAGAAAGGGGAGAGGCGCGTAGCGTTTATCGAGAGTTTCTCAATGCAATGGAGGATTAATCGTTTGCAATTACTCGAGGATTGGATCGGATCGGATCGGATCAGATCGGCTTTCAAGCAACCCGTGCACCAGGTAGAAGCGAGTCAATCCAATCGTTGTCAAAACACATCGTTGCAATCGCGGCAGGCCGTATGCAGAGATCCGCTGAGCGGACAATCGGTTATTATATAAACGCACACCGACTTGCGGAATGACGCCAGTGAAAGGTCAGGGAAGGAAGATCAAAGCTGGAACTAGCTAGAGCTTGATATCCATAACAAAAGCCGAGCAACAAAACACGATGCACTATCCGACACGAATCTCTTCTCCAGAAACAATAAGGAGGATTTACTTGCAAATACCAATTGGTCCTGAACACGCGCGAGGTTAAGTTCTCGCGCTTTTTACCAGTTTTACAGCTTGGAGTGCTTGGAAAAAAGTGGTGGAGCTAAAGAGAGAAAGAGCGAAACAATAACCGAGGGAGATTGTCTCGCGTGGATTGGAGATCCGCGGAGAGGTAAAGCAAAGTAATGGGGAAAAAAAGTAAAAAAGGCTAAACGTCTAACAGATGACGCGGTCATGTCGCATCGGTTTTAATCCCTGCAGCTTGACGCCGACTCCGGCAGAGCAGCTAAATAATGTTCTTCGTGTCTCGAGAAGTTCTCTCGGCCGTTCCCTCTCACCTCAGTCCATAACCTATCCTCTCCACCACCCCCACCATCATCCCTGCACGTCTCTTTCAATTTCAATTCTTTGCTTCATTTATAATCGAACGCGCACCTATGCGCTAATGATTTATTAATCAGGAATCCCCGAGCGAGCGGCGCAATAATGCCAGGCGTATACATAATTTATGTCATATACTGAGAATTTCTCCTCCAGTTCGCGCGCAACCATGAGGAAATGATTAAAATAACTTTTCCACTATTCGGAAGGTTCGCACGCCAAAGTCCCGAACGTTTCTCTCGTCTCACCCCATTCTCATTTCCCTGTTAGCGCACGAGCGCCGCTTCCTCGAATTCTTCGTAGTCTTTCAACCCTTCGTTAGGGAGGAATTGGATCTGGAAGTGGAAGTAGAATTTTGGAAGATCCGTGGTGTTTTAGCTACTGACCACGTCGGTATTGGCAGGTGCCGAGCTGATGGTCGATGTAGGCGTCCACCACCCTGCGGTGGGGGATGTTGCGCTAGCTATGACGCTGACAGCTGTCGTCCCAGGGATGACGCCACTCCCAGCCAATCTTGCCGAGCTCGCGAGGTCGCCCACGTCCATCCGAACGCGTTTATAATCTTCCTGCCAATCTTGAAGCGTTACTTATCCGTCCATTCGCTCCTCTTGCCATTTCCCCGCGTCTCATCTTGTCCCCTGAAAAATCAAAAGAGAGGCAATTGCAGAATCCGCTGACAATCGCCAAATTCTTCCAAAGGCAATTCCCCCGAAGCTCTCGAGGAATGCCCCGTCGTTGCCTCCAATGGAATTCAGCGGAGAGCAATTAACGTGGCTCGGGGCCACCCCCGAGGTGGGGCGGGCCCGTGCGGCCGGAAACTCCTGGCGAGTATTTAATCGCGAGTCTCAGCCACCCGGAGTTTCTCGGAATCGGCCGAGGCAATTACTCCGCATTGACCAACGAATAAATATCGTTCCCCGGGCATTATGGTCGATTGTCCGCTTCGCGAACAGTGGGTACACGGCGACTAGTGCGCAAGCGGGTACAGCGCGGCTGGGCCGCTTCAGATAACATGTCCTGTTTACAGCGGTGTAACGCCATTACCATGTTAACGGAGACCGCCTCGCCAGAGACGCATAAATATGAGCGCTAATTGCAGCGCCGACCGCATATTAATTTCATCCGCGCGCGCGCGCCTCTCGCAAACTAACCGCACGGAACGTGCTCGCGCATTCAACTCACTCGCTTTTGCCTCCATTTACTGAAACTAAAAAAGCATCAGTCCCATTCCCCGACGCGCCGGCTCGTAACCTCAAACTTTTCAGCATCGACCACTACCACTACAACCCCTTGCCTCATTGTCCCCGCGTTTGAACGTGAAATCGAGCTGGTCGATTTCAGTGCTGTTTACGATTATAATTACAGGCAAATGCAGATGATGCGATTGCAGTGACTAATGCCATTTTCAGGATTCGTGAGGAACATCGCGAAGAGCGATATTGATCGATCGAACGATATTAATCGCAGCCAATCAGCGTTGCGATAATCGTGAGGAATGCGACGAATTCTTCGTTATTAATCTCGCGATATTAATGAAGAATGTGAAATATGACGAAAAAGAGATTTATCGAAGCCTTCCCGGTACGGTGCGAACCGGTCTTCGCGCGCCGCCGCGGCTCTTAATTAATTTGTCATTAGGTAACGAGGACGATGCTCGATAATATTTATTTCACCCTCGTGCGTTGGCTCCGATTTAGCATTCCTGATTGGCGATTATTGCCAAAAATGTCACCTGTTGTATTTATCGCCGCTTGAAATTCCAGACTTTCTCGCCGCCGGACCATCTTTACAACTATATTAAAAACGGCTGATTTTTCGAAGCGGGAAATTTGGAAATATTTGATATGATTCATGAACGGCATGATTAACGACGGCTGAAGAACGGCTTAAATAACAAGTAAGTCCGTGTTTTCTACAAACAGGCGTTCACGCGAGTCAATAATGAATAAGCGGGATGCTCGAGTCTCCGATAATCCTGGTCCAGCAGCTCCTTCCTGCTGCTCTTCCTCATAATTATAGAAATAAATCGAGGCTTCGCGGACGTTTCATCTTCCGACGATAAAAACAATTTAATAGCTGCAAATTAATTTGTTACCCTTGCTTAACGGAGCTTCATTTTTTATTTAATCAATGGCGATTTAACGATCTCTCGAATCTAATTGTGCACCAAGTTTGTAACCAGTTTTCCTGCGGAGTTGCGCAAAGTGTAGAGTTTCTGTTGAAAAATTTCAGTGCTCGCGGTAAAAGTTCCAGGCTCGAACGGCGGAGGTAGAAAGGCGTAGCTGATGTATCTCCTAGTCATCTCGCGTTGAAGAAGAAACGAACGGATTATGGCCGATCGTTTTGTTACTCGAGTCGCGATAAATATGTCCTTGGGACGAGCGCTCTTCACCTGCGCGCACGACGCACAATGAAAATCGAACGTGACATGCCGCTAGCTCCGCGGAAAGCTCGTTTTAGAATCGACAGTAATGAACGCCATGATGAAAATACGACACTGCCCATGTACTCGCGTGAAATCATGTTATCTCATGCGTGACATGAACTCAAAGACTTTTTTCCCAACACCCTGCAGCAGTCCATCCACGTCCAGTCGTTTCCAGCCTGAAAAGTACGCCCATTTTAGTCGAATTCCCCGATCCTGAGCAGAGGGCGACGAGAAAGAGAGAGAGAGAGAGAGAGAAAATGAGGAACTGAGAGGAAGAAAGAGGGGGTGAGAAAGCGAACAAGAAAAAGACGCCGCTTACTTAGGGAACAATCGACGAGTTTTTTTCGGTTGATTTTTCCCAAACTCAAACTCAAGAACAAACTTCCGCTTAGACATGCTGTTTCAAGGCCGTTGTCATCCCTACCTACACCCTGACATTATCTATCCCGAAGGAAAAGCTACGGGGGCCGCGTTGAGCAGGAGCGTAACGCGACAAATTTATGGCCTGCGGAATTTATCACTCGTTAGCCGGGAGAGTCACAGGTAGAACTGAAACGAGGTGCTACCGATACGATTACGCAAATCGCAAGCATTAATCTTATACAGATTGCTGCCGGCTCCAGCCAGGTGTCTTGATCCCCCACAAGCGGAAAGCAACCGTGGCTCACCGTAAAATAACCGCTTTATCAGGAATTTACTCCTATCAGACCCGTAAGCTACAAATCTTATATCAGATTACGTATCAATGATGAAAAAGGTGCAATTATTCTCGCTGAAAGTTCTTACGACTTTATCAAGCGCTGCCGTAAAGTCCATTAGAGGCCATTATTGAATTATAAGCTTTATTGCCTCTTATCGATAAAAAGTTTACGATCGATCGTCGAGGTTCTTTTCTGCAATCACTGTCCCACAGTTGCTGATCTACTACTTGTCTAAAAATCGGATAATTCTTGCGCGTGGATATTTCTTATCGCAAAATGGCCGATTTGACGATTTACGAGATGAACGTTAATTCCCTTAATTCCTCTGGGCAAATTAGCCCATTGATTCGTAAATAAGTGTCGAAAATAATTATTCGCCGAGTCTTGACAATTTTCAATTATTATCAGGGGGAGGAAGAAGAAGACGCAGAGATTTCTTTTAGACGTTTCCCTTAAGATCATCAGGCGTCCAATCAGCGATCGGATCATGCGGCGTTGCAACTTTAATGAACCGGTCGTACAGGCAACATGCCATTCGGATATCATGACTGACAGTCGAAATCGCTAACCGTCTGACAAATTAATCGCCGAAACCCCATGTCCTGAAGCAACTACCTCTTCTTGCTTCTCCTTCTCCCACCTCCTCCTCTTCCTTTAATAGTCTTATCTCCGCACGGTCTTTACCCGATTGTTGAAATTTGACTTATTTTTTATGGATCATCAAGCTGAATACAATTCCGGTGGTATAAAATTAATTACGAGTGGATTTGTTCAAGAAATACTGGAGAGTTGTTCATTTTCGGTCTTTATGTCTTTCGCTGTCTCTTCCATCTCCCGCCTCCAACCCTGAGAGGCGTAATTTATCTTCGATACCCACATTAAAATTATCTTCGATCTGTACCCTATTAAAAAATAAGAATCCTTTCCAAGGATCCAAAATCATATGATTTAGGCACTTATTAGTCGTAAACTAGTGCGCTACTATCGATGTTAGTTTCTCTGTTAAAAATGATTATCCGTGCACAGAGACACACACACGCACCTTTAGGAAAATTATCTCTATGTATTTTGAGTGAGAGAGAGAGAAGCCCAGGTTCCTTTGAATTTGGCACAACCGCTTCTATCGGGTGCGCACGGATTTCTTATCACAAGTAAAAAGAAACTGGCACTAGCGTCACTGAGAACTCGACACCTGCTGCATCACCCACGACCTACTACTAACCTTTCATTTCCGGGTCTCTAAGTACTTGCATAATTTCAAAATCCTGGGAATTTTCACAGTCGATCTTGCTCCTGATCGTGGTAAAAAATGCGCAACATCGAATATCACTGAATCCTTCGAGGTTCGCTGAAACATCCAATAACCGCGAGCAATGGTCGACGATGACAATGGCGACAGGGTACGAGAAATTTGGGGTAGCACGTGCTACTTCTCCCGCGATTCCCTGAAGGTTTCGCGTCGCGATGCGTGAAACCACGTGGTCAGTGACGACGTTCGGTCCAGGACTGCAGCCTGATCCAAGAATCGTCAGGACTGTCGAGTCAAAACACGAGGATGGTATCAAATGGTTGGAGCAACAAGATTCTGCAAGAAAAACAGAGTCCAGAGGGAACGGGATAAGTAGAGCGATAGAGAGTGAGAGAAGAGGAAGAGGGGAAGGGGGGAGAAACCGAACGAGGAGGACCGCGGGAAAAAACGGGAACGAAGAAGAAGAGGACGAGGACGAGTCGTGGCTGGACCACCGGCCGGCTCGGGGCGTGCGCTCGTGTAGCACGTGGCCGTAAGACTGAATATCCCCTACTTTCAGGTGCCTTCGTCAGTCCGTTTGTCCGCCCCATCCTTATCTCTTCTGAGAGAGAGAGAAAGAGAGAAAGAACCTCCTCCCATCACCCCTTCCCCTTCCCATACCCCTTCCCCATCCTCTTGCTCCAGCCGCGATGCTCTCCTGCTCTCGTGCTCTTCCTGCGCTTTTCTTTCGTTCCCTCTCGCGTACCAAGAAAGATCTCTCCTCCTCCACCTTCTCTCACTCATCTCTTCTATTTGAATCTCCCTCCCGTCGTGGCTCTTATTCTCTACCTTTACCTTTGGCTCTACCTCCTTCTCTTCTCGTATAAGACCCGAGATCTTCTCTATCTATACGACTGTATCCTCCTCTCTCTCTCTCTCTCTCTCTCTACTTTTAATATCTTTTCCTCATTTATCCTCCTCGTCGATTTTCATATTCCATCCATGACTACTCTCCCCTACCCTTTTCTCTCTATGTTTCTCCCCCTTTTCAAAATCTTTTCCATCCACGCTTGTCTTGTTTCGTTTATTCCCTCTCTTCTATCTCATTTCACCTTCAGCCACCACTACCGCCACAGTCGCAGCCGCCACCGCTTACTCCCATCTCTGCTTACCCTCCTCTTTACCCGTTTCTTTCTTTCTACATAACAACAGTATCATTGTCTAGCGCCTTGTAAACGCTACTCTTTCTTGCTTTCTCCCCCTCCTGCTCCTCGCTAATCTCCTATATCGACTGTCTATTCGCTCCCTCCTACGTAGAACCCCCTCTTGTAAGCTGCCCTCCCCGCTCTGATTCGGTTAACTTGTTATATTGATGCAGGAAGCTAAACATGTACGGTCCATCGAACTTAACTATTAAGTCTCTCTCCTCCCCCTCTCTCTCTCTCCTTTTCTTTAATTTTTTTAATCCAAAGAAACGGAGGCTTCGCATAACACAAAACTAATAGCGCGTAGTTTTACTCCAAATTAAAGAGACTTCGATGCTCGGTACAACAGATTTCAACGCAAGTCACCCAGGAGACTTTAATGCTTGTACATAGCTGTACATTCTATCCACATATTGAATTTCATCATGATCCAATATACAGGCTGAATTCTCAGCATTTAAAAATGCATTTCCTCATAAATACACGTATATTTCTCCATGTTTCTTTCTGTATAATATTGATCCTTCTTAAACAATTAAAGCGAAAAAACATTATGGAACGAGTTAAAAATGTAGAAGGAAGGATAGCATAAAGTGGGAGGTGCTTTGATCAGTAACCAATAGAAAGAGCTACCACCCACGAAGTAATAAAAATTAATTTATCACATGAATCGCCGCCTACGCCATTGCTCTGACGTTTTGCAGTTTCCCAGCATCCCACCAGATTGCGATACCTGTTGGAACATCCTAAAGGAATTCTAATTGAAAAGTTAAAACGATTAATTAATTAATTATTTGTTTGTTTTTAATATTCAACTCTCTTAATTTATCAATTAATTCAAATTAACTGTTATTATTGTTTTTAAACAATTTCGACTATCTTGAAACATGAAAAGATTGAAACACAATTAGTACGTGCATATTGTATGGTAAACTATAGTTTAACAAGTTTCCATGAATGATTTTTTTATTTTTTTTTAAATTTTCTAATCTATTTAAAATCACGCAAATAGCATATTAGAATCACATTAATATTTCAGATAAGAAGTAACTTCCGTAGATGGCACCACCCTATTGGAAGCTACAGTTTTACAGATAATACTGTAAATCAATGTCGGTAATGCAGATCATAATATCCCTATCTTAACCATTAATTGTTATTTTAAATGCCATAATATTTTTAAGGGGAGTATTCCGTTTCACGGATAATGCACGCATTGACAGACACCGAGACCGCAAAAATCTAATTAGTAAAATTCTGAAATTTTATCAAGAGATCCTGGCTCGCGTATAGGTTTCGACGCTCTTGCTCTGATATCTCGACTCGCGTATAGATTTCGACGCTCTTGCTCTGGTATCTTGGCTCGCGTATAAGTTTCGACGCTCTTGCTCTGATATCTCGGCTCGCGTATAGGTTTCGACGCTCTTGCTCTGATATCTCGACTCGCGTATAGATTTCGACGCTCTTGCTCTGGTATCCTGGCTCGTGTATAGGTTTCGACACTCTTGCTCTGGTATCCTGGCTCGCGTATAGGTTTCGACGCTCTTGCTCTGATATCTCGTCTCGCGTATAGGTTTCGACACTCTTGCTCTGGTATCCTGGCTCGCGTATAGGTTTCGACGCTCTTGCTCTGATATCTCGGCTCGCGTATAGGTTTCGACGCTCTTGCTCTGATATCTCGGCTCGCGTATAGGTTTCGACGCTCTTGCTCTGGTATCCTGGCTCGCGTATAGGTTTCGACGCTCTTGCTCTGGTATCCTGGCTCGCGTATAGGTTTCGACGCTCTTGCTCTGATATCTTGGCTCGCGTATAGGTTTCGACGCTCTTGCTCTGATATCTTGGCTCGCGTATAGGTTTCGACGCTCTTGCTCTGATATCTCGGCTCGCGTATAGGTTTCGACGCTCTTGCTCTGATATCTCGGCTCGCGTATAGGTTTCGACGCTCTTGCTCTGATATCTCGGCTCGCGTATAGGTTTCGACGCTCTTGCCCTGGTATCCTGGCTCGCGTATAGGTTTCGACGCTCTTGCCCTGGTATCCTGGCTCGCGTATAGGTTTCGACGCTCTTGCTCTGGTATCCTGGCTCGCGTATAGGTTTCGACGCTCTTGCTCTGATATCTTGGCTCGCGTATAGGTTTCGACGCTCTTGCTCTGATATCTCGACTCGCGTATAGGTTTCGACGCTCTTGCTCTGATATTTCGACTCGCGTATAGGTTTCGACGCTCTTGCTCTGATATCTCGGCTCGCGTATAGGTTTCGATGCTCTTGCTCTGGTATCCTGGTTCGCGTATAGGTTTCGACGCTCTTGCTCTGGCATCATGACTTGCGTATAGGTTTCGAATCATCTCATATCTTAGAGGTTATCAATTGACCTGGTCAGTAAAGCTTCTGCTGCCCACCCCTACCTCAAATGCTCTAAAAGATGTAACTCTGGCCTCATATATATGGAACGCAGAGACTGTCCGAGTACTTGCGAGAAAGCAAAGATAGCATCACATGATTCAATGAGACATCTAGTGTGAATATCTAGAATTCGTAGCTAGAATTCGTAGCGCCATCTGAGATGATATTTATTGATGCAACTAAAAAAGGGGTGCAAAATTGAACTGTGGAGTGTCCAGGCCCTGGTAAGTATAGAAATAATGGCTGACCGTTTTTCCGTGGAGCTATTGAAGAAGATTTTGGATTAAAACATGTGGTTATTGTGACTTGTTATAATCAAATGGTTATTTAATTTGCCTTCGTGATGTGTGATCATTTTTGGGAGCCGCTAGCTGAAGTTTACATCGCAGAGCAGGACGAATCTTCTGACCCTGATAATTATATTTATTGTCTCTGCAGCAGAGTTTTTATTCGGTATATATCTATTATGTATATTTTTTATATTAAAATTTATTTTTTGTTTTACATTAACTTATTTAATTCATAATGCACATTTTTTGGTAACATCATAAAGTATTGGTGTTTTTATCGATCAGTAGTATAACACATGACCTAACCTTGACACCCACTTATCTTACCTATATAGGTAAAGGTAGAACTATTATAATTATATGCCCGTTTTTATTTTTTACTTATCTTAAATATGTTTTAAAATATAATATTAATTACTGTATATCTGTGTGTAGATATATATTTATATATTATTAGATCATTAGTCAAATATTATATATAATCAGATTCGTTTGAATTTTCTGCATTTCCTAACATTTAAGAAATCCTGAAGTTTATACGGTACTTGCATCTGAAGATGCAAGTGAAGGTGAGGAAATTGAGGGAGATTGTGTGGGAGAAATGTTGGATCTTCACCAAAGAGCTACCACGGAAATACAGTCCATAGAAAAACATGATGTAAGAATAAATAATTAATGTCATTATTTATATAATGTCATTATTTGATTCTTACTATTTTTCTTTAAATGTTAGGAAGAACCTGTTAGTTGTTACTGCAGTGCATCACACACAGATAATAATTATTCAACTGATGAACATGATTCTGTTCGAGATTCTACTTATCGTCCAACCTCTTATGCATTTAACCAAAAATTAGGTCTGCATCAATCTGATTCTGGAGCAGATTTATCTGAATATCATGATCAACATGAAGCAAAAAGTATACAGAATTTATTAGCATCTTATGGTACATTTCAAACAACAGATATAGAATGTGAAACTAAACTTGATAATTCAGACTCATTTTCAAAGCAAAGTGATAGCAAGGACTCTGAACTTACAGGGAATATTACAAATATTAATTCCTCAGAAAATATTAAAGTAAATGATTCCTTACATTTAACTTCTGACAACAGTAACAAAACAAATAATGAGTTGTGTAATGTCTATCCTTCGTTTACCATAGGAGATAAATCCTCTCCAACAGATACTGTAACTATAAATGACGTAAATAACTGCAATGAGATTATTTATTCTTCTCAAAACTCTATTTCCGTGTCCTATGCTTATCCATATTCTCAATCTTTTAAAATCAAAAGTAGAATGGATCTAGCTTGGGACAAATACTGGTCTCAATATGGAGAACAACTAATATGGACATCTTGGATAGAAAAGTATGCTGATTATATTAATCCTGAATATTTGCCTGATACTTTACAATTTGTAGATGAAGAAAAATTAAATTTAAAAGAAAAAACAATAGAAAAATTTGTAGAGCAGAATACATGTTTTCCAAACCAAGCGCACAAAAACTGTGAAGTTGGTCGTTCAAATTTTGAAGGACTTTTCACAAAAATTGATAAAAATGAGACTGAACCTAAGCCTCGAGATACTTCTTGCCCAATTAATTTTTCTTTCGAAAATACAAATATTAAAGGTATAAATGAAAAAGAGGCTGAAGAGAATCGTAAGAAAATGGCAAACTCTGAATTATCACCAGAAGCAGGCGAAGGTTGGAATCCATTGAGTCCGTTCAGTGCAGAAGAAAGTTATAATCAGCATTCTAATACCGAAGATGAAAGACTTTTAACAAGGTGTGATTCAATCAATGGATCAATAGCAAAGACTAATGCAACTTCTGATTCCTTGACAAATGTAACAAAAATGACTCTTACAAGTTCCAGTTGTGATTCTAATTCTATTCATTCTTCTAGTCTTATCAGTTCTATAACTAGTTCTATTGAGAGCAATGTAACAAGTAGTAGCTCTGATCAAGAAAATGAATATGTATCTGAAGATAATGATAAACACTGGCAGCATTTATGGAAAGAAAATTTCCAACTACAGTATCAAAAACAATATGAGATATTTATTACAAAGTATAAAAAGGAGAATGCAAGTCAAACTAATATACAAAAAGAATTTTCTAGTAGTATTAATGATACTATAAAAAATACACAGACTGAAGAAGCATTTAAACCAAATAAGTCAAATTCAGCACAAAAATCTATTTCTACAACTGAAAATACAAATAAAATTAAAAAAGCAACAGTATCTGTTAGAGAAAAATCTTCACGAAAGCGATTAATTATTGAATCAGTTGGAATGTTGTTACAGAATTTAACAATGAAGTCCGGTGGAGAACAAGATGCTGAAACTGCAAGTGAAAAATTACAAACAAATGAAAATAATAGTAAATGCAATCCAGATTCTCTAATTGAGGAAAGTAGTACACCTAATCATTCTCATAATAGTAATGATGCTTATCACAGATCATTGAAAAGTGGTGATGGAGATAAAGTAAATGACGATAAACCTATAACATTAAAACGAAGGTAATCAATGTTTAATTGCATAGAATTATTAATATAATATCATAGTTAATTTTAAGATAATTAAGAAATATATATTCTTTTTTTTATCAGTCATGAAGCTGATTACGACGAAACTGGTGAAGGATTAGAAACGGTAAAAAAAGCATTTTCACTTATGGGATATACATTTAGTGAAAACCATAGGAAAACTAAATTACAAGGCGAAGTTGTGTATAAAAAACGAAATATCAGATTACAAAATAGACAATTGAAAATGAAATTCAATAGACCAAAACCTGTCAATAAGCATATTTATTTCGATGACAATGGAGTGGAAACAACTAATACATTAGATAAAGTAAAATAAACATTTAGAGACACTATTTTTACATTTATAAAAGTTTTGATTTTTTATTTAGTAAATATTATTTTATTACAGGTAAAGCAATGTTTATCGTATTGTCCTACGTCACTTCCAACTGAAATGGAATTGCAACCTACTGAAAAAGGTTCCTATACAAATGCACAATTCTCGTCAAGTTCTGATGAAGAGTGTAGCCCTAGTATTAAGGCCAAATTAAATGCTAAACGTCTCATATTTAGTAAACCAAGTACAAGCTCATTAGAGTCAAAACCTGATAAAAAAATTTTTTCGGATTTATGTGATACTTCGAATTTCGAAATTGACCAGGATGAGGTCTTTGAAACAGATGAACCAAATAGTTATGAACAAGTAGAAATTCATCACAACAATAAAACTACTGTTCATACTGAAAGCAAGTTGAATCAAGATTCTGATATGGATATTGATAAGTACAATCGAAATGAACCTTTAATGAAACTATCTGATGAAGACAGCACAAAAAAGACTCAAAAGAAGAAAAGGAGGAAACAATCTAAGAGAAATATAAGTCTTCCATCAGAAATAGATAATGATAAAACATTAATGAAGTATTGGTTGAAAAGATACCGTTTATTCAGTAAATTTGATCAAGGAATTAAATTAGATCGAGGTAAGATAGGTAAAAATAATATAATACAAAAAATAAGTATTGAATATACGCAATATATTTTTTTAATTACAGAAAGTTGGTTCTCAGTAACACCAGAAAAAATTGCAGAACACATAGCAGAAAGATGTAAATGCGACACTATAATAGATGCATTTTGTGGAGCTGGTGGCAATGCAATACAATTCGCCTTTACTTGTGAAAGAGGTATAATTACAAATTATATTTATAAAAGAATAATGCGGTTTAAATAATTTTTAACTTTATATTTTTCAGTATTGGCGATTGATATAGATCCTTCAAAAATTGAGCTTGCTCGAAATAATGCAAGAGTATATGGCGTTGCAGACAGAATTGAATTCATCGTTGGAGATTTTTTTGAATTAGCCCCTAAATTAATTGCGGATGTAGTGTTTCTTAGTCCACCCTGGGGCGGACCTGCCTATATCAAAGACGAGACTTTTGATCTAAATAATATCATGTATCCAATTGGTGGAACAAAGCTATTTAATGTAGCCAAAGGAATCACGGATCATGTGGCTTATTTTCTGCCCAGGAATGTCGATACTATGCAGGTACTATGATCATCCATACTTATATTATTTTGTCAATTACTTATAAATCGTCTTTTAATGGTATTTTATTAAATATTTAATCAAAATTTCAGTTGGCCATGTTAGCTGGTTCAGGAGGTGGAGTTGAAGTGGAACAGAACTTTCTTGATAGAAAATTAATTACATTAACAGCGTATTATGGAGAATTAACCAGAAATTGTTAGTTGTGATATGCAGTATATCATAATGAAAAGACTTGGATCATCTGATTTTACGAAAATGGATGCTGCTCGCAATTTTAACATTAGCTGTACATAAGTATGCATATTTCATATTAATTTACTTAATTTAAAAGAAATTGATTTCGCGCATTTATCATCAAAAAGTATTAAGTCAAATGTCTCCATTATTATGCAAACCAGTGAATGTGAATCTAATTTTTTTAGACTTGTACATTTATATACTTTCAATCTGAAATTATGCATTATTTTTTATTACAAGATATTTCCATCATCAAACTGATATGGAAACCTCAGTTTCTAGCATTTATATTATGAAATTTAATAGTTAATTTTAACCGTTATTAAAACATTTTTTAATCAATTCTTCCATAGCGTTACACAAGTAAGTATTATAATTATAATTTTAAAAAGTAATTCATCATCCTCTTTTGTTAATAAACAGTATAGAGTATACTGATTTTATTTTCAACCAACAGAGTGAAAGATTAAAATATTGTTATTTGCTTCTTGAAATAATATACGCATTATTATTTTATAATTTTTATGTATCCTTATATATTAATTTCATATTAATTATTAAAATCTATTCAAAATAAAATGAATATCTTTTAATATTTCCATTGTCCTGTAAATAACTTATTACACTAATTTTAAGAATAATTAGTTTAGTTAATGTTAATATAAAAAATAATTACAACAATAGCATATTAAATAACTTTATTATTTAAAAATTATGCGTGTGTGAGCTTAAAAACTTAAATAATAACTTGAGAATAGTTATATTAATAAAAAATAGTACATACATAACTAATTGATGGTAAGCAAAATCTTTCTCAACATCGAGGAACACGAAACCATTATGTACAGTATTAAATTTAGGCCATTATTACTACTTGTTTTTACAATTCGAACTGCTTAATTTTTATAAAAAATGAAAAATTATATTTTAACAAACTAATGTACATGTATTGTATGGAGATGCTCGTCAAAAAATGTCTTAAACTTATTTCATTGAAAAAAAAAGCTAAGGTAATAATTTCTAAGTAATACGTGACTAGCATCTTTTATTCATAATATTTAATATTTCTTAACAAAAAATTGCATACCTATGATGAATTTCACGTTTCAATATTGACTGTTACTCCATTAGGTTCTTCAGGTTCAGCAGGTATAGTTATACCACCCGTGTCTATATTTTCTTCTTCTTCTCTTGGAATCTTCAAAAAACAGTGCATTGTTTCATCGTCTTCCTGTTCGATTTCTGAATTACTTTTTAAAATAGTTTCTCTTGTTGGCAGTGAATCTTCAAGATGTTTTGATGGTATTTGTATGGTTATAGTTTGTGAAGTACCATCTGCGGATGTTGATGAAGACATCAAATTTGCTTCAAGAGTTTTTCCAACTTTTGAAAAGGCACCCAAACAACTATAAATTAATTGAGCTGCTGCTATATTTCCAGGAAATACTTCAACATTTTCATTATCTGAAAATAATATAATATATTGCAATCGTTCATAAAACATTCTCTTTAGTAATAAAAATAATTATTAATTACCTTTTTTCTGTGTACACACTTTAATTAATCCTTTTTCGTGATCTGTTATATGTTGCACGTAACTTTCTTTTTTGACAGTTTTAAATGGACATAATTCACACGAATATATACCAGACGACAGAGGATGCTTGGATTTCAAATGATTTTTATAGCTACTGCTTTGTATTGCCGAATATGGACAATGTGGGCATTTATATGGTCTAACTCCTAAAGAATAAATATGCATTTTATCCTTGTTATGTTACACTATCCTTGTCTTGTTATGTAAAGCAAATATTAATAAACAAACCAGTATGGCGCATTACATGTCTTCGTAATGAATTATGATCTCCAGTTTTATATTCACAAAGCTCACAACTAAATGGCTTATCTCCTGTATGCTGCCTTAAATGCATTTGCAGCATAGCTTTTTTAGCGCTTGAATGTCCACATACATTACAAACATAAGGTCTTAATTTAGAGTGAACGGATTGAATATGAATTTTTAAACACTTTGAGTCCGAGTACATTTTACCGCACATCTCACATGTTTTTGATGTATACCAACGTGGATATTCAGCAGATTTTCGATCTAAATGCATAATTCTATGATTACGTAATTGATTTGATTGCTTAAAACACTTTCCACAATCAGGGCACTCATATTCACGTGTTTCGCTATGAACTCTCATATGTGTTAAAAGTTTTACCATTGTTGCACTTTTATAAGCTTTACAAATTTTACAAGTTAAAAGATCAATATCTGAAATCATAAATAAAAGAATGTATATTGATAAATCAGTTTTTTTAAACTTTAGAGTTATACGAACCAATTTGATGTTGCTTCCATAAGTGTAAGCTACAGGGTCTCCATTTGGTAAATTTGGTATCTTTACAAATGTTACATTTAAAATGTGTAGGATTTTGTGATTCTATATGACAGCTTGCATGCTGTTGCATTATTTCTTCAGTAGAAAATTTATAAAGACACCCTCGATAGGTACACCTTGATTAAAGCAAAGTAATTACATATAAATTTCTTAATTACCATTATATATGTATATAATTGCCACATTAAATAATTTAACATATTAAACATACTTTACGTTTTTTTCTCTTGTATCCATTGTCTTTTTATTAAGCATATATTCAGAATTTAAAGCTTTAGGAATTTTCACTTGGCGTTTCATGCTATTACTTTCTATACGGTCCCCAGTATGCCCAATCAATAATTCTTGAACTTTAAGATTGTCAACTATTACATTTTTATCCGATCTATTAGGTTCGGTATCCATTAATTGATGATCCTAGAAAAGTTAATATTACAAGATAGTTTTTCATACATATTTAATATTTAAATATATTAAAATTACCTTAATCATATGATCTTTACAATCTTTAAGAGAAGAAAAACAATTTGAACACTCCCCACACATATAAACCAATTTCACACCATCCATAGTTTTAGATTCCTCTTTTTGTACCTATAAGAAAATACTATATGAAACAAATATCTAAAATATTTATAAAAATTAGTCATTTAAATTACCATTGGATCTAAAGAAGTTTTAATATGCATATTTTGAAAATGTTCAAAAAGTTGAGCTTTATCTTGTGTTGTGTATGGACATATTTTACACTTAAATGCTGTTACAATTTCTACAAAATCATTTGCATTAACACTATTTTTACCAATAACATAATTTTTATCAATTTCATGTATTTCAGACTGAATTTCAATTTCATTATCATTTATATTTTTAATTATTATTTCTTCATCAGGAATATATTGTGTATTTTCAGTACCATCTTTTGATAATATAATTGTTTCAGCTTCACACTCATTTTGATCTGTTAAATGGTTGAAGTCTAACTGTTGAAATTCTCTGTTCTTAAATGCATAAATTTGTCCATCTAAACATACTAATGACACTGCATCCTCTTCTTTCTCCAACTGATTCTCTTGGATAATATCCATATAATTTTCTTTTTCATGTACCGTATCTAATTTGGTGGGATCTGTTACATCTGATAAGGTTTGCAAGATGAATCTAGTACCATTTATCTCACAACTTATATAAGGTAAATTTTCAGTATTAATTTCTTTATTCATAATGCAATATTTCATAATATATTTTTTAAATATTAATATGCTATTTTTTTTATGACATACGCTTATACAGTACCTATAATTTATTAGAGGTAAATTTATAAAAAATTAATTAAAAAACTCTGTTATAAAAAGTCTTACTTACTTTTATCTTTCTTATAAAAACCATTTTAGTATATATCTTTTTCTTTTTTAAATTTACTGTGCTTACACTATTATTTACAAATAATAAAATTTTTTTTTGAGCATTTATGCCAATTTCTCATTATTTTTTAGAAGTTAAATGCCTTTTAGCATTTAACAAATAAATATTAGACATATAACCTAACATGAAAGTTTTAAGGCGCAGCGATACTCTTGAAATTTTACATAGTTGATTGAGACGCCTCACACGTCTATTTCGGGAATTAATATGATAATTTTAAACGGTCGATAACGCAGGTAATTATTTCAACAACTAGAAGAATAGAAGTACAAAAAGTAATGTATTATTGGTCTGTTCCGGCTTGCTTTATAGTATCAAACCTTCCTAGAAGGGGTAGGAGATGGATAAGGGATGGAAGACTCGTTCACCGCTATTTAATCACAACCGGTGCCTTCACAATGCGAAATATAACATTGATTTTTGATTCATAAAAAAATATTTATGAAACATGTAACAACTATAGACAAGTATAACAATATTTGTATTACAATTGCATATCCTAAGATTACTAATAAAATACTATATTATAGATAATAAAAGGTAATTATAAAAAGGGACGCCAGCCTACGTATAAACGACATAAATTCGAAGGATCTTGAGCTTCTCGAATCAATCTTGTAACTTGACCAGAAACGCTAGTTGCAATTCCTTCTTCAACACCTTGTAATTTTTGTTCGATTCTTAACAGAGCACGTTGAGCAATTTTATTAGTTTTATCTGCAACTAAAAGTACAAAAAGGTATTTTATTAGCTAATGAATTTTGTATTTTTATAATAATCACGCAGATAACTTTTAAAGGAATAAACTTACTTTCATTGTCTTCTGTTAGTGTTTTCAGTTGTTTACTTTGTACACTGTATGCTTTGGCAGGAGTGATATCCCATGCAAAAAGTGGATCATACTGTAATACCTGAAGGAGAGTTATAATGATTTGCCTTTGATCACGTAATACAGTCATGGTTTCTTCACAGCAACGTTTCATAGTGCCTTCTACACCTGAAACTCCCATTGGCGCGACTATATCTCTTGTTAGTCTAAATGGAACTGTTTCGGGAAATAATAAAATCTTCCCTTGTTCAAATGCTATTCCTAAATCGATGTGTATTACTTCAGCGGTTGTTTCATCAATTAAAATATTATTTAAATGTCTATCACCTAAACCCAATATATATCCAGCTATAGAAGTTGTTGCTACACTTCGTGTATATGTTAATCTTCTTTTAAACCAAATTTCAGGTGATGGGTATTTTTCCAAAAAGAAATGATGAAACGCCGGTTGCATCCTCTTACAGCATTCTAAGAATGTCTTTAATTTATTTTCATTTGATGCTCTTATTACAGCCTCCATTTTTTTTCTACAGTCACGTGGTGTATAATCTTCAGGATAATATTTCCGATGTAAACCTGATAAAGTATCATGACCTATTAAAACTCTTACGATAGGTATAGTATTATCACACCACTGAATTACTCCTGATCTTTGTGTTAACGGCACTACTTTATAAGTTCGAATTCTTAATTGCCGATGTTTAGTTTCCTTACAAGTTTGTAACAGAGTATTCATTACTCCAAATACTTGCTGCATTACAGCATCTTGTCTTAAATCATCTACTCCCTTGACTAACTGTGTATAACGATTTCCATCTGTACCAATGCACGTAACTTTTTTAGGTGCTGATTTACCTCCAACAGATTCATATCTAGATTCATATTTATATATTCCAATTATATTTTTATAGTTTGCACTGGGATTGACTCTCACTGGTATCGTGGAAACGAATGTTTTCTCCATATTAGATATTTTTAAAATTTGTTGATTCCTTGGTATTTGATATACATTTTTCATTTGCTCATCAGATTTATAATTAGCTAACATTACTAAAGAACGTGAAAGTTCATTCATTTCTTTTATAATGTCACCAGTGTCTGATAAAGAGAGAACATTTATTAATTTTTTTGAGCCTAATATCCTCGGCTCTTCGTTTTTTGGAGGTTTTTTAGATGAATCAAAGTATTTATAATCATCATATAGATTTACTAAAGCTAATAATACTGGAAGTGTATGATGCGGATGTTCTATGCTACAACGTTCTAATAGTTGAAAAATTATAAGAGAAAATAAATCATTTTTATCACTGATATGTGCTGCTAATTGTGGAATTAATGTAATAAATTTGAAACTTGGAATTCTGTATAAATTATCCTTAAGTATTGTATTAACTCCTTCATCATTAATATTATTTAACCATAGTGCTATTAATCTAAATATAAGAAGATTATAGTCATTGCTATTTTGTAATATTTTTAAATAATACCTGAAAAATTAAGTAAATTAATAATTTATATATTATTTTAAAGAATGATGAAAATTTGCTAAACTTACTTAAGAGCTAAAATTAAGTATTTATTTTGTTCCTTTAATATGTTTTTCAATTCAGCTACATCATTTTTTGTTTGCTTTTGACTTTTTGTTACAGCATCATATACATCTTTATCCTTAGAAGTACCTAGCCAACTTCCCAATTCAACATTACGTGAATATTCTATACATTTTTTAAAGCTTTCAAAAGACGAAGATTGCATGTATGTACTTATTTGTTGATACTGTAAATCCGCAAATTGAGCTAAAGCAACTTGTGTATCGTATAAATTTTTTTCTGACTCCATTGTTACATCTTCAATTGAATTTGTAATATTTATGGAATTTTCGTAATATTTCTGTATTACCTGAAATGAGAATATTAGAATAAACTTATTAAAATAAGAATTGATTGGTATAATAAGTAAATCTATCTTAAATAATTTAATTACTTCAGGATTCTCGAATTTTGTTTCCATCATCCAATCTCCATATGTTCTAAAAATTTTCGCTAATAATTTGGGCTCTATCGTTTGTTTATTCATCAATTTTTTTAATAAAGTAGAACTAATATCATGATCATTTTGATTCCATAATAATACACAATTCTGATATTCAATCTCGTTTTGAATGTTCTCTGAAAGATTCTCCAATTTCCTTAAAGTTCCTAATGCTAAAGTAGCAATTTGTGAATACCCTTGATTACTAGCAACATTTGCTATATCCATATATGTTTTTGCTAAAGTATGCTGAAGAAGAGGAATGTTTTGTTTTGCATGTATTTTTAGCATCACTGTTCTTTGAGTTAGAATTGGTTCAATATATTCAAATTCATTAGAATTTGTAATATCGTTTTCTTTCCATTTTTTAAATATTTCTACATAGTTTTGCGGGTTTGTAGAATTTAACTCTTCAAGCTCTTGAAGCATTTGAAGCTGAGTTAATTTCTCATACATTGTTTTACTGCTCTCTAAAAGTATATCAATTAGTTAATTCAAATTAATTTTGTAAATTAAATTATATAAAAATTACCTAAACTGACGCTACGAAGTGTTTTAATAACACTTAAGCGAGCATTTTCCACTGCTTGCTTTACTCCTATATTATTTCTTTCATAAAAGCATTTTAAAGCTCTATAATGTTCAACATAAAACTCATATTCAGATTCAGTTTCATTGTAAACATTATTATGATGTTTTAATGATTTTGTACTTATTACATCCCAGTTTGAAAGACGCCAAGAACATTCATATTCAAAATCACACAATTTTTCAGATTTTTTAGTCGTTCCAGATAAAAAGTGACTAAGTAAATAATGTAAACCACATTTTCGTAAAGCGTTTGTCATATCTATAAAATATATAAAATAATTTGCTATATCTGACTGTACGGAGTAAAATAATAAAATAAATTTAAAAAAGTTTTACAATCATTTTTCACCTTTACTAGCTAATGTGTTTCTAAAATCAAGTTCAATATCTTGCATTAAAGCAACTTTATCCCATTTTCGCGTATGAATGTAATATTGAATTAGAGATGATGGATCCTTTAAATCTAAGGAACCACATCCATGGATAGCATCTGGATCTCCAATTTTCAAATAAGCTTCTTTAAAAATGTTTTGTAGTAATAATCCTTGATCAGGATACTTCTCAAGTATATAATCAATTTTAGTATTGGTAATAAAATCACCATGAGATTTTTGAGCTAATTGTTCACATTTGAGTTCAGCATAATATAAAGCAGTGAAATAAGCAGAGCAATATTGTGCACCTCTAACAATTGACATAAAATTTAATTCTAAAAGTTGTTGATCTTTTATTTGAATTCGAATAAAATTTGTTATATCTAGCATACAGTTGACAATTTCTCGATCGCATGAAGAAACGTTCATTCTCTGTATATTTTGTGAATTTTGATTCATGTTAGTCATAGGTTGAAAGTGATAGTCAAAGAAAGTATTAATGCAATCACAAACAATGTGAAGGAGACTGTTGTCCAAGCTTACGATTAAACCGATTATTCGCGGTAGTAATAATTCACAAAATTTTACACTAAGTTTACAAATTGGTATAAGCTGCTCTAAATAGAATCCAGAAAAACAATCAACTATACTACTAGTAATTGAAGTGATCCACTTTGAATAGGATTCATTAGATTTTGTTGTCCAAATTGAATTACGAATGGTCATGCATTCTTTAAACTTTATAAAATCAATGTTGATTGTTTCTAATCTCAAACTTTCCCCAATAAATGGTCTGATGTAATCCAATGAAAGGAGGGAGTCAGAATCATTCATTAATTTCTTTATATCATTAAAAGTTTTTTCTCTCAATAATTTTTTAGTTAAAGAAGACGATGAAAAACTAAATAAAGCATTAACACTTTCCTTACGAAGTTTTATATCACTGCTGATTATAAATTGGGATAATATTCTTAATAATTTATAAGATAATATATCAATAGCAAATTCCTTGTTTTCCTTAACATATCTATTTTTAGGATATAGGATCATTGTCATTAAATCTGTTGGTCCTAATTCTCCCAAGCATTTTGCAGCTGCTGTAGACACATCTATATTAGATGATTTAATTAGTTTAACCAATTTATAAAGCAATTGATGAATTATGCTCTGCGTAGACTCATCATTTATGTAACAAGTTGATTGAAGTTCATCATATATTTTATATAATGCAGCCTTGTTACTTGATAATTGATTTTGTAAATGCATAATTGCATCTGGACTGCAATATACATCTTTGTCATTTGTGGCATGTAAAAAATGTTGTATTTCTTCTTGTAAATTATAGGTTTTCTTCTTGTATTTATGCTCATTACAAACTTTTTGTATATTTTGAAATATTTCAATATTGTAGAAAGTGTTCAATTTTCCAATTGCATCACTCATCAAATCTTTCTGTTCTATGATTAGAAATTCTAATATTTCTAAAATAATACTTTGTCTCGATGTAGCTTTTTTATCACATATAATGGCAATCATCGTGGTCACATAATAATTTAGTAATTTTTTAATTTCTGCACTTCTTGTAGGTAATGTTAAACCTAGAAATTTTTTGAAATATATTGAAGCTGTTTCAGAAAGTAATTCATCATTCTCCCTCATTATGTGAAGCAATGTGTAACTGATATCTTTAATAAGATACTTGTAAATTGAATTAAAATAATCTTTACTTATATCTTCAATTATTATTGTACAGAAATAAGAGTACTGGTGAAAAGCCTTTAGTCTGTATTCTATGAACTTCATTTTATATATGTTATCTGTTAAATTTAATAATATTTTTTGTAATACATTTGGACATATATTGGATAAAGTATATTGTAATGATCTATTGCGTTCAAAACTATTTTGTTCAATGAAGGTTAAACATTTATTAATATTAATTATTGAATAATATGGTGGTGGTTCAGCTGTAGGAAATATAATATATCGACCAAAAATCTCATTAAAATGTCTTTCATCGTGCAACTTTTTCATAATGTTAACAATAATTTCATCAAATTTACTATTGAGTAATTTTTGGAAATTTTTGATAGTTGCGAATTCAGCTCGATTTGTTGTTAGATTTTCAAACATAGTGTTAATAGTATCCTTTTTATTTAGATCAGTTATATTTTCTTTCATAATAGCTTGCAACAACCATGGCAAAATTTGTGGAAATGCATTTTCAAAAACATCAATGAAATTTACATTTATTTTTTCACAAGACGTGATAGCACCAGTGAGATCTAAATTCATAATTTTTACAGTTACTATATTATTAATGTAAGACTTATAAAATTTTTCTTCAGATTCACAGTCAAATAACATCCACGGAAACAAATTTAATGAATAAGTTGAGTTCAACCATCGATTTAGTAAATAGTTAGCATTATCTTGTAGAAAATAAGCATTATTAATGTACTTTTTAATTGTTCTGAATAGTTTTTGTGCTATTTTAACATCTATTTTTATAGATGTAATAACTTGCAGTAGAATGAATAAAGCTCGATTTTGAAAAATTCCATTGCTACAAATTATATATGTTAGAACCAAAAGAATAGAAATCTTTCTTGTATAAATTTCATCTAATCCACTATTCTCTTCTGGCTCTAAAGATTGACTTATAATTTCTCTTATTGTTTTAAACATTTTAATTTTCATCTCATTATTAATGGATTGTAATATAAACAATCGTTGAAAACACTTTGCTATCTCTATTTGTATCAGAAAAAATGGTTGTTTAAAATATGAGAATATGGTGAGTAACATAGAAGTTGTTTCATTTGTATATTTACTAAACCACGTTGATTGGATGAAAGTATTATCTATTTCTATAATATTTAAAAGACATTTTAAATATTCTACGTAGACAAGTGGTCCATATTTTTTATCTTGTTTTTTCTTTTCTACCAAAGAAACAATACTGTTTATTAAAATATCTAAATTGCACATTTTAGCATAAGAATATAAACGTGGAATAATATTGAGAATGCATCTAGTATAATAATCGTCATTGTTAAAATCTTTGAATAATTGAATTAAAAACTTCAAAGGAGTATCTCCATAGTGTTTATGTATTTCTTCAGGACTATAATCTGTGATTGATAATAAAACAATCATAACCATTCTTAAATCTACAGCTGAATACTTATCATATTTTTCTACTTCAAAGAATTGTTTCATGAGATTAATTTGATTTTCATGTTTTTCTTCTATTTTTATATGACAAAAATATATTAAAGCTATTAAAGTTTGAAGTCTAACTGTGTTATTAATATTATTATTAAATGGACATTCTTTATCAAAATCTATATATTTTTTATTTGTAAGTACATCATCTGATGAACCTGTAGAATTAGATTCAAAATTTATCCAATCAATTATTTTACTTAAAATACTTTTCGTTGTTAAACAAACAATTACACTTGCTATTTCTTTACTATAAGAAGTTCCATACAGCATAATAAATGCTTTTGTTAATTGAACTAGTTTTAAATATGTAATTTTTAATGGATCAATTTTAATTATTAAAGCATAAGCGTTTTTTAAAGAAATACTGAATGTTTGTATAAACTGTACTTCTTTATTTAAAAAATTTATTTTTAAATCTTTTATAATGGTCATAAATTTAGCTGCAAAAACAATTTTTATAATTGTTGTAGTAACATCAGTTGTTTGTATTTCAGATATAATGGAGAGAATACTTTCTTGTAGATATTGCAATATTTCTATATCATAAAATGTGTTAGTTACTTTATCATTATTGTTTTCTATATTCACTTGTTCTGAAGTAACGCACATATTATTATTTAATATTAACGATTCATAGCAATTTTCGATATTTTTTATTAATAAGCTTTCATCGTCTGGCATTAACTCTTGTAATTTAGAGCAATACAATTCATGACAATTACAACTAGTGAAAAGAGTATCTTTTGATTTATCCTTGCATTCTGATTTTAAAGTAATACCTAGAAGTGTATTACAGAAATCTTCTAATATTCCTTTATTAGTTATTTTTTGCCAATTTGGATTAAGTAACCAATTTATAAGAATTTTTTTCATTGAATCTGTATTATCTGTTGATGAACTTCCATTCATATTAAATTTTGAAATACTATTGGATAATGAAGTACTTTCACAGTAAATCATTAAAGTTCTTAAACTATTAGGGGACCACTTAATTGTTTGTGAAATATATAATTTAATTAAAGAATCAAAATTTTTTATTTTGTTATTATACATTAAAGACTGTGCCAACTTATGACCACTTCTTTCATTTTGATTTATACTTAAAGATCTGATTAGAATATCCCATATTTTATTCCAATGCAAATCTATATTTCTCCCAAATTCTGAAGAAACTATAAATTGTTGCTCAATACTTATAATGACAAACAATAATTCATAAATACTATCCATAATATGTTCATGTTCACTGGTATTTGATTGAAGCATAATATCAATAATAGTTTCAATGAAATCTATATATTCATTGATTTTTAAGCAATCTGGATATTTAGAAAATAGAATTACCAATATTTGTGCCATTGGCCACACATGTTCTATTTTTTTATTTTTAATCAAATCAATAGGTTTTTGCAATTTACTGTTAATTTTTCTTTTTTTTGTTGGTTGTGAATATAGATTATTTTCATCAGCTTTCAAATCTACAGAATATTCTGGCACTTTCAACACCTGATTCAAAACTTCAGATGCTAATAAAATAAAAGCTTCAGATAATTTTTCAGATTTACAATCTCTCATAATGGCCGTGTACATAGTTTGAATTATAATCTTCCACTTATTCCAATCATTAGCATATGCTATATCGTCATCTATAACAGCACCTTTTGGGTGATGAATTTGCATCAAAAGCAGCAAAAGCTCATATGTTTCAATAGAATTATTTAAACTAATTATGCAAGGTATAATTTTTTCACTAAATTCGCAAATAGCAAATCTACTCTCAGTTGCAATTGCTGCGCATACTGTGTAAGCAAGTTTACACGCAGGTTTAGTTAATAAATCCTGATTTAATGTAACATCTGAGAAGACATTTTTAAGAAATGGTATCATCTTATTAACTTTAAATAGCAAATGAGATTGTAAACAACCATAATGAACAATCATTTGAATACAATTTAATGTATTAATTTTACTTAATGTAAAAGTCTTATCTTCATAAAACCTGATTGAAAGTCTTAATAAATCTACCCATTGTTCTGGTTGTAAATCAACTCGACATGCTTTTATAGGAAGAACATAAGTTATTAATATAAGCATGTATGTTTTATGATAATAAGAATATATATCCGATGATAAAACTTTAAGTATTATGGGTACTAAATTAAGATGATTAAGAAAAGAATCTCCATTTCTATTAACAATACGAATCGCTTTTAATATTATTTGAGATTTACTTTCAAAATATTTAATAGTTCCTGCAGTTTTTTCTTTCAAAGAACATCGTTCAGCTTCAATTAATAAGAACTTGTGGATTGTATTAATTATATATGGCCAATTCATCTTTCCTGACTTATTTTCATCTGTATTTTCATCAATTATTTGTACTACTTCTGAATTTTCTAATAATTCAATTAATTTTTGAATATTTGCCTTTCTATCATTAACTTTAGAGCATTCAGCACCACATATAATTTCATCAAAAATGTTTATAAATTTATCCATTTTACACCTTATATTCACACACTAATTTTTAAAAAACTAACTGAAAATAATAATAATAATAACTCAAATAGTTTAAGATTTTCCTAATTCAGATTTCATAGTTTAAGAGAATGTATACCCAACATATAATGTCTCTATTCTGTACTTCCTGATCTCCAAAAAGACTAGGAAGCGCCATAAAAACATGACCCGTGATTCTACAAATATTAGGTTTATTACCCGACAATTATAAAATAGAAAAACCGTCTAAATAATCCCTATATATATAATGAGTTTTGTATAAGTTAAATAAATAACACACTTTTAAGTTACAAAGTCTTATAAATGTACACTCACCGGCACGGATGGTGTCCCTACTCGACATAGAGTATAGCATTTACCAGGCTGGACAAATTTGCCCTCTCACTCGTACGTGACGTCAAATGCTTGTTGGTGGGGTGGTAGGAGAAGCGCGATGCTGGTCTAAATATATGAAGTATATAGGCCAGTATATGGCAATACGTATCGACTCGCGTATAGGTTTCGACACTCTTGTTAAGGATTTTCGACTCGCGTATAGGTTTCGACGCTCTTGTTAAGGATTTTCGGATCGCGTATAGGTTTCGACGCTCTTGTTAAGGATTTTCGGCTCGCGTATAGGTTTCGACGCTCTTGTCAAGGTTTTCCGGCTCGCGTATAGGTTTCGACGCTCTTGTTGAGGATTCTTGGCTCGCGTATAAGTTTCGACGCTCTTGTTAAAGATTTTCGGCTCGCGTATAAGTTTCGACGCTCTTGTTAAGGATTTTCGGCTCGCGTATAGGTTTCGACGCTCTTGTTAAGGATTTTCGGCTCGCGTATAGGTTTCGACGCTCTTGTTAAGGATTTTCGGCTCGCGTATAGGTTTCGACGCTCTTGTCAAGGTTTTCCGGCTCGCGTATAGGTTTCGACGCTCTTGTTGAGGATTCTTGGCTCGCGTATAAGTTTCGACGCTCTTGTTAAAGATTTTCGGCTCGCGTATAAGTTTCGACGCTCTTGTTAAAGATTTTCGGCTCGCGTATAAGTTTCGACGCTCTTGTTAAGGATTTTCGGCTCGCGTATAGGTTTCGACGCTCTTGTTGAGGATTCTTGGCTCGCGTATAGGTTTCGACGCTCTTGTTAAAGATTTTCGGCTCGCGTATAAGTTTCGACGCTCTTGTTAAGGATTTTCGGCTCGCGTATAGGTTTCGACGCTCTTGTCAAGGTTTTCCGGCTCGCGTATAGGTTTCGACGCTCTTGTTGAGGATTCTTGGCTCGCGTATAGATTTGGACGCTCTTGTTAAAGATTTTCGGCTCGCGTACAAGTTTTGACGCTTTTGTTAAGGATTTTCGGCTCGCGTATAGGTTTCAACGCTCTTGTCAAGGTTTTCCGGCTCGCGTATAGGTTTCGACGCTCTTGTTGAGGATTCTTGGCTCGCGTATAGGTTTCGACGCTCTTGTTAAAGATTTTCGGCTCGCGTATAAGTTTCGACGCTCTTGTTAAGGATTTTCGGCTCGCGTATAGGTTTCGACGCTCTTGTCAAGGTTTTCCGGCTCGCGTATAGGTTTCGATGCTCTTGTTGAGGATTCTTGGCTCGCGTATAGGTTTCGATGCTCTTGTAATGATTCTTGGCTCGCGTATAGGTTTCGACGCTCTTGTTAATTATTCTCATCTCGCGTATAGGTTTCCACGCTCTTGTTGAGGATTCTCCGCTCGCGTATAGGTTTCGACGCTCTTGTTAAGGATTTTCGTCTCGCGTATAGGTTTCGACGCAGTATTGCCATGTACTGGTCTATAACTTCATATATTTAGACCAGCATCGCGCTTCTCCTACCACCCCACCAACAAGCATTTGACGTCACGTACGAGTTAGAAGGCAAATTTGTACAGCCTGGTAAATGCTATACTCTATGTCGAGTAGGGACACCATCCGTGCCGGTGAGTGTATATAAAGTTTGGGCATCTAGGGAAATTTTAGCGCTGTCAGTGTCTGTCAATGCGCGTATTGGGTGAAACTGAACGCACGCTACGTGTGAAGGGTATTGTTGCAATTTATAAAGAATTTTGCAACGTCATGAATATTGGTGATTTGTTTTGGCATATCTAAAATTGAATTGTTTAAGTTTTGTATAATATTTTAAAAATAAATAAAAATATGGATAACGAAGGATATAATCTGAACCCCGTTTTTTATGTACAAATGGGTACATATAAATTTCTTAACTTAAACTTCAAAATAAATCTAAGAATATAATGTATTATAATTTTTTAGTTTACTCACTTTTACAATTTTTATATTTTAGGATGGAATATGATAGCTTCTGTTGGGTGGTATCTCGTAGCTCTTGTTATAGCATTAGTTTATGCTTCTCCATACATTAAAGAGAAATATAAAACTTGGAAAGAAAAATGGGACGAGAAACAATATGCAGCAAAATATCATAAAAGTAATTTAAATTATCTAAATTTAAATTGATATGTATATACATATGTAATTAGTAATGATACAAATAGTAGTATCAAGAAAGCTTTATTTCTTAGATCCAGATTTGATGCAACAAAGGCTAGAAGGTGTTGAGGCTGCACGACAGAGAATGCAAAAGCAATACAATGAAACACTTGCAGTAACAAAACATAAGGAAGAGGAGGTAAGTTATATTAATAATAAAAAAACATTAAAATAATATTAAATAAGAATAGAGTTATATTTAAACTATTAATTAATCTTAATTATTAGCATAAGCAGAAGAAATTGGAAGAATTGACAAATGTGGCTCAAGGAACACGTTTAGGCTATGAAAATAAGCCTGGAACTTCTTCAGATTCAAAGTCAAAATCTCTAAAGCCAGGTACATTGAATTGATATTTAACATTAAAAAGCATATTTAGTTATGAAGATAATACTTGATTCAAATTTTATAGAATATAATCCATTGACGGGAGATTCATCCAGGGGCTATCGGCCACCAAAAAAAAGTTGTTGTAGAAAAGGAGGTTGTGGTTAATTTGTAATTCTAATTAAAATGTTCAAGAAAATTTACTAATGTTCAATTAATATTTATTACATGATTTTTGTGTCATGCAAAAAGATTAATTTTTTAATCAAAAAACTTTTGTAAATTTAATTTTGTAATTTTAAAAGAATAAATAAAATGGAAATTTTTTAATTTTCAACGTTATTTTTTATTATTAATTATTGTTATATAATATGTAATGATATATATTTATATATATCATTATATGTATAAGTAGTACTTGACAATAGTAATTGTTATGAATTATCTACAATCGTGCTTGTGTAATTATGTATAATTTTATTTTATTTCATTTGTTGATTGAATACAGAAACTTCTTCATAAATATTTCACCAAATTATAATCGCTTATTGAAGAATAAATAAATTATCTACACTTTAAACTAATTTTTTAGTTTTCGCAGTATTTACAATATATAAAGAGAATGGGTAAAAATAAAACACACATCAGCCTTTGATTACAATTGCGAGCCCTACAATCGTAAAGTAAGTAGTTCTTCCTTGTAAATACTTCATTATTGATTCTTCATAATGCTACAAATGCTAATCACTGTAAGAATTTTAATGATATGGATTACTTTTATGCAACTCTAGCTTTCTAGCAGCCTTAATTAATTTACACATTTCTCACGCATACCGACTTAAAAAAGTTCTGCCAATTTGGAATAATAGATCATTTATAATGATTCATGATAATTTATAATGTGACAGATATAATTACATTACATATTTTGAAGCAGATTATTTCAGAAAAAACATATTTAATATTTGCTTGTTCCAAGAAGTCTATGAAAATAATTATCAGATTTTATTCGATTTACATATAATGCGGATTATGCTACTGTATCTAACACTGATGCGATTAAGATTTTTGAGCTATTTGTGTATTTTCTGTAATATCATGACAACGTATATTTACTTCAATTTAACTTTACGCACTAACGAAATCACCGCTCTTCATCTACATCTATATCAATCTTTAGTTTCACATTATTATATTTTACATTTTTTGAACCATCGTAGCAATTATACAAAGATGACAAATTATAAAAATAATACGTTGTTTTCTCTTGTGTATTGACATGATGGTTCATTAGATTTATTGTTACATCCGCGATCCTTCTATTTTGCAGAAAAGCTTTACTTTTAAGGTTCGCGGACATACACACTTTCAAAAATGTAAATGGTATTTTTCTACATAGGTTGCCAAAGATTAT